>OW240912.1:304425057-304438783 GCA_933207985.1 Pelobates cultripes | reverse complement strand
CCATAACTCTTCTTGTCCTCCCCCCTCCTGTAACTTTTATTGTCCCCCACACCCCTCCTACCTTTCATTGTGCCCCCTTCGTCTCTCTCCATGTAGTGTGGTTGAGCGGGCGGTACGTGGATCCTGTTTCCTGTCCCGGTCTGACAGGAAGCAGTTTATTGCATCTCCTGTAAGCCCGCCCGCATGGCCAATCTACAACCAATGACCGTCAAGAAAGCCTGCAGGGACTGATATACTCACCAGAACATTTACATTAAGCTGTAGTTTTTCTGATGACTATAGTGTCCCTTTAACCGTTTTTATTTATTTATCTTAGAAATAAATGTTGGAGGATAGTACTATCCAATTATATGCATTAATTTTCTTCTATTATTTAGACTGATCCAGAAATTCTAATGTCGAAGCAGAAAAATACTTTTATTAATATTATTACTACTATTCATTTTTTTGTTACATACAATAGGTCAATTCCTATATGTATATTTGCAAAACCTGCTGTCATTTTTGTGCATTATATTCACTATTAACAACGGTTTCTTCCAAGCCAATGCTTTCAGATTTGTTTTTTGTAAATCTGTTGTTAATCTGCCTACTTTTCCACCATAAATTGGAAATCTGTAGGTCTAACCAACTTGGTTGGTAAATAGCTGCTGTAATCTGTCACTGTTAACAACATCCAGTAGCTTGTAGCAGAAACAAATTACCTCTAGGTTTACAACATTTTTTGTTGCCTATTGCTTACAACCACCACTGCTACAGATAAAAACCTCTCACATGTTAGTGGCGTCCTGGTAAAGCACAGAAACACACACCTACATATATACAATTCGCCCTGTGTGACAAGTAGCATCTGACCGTAAAACATTTTGCTCCAGTAGGGTTTAGTTGATGCTGGTGTATTGTTTTGGGGGTTAGCAGTGTCTGCAATGAGTAACTACAGGGTTGAAAACTAGTTGCTCAGTAGTGGTTAGCAACTCCTGTAGAAAATAGCCATTAGTTTCTACTCAGCGACTGACCATGAGTAAAGGCAGATTAATTCCCTATTTGAGAAATTTTGCAGTCAGTAAACAGTCGCTACTCACAAATAGTAGTGACAGGAACAGTAAGGAATAGTAACAAGGTTCTAAACGAGCCCATAGACTTTTGATTGTAATGTTTGGGGACTGCTTCATATGTTCATATGATGTTTGATAATTTGTAAATTCCTGAATTGTTCTGTTCTTAGGTTTTAACAAAAGATTATTATAGTCTTCAAGCATCTACAGAGAAGCATATTGGTGAACTTCAAGCTAAAAATTTTGAACACCGTGCAAGACTCGAGACCTATGAAAAGCTGGAACAGGAGCTAGATGCAGTTATAATGCAATCGGCTGAAAGTAAGTACTTCTATAATTTATGAACTTACAAAACAGTTTGCGTGTACAATCTATTTCTAGAAAGGTATTTTTTATTATCGATTGGTAATTTTCCCCAGGACAAATCTATTTTATATATATATATTTATTTATTTTTTTTACAGTGGAAAATGAGGTTGAAGCAGAAAGAGTTTTGTTTTCATATGGATATGGAGCAAATGTTCCCACCACAGCTAAACGTAGATTAAAGCAAAGGTATGAAAGCTGTAATCTAAACTGTTAAAAGAACATGCTAAGGTTAAAATACATAACTTTTTGATATTGATACATTTATACAAATTGCACATTTTGGCAACAATGCACACAAAAGAAGTATATTGATGGCACTTTCTTTATGTTATTTTAAATCCTTTAAAAACTATGTACCTAGCAGTTATCTCGTTCCCTTGGTCGTCATCGTATTATGTACTATAGCTAATACATTTAACAATATAACAAGTAATATCAATTGATAAAATAAGCTATGGTAGTATGAAAGGAAACACTTTTAATGAAGTTTAACTCTTCTTTAAGTACCTAATCTTTGCCATTTGTTTACCATGCGTTTTGATCAATTTAAAACCAAACTTACATGACTTTAAAAGCCCTGTTAACACTAAATGCTAGTTACGCCGCGTGCAAATCTTGTATCTACATTTCAGCCGCCTTGGTGTTAACTGACTTTTATTGCTCCTTTCTTTCATTTGTGTTTGTATTATTGTAACTGATCTGGGTTAAAACTGCTGCTCCTGGACCTGTCTGGCCTCATTGCCTAGCATTTCACTTATTTATCCCTCATCACTTTCTGTGGAGGAATGCTAGACTTCATTTGTCTTCCTTGTAGCATTCCTCAATGAACATACAATGTTGTTTTAGTAAGCATTGCATCATTGTATTTTTGTAATACTTGTTTTTAACAAATGATGGACTTCTCCATAATTGCCAACCTTATTTATATTTTATTTTATTTTATTTTTTAGGTTTCTTTTGTAGTAGACCTTAGTTTGAGTTCAGATTTAGAAAAAAATATATATTTTATACAAAATATTTTCTAGAGAATAACAAAACAGTTAAGCATTTAATTTTTTTTGCCAATTTATGTATAGTGGGGTAGAGTACGGAGAATGTATGTATGGGGGGTAGATTAGCATTACATATTACTAATGCTGTAGTGCCCTAGTCACTGTTTAGGTTTTAAAATTGGTAGTTTACTTACTTTTCTGAACTTCTCTGTGAGTTTCACCCTTTTTGCAGTGATCTCATGCTATCATGCTTGCCCTATGAAAGCATTTTGAGGACATTGTGCATGCACGGCAAACGCTGTGCTGCGCCAGTGAGATTGTGTCTCTGAGACCATCTGATTGAAATAGCAGAGTTTTACTCTGCTATTTTACTGGAACACTAGTGGCTGTCAGCTGCAGGGGTACAACAGAATGAACATGGCAATCATTGAGATGAAGTAGTTTGCGTTGATTATTATAGTGTTCCTTAAATAACTTTATTGATATGGGTAAGTAGGATTTTGTTTGCATGCCATTGTATCAAACATTTTATTTTATTTTTTATACTGTTATAGATATAGATTGAAATATATGTGTAATCCAAAAAGTGCATCTGAACAAGAAAACCATTGTTCAAACACCAACAAATAACCTGATCCATAGTGCAAGTGTTTTTTTTTTGTTTTTTCTGTCTTCAAAGCAAAAAAAGTTTCACATCCAGAATACATTTATCGCAGCAAAATGCATGGAGTATATAATGAAAGACATACAGGGTTGTTAAAGTGAGTGAGAATTCAAATTGAATTTCAAGTTTAAGGCCAATATAGTAAAACTGAAAAAAAAAATGGCTACTTTGCCTTATGTTCGAAATTTATTTTGACTTTTCTTTGTGTTTTTATGAGCCTGGTACCTTTTTGTAAGAATGTATTGAAAAGTAAAAAGAAATGTCAATTCACAAAAGGGAGTGTATCTCTTACTTCCCCGCCAGCCATTTGTGTGTCTCTTTCTGCCCTTCAACCCCTTTTGAGTGTCTTTTTTCCCCCCAGCACTTTTGTGTGTCTCTTTCTCCCATATACAGTCCTATAGTCTTAAAGAGACATCCAATCCATCCAGACATCGTGCAATCAGGTCCCTGTGATCTGTTGATTCGCTTCAGCAGCCCAGCCCCATCACTAGATGCTGCATGATCTACTACATAGGGAACAAGAATATGATCTGATTAATATCCCCACCCACTCCACTATGCCTGCGACATCAATCAGAGTCGGACACTGGGCTGCAGGGAGGTGCTGTTTCTGTACTTTAAAGTGATTTGAGCTAATGCATATATAAACTTTTTAATATAATTCATTTTTGCTCCATATTGGTGACAAATAAGTGACATTTGCACGTGAATTCCTTTCTGCCTAGGGCTGAACCTCTAATGAAAGAAAATAAGTGCATTCAGGCCAAAAAATTTAAATGGAGCTATTACAACATTTTGAATTGAAAGGAGCTACTGCTAAGGTGATAGAAGCTGGGCACAGTTTGTCATCACTTAATTAGCAGTTTCATTTGTGTTTTTACATAAACTAAACCACTGCAAATACTAAAATAAACATTAAAATGTTCCCAGCAAAGATTCGCTAAAAAATGTTCTGAAACTCTACTGGCCTAGGCAGAGCTCACTGCAGTAGATCCAGTGGTCTTGAAGCAAATTGTTATTTTTTTGTGTATTTTATGCATTACAAATGTAATGCATGTAGTGCTACATCATATATACATTCATATTTCAAAGGAATAATATATATTATTTATATTCAGGGCCTGAACATTTTTATGTGCATTGATAATTCAACCTTACTGATGTAAACTTCTTGCGATTTCTACACGGTAACTTTTTGGTGCTGTTTTTCAATATTCAATGTTGAGTATCAACAAGAGGGTTTATTCAATAAACCGGTAACTATAGAGAACCACTGCAAGTCAAATTGGAAAAATCAGGCTAAAAGGGCCAAGCTGTAATTACTACTACTTAGATAACTTTCCTGTATTTCTTTTTACAAAATCATCATTTTTAAAATAACTACAGCTCCCTGTTTAAAATATATTATACAGGAAGATTTATTCAATAAATTCACACTGATTATTTTTTTTTTGTCCAGGCTTACACACAATGAAAACTTTTATTTTTACTCTGTACAGAAATTTGTTGCTTGACTCATAATTTTTGACAAATTAAATACACTGGCAAATGGATGAATGTGTTCTGAGCGCTCATATTTCTTAGTTCAAATATATTCCATGTGCCAATCGTCAGTCCTTTAGTATGGAAACTTTGTCATGTGCGATGTATTTATATACTTTCATACACCAACAGTCCTGTGTGTGGGTTACGTATAATATACAGAATAATATAATGTGTGTTTATTCAGAACACTGCTCTTTAAACTAACGAAAATTATTATTTTTCATTATAATTTAACCATGTATCAGTGTGTGCTTTGCAGGATAGAATGTCTGCTTGTTTGTAGACACAGAGTAATCCACTTCATTGACAGCACTAGCTTTCTTTACTTGAACTCCCACACAAAAGCATCCCACTTGCCTGTGGAGATTAAGAATCCTTTTGTCTCTTGACTTCAGTGTATAAACCCTGAGACATTAACAAGTAGTAAAAAAAACAAAAAAAACTGTACCACAACACAGGTGCACTCTAGTGCAACAGTATGGCAGTACAAATGATGACTGCATATGCCTATGGATGCCTATTTTGAATGTTGTGTTGGTTTTAATTATTGGCATCTTCTCAAATGTTTGACTAAATTATTTGATATTTACCGAACAAGGAATTCATTGCTCCTTTTCTTGAAATATGTTGTAGCATCGTAACATGGCTATTAAAAATTAGACTAAATCCCTTTAAAGTTAAAAAAAACTGGTTTTAAACCACAAGTATAATTTTTTTTATAAAAGCACCAAAATTATTATATATTTCTTGTAGTGGTTTCAGTACATGGATGTTTTCTTCTTTTTCTCTGACAATGTAAAACGTTGCTGTTTCTGAGTAACGGCAATATTTATATTTGTCCAGAAACATGCCTTCAAACAGCCCCATAAATACTCTTTGTCTGGGTAGATCTTTATATACTGAACAGCAACAACATTAAAACCACCTGACCAATATTGTGTAGGTCCCCCTATTGCTGTCAGAACAGCTCTGATGCGTCGAGGCATGGACTCCACAAAATCTCTGAACGTGTCCTGTGGTGTCTGGCAAGACATTAGCAGCAGATCATTGATCATGGATTAGATTTGTTGTTCCCGCACATACCACAGATGCTCAGTCGGATTGAGATCTTGGAAATTTGGAGGCCAAGGTAACACCTTGAACTCTGTCATTTTCCTTAAACCATTCCTGAACAACTTTTGCAGTAGGGCAGAGTGCAATATCCTGCTGAAAGAGGCCACTGCCAACAGTGAGCACCATTGCCATGAAGGGTCGTACGTGATATGCCACAATCTCTAGGTTGGTGGCATGTGTCAAAGTAACATCCACATGAATTCCAGGACCCAAGGTTTCCCAGCAGAACTTTGCTGAGATCTTAACAGTGCCTCTATCGACCTGCATTCCTTCAATAGTGCATCCTGCTGTTATCTCTTCCCCAGTCAAACTGCACACATGCACCTGTCCATCCACCTGATCTAAAAGAAAGGCCAGCTTATGCTTTGGGTCAAGCTGTGACTCCCCATTCACTAAACCGGTTTGCAAACCATACAATGGTTTAACCCCTTGAAGTAGAGTGCCATCCGGGCACTCCTGGCACCATAGCATATTGGATCTCATTTGACTTGCAATTAACTTCCTATATTTGTATCATACACATTACATGTGAACAAAAATGGTCAACAATGACATATTTTATTTTCACGTTTTTGCTTATAATAATTTTAACACATCCAGTGCAAGTATTTAAAAAGAACTCAATATTGATTCAGATATCAGCCCTGATTGTTAAATACCTAATATGTTTAGGCTTTAAATACATTTTTGATAGTTCACGCTAACTCTATATCCGCACTCATACTGATGGTATACTAACCATACCCCTTACCCAATACTTACACTAACTCTAACTGTATGCCTACCTTAATCTTACCCTTAACCATAATCCTACACTCTCTTTAACCCTAAAACTTCATTAACCTTTAACTGCATTAACCTTTACCGTAACCCTACCCCAACATTAAGTATAACCCTTCCTGACTCTTTCCATTGATACCTGGAGTTCCCTGGTGTTAGCAGGGATTTAACCCTGCACAAACCAAAAATGCAGTGTATCATTATTATTTTATTTATATCGCGCCATCAGATTGCGTAGCGCTGTACCGCCGTACAGACTTTAAAGGACCACTCTAGGCACCCAGACCACTTCAGCCTAATGAAGTGGTCTGGGTGCCAGGTCCAGCTAGGATTAACCCATTCTTTTATAAACATAGCAGTTTCAGAGAAACTGTTATGTTTATGAATGGGTTAAGCCTTCCCCCAAAGCCTCTAGCGGCTGTCTCATTGACAGCCGCTAGAGGCGCTTGCGTGCTTCTCACTGTGATTTTCACAGTGAGAGCACGCCAGCGTCCATAGGCTGAATTTACAATGCTTTCCTATGCGACCGGCTGAATGCGCGCGCATTCAGCCGACGGGGCTGAACGGGTGCGGAGAGGAGGAGGAGAGCTTCCCACCCAGCGCTGAAAAGAGGTAAGTTTCCCCCTTCCAGAGCCAGACGGGAGGGGGTCCCTGAGGGTGGGGGGCACCCTCAGGGCACTATAGTGCCAGGAAAACGAGTATGTTTTCCTGGAACTATAGTGGTCCTTTAAATCCCACTTTATGTTGGACAGCATAGAACGTCTAACGGTGTTAAGTGGTTAATGTTGTGGATGATCATGTACAAAGGTATTAAAATGTGTGTTATGTTAGCATTAGTGTTTGGAACACAATTATACTCTTACCATTGTATAAAAGTGTTTAGAAACGATTTTTTTGTAGAAATGTCCAAAGTGAATTCATATAGCAATGCTATGATTTGCTACAAGTTACAGCATTTCTATGCCACCAACAGAATGCCGGTTTTAGTAAAACATGCTAAAATCTAATTTGTACGTATCTGTGCAGTTAATACATTGCTGTTTCTGTAACATATCCTTAACGCCAAGTTAGTCATTCTTGTCTGCTTACCACATATTTAAACATTTCAGACAGCTCTTAAAGGCTTGACTGCACACGAAAAGTAGAACGGTAATATTTTTATTTTACTCAAGGCACATCTTGAACAAAACAAGATTTTCAGGTTGTACTATTCTTGTTATGGCATTTCACCTCCTGTCATTAGCATTCATTATTAAGCTTTTCAAAACACATGTAGACACATACAAATGATGGCTAACATTTAAGACCAGTTCTTATTGTTTTCTAAATTCAGTTATAAAACAGTTGAGCAGCCATGACATACCAAGCCTCTATATAACCTGGATTAATTTCTTGCACACATGCCTGAAGATTGTAGTGTGCCATTTTATTATGCTTTATTTTTAAAAGTTAACCAAACTTACTAAATACACCGACTCTTAATTTGACTTCATTCTTTGTATTTAAATACCATAAACCTATTCAGTAGGTGCTATGAGAAAATTATCCCCTGGTTACAGAACTTAGAATTGAGTTTAATTCTAATTCTTATTTATTTGTTTTTGGCTCTACTTTTATTGCAGGAATCATCAAGGGCCCATAAATGGGACTGATGTACTAGTTTTAAAAAGCTTGTTTATTGTATAGTTGTACTGAGCACTTGCCGTGTCTCGTGGATCTTGTAACCATATTGCCTACTTCTGACCCGAAGGTCACTGTTTCTCTTTTTCTGACTTTCATCTCTGTACTGTCAGCCATCCTCTGCTGGTAACTATTAGAGGAAGCCCAATTATTGCAGTCCAAACCCAAGTAAGCCATGACATTGTCATAATTACAAAGACCAAATAAGCCATTATTGATATCAAGGATTTGCTGGGGGTTGCCGAGGTTTGTGCCCCCCACTTTTTAGATGGAGACACAGGAACTGTGCTGCATTCAGTGCAAAATAGGCAGTTTATGGCAATTGTGGATCTGAAGGATCCATTCCTCCATATTCTTGCAGTTTAACTTTTTACCTTCAATTGGCCATAGCCTCCAGGGTGTTTTACCAATGTTCTTAGTGTCCTTATGACTCAGTTGCATACTTTGAGTGTTGTATATGCCCAATATCAGGAAGATATCATAGTACACGTGGCCTCCTATGACATAGCATAGCCACCTGTTAATCTTCCCCTTGTTTGAGCACATGTGGTGTATCAGTCTCCAAAGAACAACTTGGTGTCTTGTTCATGGGTTGGTTCTGGATTAAAGTTTTCCATTCAAGATTTGCTCCCTTTGCTTTAAGCTCAGCCTAATTTTGGGCATCATAATGGCATCCTCTGACAAAGTTTTGTGTTTTAAATTCCACTTCCACCCCTTTAGGGACCCATTCACCAACAATTATGTCTCACAGCTGCTATGATTTGTTCCTCTAATTTGGTGGATTTTCCCATCTGTTGGTGTCATAGGGGTCTTTCTTTAGAAGAGTGTTCTATTCAGTTGCTGCAATGGACACAAGCCTGATTGGTTGTGGGGCTGTCTATGAATCACAAAGGGCTCTGTGGACTTAGTTGCCTCAGAAGGCAACCAGCTAGTGATCTCAATCTTCTTCCAGGCTTAAGCAGATTCCATCAAGAAAATGATGTGTTCCAGTCGAACAACATCACTATTGTTGCCTATATCAACCACACCTCAGGGATGCAGACTGCTGCTGTAATGAAGCTGGTCTCCAAGATCTTCTAATAGGCAGCATCCTGACACATGATGGCTGTTGACAGTTTGCGTTTCATTTGGGATTTTGGGAAGTGTACCTCCTCCATTACCAGGCTTTACCTGCAGGTAAGACCTTGAGATCCTCTTCCAGTTTGCCAAGCTCAGGGGCCTTTCCGTCAGGTTTAGACTGGCCTCGTACTAATCAGGGCAAAACTATCTGGCTGCATACAACGCCAATCAGACTATAAGACTGTAAAATTAAGACATTACGTTCTTCACCCTCACTTGCTACTATAAAAGGTTCTCTTAGCTTATTGCTAAATTTGGTAAACTTCATTGTAAACTAATAATCTTATCCAGCATTCACTATTGTTTGTGACAGGCTCTAATCAAGAGCCATTATATATGTATATATGTATTTAAAATTTATAAATCTTTTCAATAAAAATTAAAACTCAAAAAAAGAAACTTATCTCTAAGTGCCACTAAATGAGCATGGGTGCAATACAGTGCACTGGAGGAAATATGTTTGATTAGCGCTCCGTCAATGCGTATGTAGAGCCTGGCGGCAATCTCCATTTGAATATTATTAGTGTAACACAGAGTTACAATATGTCAGTATTTTCTTTAATTTAAGGTTGGATACAACGTTTAATCTGGATGGGATCCACTCCAATGTCTGAATACACAGATTATTGTGCAACCACTACAATTTCTTAACATTTGGAAATATCCATTTTATATGTAGATATTTGGACTCTAACATTTTGGTTTGATTGAAACACTGTTCATTTTTCCCTATTTTGCTTGATAAGGAAATATCTGCCAAGTGCTGATACTGGTTTTTCTTTTTCGCTAATAAAAAAAAAAAAAAAAAAGGCATACCCTTCAAATGTCTTATATTAATCTAGATTAAAATAATCTTTTGATTGAATCAAAGACCACTGTTAGGGAGTCCATCTGGGGTGTCTCGTGATCCTCAGGAAGCGTCTCGGTCGGATGAAACTGTTGGCATCATCTACCGCATATCTCGGTCTTGAACGCACAAAGTCAGTCTCCTCCCCTCATGGAGCACACATTCTCGTGTCATTAAGCTCCCCCCTGCATTTGTAAAATCAAGACATTGTTCAACAATGAACCAGATTTTGCTATTCAGGCTACACAGATATCTAGTGTCCCAACCCCACTCCCATCCATTGGCAACAGTTGGAGGTTGTTCTTATAATATAAGGAGGGGTACCTAAAGACCCCACTTCAGCCACCACTCACTAGTGGCAGATTGGGTCTTTAATAATTATATTGGCTACAAAGACACCTTTGCAGTATAATAATTATAAGCCTAAGGTCCCCATTTCAGCCCCCACCAATAAATAATAAAAAAAAGGGGGAGCCTAATGTACCCAGCCTGTCCCCCATCCAAGCCCCCACACATGGGCAGTTAGTGAGGGCTCTAAATATTTATACACAGGTGGGGTGGAAATACTATTGACATCCCCTGTTAGTGACATGGTCCACCCCATTATCCTCCAACACCCACTCCTTGTTGGAAGCATGAGGGACGGACTTAGTATATAGTGTGTATACCTACCTTGCTTTTCTTGTCTTGGTTAGTGGCAGAAGTCATTTTAGCCTTCTTGCATCATGAAATTCCTTTAGGATGACTTGGATAAGGATACCATGTACCTTGAATGGTCCGGTTTTGGCTTCTTCATTGCTCTTTCGCTGTAATTTGGATTTGTGTTTGGGCATCCAAACTATTGTGTAGTCTTGGATGTGGATCAAGCTTTTGGTGAGGCGTGCAACTCCTTCTTGAAGTCTGAACCTGGTGTTCAAAGTTTAATATGCTTCATTTGAGCCTGTTCATTAATTGGATTTGCAGTGGTTACCCTGAAATGTTGTTTGTTTGTTTTTATGTCAATTTCTTATGCCAGGACAGTTTTTGAACTTTCATCTCTCTTTTGCAAGCCTTATTTCTATTGTTTTTTTTTTTCCTAAGCATTGCACAGTCTATATTCAAATGGTTCATAACTGAGACAGTGAGTGAATGACAATCTAACAAATTAACTGAATTTTATTGTAATTCAGTTGTAGCGTGGCTAATTGTGGCAATGGTACATAGTGAGTTGACTAATTTTAAGAGCTAACCAAACGGCAGATGAATTGTAGTTCAAATGCAACTGAAATTACAGAATTTGCCTTCTGGGCTTCACATAGCAATGTTTTGAAATGGCAAAATTTAAACTGCGAGCAATTAAGCTGTTGTTTTGAGTTTATTAGACAAAACAAATATAAACTTTCTAGATTGAGTGAAAAATAGTCTACAAGCAAAAAAAAGTTACATTTGCAAAGTTACAATAATTATCCAATCCTAAACATACCATTCTATGACAAAAACAAGAAAAATAAAAGTGCCAACTTTTCCCCACGCTGTATTTGTGAAAGACTAATACACACAAGGGGCGTGATTTGTCAAACTGCTTTGATATGACATTGACATGGAAACCAGTGGTATCGGCATGATTAATACTTTGGTGAATAAATTTCTTTTACACCTTTGCCCCAAATTTCTGACCATGGCACTTTAATAAATCTCACCTATTGTATACTTGAGAGTGCTTTCTACTTCGACACAGGTAAAGTATATGAACACTGACAAAGTGGTATAAAGATATATATTTATATCTGTGTTACTTATACTTAGTAACATTAAAATACCTCTCCTTATCTCAGTTAGATTTTTGACCTAGAAAAATAGTACTTATAGTTCAAACTTTTCCTGATCTCTTGGCCTTAATGTCCCAATTGCAGCTTCTTTCGCTCACTCTCTCTCTGTGTTGCAGTGTTCACCTTGCTAGAAGACTCCTACAGCTTGAAAGACAAAACTCTTTACTTGTAAAAGATTTAGAGAACCAGAAAACACATTCAGCAAAAGTGTCACTGGAGGTAAGCCTGGAGCATCCCACTAAATGTTTGTGAACATCATATTATTATTTTTTTTTTCTTTTCTCATTTTAAAACTGGAAAATCAGTTTTAAGCATTCAATGATGAAACATGTCTGTCTTAAATTGTATGCCGCCTTTTGATTGTAATGGTAAAATATTTGAGATCAAAAGAAAATTGCCCTTAAGGTACAACACAAATAAAGCTCTCATAGCAGAAATATGACAGGCTTGAGTAACCTGTTGGATATATTTCAAAATATGCCATATATATATATATATATATATATACTCTTGGCTCACAGATGTCAAAGTAGTTTAAATTTGTATGTGTATGAACGCAGTTACTTTTTTTCTTTCTTTAGGGTTATTCATTGCAATGTCTATTGATTTTTAAGATTTTGTTTTATAACCTATTTTAACCTATTTTGGATTTTAGAATTGCAAATGGCAATTGGATGACTTCATTAAGGGTTTGGGGGAGTAGGTTAATTAAAAAGTTGAATAAGAATCCGGTAAAATGAACACTACTGATTTATCATTTGGTTAGTCATTTTCTCATTCTGTATAATTTAGAGGGAGTTTATACCCACTTTTAATTTACCACCTCTCAACAGAGACTATTTACACTTTGAACATTTGCTTTACATTCATTTACAGTTTTGTTTTGTGTTTTGTCTTGTGTGTTTTGTTTAGTTTTTTTCCCTCAATTCAGTTTTATATCTATAAATATTTGCATTTCCTGTGCTATGGTCAAAATAGTTTTTCCACCATTTATTGCAATAAAAATCCTCATCCCCTGTAACAACTGAAAACGTAATAAATACATTGTTCAAAGTTTATTTTTATATTTCAAACATACTTTGCATCACTGTGTAATGGGGAGTCACAACATATAACGAATTGGTGAGGTACCAAATTTAGACACACTAGTTTGAACCTTACTAGACAGTTTTGAAAGGAACACTCCCACCCCCATGACAACTTCGGCTCATTAAGCTGATTCCAATCACAGCCAATCACCTCCTCATTCCCTTCACATGTTATTAATCACTGCAGTCACATTATAAATTCTCTCTGCCATCACCTTCAATTTCCTCAGCTACCTCTTGTCTCATTCCCCTATTTTACCTTTAGATTGTAAGCTCACAGGCCGGGCCATCTACCTTTTGTATTGGTCTGTTTATATTCTATTGTTCTCCCAATTGTACAGCGCTGCGAAATATGTTGACACTTTATAAATGCCAGTAATAAATAAAAATTTAAAGTTGTTCTATTTGGTTGCCATCTTTTCATTGTGTACCTTATAATGGGCTGAGAGTGTTGGCTGACTTACTTACAGTGGCGTACTAAGGGGGGGGCGGGGGGGGCGGTCCGCCCCGGGTGCCAGCCGGGTGGGGGGTGCCATGATCAGCCCCCCGCCCCCCCCATACTGCAGCCGCCCGAGCGCTCTGTAGAGAGCCTCAGGCGGCTGCAGCTTTGCCCGGGCGGTGCTTCCATGAGGGCGGACCGCACCGCCCGGGCGCAGCCTGAGGAGA
>OW240912.1:304155471-304424957 GCA_933207985.1 Pelobates cultripes | reverse complement strand
GAGAGAGGCACTGAGGTTAGTGGTGTTGTGGAGAGAGGCACTTAGGCTCAGTGGCATACTAAGGGGGGGGCGGAGGGGGCGGTCCGCCCTGGGTGCCACCAGGGTGGGGGGTGCCATGACCAGCCCCGCCGCCCCCCCCATGCTGCAGCCACCCGAGCGCTCTGTAGAGAGCCTCAGGCGGCTGCAGCTTTGCCCGGGCGGTGCGTCCATGAGGGCGGATGGCACCGCACGGGCGCAGCCTGAGAAAGGGGGCTGACAGGAGGGAAGCGCACAGCTCTCCCTCCTGTCACTCCCTCTGTAGTAGCGTGGCCGAGCCCTGCAGCATGCTGGTCCGACGGGTACAGAGAGCAGCTGTCTCCTGTACCCGGCCGGACTAACAGGAAGTGCACACTGAGTGTGCACTTCCTGTTAGTCCGGCCGGGTACAGGAAACAAAAGCTCCCTATACCCGTGGACTATACTGGGCTCGGCCACGCTACAGGGAGGTAGGGGGGAGGGGAGAAAGAGAAATTAGGAGGGGGTGAGAAAGAGAAGGGGTGAGAAAGAGAACGAAGGGAGTGGAGAAAGAAGGGGTGAGAAAGTGAAGGGAGTGAGAAAGAGAGAAAGAAGGGGTGAAAGAGAAAGAAGGGGGGGATGAGAAAGAGAAAAGAAGGGGGGGATGAGAAAAGAGAAAGAAGGGTGGGGGATGAGAAAAGAGAAAAAAAAAGGGGGGGTGAGGAAAGAGAAAGAAGGGGGTGAGAAAGAGAAAGGAGGGGGGTTGAGAAAGAGAAAGAGAAAAGGAGGGGGAGAAAGAGAGCAGGGGGGGTGAAAGAGAAAGAAGGGGGGGAGAAAAGAGAAAGAAGGTGAGAAAGAGAAAGGAAGGGGGATGAGAAAGAGAAAGGGGGGGTGAGAAAGAGAAAGGGGGGGAGAGAAAGAGAAATTAGGAGGGGGGATGAGAAAGAGAAATTAGGAGGGGGGAGAGAAATTAGGAGGGGGGTGAGAAAGAGAAATTGGGAGGAGGAGAAGGAAATTGGAGCGGGAGGAGAGATTGACATTCATCACATACACACAATGCACCCCTTGCACACAGAAAAACACACAATGCATTACACACACAGACACACATACACAAGCAATGCAACCGTTACACACAATGCATCCCTTACACACACAGAAACACACAATGCATTCATTACACACACTCAATGCACCCCTTACACACATTCAATGCATCCCATACATACACAGAAACACACCTTGCAGCCCTTACACATACAAACACAATTTCACACAATGCATCCCCTACACACTCCACCCCCTGTGAACAAACTCATTGGTGGAACATGAAGGTGGACCCTGGGACCCAGACCTTGAGCTGTGTAAAGGACCCCCAAAAAATGGAGCTGCTTCCCGTTCTCCCAGAACATTGATTTTTGTGACCACAGTTACAAACCGCCTCCAGAGAGCCTGTTCTGCACCAGACCAGTGGAGCCAGACTGCAGCTAGAGCCCATCATCATCCTCATCTGGTTGTAAGTAGGCAATCTAGTATATTATTCGTGGCACTAAGCTCTAATTTACCTCACATTAAAGAAACACTATAGTCCCCAGAACCACTTCAGCTTAATGTAGTGGTTCTGGTGTCTATAGCCTGTCCCTGCAGGCCTTTTAATGTAAACACGGCGGCACTGCAGCACTGGCGTTAGTTAACATGGCAAATCATATGGGTGGGGCATTGTGATGTCACATGGGGGGGGCGGCAAACTTTACTTTTGCCTAGGGCGGCAAAAATCCTTGCACCGGCCCTGGCTGGAGGGGGCTGTGGCAGTACAGCTCACACAAGCAAACAGCTGATAAACTGGCCGCACGGAGGAAATGTGTATGTGTGACTGTCTGCCTGTGACTGTATGTGACTGTCTGCCTGTAACAAATTGTAAAAAAAAAAAAAAAGAGAGAACCTTTACATTTTTTTTACAGGTTTGGGGGGGGGTGCCAAGCACAGGATCCGCCCCGGGTGCCAAATGCTCTAGGTACGCCCCTGCTTACTTATATCACCAGCAAAATTTTCCTCATTTCGAAGCTGCACAGAGGAAGGAAAACACAGAGTGCAGCTGTGTCAGGCACCAGAGGACAAATTTAGGGGTTACATTTTTAGAAAACTGTTTAAGTCCTGAAGGAAAGACGGCACCCAGACTCCTGTCCCCATAACGACCTATGAGCTGAAATTGTTGATGGGTTGCTAGTTCCTTTATTTTTTTTCTCCAACTTTTTTGTTTTGAAGGTCACACAGATATTCAGGGCAGAATGTCATTGAGTTAATGATGTAATACAAAGAAAGGTGTGGGCTATTCTTACATGCAAGGTTACCGTAGGGCACAGGTAGGCATCCTTTGGCACTCCAGATGTTGTGGACTACATCTCTCAAAATTTTACAGCAATAATGCTGGCAAAGCATCAGGGAGACAGTCTGCAACATCTGTTGTGTCGATGGTTTCTTACCCCTGCCCTGTGGCCTGCAGTTTAACAGTGGAGTTTAGGGAAACTTAGAAGCACCTGTCCACATGTGCTTGTCACGTAGAGGGTGCCTATTTACAGCTCTTATAATGTGCTTTTTTTGAGCTTAGGTCAACAGGTCATGGACCCTTGACCAGTTTCCTTTTTAGTCCAGTCAGCCTTCCATGCTTGATAACATGACTGCATGATCAGCTACAGACAGTGTAAAAAAAAGAACTGCGATGCTGAGCAGGAAGTAGAAGGGATCACTTCCCATCTGCCCATGAATGAAACCGCATTTCACACAGGTAATGCTTTGCAGGAGAAGTAGGGACTCCATTAAGTGACACACACAGTATAACAGCTCCTGCAGTTGTACGATCAATCATGGAAAGGTGAGTACTTTGCAAATAATCTTTCAAAATTGACATAACTGTACCATAAACAATCCTGTTTTCACTAACTTTAAATGCAATCTCTTCCAAAACTCTCTCCCTAGTCCCAAATTTAAGCACTCAAAACCTAAAATTGGGGGAAAAAAACAACTTTCCCATTATCCTAGGTTTAACTCCTCTTACAAATTAAACACACCATGTATCTCATTTCAAAATGTAGCTCCACTCTCACCTATACCAAGATGGATTCCTCAACACGTTCCCAAACCTAAAGGAGTAATACGACCTACCTCCCGGACTCATACCAAATAAAATCTCTACTCAACAATAACCTGCCCACAAGGCCTATACCAACTGATAAATGCACTGTCTCGGAGTTTGAAAAAGCATGCATGGCATGAAAACTCCCTGAGGAACCGTTGTGTTGATGCTACTCTCTGCTACTTTACAGTAAAACACCACCACACGTCCCATACAAAGAGGCATGGAGCAGAGATGTGGGGTCCGAGATCAGCTCGACCCAGTGGAAAAGATCATTCACGATACATTAAGGCTTAATCTCTTGTGCTCAACGCTTCGAACTCCAAAGGAAGATTATATACCGCTGGTACTTAGTATCAGAGAGGATACAAAAGATATGGCCAAACTCCCCCAGCACTTGCTGGCAATGTGAACAAGAAATGAGGTTAATGTTCCACATATGGTGGACATGGTCCCGCATTAGACCTTTCTGGGTCAAAGTAGAAAAGCTCCTATCGGACATGCTGCAAACCCTAGTTGCGTTCACAACAGAAATCTACCTGTTGTTCATCTTACCTGAGACAATGCCCAAAACTCACCCAGCAATCATATGTCATACACTTATCTCAGCAAATCTCCTAATTGCAAGACACTGGAAATCCAAGAAGCCACTAGACCTCACACACCTACTAAACCAAATCACACTCAATTGGACATATTAATCCATGCACCAACATCAATTTGGACCTAAATCAATGCTGGCAAACGCAAAAGAGATGTGGTATAAATTCACTCAAGATAGAGTACAAATAAATCACTAATATAATAATAAAAACATTTTTAAAAAATTGCTTCCCCTCCCCAATAAACACCTACCTTGGTGAAACCAGTGTCCAGACTGGTGGATCAGGGAGTGATGCGAGCCGGAGAGATTCCAGTATCGGCAGGGTGGGTCCCTGAGGTGAGGATTCTCATCCACTCCTCCAGTCCTCTTCTCTATCCCCCTAGTTCTTTTCTTTGTTACTGCACCCTCTATCATATGTCCCCTCATATTTCACTTTTCTTGCTTCCTCCTCTTTGGTTTTTCTCTTTCACAAATTCGATATTAAGTGAAAATACAAATGGGTTCCTGCGATAGGAAAATGCACCCAAAATTGTCTACGGAAGGATACATGGATATGCTACAATGTAACATGAATGTATACATTATGTGTTGACATCGCTAATCAATTTGCTGTATTATGAACTTGTCTGCTAGAACCAATAAAAAAATTGTCAAATTGAAAAAAACTATAAAACTTGATGTGGAAATCAATCTATCAATAAATTGATTATCTTGCGTATCTGCCCCCGGCCAAATTAAATAAGTAATGCGTGCACGCTCCTAAAGTAATTCACACCAGACACAAGTTTCGAGTTAATGAAAAACTTGAGGAATGTTTATTCTGAGGGGACGGCGTGTCCCTTATAAAGCAAAATTACATCATATGCATTGTCAGAGATAACATGAAATAATACATCAATAATTGGTTAGGTGTTAAGTGGTTTGTTTAGTGCTCTTCCTACCGGGTGTGATGTCACTGGTATCTTGGTGGTCTCCCCCAGATTCCAGCGCCATCTTGTTAATGAGGGTGTTAGTCGATGTTAAGAAGGAAACTCCCTAGCGACCATTTTAGGTAAATCACATAGAAAGTTGAAAAATGCTGATTGTAGTTATGCTGAGTAAATAGGCATTTTACTAACATTAATTGAGTTAATATTTTTGTCCACAACAAAACTTATAACCTCTCTCAGCTTTTCTATTTTTGACTCTTGATTACAGGTGTGGCCAACCTATTATACAGTTGGTGGTATCCAACTACAATGTCCTACTCTGTCAGCTTGATAAACTTTAATTTTGTCCTCAGTTGACCAGTGGATTTTAAATTTTCAGTCAGAATGGCTGAGCTGGAAGCATATCGGCTTTAGACATTATTTCCTGTTTAGCTAGTCTGAACTAAAATGTTTAATTCCCTCATGACTAGCTTGTTACTTTTGCCTAAGATAGAGAGAACAGTCCCAATTTTAACGAAAGGACCAGCTTGATAAACATCTTCCCTTTAGAGGAAAGCTGTATGGTGAAGTAATTACGGACCAACTACAAATCTGCCAGTGCCAGCATGGGGAGCCAGAGACACTTTCTCCTGGTATAATCAGTTGCTGTGTCTGTGTCCTTACTGACCTCTTTGGCATACGATAAACATGTCAATGTTTTTTGCAGGTCTTCCTTTGGCCATTTACTGCCTTCCCAAGCTGCACATGCCTATTTTAATATTTTCATATATGTTAGTTTTCTCAATAAATAGGCACATTTTCTCAATGTATGTAAAGTTAAAATATCCAGTTTTAGAAAATGTTTAAACACCCAATGTAGCAGGTAATAGAAAAATGTATGGACGTGTTCTGTTTAGAACAACAACATAATTAGCCTGAAAGGCCCACACAGTGTAAATAAATTGCCTGTCTTTTCACATAGCACTCTTGGTATTTGTTTGCTTTCATCTTAACTGTAACTAGGAAACGTTTACTTTAAATAAATGAGGAATTTGGTTACTAAAATTGGAGCAATCTGTTCAAAACTACCAAGGCTATCAAATACACGAGAATTAATCAGCAAAGACATATGGATGAACTCTGTTTTAAAGTCAGGAGACTTTAAATAGTCTCTGAACCTGTGTAGTTTTTTTTTCCTTATTGAGCTATTTTAAGTGTTACTCATAATGTCCTTGCATCTGTGTGTAGTTGTTTTCCAAAGAGAAGAAAAAGAAAGCCGGTTTAAGGATTCTTCAGGAAATATTTTTGGGATTAGTAAAGGGGCATCTAACCGGAAACTATTCTAGTATTGTTTAACTACAGCTCTCCTCTATTGAGTATGTATTTGGCAAAATCCAAGTAAAGATTCACGATGTGCAACATGGCATTGCGTTCTATTATTTCCCACTAATATTAAAATGTTAAATTTAAAAAAAGAGACTTAAAACTTACCTGTGGGGCAGGGCCTGACTCTCAAGCAGTCAAGACGTGCTTTCCACGAGCTCCTGCCTGAAACAGTTTTAATTCAGCTAGAACTGCATAATTATACCAGCAAAAGGTTCAGAACCAAGCACAGCAGACATCCAGACTAACCGGGGAAATTATAATTTCTGCACACTTATTCCGCCTACTTGTATTGCTGGCCCATCGACTGGGAGAGGCAGCCGATCTCCCGCTCTGGGCCGTGCATTCCACAGTGACCCGATGGAAGTCCATTTGATCCACCCATTATCCTTGGATTATCCTGATCCCCACTGGGTATGCTCTCTACTTTGCAGTAGACAGCCTGATCTCTACTGTTCCTGAGCCCGTGTGGCGATTCAGAGATGGCCTCCGCGTTGAGACCTCCACTCCATCCAATGGACCCAGAGGCTCTGGACTGGGTGCAGCGTTTTGAGGACAGATTTGACAAACTGTGCCAGGATTTCTGGTCTTGTGGTTTACAATATATGCAATATGTCAATTGATTTATCTTACTTGTCTTTTGCCTTTTCCATGCTCCTGATATTTTGTGTCATCTTGATAGTTCACTCATCCTGCCAAGAATGCCTCTCCTTTAACAGTTTGGGTTTCACTCTGAGACAGGATATTCATCTTGCTTGTTATTCTTTTGCTTGTTATACTTTTATTTTTAACACAAACATTGAGTGCAGTAATCTCTGACATAAGCAGATCTTCATTGTCATGTATGCTTTAACAATTATGTCAATGCACCACGAAAATAAAGAGCTAAAAAAACTACTTACCTATAATCCAGACCCGGATTAACTTTTCGGCACCGATCTCGCTCTTTTGCCTGACATCAGCAAGAGCAATGCATGATCCAATCACAGGCATTTTATAGAAAAACTCATGATTGGACGTTTTGCTGGTTCAGAACGAATTTGCACTCTGAGATGACCAAAAAAGAGAGAGGGAAGGAAGGTCATTAACAAAACTAACCGTGATTCAGGGAGTGGATGAAGTGCACAGAGGGAGGGGAGAGGGTACTTACCCTTGCAGGTTCTATGCTTGTAAGAAAGGATATTGTAACTTCTGTAACAAAATTCTGTAGCAACGACAGACTGATTTGTCACAGAATTGACATTTGGCAGTCTGGAACAAAGTTCCAGGCTGACAAAATGACACGTGCCTGGAGTGTAACTAGACCTCTGCACTCGTGTACAAATTTCTCTGGATATGCACATACAGACTACTACCACCATGAGCACTTCAGATCACTGACGTGGTCATGGTGGCTGGCCTTTAAAGAGAAAAATGCATAATAATAAAGACCTATTTTCCTTTTATTTGCTTGTTGATAGTAAGTAGTTATGAAATGCACCTTACAGCAAATGTGAAAGCAGAAGCTACAAACATTTGTCTCTTAAATGAGACAAAGTGGTCCCAACTTTATCTCGTGTATATTTTTTATTGCTTTTCAAATTCAGTGGAATTTCCACACTGTCTCAGTGAGATTTTCATAAATTGGCAGTGCTGCTTTAAGTTGAGCATGAAATTGCAGACCACTACAGATTTTTTTAACTAGGAATAGGGATAGTGTAGTTAAAGAAACACTATAGTCACCCAGAGCACTTAATCTCTGGTCTGGGTGCAGTGGTCTTTTCGTTTTAACTCTGCAATGTAAAACATTGCCGTTTTTGTAGAAATCAGGGTTGAATCTACCTCTAGTGGCTGTCTTTTATGTTCACAGCTTGAGCACACGCACACTTACTTAAATAGTGTATTAATAAGTATATACTAGTTTATTGCCAAGGCATGTGAGTTTGTTGTCGTGTTTGCCAAATGTTACTTAAGATATCCTATTTACACTACATCAAATAATTTATTTTTGGTTATAGTTTGCAGCTGCTGTGCCTCTATGGAGGAGAGTTCCAAGAACAATACATATCCTATTCAAATGAACAGCAAAAAAAAATATCTCTGATTTTAAAGATCTTTGAGCAACCTTTACAATAAACAGTCTAAATAGTTTTTGATTGCGTATATGTTTGCATGGAGATATCATCTAGTTTGTATACTTTACAAAAACACTGTCATCTTTGTGTAATACATTGGTTTATTTTGTATTAAGAATGCTCACCAAAGTCTCAGGATGTAAGGTAGACTTCTATATATAAAAAAATCTACTTTATGTAGTCCAAAGTTCAGGGAACTATAGTATATATCCATCACTTAAAGTCCCCAAAAATCAATACTGTTTGAAATAGACAGGAAGTAAATGTGTTAAATTATTAAATAATTTGACAACCCAAATATTTATGTATTTTATTTTAATTTACAACAATATTTATGCACGCACAAATATATAATGACCAGATTAGGAATGCTAATTATCTAAATGAGTGCAAACAATGCTCAGGACAGCCTCTACACTGTCCAAAATAATAATAGGTTATAATAATTATGAAAGTGCTCCCCAGGAGCCTACCATTTTTAATTGATATACATAGGTACATCTGCTATATTTTCTTAGCTTGTTTTCCATTCTCCATTGTTCATTTTCTGGTAGGTGTATCCTTTCCATGTGATTTACAATTTATAAATTAAATCTTAAATCAATAATTCTTAACTGCATCAGTTGTACTGGTGGGAACAAATTCATCATATTGATCAGGGTCAAGGCAACTTTCCAACATAAATTCACTGCATCTTCATTGCCTTTCCAACTCCTCTTCAATAGGAATAATCTAGCAATGGATTTCTCCAGAATTTACTATGTGTGTGTAATTTCTTTATTCATTTTTTGGAGAATGAAAAGCTGCGGCATTACTTGCCAAGATATTGTTGTGTGCATAATTTGTCAGAAAAGTGGCTTATAATTTTAAGGCATTAGAATTTCAATGAAATTGTATGAATATTTAAAAATGCATATTAATGTGTCCTGTTTATCATAATTTCCAGTTCTCAAGAAAAGTGTATTTGCGTACCATACGTGTCGAAAAATGCTTTTTGTTTTCTTTACTTTGAGTATTATTATCTTCTAATGAAATAATTATTTGATCTGTTTTTCTTATGTACCTATAAAAGCTGGATAGAGCAAATTCCTTATTGAGTCAAGTTCATCAGCCGTACCAGTACCTCATAGAGTCTATACGCCAGAAAGATGCTCAGATTGATCATCTCAAAGACCACATGTCCAAGCTGGAACAAGATGTTAGGTAAGCACATATGTTATCCAAGGATTTAGGTGTAGCTGTTATTTTGGTTCTTTCGAATGTTAATTTTAACAGAGATTCACAGTCTCATCAGTTCGTTTATTTGGTCTTATATTCAAGCCATATAATTTATTAAATATAGCATATAGAACATAAATCATAACATATATAAAATAAAAGGTTACTTTAGAAGCATTAGATTTGGTATTTATTTGACATTTAAAAAATACATCAATGTTGAATTAGCGGTTGCATTGTATGTCTTGAGCCTATTTCAGTTAACATAACATGCAGATAACCTGCAAACAAAATGTTCGGTTTGTCTCTTGAACCCTACTGGATTTTTGAAAGCTGAAAAGTAATAAAAAGTAAATTCAGATTTATGGTTTCACAAACAAGACTGCTTCTTAACCCCTTAAGGACACATGACGGAAATATTCCGTCATAATTCCCTTTTATTCCAGAAGTTGTGTCCTTAAGGGGTTAATGAGGGGCCCATTGGAAGTAAATTATACATTCAATCATGCTCATGTGTTGTATATCTGCACACACATTGTGCAACTCACTACACATATCTGATGCATGTATAGTGTGGGATAATGTGTGTAGCATGTTACTGTAAAGTGGTTTCTAAATAAGCCCTTCTAAGCAGTCACTTTAATGATGCACCAGGCATAGAATACTCGGCTAATTGTTTTCAGTGGGGAAATAAGTGGAGCAACATGATTTGGTACATCTGTTCTGGCCTGGGGATCTGTCTATGTGTAATGGATGGTGTTTATGAACCCTACCTGGACTTATTTTAGAGACCAGCAAATGTTATTTTACTGACTAGCAAATGTCCTGGTTATAAAAAGGTCTTGTTCTCTCTCGCCTGGACTACTGCAATACTCTTCTCAGTGGTCTTACGTGTTCCCATATTGCACCACTGCAATCTATAATGAATGCGGCGGTGAGGCTCATTTTCATGTCTGTCGGCACCTCTCACGCCTCCCCGCTCTGTCAGTCCCTGCACTGGCTTCCAGTTAGATATAGGGCTCAATTTAAAATTCTGGTGCTTGCTTACAAGTCCCTCCAACCTACCTATCCTCCTTAATACACAAGTATGTCCCTTCGAGGCCCCTACGCTCTGCCAAAGACCTACGTATATCCACTGTCCTTACTCCCACCTCTAATGCTCGCCTCCAAGAGTTTTCCAGGGCTGCACCTCTTCTGTTGAACTCCCTTCCCTTCTCTGTAAGAATTTCACCCAGTCTCCACTCATTCAAAAAATCATTGAAAACTCACTTTTTCAAGAAAGCATATTAATTAAACTGTTAGCAGGTTTTCATCCCCCACCCTCCATGAGTCCTCTCCTGCAACTGTCAAAAATTACCTACTAAGCCCTCAATTAATACTTTTATAACAACCTACTTCGTACCCCCACTCCCTCTAGAATGTAAGTACATTGAGCAAGGCCCTCCCCCTCTCTGTTCCTGTACGTCCAGTTGTCTGGTTACAATTACATGTATGTTAGTCCACCCATTGTACAGTGCTACGGTATTTCATGGCGCTATATAAATAATAATAATAATAATAATATGAAAAATTTTATTAATTTTAAGGAACATTTTCTATGTTTAATGCTATTGTGATATGTTCTTAAAGGAACATAAAAGGTCAGGAATGCAAACATGCATTTGTAACCCTATAGTGTTAAAAATACTATTTAAACGGCGCTGGCTCCACCCCTGATCCGCCTCCTTGGCTGACCTCATCAGGATTGGCTGAGATCCTCAATTCTGATGATCTTGGCTCGAGAAAGGTCAGGATCGGAGGTAAACCCCTCCCTGGCCAATCACCACCTCTTCACAGAGATGCATTGAATTAATGCTTCTCTATGAGAAATGTTCAGCGCTTCCATGAACGTCAGTGCTGGACAATAAGGACTGGTCTGATTAGTGGCCATCAGAGGTGTTCCTGTGCTGTAATATAAAAACACTGCCTTTTCTCTTAAAAATCTTGTTCTGGTGAATATAATGTCCCTTTAAGGATTTATTTAAATCTAATTAGTTTCCCCATGTAGTTATTAATTTTATGCCTCTGTGTGGACTCCTATCTTTAAATATTTTAGTATAGAATGTTTGTATTTCAAATTTTACACTTGCTACCTGCAAATTAAATACTTCCGAAAGGAAAAACATGTACAATCAATATCTAGCCTAACAGTTTGTTTTAAAGTACATGATCGGATAATTATGGTAAAATGAAAGTCGTTTTTTTTGTGTTGTTTTTTTTTTTTTTTTAATTGAATACTGACAAGTTTTTACGATTGCAGAGGACAAAACAAATTTGTATTATTTAATTTTTTTAAGTACACCATGCATGCATTAATTTACTACTGTCTTAACGTGTACACCTGTAAGCTCAGTTCAATGTTTGAAAGTTTTACATGCATCCTCTAGGTCACCATAGATTTTACTGGATTGCTTCATGTGTCTGAAAGATATGCATCTCTTCCAATTGAAAAAATGGATACATTGCACTAATTCATACCTTAGGTCTTAGATCTGTATCTCAGTAAATATGAGATTAGCTTTATTTTTCTATGAACATGAGTCATCCGGCATTAAAAGCTGAGAAAATCTCTTCCGTAGGTGTATACCTTGTTCACACACACAATGATAAAGTATATTTCTCAATAAAGCAAGTCCAGGTTTTCACACCTGTGGTTTAGCTTCATGCTCTGTACAACTGTTTGTACAACATTCTACCGAGTGACAACATCATTCTACAGTTTGTTCCTTATTTGTACTTCATTAGTGTTTCCCAGCTACAGGCTTACTGCCAATTTTTTTCCTTCTGTTTATTTTACTGTATGCGTGTATATCAGCACGTCACTGTTTGATTGGTATGTAAATGTGTGCTTTACTATGAATAACAGGAGACCTAAAACCAATAATACATAAATAAAAATATATCTGTGTAATATAAATATGCACCCACCATGTTCCTTAGTATCTGCCAGAAGCCGAATCACCTGAGTACAAAATTAGTCTAGGGGAGTTAATTCAAGACTGTGAGATACTTCACATGTCTTTTCATACGTGCAGTGTTGTGTATGCGACAAGAATATGTCTAGTTCCATCTTTTCTTATAGTCACGAGTCCTATCATTGCAACATTTTGCAAAAACATTAAGGTCCATTATGGGACAAAGTACAACCCTATATTTTGACTGCATTGGAATTTCTAGTGAGATTACAAATGCTATTAATATAGGCTTTTCATAAAGATTCTTGCACCTTTACCACTATGCTAATATGCAGAATCCTACAGTTCCATAAATTACTTGTGTTCAATCTCTGCATCCTATCTCTATACATGATGCAATCCTTTCATTAAAAGTTGAGTTGATTTGTTGAAAGCTACATTATTTTAGCATGTCATAATAATCAGAAGGTTATCATGCTTTTCATTTGTTTTTTATCTGCATTCTTGCATTTAAGTATATTTGTTCAAGGGCATTGGAAAGATTTAATCCCAAACAGATACCAGCAGTTTGCATGTGCAACAATCATTATGCACACATCCATTTATAATGGCAATGTTGTGTACAGTGTGATAAATTGATTATTCATTTCTATGTCGGCAATCTCTCCACAGGATCAGCTCTGTGAAAAGAAAGGAAAATATTTATCACCTTCCTTGAGGGACGTTTTGTGCAGACATGATTTATTTATTGTATATATGCCTAGTTACAGATACACTCTAATAGACATGCTATTTTCTTTCAAAATATTTTTTTATTCTAATTTTTTAAGGAGCACAATACATCCTTTGCTAGAGACATTTTTCTCAGTGCCATGAGGATTACTGTGACATGTTATGATAATTTGAGTAAAGAAACAATTTAAATGGCAGTCTTCCCTAACACGTACACTTGTAAAGCTAGAACACTTCTATAGAATGCAAGGATAATACATGACGGAACTACTATAGAAGCCTTGATAAAACAGTTTTATTTGCCCTTTCTAAATCATAGCTTCTATTTTGTTACACTACTTGAAAGCTTTACTAAATGTAACAATGAGCAGAGCACTGTACACAAAGTATTGTAACGAGTTCAATGTACACATGAATGTATTGTAATACAATGAATGTGTTAAAAACACACTATTGGCTAGTTTCAAAATAGACATTTCCTTTCTTTGAATTCTGCTTTATTTATTTGTTTAACCTGTTAATTTCTTGCCCATCTCAAGGTGACTGTGAATGGTGAAAACATGAAAGCACCTAAGCTTGGACAGCTTGATGCATATGGCAAATCTATGAAAAAAGCACATGAAGGAAAAATGTGCACGGAAAAATACCCACATGGAATAATATGCACATTTAGCAATCTATAGTTGGACAAATTATCCCATTAAGCTTTCTTTTAAACTCTATTTTGGCCTTAATTTTGCAATTCACTTTTCAGTTCCCTCTTTTGTGAATAAAGCCTTAAGTTACTCCAATGTTTCTTCACACCCCCTTGAGACAGGGGAGCATTCACAACAGCACCTTTCACATTAGTGCCAATCAAACATGCTAATAAAACACTAACAGCCGGTACATCTTAAAAACAAGAGACAGGACATACTTGAAAACGAGAGAAATCTCAATGTATCCTTCCTGGTAAAATATTTTATAAATAAATAAATAAATCTGGCATTGAAAGTGTTAAAATAATTGGCAGTAGCTTGCTGGTGAGGAGAGACCGTAAATGCACAGGCTGAGGGAAAGGAAATGTGAGTGGAGGGAATAACCAGCAGCCAGCCAATCCAAGACTAAGCAGGTCAGTGCAAGAGAGAGCGAGATACCATTGGAAAGAAAGATGGGATCTAAGAGAAACTGGTCAATAGGGTGATAGACAGAATTAATGGCCAATAGGGGTAAAGAGAAATCACAGAATGAAATATGAAATATTTTAATCAGAAGACATCAATAACATAAAATATAGGTAAAACCTATTCTTACTCTTAAATGGGAGATACATTGTTATCTAAAAATATACAAAAATACATATAGAACAGTAGTTTAAATTATGCATACATCTTCACCTTTACTTGAAAATTACTATGTTTTTCCATTTGGACATTTTTCAATGTGGGCATTTTTCTTATGCGCATTTATGACTGGTACTTTTCCTGTGGGCAATTTTCGTGTTGGCATTTTTCTTATCATGCTGAAGTTTTGAAAGAAAGGGTTTTATAAGCAGTTAAGTGGAAGCTTTTCCTTTGTAAACCATTTTGTTATCACCAGCTGCTACGGAGCCACAACTCCAGGTATGGCTGGTAAGGCCACACTGCACTGCTATGTATCCTATTTATTACAGCTGGAGATCAACATCTTGGGTACCGCTCTTGTAGGCAATATAACTAGATCTTTAAAGCCGTTGTGGTATACATATTGTTTTGTATCTGTACTCATTTGTCTTCTGACTTCCTTCCTTGCCATTTTGCCTGAGGCATGCACGTATATTTTTATCTATTACACTTGCAACTAAATGCAGGTTTTTTAGCCTTTGGGTTTCAGACTGATTAAAGCTGATGTGCATCACTTGAATGTACTGCAAATAACTATTCTGGGACAAAGTGATTGCTGGGAGTTTAAGTGCATTCTGTCTTGGTGGATAATTTTATGAATGGCTTGGTGTAATACTATATCGTTTCAGTTTGCAAACTGCACCTGATAAAAACACATGCTAAACATAGTGCGCCTATATCAAAATACTAATGGTTTAGAACAACTTTAGTCTTGTCTTATTGTGTCTGAAGAAAGAATTCTTATATTCAAATACAATAAGCAAATTGGTCACAAAGAAATTGATTTTTGATCAAATTGTATTATAGAATTGAAATTGTGTAAATGTCTGGTATTATTTTAAGAATGGGTTGACAAACAAAGTAGTTGAAGAACTACTAGTAGTTCTACTACTAGTAGTTCTTCAACTAGTAGTTGCCCTGGTTAAAGATGTGTGATAACTTAGAGCAGGCCTGCACAACATACAACCCGCAGGCCACTTGCAGCCTGCCAAAGGATTTCGGGCGGCACATAAGGACCAGGTCTGGCGCTATCACAGGGTGGCACAGGTGGGCCACCTTAGGGCACACCTGTGCAGGGGGCTCACGATCCATTTAATCGGAGCTCACAGCACAGCGCTTTCCTCCTGCCAGCATGTAGTGTGGCCGGACCACGGTAGAGGAGCTTGTTTCACTCTCCCCAGTCTGACAAGAAGTGCTCACTGATAGCACTAAACTGCTTCCTGTTAGACTGGGGAAAGGAAACAGAAGCTACTCTACCGTGGTCTGTGGCTCGGCCATGCTACACAGGTTAGGTGAGCAGGCACAGGTGGGTTGGGGATGATACAAAGAGACACAGAGGGGCTGGGGGAGGTGCAAGTGAGACATGGATTTTGTGTCTCTTCTCCCCCCCCTCCCCCAGAGGAGCTGGGGGGGAACAGACACACAGAGGTGCTGGGGTGGGGAGAAAGAGACACACTAAAGGGTGTCAGAGAGGGACAAATGTCAACTGTATTTTTAAAGATTGAAATGGCAGGATTTGAAGATGGACTTGATGTGAGGGACCAAAGGGATGTCTAATACATTGCTATGGCAGAGCATTTTTGTGGTAGGGCTGATGGTTATTCCACTGGCCTGAAAGGAAACGGATCAAGTAGAGTTAGTGTTCACAGGATAAACATTTTTTTTTTAATTCAGAGAGGTTAGAGGTGCTATATAAGCACCATGACCACTTCTTTGCAGTGGATGTGGTGCCTGGAGTTTACTCATCATTTACCATAGATATTCTGTCCCAAGCAGCCTGCAGCCTGGCCTCCAAAACTGAAATAGCTGAGGCAGATCTGTGCTCCATTTTGAGCCTTAGTTGGGGGTAGTGAACAGTGATAGGCTGAGAGCATCAGTTGAGCACTGTCTGTAATCACTTCCCCAATCTTGAGTGTAAATTGGTATGATGCAAAGTAAAAGCATGGCTCCACTGTATTCTATAGAATTCCATGGGCCAAGCATTTTGTTCCCATGGACTCCAGGCATCATAACCACTTCAGTCAGTTAATCTGGTTATAGTGACGAAAGTGTAGCTTTAAGTTTCAAGTAGTGGATAGTAATTTACTTAAAAACAGAAGGGAAAGGTTGTGATTAACAGAAAAAATAAAGTAGTTTATGAATGCATGACACTTCCTGCCACCGCCCACACCTTTTTTTACGAACATCAGACAGTAACCAGATTATAAAATGCATTTAACTAACATGCCACCTGGGGGTAATTCTTGTGCATAATTAGGGTAATACAGGTTTTTCTGTGTATTTTTGTCATTAATGTTAGACCATGTCTACTTCATCCATAAATATCAAGACCTATTTAGCTCAATTACCATACCACCTTGCATGTTCTGGTACAGACCGGCAAAAGAATACGTAAATTTAAATACAAAAAAATACTGTTGTGCATCACCTGCATATTTTAAGTTGAACTTTGAGCCTTTCTAGGAAATGTGAACTCGAGAAATCATATTTACACAATTATTTGAGCTTCAAACCTAACATGCATCTGAACACGGCCTTCATACTTAATTTCTACAGATACCCTTTGCAATGGATACTGTTTTGAACACAGATTTTTATGTAAAACCAAAGAATGGGCTATGAGCCTAAAGCATCAGTGACCACAAACATCCAGAACTGTCATAATGCTGATGAGACCCACAAAGTTGAAACTGCATTCCATGGCTAATTTCTGATCCCATGCTTTGGTTTAGTCAACCGTGTTGTACCTGCTGTACTGGGAATGGGGACTTATGGCAAACTTTTGATGCAAAATTTTTTTGCAAAACATGTATTTGTTTCATAATTTACACAGATTTGAGCATGTTGCATTGGTTCCCAGAGTGCCCCTTTATGAACCTGCCTTATAGGGACCCTACACTGCTGTTACAGTTTTTTTCACATCTGTTTTTTGCTATTGATCCAAAAGAGGGGCGAAAAAACTATTTAAAGCACTTCCAATTTTGTAACAAACTAGTAAAAAAATTCTTTCTTTACCCCAGAATTGAAGTCAGATTTATCCTTGGACCAAGAAGCTATAACAAATTAAAAATTATATCCCTGAATATTATTGAAGTATGCATCCAGTTGCTGTCCAATCTTCTGGAATAAAAGGGAATCATGACATGTCACACATGTCATGTGTCCTTAAGGGGTTAAACATCTGTACAGACTGATGAAAACACTTTTTCAGGCAGATAATTCCACATCCTTATTGTTCTTACTGTAAAAAACATTTCCTTTGCCTTAAACTAAATCTCCTTTCTTTCAGTCTAAACGCGTAACCTTATGTCCTATGTAAAGTCTTGTTTATGAACAGATTAATAGAAAATAAAGAATACAATCAATGTTTAGTAAATATACCACAAATGAAAGAATGCATGCATTTAGTTATGCATATTTCATTTGAGTTTATCTAAAAACAGCTTGCAAAAGCTGCATATCTGTTGTCCGAAGCCTTTGCAAGCCCTCCTCTGTCTAATTGCAGACTTCTCAGTGCAGCTCAATGAGAAGTCTTTGCAAAGTAGATGTTCTAAGCAACTGCCTGCCTCTTAAGTTTATCTAAATAACAAGGGAGTAGCAATGCCAATTTCTATTGAAGGCAATTTTTATTGTAAAATTGGGGGAGGGGGGAAGGACACACTTTTTACACCTAAATCATTTCAGTAAGCTGAAACACTTTAGCTGTCTGGACTGTCCCTTTAAAGCTATTATTTTGCCTCCTTGTCCTCTCTGCTATGCTTTTTTTGTTCAGAATGTTAACATCTTCATAGGATAGTAGTGTTGATAAAAAAAAAAAATCACTAAATTACTTTGTTTGAAAATTTGCATAATTCCAAGGCCACCAATAATTGTTTTTTTTAGGTAAGTCCATCCCCATTGACTTGTCCACTCACATGTATGTCTTAGCCAGTGAAGAACCAGATCTTCAAAGCGATGACATTAAGACTGTTGTCCAACCATTCAGACCAACTGCATTTTTTTTATAGAATGAACCGCTTATACAATGTACCATTCACACAATGCATCAATAATAATACACAAGTGGGTCAACATAGAGAACTCCTCCTATAATTTGTCGATGCTTCCTTATGAGATTGTGAAATTGCTGCATTTGATTTGTATATTCGTGACAATTGACGCGGATATGCCAATATTCTCTGGATTTGCAAGGGAGGAGTGCAGAAAAAGGACTCACCTATGTGGACAAAAAGGGGAGCAATATTTATTATTTCCATTTATGGGGTGCGTCTGGCATTTGAAAGATTAAGGGAACATTAAAAACAAATGTCGGTTTTAACATTCGAATGTTCTTTTAAAGGAACACTCCAAGCTTCATAACCAGTACAGCTCACTTAAGAACATAACTCAGAATATTGCTCATAATGGTTAGCACCACCTTCTAATATATTTCCAACAAATATATTAAAGGGATACTCCAGTGCCAGGAAAACAACCTGTTTTCCTGGCACTGCAGGTCCCACCTCCCATCCCCGGTTGCTGAAGGGGTGAAAACCCCTTCAGTGACTTACCAGAGGCAGCGACGATGTCCCTTGTCGCTGATTCTTCCTCCGCCCACGCTCCTCCTCTTCATCACGTCAGCCGGCAGGGGAGACTGATCACGCCCCCCAGCGGGGGAGACCTAATGCGCAGACGCGGCAATGCTGTGCACGCGCATTAGACCTCCCCATAGGAAAGCATTGAAAATGCTTTTCATTGCATTCCTATGGGGATTTTAGCAACGCTGGAGGTCCTCACATAGCGTGCTATGTGCTATAATACCGGAAGTGCCCTCTAGTAGACAGCCACTAGAGGAGGAGTTAACCCCGCAAGGTAATTATTGCAGTTTATAAAATCTGCAATAATTACACCTGCAGGGTTAAGGGTAGTGGGAGTTTGTACCCAGACCACTCCAATGGGCAGAAGTGGTCTGGGTGCCTGGAGTGTCCCTTTAAAAGAATGGAATTTTATATATGTTTTTTCTTTTAGAAGAAACAAAATACAGCCTTGAAAATTTTTAGTTTTTCAATAAAAGGTTAAGCATGTATAATGTGGAGTACTCATACCTGAGCCCACGTGTATATTGAGGATTCTCTAAGGTGCTTGTTTAGTGAATCATGTCAAAGAATTTTTAATAGGAAAAGACAGTATCTGCTATTGTGAAAGTTTTGCATTGAAAAAAAAGTGTAATTCATTGACTAATTGCCTACACATACAGGAAGGGCATTAAATGCGTCACGGCTAGTCAATTATTGTGTGCACTCAACATAAGCATAAAACGATTCACTAGGTACAGCTAATTGTTAGCTACTTAAACAAGCCCACAGTTCTCTCACCTTTTTAAAAGTGTACTTCATCTTCCTAACAAATACTGGATGCGAAAAAGACTAATTAAAAAATAAACAAATAAGTGGTTGTTTTAAACATCTGAGAACCTGTTTTAACAAATGTCAAGTATTGATTAATAAGGTATTAAATACCATTAGGAGACAAACTTAGAGTTGTACCTGCACATTACATAAAAAAATATTTCTAAAACTCTTGAGAAAGGTTCACATTAAGTGTTACATGTACATAATCGGCAAGTGCAGTCCTGCTCAAGTAATCCCATTTTGCATATTAGGAGGATATGTTTTTAACATTATATAGAATCATATGCAGACTTTTACTCTCTGTATTTCACTTACACAACTCATGAAATTTTTTTTATATGGTGTTTCTGCTCACTCTTTTTTTTTTTTTTCTTTTTTTTTCATAGAATATATGCTTCAAAGTGAGAGACATGGAAGCACTGTCACATTTTCAACTTTCAGTCTCAATTTTTTTTTTTTTTTTTATGTTCCCCTTCATAATGGCTATTTTATGTAAGGATTATTACAAATATAGGACTCATTATACAGGCTTTAATCCACCAAGAAATGTATGGGATCAAGATAAATTTATCTCCATTAAATGAATTGCAATTTTTCTCTACAGTTAAGTCATAAAAAATGTCTAATCTTTTATTAAAGACAAAAGAAAATTGTCAAGATGTAGAATCTACAGTCTTGTGATTGTTTTTTCATTTCTACATCTTTGTAAAATTGTGTATATACCAACTAAAGCTAGATTTGACTGGTTTAGCACATGTGCATGTAAACATTACTTTTAGTTGTTTGAAAGGGACCCTAGAACCAGGACAACTATAGCTAAACGTAATTGTTTTGGTGAGTATAGTCATTGCCTTCAGGCATTTTAATGCAAACACTGCCTTTTCAGAGAACATTGCTCCTAGGGACACCTCCAAGTGGCCACTCCTCAGATGGCCACTGGAGGTGCTTCCAGGCTCTCCCCCCACCCATCCCCTCTCCCCCCCGACTCCCCCGGTCTGCATTGGGACATTTGATTCAATGCAACTCTATAAGGAGGTGCTGATTGGCCAAAACAATGTTTGGCCCTGCCGCCTTGCCGGTTTTAGCCAATCCAATGCTTTCCCCATGGAAACCATTGGATCGGCTATTCTGATGATGTCCCCAAGGGGGTGTAGCCAGCGCCGGAGGACTCGCGTGACGCTGGAAATAAGATGAGTTTCAATTCCATTTAAGGGGAACAGAGGACCGGGAGGGGGGCGGGCAAGTTAGCTACATGGTGGATTTTGCACTATAGAGTCAGGAATACATTTTTGTGTTCCTGACCCCCTAATGTTTGTTTAAACTTTAGGGGGCTGGGGGGATAGCTAAGCTAGAAAAGTTCCCAAATATAAATCCCTCAAAATATACCGTTTAGTGAATAAAAGGGTTGTAGTCACTAAAATGTAAAGTATAAAGCATTAGTAAGAAATCACACATTTTAAGCAGGAATAGTCTAATTGAAAAATTCATCAAATTTAGAACACATATTTGTATTAAAGTTTTAAGTCTTTTTGTAAGTTCACCACAATTCCCAGTATAATGAACAATATCAATAGATTATATTGATTTGATAGCTTGACTTTTCTATAGTAGCTGGGCACCATGTCTACTACAGTGTTTCTCTTTTATTTTCAAGTTTTATTCATGACTCCTCTAAAATGTTTTTAAAACCATGTATAAAACCATGTAGCATTTTAAAATTCTCCGTTTTTATGCTTTCTATGATATATAATAAGTGTATGTGTGTTATGTGTGGAAACCTTTTTAAATGAACACTATAGTGTCAGGAATAAAAGCATGTATTCAGAACACTACTTGGGTTCCCAACCCCCCTCTGATCTCTGTAAAAAGGTGATTTAACTCCTCAATTTCTCCACACCACTGCAATCTCACTGCGGCTGGCCCCTCCTGGCTCCGCTTCCATAGCTGAGTTCATCATTCTTGATGATCTCAGCCAATCCAATTTTTTCCAATATGAAACCATTGGGAGGCTATTGCGCATGCATGGAAAAACTCCACACTGTGCCCATCAGCATCTCCTCATAGAGATGCATTGGAGCAGAGCATAGAAACACTGAACGTAGTTGTGGCACACTGTGCAGCACTGGGAATGGAAACCCCTTTAATGGCCCCCTGAGTGCCACTAGAGGTGTTGCTAGACAGCAACATAAACACCTCCTTTTCTCTGAAAAGGCAGTGTTTACAGTGCTCAGCCTGCAGGGACATGCTAGAGACACCAGAACCAAATTGCACATGTAACTTGCACTTTAGAATAAATCAGTATTCAGACGAAGACCTGTGAGTGCTCCTTATATATTGATTTTTGTTATATATTTATATCAAAATACACTTAGAATGAATTTGTATATATATCTATGTACATATAAATAAATAGAAATAATACGAAATATACATATGTCCATGTAGTGTAGTGGTTCTGACAACTATAGTGTCCCTTTATTATTACTATTCACACAAAACCTCGGGTGGGCAGGAAAGCTCAACAAAATATTGTTAATGTTACTATATTTATTTTTCTGTATGCAAATAATGTCCAGTGACACACATCTGCTATTTGCCTGTGAGTTAAAAAATTGCTTAACTTATCCATCGATAAAACTTGTGATCCTGTTGTTATAGACTAGAAAAATGATCTGTAAAGGTGAACAAGCATGAGTTTTAAAATACTTTGTAAGTAATTACACACAGAGCATAGATTACATGCATTGTACTTTTCTGAATGTTTTGTTTAAGGGTGTTTCCCTTGTGTCTGAGACAATGAAGAGTGCAGTTTTCTTATATGAATTACTGTTATATGTCATGCTTACACTGACATATTGCTAAGTTTATAGGCTAGTCACATTTAATTATGTAAAGTTTCATTAGGATGATGACTTGCAAGAGAATGCTGATGAAATTTGCTCTTTTTTTTTTTTCTTCAAGGATTTGTGGTTTAGAGATGTTTGAACTTACTGTTGCATATGCAGAATTGCAAAAAAATATATATAAAACTTATATAAATGTATATTGTTAATTAAAGGGTTACTATAAAACTTTTGAAAGGGGGCACCTTTCCAATGTAATATTCCCTACTGGGCATTGGGAGAAAGTGCATCCCTCTCAATGCGCAGTTAAACTTGAAAATAAAAGGTTATACTTATATGGGTGAAGCTCCCAGGACTGCTTTTCCCCACCACCTCTTCATGTCACTGGGGCGGGCCGCACATGGTCCACTCAGGTCTTTTCCTTTGAGAAGCCTTTGATTGGAGCAATTGGGCAGCGCAGAGTTCATGCGTACGCTTCAGGCCAGGGAGGGTTGGAGAGAGTGGAGAAGAGGGGAGCGAGGTTTTAACAAAACAAAAAAAATCCAACAAACATATAAGTGACGAAGGGTGACACAACAGAGCATCCACATGGAGGGAGGATAGGAGGTGAGATCTATCTATCCCTTGCAGGCGCTCTGCTTTTTTTCCTTTCTTCTTAAATCTGATGTACCCAAACTCCTCCCACCTACCCAATGGCATAACTTCTGGATGTACAGCTCCCTATTGTGTTTAAGAACTATGGCATGATCATCTACATATGTGCTTAAGTTGGCCTGTTTCTTTGGCAGGAGCTGTGATGTGACTGCACACACACACTGCAGTACCCCTGCCTGGATCAGAGGGCTGTGCTCACTAATTTAAAGGAGATATGATAGTTGGAGTGACCTACAGGAACACTATAGCGTTAGGAATTCAAACCTGTATTTCTAACTCTACAATGTCCCTGTCCATATTTCTTTTGGTCCTACCCTTGGTGAATAAAGGGTTACAAACTGTCTATTTAACTTACCTATTTCCAGCACCGAGACTCCCTCAGCACTGACTAGTTCTCCTCCTCCCCCCGACGTCACGCTGATGGTGAAACTTAATGCGCATTAAAAAGGAAATGTATTTATTTTTAAATGAAATATGTGTTAAAAATAAATAAAATGATTTTTCTCAACCTTTAGTATATGACAGGATTCTTTAGCCTTATACACGAACAGGTATTATCTATGGTCTTCTCTGCTTCATGCCCTCTAAGGAAGTATCACTCCAATGACCATTAAATTGTAAGCTCTCCTGCAGAGGTGTTACTAGAAACCACAGTGCCCCAGTGCAAAAATTGCCCTGGGGCACCCCCTATATGTCTCACCCCTCCCAGCCCCTCCATGTGTCTCATTCATGCCCCACATGGTTAGTGTGGCATGGTTGGGGGGTTAAGTATGACAGAATTGGAGCGCTTAATACGATCGGGTGAGTGTGGCAGGGTGGAAGGGGGTGAGTGTGACAGTGCGAGAGAAGGTGAGTGTAATAGGGTGAATATGGCAGAGCGATGGGTGGTGAGTATGGCATGGGGGAGTGGCAGGATTGGGTTATTGTTAGTGTGGCACGGTGAAGGGGGTGACAGTGTGTGTGGTGGGGTGACGGTTACACAGACACACAGGTGCTTACACTGATACACATGCAAATATACAAATACACACTGACATACATGCAGATACACACCATATAACACATGCTGATACACAGACACACACACGTAAATGCAGACACACAAATTTGACACACTTTGAGATACATAGAATGACACTCCTATAGATACAAACACTGACACAAATACAGATATGCAGACACACATGCGGATACACAAACACTTAAGGACAAACATTCAAATACACAGAATGACACTCATACTGATACAAATAGTGACACACATACTGATACACAGGTCACACACTGACATGCAGACAAAGAGATACAAATACAGAGACACACATGCACACACACACTCATACATACAGACACACTAATGGTTTAGTCACCCTCCTGATTCCTACCTTTTGAGGTGCAGGAGGGTGACTTCCATTAGGTCCAGTGGCTCAGGCTGATGGGAGTCAGAGTCCCTACTCAGACTCCCTCCTCTTCCTCCTGCACGCCGCTCTGTGTAAGCTGGGATGAGTGACCAGAGCAGTCCCTTCCTCCCAGGCTCTGACCTCATCACAGGGGCGATCGGTGTTGCTCCCGTTGTGGGGAGACTGCCTGCAGCCCAGACAGTCTACCCACACCGGATTAGGACCCCTGGGGCCATGTGATCGCTCAACACAGCGATCACATGGTCACAATAGGTGTCCATGTGTCTGCCTGCAGGGGGACTGCCTGTGCTGACAGGCAGTCTCCCTGCAACTGTAAAATCATTAAAAAATAAAATAAAGTTAGTGTTAATTAAAAAAAAAAAAAAAAAATTGTGTATTTATGTTTATGTGTATATATATATATATATATATATATATATATATATATATATATATATATATATATATATATATATATATATATGATATATATATATATGATATATATATATATGATATATAGGCATATATATAATATGTCTATATATCATATATATAATGTCATACTAAGTGTATTTTTATATTAATATGTACATATATTAATATAAAAATACACTTATAATTAAATTACACACGTATATATATATAATATATATAATAACTATATATATTGTGTATATATATATTATTATAAAATACAAAGTAATTTAAATTTAAAAATGTAAAAATAATAAAAAATTTAAAAAAATATCTATATGAAATTTTATTCTAACTGTATTTTGAAGACCCTGTGATTGTCGAAACGTCGATTGCACATGTAATTTGCACTTTAGAATAAATCAGTATTCAGACGAAGACCTGTGAGTGCTCCTTATATATTGATTTTTGTTATATATTTATATCAAAATACACTTAGAATGAATTTGTATATATATCTATGTACATATAAATAAATAGAAATAATACGAAATATACATATGTCCATATACATAATTACATAAATAATTATATAAATATACACGTAGACTTCAAATATATAAATATAAACGTGCGTATTTATGTAATATTTTCACATAATTAAGTAATTTTATTGCTTGCAATTTGAGGGACCTGCCTGCCAACCCAGGCCGAAAGTCCAGAGAATTTAATTTGCTAGCACTGTATTTTACCCTGTAACGTTCTACGACACCCTAAAACCTGTACATGGGGGGGGTACTGTTTTACTCGGGAGACTTCGCTGAACGCAAATATTAGTGATTCAAAACAGTAAAACATATCACAGCAATGATATTGTCAGTGAAAGTGAAGTTTTTTGCATTTTTCACACACAAACATCACTTTTACTGATGATATAATTATTGTGATACGTTTTACAGTTTTGCAACAATAATATTTGTGTATAGCTTAGTCTCCCGAGTAAAACAGTACCCCACATGTACAGGTTTTATGGCATTTTTGAAAGTTGCAGGGTCAAATATTTTTACATTGAAAATGGCAAGGTTGTTTACGTTGCCTTTGAGAGCGAATGGTAGCCCAGGAATGAGAATTACCCCCATGATGGCATACCATTTGCAAAAGAAGATAACCCAAGGTATTGCAAATGGGTATGTCCAGTCTTTTTTAGTAACCACTTAGTTACAAACTCTGGCCAAAATTAGCGTTCAATTTAGTTTTTTACTTTTTTCACACAAAAACAAATATGAATGCTAACTTTGGCCAGTGTTTTCGACTAAGTGGCTACTAAAAAAGACTGGACATACCCCATATTGAATACCCTGGGTTGTCTACTTTAAAAAAAAAAATGTACATGTGGGGTGTTATTCAGAGATTTATGACAGATAATAGTGTTACAATGTCACTATTGATAAATTTTAAAAATGTATGTTTTGAAACCACAATATAGCCCTATAACTTGCAAAAAAAAAAGCACGTAAACACTGGGTATTTTTTAACTCAGGACAAAATTTTGAATCTTTAGTAGTTTTTTTTCATTCGCTTTTGTAGATGAGTAAAAGATTTTTCAAGTAAAAGTAAAAAAACATGTATTTTTTCAATTGTACAACATCGCAAAAACAGTCCGGTCCTTAAGGGTTAATACTTAATGAATGGATTATTGTATTAAAAATCAATTTTGAGATGTCAGTTGTCCTTTAACTTCTTTAGAATGTTATTGTAGCCACAGTGGCTTAGTCACTTCTATGCCAGATCTACCATGCCCCAAGGAGGAGTAATTTTCACCCAAGTTACTAGCATATACAATTTTGGGGTTTCACCCTCTTTGCCCAGGTTTTTGCTAATAAAAAGCAACTGGAAGTGCGAATGGATAGCTCTTAGCAGTGAATGAAACAGCAGGCAAGCACTGTGCTGGTCCAGTTGAAGGTTTGTGCTTGGACTGGTGGTCAAATTCTCAGTGCTCTCCTGGACTGCAATTTCCCGCTAGAAAATTTCTTAGAGACTGAATTATCTTGGATTGACCAGGCTGCCAGACTATGAAGAGTATGTATGGTGCAGAGGTGTTTGTAAATGGCTCCCAGACAGTGATGTATTTAGTATCTGTGCTGCCCTAGGCATGACAGAACTTGGGCACCCCCTAATTTACATTTGACCCACCCCTTCCTGTCAGTGCCACACCTCTTCCTGTCAAACGACTAACACACACTTTGACTGACAGACACACACTCAGATACACCGACATACACACACTGATTTGACACAAACAATCACTGACTCACTGACATTTACACAATCACGGACATACACAAACAATGACGCAGACACACATTCACTGACAGACACTCACAGACACACACACACAATCACTCAGACACACAGGCATCCTCACTGACACAATCACTCAGAAACAAACACATTCACTGATAGACACTCTCACGCACTGAGAGACAGCCACACATTGACACAGCCACACAATCACTCAGACACACACTGACAGCCAGACACACACACAATCACTCAGACACACTGACAGCCAGACACACACAATCACTCAGACACACACTGACAGCCAGACACACACAATCACTCAGACACACACTGACAGCCAGACACACACACAATCACTGACAGACAGACATACACACACAATCACTCATACACACTGACAGACATACAAACACTGACAGCCAGACACACATAATCACTCAGACACACACTGACAGACATACACACACTGACAGCCAGACACACAACTCCCCCACACCCCAACATTCATTAATAAAGATTACTTTTTCTATTTTAGTTTAAATCCACCCAGCCTCCTTACCTTTGAAAGAGCTGGGTGGATTTTTTTTTTTTACCTGGGGTCCAGTGGTTCTTCTTGCAGAGAGGGATGCAGGTACTTGGGCGGCTAATTGTAATCCAGGCGGTCAGCACTGGCGGGGGAGCACTGATTTGTGAGCTGTCTCTGCTAAGCTCCTTTGCGCGCCACAGAGTGATGCCTGGAGTAAGAGTATAACGTCAGTGCTCCCTCGCCGGCGCGCCTGGATCTTTAGTTAGCCGAATTCCGCCAGGCTAACAAGGTATTTGCCTGGGCATTTGGGGGCAGCGTTTTTTGCCGCCGCCTGGAAAGTGCCGCCTAAGGCAAATACGTCCCTGCTCCCAGGTGAGATGAGACATTGATGAGTCATGTAAAACGGAGATGATCACCCAGGTGTGCACAGATTTCTGTGACTACTACGTCATGCTGCGCTAGTCATACTGATGGTTACAGTGTTATATGTCACACCTAGTCTCTTGCAGCATCCATCTGCCAAGCAAATGTATCGTTTGTGCAGTGTAGCGCCATCTATGAGTTTTGTGTGCCAGAAAAAGGTCATTAGTTTGTACTTTCCTCCCATAACTATGGTGAGAGCTCACCCCAAAAGTTGCAAATCCCCTTGCATGCCAAAGTAGAGTATCTCTCTTTTTATATTTTATATTTATTCACTTTGTTTCCTTTTTGTTTTTACTTTTTGAATAATGGAGTTAATTCATCCCTGAGGAATTAGGCTTTGTTAAAGAAACACTCTGAACATCATAACATCCAAATAATGTTGTTGTGGTGCCAGAAGGCCCCCACTTTAATGCTTACCTTCAGTGGTTAATTAGTTCTCTAATGGTTTAACCTCAAAGAGAACCTCCAGCGCCAATCTCAACTCCCCCCAGGCGCCATCTGATTTATGAAATCTCAGTTTCAAGAAGTGCAGAGTGCCTCTGGGCAGGGGCCCCACTGATTGGCTAAGAGTGGCCAGCTAATGCTCTCAGCCAATCAGTGAATCTCCATTCACAAAACTGGCTTGAAAAGAAACATACCCTCATCAAGCCAGTTTTGTGAATGGGGAGTCACTGATTTCCTTAGGTTGTCAGCTGACTGCTCTGAGCCACTCCATGCTTTTTGAAATTGGGATTTTAGCTGGATCGCTGCTGAAGGCTCACGTTGAAGTTAAACTGTTTTGAGAACAGTTTAACTCCTTAAGGTAAGAGTGCTCCAGGGAGCCTCCTAGCAACATAACATCTTTTAACCCCTTAAGGACGGGACTGTTTTTGCGATGTTGTACATTTGCGACCAGGCCTCTTTTTACACTTTTGTGGTGTTTTGTGTAGCTATGATTTTCTGCTCTCTCATTTACTGTTCCTATACAAATTATATATTGTTTTTTCACGACAAAAAAAGGCTTTCTTTACATACCATTATTTATATGATCTCATGTAATTTAATTGAAAAAAATATGCTGAAATGTTTTTTAAAAAATACATGTTTTTTGAGTTTTACTTGAAAAATCTTTTACTCATCTACAAAAGCGAATAAGAAAAACTGCTAACTAGATTCAAAATTTTGTCCTGAGGTTTAAAATACCCAGTGTTTACATGCTTTTTTGCTTTTTTTTTTTTTTTGCAAGTTATAGGGCTATAGGTACAAGTAGGATATTGCGGTTTCAAAACATAAATTTTTTTCAAATTTATCTATAGTGACATTGTAACACTATTATCTGTCAAAAATCTCTGAATAACACCCCACATGTGTATATATATTTTTTTAAAGTAGACAACCCAGGGTGTTCAATATGGGGTATGTCCAGTCTTTTTTAGGAGCCACCTAGTACCAAACACTGGCCAAAGTTAGCGTTCATATTTATTTGTGTGTGAAAAAAGTAAAAAACTAAATTGAACGCTATTTTTGGCCAGTGTTTGTGACTAAGTGGTTACTAAAAAAGACTGGACATACCCCATGTGCAATACCTTGGGTTGTCTTCTTTTGCAAATGGTATGCCATCATGGGGGTAATTCTCATTCCTGGGCAACCATACGCTTTTAAAGGCAATGTAACCAACCTGGCCATTTTCAATGTAAAAATATTTGACCCTGTAACTATCAAAAACGCTATAAAATCTGTACATGGGGGGTACTGTTATACTCTGGAGACTTTGCTGAACACAAATATTAGTGTTTCAAAACAGTAAAACGTATCACAACAATTATATCATCAGTAAAAGAGCTATTTGTGTGTGAAAAATGCGAAAAAAAAGTCACTTTCACTGACAATATCATCACTGTGATAGGTTTTACTGTTTTGAATCACTAATATTTGTGTTCAGCGAAGTCTCCCGAGTAAAATGGTACCCCCCATGTACAGGTTTTAGGGTGTCATAGAAAGTTACAGGGTAAAATACAGTGCTAGCAAATTAAATTCTCTGAACTATCAGCCTGGGTTGGCAGGCAGGTCCCTCAAATTGCAATTAATAAAATTACTTAATTATGTGAAAATATTACATAAATACGCACGTAGAATTTAAATATATATGCATATTTATATATTTGAAGTCTACGTGTATATTTATATAATTATTTGTCATTTTGTATTATTTTTATTTATTTATATATATATACATAGATATATATACAATTTCATTCTAAGTGTATTTTGATATAAATATATATATTTTAATATCAAAATACAGTTAGAATAAAATTTCATATATAGATATATAATTTTTAAAAAAAAAATTTAAATTTTTTTTATTTAATTTAATTGACTTATTATTTGTATTTTATAATATATATACAATATATATAGTTATATATATATATACGTGTGTAATTTAATTATAAGTGTATTTTTATATTAATATATGTATATATTTTTATATTAATATAAAAATACACTTAGTATGACATTATATATATGATTTCCTGGCTAATCATGGCAGCATATACACATGGGTTAGCTCCTCCCCTACAGCCGATAGGACAGGAAAACCACCAAGGTTTTAAAAGGAGGCTCCATCCCTAAGGTCCTCAGTCTTTTTCCTGTCCTACAGCCCTTAGGACGTGAGCAATTTGCTCCCTTTTCTTACGGACATGTATGTTGTTTTATTTTCATTACTTTATTTGCTGTTTTACTGTAGTACATTATGCAGTTGTGCTTTTATGCTGTGATGCATTTAACCCCTTAAGGACTGGACTGTTTTTGCGATGTTGTACATTTGCGACCAGGAATATTTTTACACTTTTGTGGTGTTTGTGTTTGGCTGTAATTTTCCGCTTTCTCATTTACTGTTCCCATACAAATTATATATAGTTTTTTTCAGGACAAAATGGGCTTTCTTTACATACCATTATTTATATAATCTCATGTATTTTAATTTAAAAAAATACAAAAATCTGATGAAAAATTGAAAAAAATACATGTTTTTTGACTTTTACTTGAAAAATCTTTTACTCATCTACAAAAGCGAATGAAAAAAACTGCTAAATAGATTCAAAATTTTGTCCTGAGTTTAAAAATACCTAGTGTTTACATGCTTTTTTGCTTTTTGCATGTTATAGGGCTATAGGTACAAGTAGGATATTGCGGTTTAAAAATACATTTTTAAAATTTATCAATAGTGACATTGTAACACTATTATCTGTCATAAATCTCTGAATAACACCCCACATGTACATATTTTTTAAAGTAGACAACCCAGGGTATTCAATATGGGGTATGTCCAGTCTTTTTTAGTAGCCACTTAGTTGAAAACACTGGCCAAAGTAAGCATTCATATTTGTTTGTGTGTGAAAAAAGTAAAAAAACTAAATTGAACGTTAATTTTGGCCAGTGTTTGTGACCAAGTGGTTACTAAAAAAGACTGGACATACCCCATTTGCAATACCTTGGGTTGTCTTCTTTTGCAAATGGTATGCCATCATGGGGGTAATTCTCATTCCTGGGCTACCATACGCTCTCAAAGGCAACGTAACCAACCTGGCCATTTTCAATGTAAAAATATTTGACCCATATATTTGACCTTGTAACTTTCAAAAATGCTATAAAACCTGTACATGGGGGGTACTGTTTTACTCGGGAGACATCGCTGAACACAAATATTGGTGTTTAAAAACTGGAAAACGTATCACAACAATTATATCATCAGTAAAAGTGCTGTTTGTGTGTGAAAAATGCAAAAAAGTAACTTTCACTGACAATATCATCGCTGTGATATGTTTTACTGTTGTGAATCACTAATATTTGTGTTCAGCGAAGTCTCCCGAGTAAAACAGTACCCTCCATGTACAGGTTTTAGGGTGTCGTAGAACGTTACAGGGTAAAATACAGTGCTAGCAAATTAAATTCTCTGGAATTTCGGCCTGGGTTGGCAGGCAGGTCCCTCAAATTGCAATCAATAAAATTACTGAATTATGTAAAAATATTACATAAATACGCACGTAGAATTTAAATATATATGCATATTTATATATTTGAAGTCTACGTGTATATTTATATAATTATTTATGTAATTTTGTATATGGACGTATGTATATTTCTTATTATTTTTATTTATTTTTATATACATAGATATATATACAAATTCATTCTAAGTGTATTTTGATATAAATATATATATATATTAATTTTAAAATACAGTTAGAATAAAATTTCATATAGCTATATAATTTTTTTTTAATTTTTTATTATTATTTAAAAAAAATTATTTAATTTAAATTACTTATTATTTATATTTTATAATAATATATATATACAATATATATAGTTATTATATATATTATATATATACGTGTGTAATTTAATTATAAGTGTATTTTTATATTAATATAAGTACATATTAATATAAAAATACACTTAGTATGACATTATATATATATGATATATAGACATATATTATATAGATATAATATATGTCTATATATCATATTTATACATATATAATTATTATTATTTTTTTTATTACCATTAACTTTAATTTTTTTTTTGATTTTACAGTTGCAGGGAGACTGCCTGTCAGTACAGGCAGTCCCCCTGCAGGCAGACACATGGACACCTATTGTGACCATGTGATGGCTGTGTTGAGCGATCACATGGCCACAGGGGTCCTAATCTGCCGTGGGGAGACTGTCTGGGCTGCAGGCAGTCTCCCCACAACCGGAGCCACGCTGATCGCCGCCGGGGGAACGACGGCGATCAGGTAAGTAGCCCCAGACCGTTTGGACGGTTCAGGACCGTCATCGGTCGGCAACGCAAAAATGCCGATGACGGTCCTGAACCGTCCTCGGTCCTTAAGGGGTTAAGCTTTGATATCTTTAACCCCTTAAGGACCAAACTTCTGGAATAAAAGGGAATCATGACATGTCACACATGTCGTGTCCTTAAGGGGTTAAACGAGTGCATTGTACAGCTGTACCTTATTTTTAAGATTGTGGTACATTATGCGGTTGTGCTTTTGCTAGGAAGCATTTAAGCTGTGTTGCATTTAAAACTGTTTCATTTAAATTTGCATTTAATACTGTTGCATGTAATACCGCAAGTCATTGGAAACTGCAGTGCATTGGAAAACTGCAGTGCATTTGAAGACTGATATATTTTAAAAACTGTTACATTTTGGAAACTATTAGATTTGAAAACGGTTACCTTTTATACCTTGAAGCCTTTAGAATGTGGTGCCTTTAACCCCTTAAGGACCAAACTTCTGGAATGAAATGGAATCATGACATGTCACACATGTCATGTGTCCTTAAGGGGTTAAACTTTGACTTTTTGCACGTGGTTGCCTTTTAAACTTCCTTGCAGGCACTTTTGTTATCTATTTTGCTTTCCCTCGGTCCCAGTGATTTATTCCCGGTTCCCTGGGTGTTTAGGGGCCATGTAGGCTTCAGTCCTCTCCCTGGTCTCTAAACAGCAAACACACTCGGAATAGGCCCACATGTGTGCAGTTTGTGCCTAATTGGGCCTAATACAGATGACTTGCATTGTGGGAACACAAGTTGTGGCAGCCATCTTGGATAAGGGCAATTGCCAGAAAGTGCCTAAAATAAAGGGAAAATTACAGTAAACATACCACACTTATTTGGTAAGTATTTGCAGGGTCTCGAGACATGGATAAGTGCTGTCTTTAGCCTGTTTTAAAGCGGTTTCGCTGGTTTCTTATAGAATTTAACAGTGCACATTTTTTCTTAATACTTTACCACAGGTAATATTTAGTTATTATTATTTGTCAGGTGTCTGATTCTTCACCGGGATCTGGTTATGAGGAGAAAACAGTGGATGGAATCGGTTATGCACTGACTTCCTCCAGACGGTTGTCGCTTCAGCATGACCTATCACTGTGCAGCCACATGACATGCGGGCAGGGCTTACAAAGTAACTTCCAGAGGCCTTAGGGGTAAGAAAAGAGACCAGGCTTTAACCTGTGGAGGAAGTTATTTCCAACCGCAGAACTACACCACCTAAGTTGCACACTTATGGATCATAGGTGGACGCAGACCTGTCCATAATTTTACGCCTACCATTGCAGGAGGCCAGCCAGCTGTGATTTCCGCTGCTGTTTCTACAAACATGAAATATGTGATTAAAGATCTAAAGGCTACTATGGAGCGAGATATTAAAAGCCAAGATTGAAGAGGCAGTCTGAAGTCTTCAGGTTACAACTGACTTCTTCACAGAAACTTCCCTAGATGTAACTAGGATATCCTCTGGATCAAATGGCTTTATCTATAGCAGCTAAGAAAGCATTATGGTTCTGTTTCTGGGATGATGACTCATCCTCCAAGTCTGCCCTCTACACCATTCTATTTGAAGGGGTGGTGCTGTTTGGGAAAACTTTGGATAATTCCATTGAAAAGGCGAATGAGGGCTGCAAGATATTGGTACCTTAGGATGGAAGTTCCAAGGATCCCAGCTCCTCATAGTCTGACCGGAGAACCTCCAGTGACCAGTATTTCTGAGATACAGGGAGCTACTGGCCCTGCAGGGAATACTCCAGAGGTAACTCATGGCAGTTGGTAAACCTTCCTTTCAAGGTTCTAATGGAGCTAGAACGCAGTTGTTTTGCTCTTCAGCAATGAAAATATCTCCTCCAGTACTAGGAGCCTAATTTTTCTGATCACACATACCTGGGCTCGTCATACTCTGGAGGCTTGAGTGGTATCCATGGTCCAGATTGATATAGACTGGAATTTTTTCTTAACGGGCACAGGAGTCTCCATACCAACAGTATTAAGACCAATAAATCTAAAGGTAAAGCACTGAAGGAAGAAGCCTTCTGGACGAAGAGGTGATTTTTTTTTTTTTTTAGGTCCCAGAACAAGAGCAGTTACAGGGACAAGTTTCGCCTCTCTTCTGGTGCTAAGAGGAAAAGCACATGAAAGCCTACACTGGACCTAAGAGGGGCCAACAAGAGGCTGAATGTTAGTCTTTGGGATGGAGTCAATCAGTTCCATATCTCAAGCAATCTGGAAGGATAATTTCTTTACCTCTATATATCTCAAGGATGCTTACTTTCAGTCCAATCTGCAGAGATCTTCGGCATTAGCTCAGAAGAGAACTTCCATGTTAGTGCCCTACCATTTGGCCTCAATGCGGCCCCAAGAATCTTTCTATGTGCTTATAATGTTATTGAGAGTCCAGAACTCCACCTGGTTCCATTATCTGGAGGATCTACTTCTGATAGCCTTAGACTCTCAGAAGGCAGGCAAACATAGGTATATAGTTCTATCATAACTCCTAAAGTTTGGCTGCTTGATGAATATCAAGAAAAGCAGTTTCAGACCAGCTCAGTGGATGACATTCCTGAGTGGAAAATTCTAGGCTCTGCTTTTCCCTATCTCGGGAACAGTTCCACAGATTTTAAAGGTTTTCTCTCCCAGTTTCTTCATTTCTGCCTGGTAACAGCAAGAAAATAGATTCAACTACTAGGAATCCTGGCTTCCATCAGCAGACTTGTCAGATGGGCCCAATGGCATCTCTGGATTCCTTACAGATCCTTCCTATCTTGGTCTAACAAGAGAAAGATTATTGGAGCCAGCCACTTACTATGTCCCCATCAGTGGAGTTGCACCTTACCCTTTCAGCTGAAAGAGGTATTAGATCTCCAGTGAACAGAACCTCATTGGTCAATTATTAGCTCGAATTCCAGTTTTTATAAGATTGGTTGCACAGTGTTTGGACCATGTTGCATAATATTTCCATTCATTTGTATGGAATTAAGAGTCATTTTCAAGGCTCTTCTTCACTTCAGAGGCTTGCTGAAGAACGAGTGGGTCAAAATTTGCTCAAATATCAATGCAACTGTATCCTATATCTACCAAGATGGGTCTCACAGATACGTATTGATGGAATTCCAGCCCATAATGATCAGGGCACAGAAGAACAACCAGTGGCTCAGAATACCATGGCTGTTTGCTGGAGCCGAATAACTGTGGACAAGGTGGATTGGCAACCATGTCCTGACGTATCCTCGTGGTTGACGCAGATTGTCTGATACCCTACATAGATCTGATGGCCATTTCTTGGAACTACCAGGTCCAGAAGTATTTTTTTACATGCTAGAACTAGAATGCTCAGGTTCAGGATACACTGGCTCAAATTTAGAATTTTAGTCTGATGTACATATTTTCCTGTTTTCGACCTTCTTAAAAAGGCAATGCAAAAGGTGACAGTGGAAAACCGTGTCCACTCTAATTCTTATGATGAATAAGATTATACTGGAACCTCCAAGGGAAATTCCTGTACGTCCAGACCTATTACAAGGCCCCATGACACACCAGGATCCTCAAGTTCTGGTGTTGATGCGGGAGTCCATATTAGTATAGGCATCCCTGAGACGGTCATTGAGATCCTCTTACAATCCTATACAGGCTTTACTAATCTTGACATGCTTTTGTCTGTTGGAATTACTCCTCGTTCAGGCCTTGAAAGGTTCTGTGTTATAACACTCTAGGGTTGATCCTGTGAACCCCCTTTCACTACTTTTCAACGGATATGGTCGTCTTGCATTTGGCACCTGAAGATCCTGCCTCTGGTGAATGCTTATCTATGTCATTCTCTACCTGTACTGAAGGGTACAGATTGAGCGTTGATGCCCCTGGTGCTTTGCTTCATGTAAGCAACAATTGAACTCAAGCCTCTGCTGAGGGTGTTGAAACCAATATGTGACATACCACTGGTCTCACAGACTCTGACTGAACTTGTAGCAGGAGCTTCCATGATATTAGCCCAGACGTTGCTGTTGCTGGTGTTTGGTACCTCAGCAGGGTGAATGTGTGCAATTGCTGCACTTTGCGTCATATAGGCATTGATTGAAATCATGCCTCCACTGAGTGTGGTGAAGCCAATATGTGACGTACCACTGGTCTCACGGGCCCTGACTGAACCATTATTTTAACCTCTAGAAGGAGCTTCCATGCTGGTAGTACAGAAAGTGCTGGTGGCTGGTACCCCAGCAAAGGAAATGGGTGAACTCCAGGCTTGATCCTGTGTACCCCCATTCACTGAATTTCAACAGGATATGGTTGTCTTGCATGTAGCACCAGTGATCGTGCCTAAAGTGAGAGCCTTTCAATGCCGTTCTCTACCTGTAGCAAAGGATTTGGGGCATTCTCCACTAGTGCTGTTACAGCATCTCGTGGGCTTCCATGGCAATGTTCTCTGCTGAAACTTTGTAAAGTTGGCATTTGAACTAGTTTGTCCTGCATTACATATTGAACATTGAAGCAATTAATGAGGCACAATTTGCATGTCACGTCCGTTCTCTAACTGTGCTGGAGGGTATCAGGGCACTCTCCTCTCATGCTGTTGCAGCATCATGGGTTGCCATGGCAATGGCTTCTGCTGACACTTTTTGTAAGCTAGCTTTTGAACCTCTTTTAGACAAGTTTGTCTGGCATTTCATACTGTTCGTTAAAACAGTCTATGATGCACAATTTGGTACTCAAGTACTTAACTCAGTTCATTCTTCTATCTAGGTTGAATTATTCTGATAATTTGATTGGCTATTCTGTCCCTCCCTTTGTAAGCTTGGGTATTCCCCATGTGTATATGCTGCCATGATTAGCCAGGAAAGTGGAAAATGTATTCATACTTACCGTAATTTTCTTTTCCTGGCTATTATTCATAGCAGCATATACTTCCCACCCATTAATGTCTCTACTTATGTACTGTAGAGCTTGTAAACTGACTGAGGACCTTAGGGATGGAGCCTCCTTTTAAAACCTTGGTGGTTTTCCTGTCCTATCGGCTGTAGGGGAGGAGCTAACCCATGTGTATATGCTGCCATGAATAATAGCCAGGAAAAGAAAATTACGGTAAGTATGAATACATTTTCCACTATATAGACATATATTATATAGATATAATATGTCTATATCATATATATACACACACAAATATAATTATATATTTTTATTAACATTAACCTTTTATTTTATTTTTTGATTTTACACTAGCAGGGAGACTGCCTGTCAGCACAGGCAGTCCTCTGCAGGCAGACACATGGACACCTATTGTGACCATGTGATCGCTCTGTTGAGCGATCACATGGCCCCAGGGGTCCTAATCCGGTGTGGGGAGACTGTCTGGGCTGCAGGCAGTCTCCCCACACCGGGAGCACCGCCAATCGCTGCCGGGGGAACAACGGTGATCGGGTAAGTACATTGGACCATTAGGACGGTTCAGGACCGTCATCGGTCGGCAACGCAAAAATGCCGATGATGGCCCTGAACCGTCCTCGGTCCTGAAGGGGTTAAATGAAGCTGCTATGGTCTTTAAACTGTACCTTTAAATGATTAGTTTACCAGTGAAGACTGTAGTTGGGAGCAAAACAAATATAAAATCAGTAAACAATGTATAGTATAATAAAAGCTAATCAGCATGTTACATTAGTGTATTTGTATATAGTGTAATTTATTTTTTTAATATCTTACATAGGTTTAAAAAAAAAAACTCCTGGAAATGGGTCACGCACATCACTACTAACTCATTTGTCAGCCTACAGCAATGCTGAAATTCAAATATCTCAGCTATCACAATAACCTTTGATGTTTTTAAGGTATTTCAAAAGTCTGGACGTCAACTAATGACAGCCAGAAGATATTAGACAGTATTTCCTATGTTTCGTCATTGTTATTTACATATCAGAATATGGAGATATGGTTAAACAGCAATATCTTCAATATATTGTGAATGGTTATCAAATGTGTACATTTGCTTTTATTTTGAAGATAAACTCCACAAACACAAAAGTAATATGCACTGTATTGTCAATATTACAGAATATTATGCTGAGGTTATTTAATTTTTATATATATATATATATATATATATATATATATATATAGTGTAGGGCCTGCCAAAGATGGGGTACATTGACGTTGTGGCGGGCTTATGCAGTGTATGATCATGTAATGTGACTAAACCCCCATTATTTTTGCCTAGATTAGGTGTTTTAAAAAAACAAAATCTTTCAACATTGAAGTTGCTGTTTAGTGGGTAAGTGAGTGCGCTGGATCTTGTGTATTGTATAATTTGGCCCCAGCAGCACCCCCATTTATGCATGTTCAGGTGAGTGCAGCCAACCTCCCTTGTTTTATTTATATATATATATATATATATATATATATATGTATGTGTATATGTGTATGTGTATATATATATATGTATTTTGGAGTCTAGCCAACTCCTTTGTTTTGCACCCCTCCCTGCCTCATCCCAGGGCCCTATTTAGCCTTGTACTGCAGAGAGCCCCGTATGGATTTTTTTCCCCTAAGTAAGTGGGTTAATCTCATAAGAGCAGACAAAAAACAAATAAAATCTTTCAACATTGAAGTTGCTGTTTAGTAGATGTGTGTGTGTGTGTATATATATATATATATATATATATATGTATATTGTTGCTTCATAAACCTTGTTTTTTTGCCCCTTTTTCTTAACTCGCAGTGTTTTCATTTTGTATTACTATACAGTTGTACATTTGCTTGCAGAGCAGAGGTTTCTGTGAGTTTAAGGGACACTATAGTCACCAAAAGCACTACAGCTTATTGCATTTGCTCTGGTGAGTAGAATAATTACCTTCAGGCTTTTTGCTGTAAACACTGTCTTTTCAGAGAAAATACAGTGTTTACATTATAGCCTAGTGATAACTTCACTGGCCACTCCTCAGATGGCTGTTAGAGATCCTTCCTGGGTCATGGCTGCCTAAAATGCATCCAAACATTCAGTATCTCCTCCCTCTGCGTGCAGACACTAAACTTTCCTCATAGAGATTAATTGATTCAATTCATCTCTATGAGGAGTTGCTGATTGGCCAGAGCTGTGTTTGAATCATACTTGCTCTGCCCCTGATCTGCCTCTTTGTCAGTCTCAGCCAATCCTATGGGGAAGCACTGTGATTGGATCAGGCTACCACTTCTGATGATGTCAGCAGACTGCTTGTTTTGTTTTGTTTTTTTAGGCAAACAGCATGCAGATCTACAGCTTCTGGCTTGAATACAGTATGATTTTGCTATATTTATGAAGGCATGAGGGGCCCATGGGGGCTAAATGGTGGTTTTAACACTATAGGGTCAGGAATACATGTGTGTGTTCCTGACCCTATAGTGGTCCTTTAAGTGCGCTGTTTGTTTTCTGTAGCCACTGGCCAAGTTATCTTCTCCCATGGGTGACCACACATCATACTCAAAGATGCACATACAGAGATCTGCACTCCCATACACACACCTTCACACATATTAGATGTAACCTTGCTCCTTTCTTCCCAGCATCTGTAGCATGAGTCTGCTTTCTTAAGCTTTGTTTACTGGACAGCCTGAAGATCCAGTACATGGCAGCAGAATGTTAGAACTTTAGTGATGAGGCTGGCTAGAGCACACAGCACAGGCAAATACTTCTCCCCAGTTGGCCAGTCTCTTCAAACACATTAAATAAGGGCAAAATCACGTACCTGAGGCAGACCAGGTCACTTTCATTCAGGGATATCGAGAGGTATGCTCGAAACGGAGACAATATTCTCTATTCTGAAACTGTACAGTTCAAACAGCAAAGTGGTCCATGGGCTGGTACATTAAGACCCCTGTGAAATACAGTATAGTCTAGCATTACTATGAAAGGTGAACAGGAGCCTGACACCTGATTGGTGCATGACACCTCTGGGGACATTTATTTTTCTGGGCATATGTCCCCAGAGGGTCCATGCACTAATCAGATGTCAGGCTACTGTTCATTTTCTTTCTTAAAAGCAAGTAATGCTGAGAGAAATCAAAGCGCATGCCTCTTGTCTTGTAGAAACTAATTCCAGGCCAATCCTGCCTAGAACAATATGTCAGGAAAGTATTTTGTATGTATCCTTTTCACAATGCTGACCCAATATCTTCTTTTTACTTTATTTTTGTGGGGCTGGGGGGTGGGAGAATCTCTCATTTGTGAAGTGGTAGGAACATTTTATTGGTAGTAAAATATTGCTATGTTGACAGTACTATGCAACCATCTAGCACTAAAGATATTATGTTTATTTGTACATTAAAACACCCTATAGATTATAGCTAGCTCTGAGACTTTTACGATCTGTGTTTTATTTTTTTCGAATATACAGGTGATACTCGAAAAATTAGAATATCGTGCAAAAGTTCATTTGTTTAAGTAATGCAATGTAAAAGGGGAAACTAATATATGAGATAGACGCATTACATGCAGAGCAAGATAGTTCAAGACGTGATTTGTTATAAGTGCGATGATTATGGCTTACAAAATAAACTTTTGCACGATATTCTAATTTTTCGAGTATCACTGTATAGTGTAAGACAGCTCATTAAAATATTTCCTTGTAATCCATCGCAGCTCACAGGTTGCTTAGACTTTACTTCCTACAGATAAGACAGGATATGTTTATAAATTAACCTCCTAGTCCTGGAGGCAGATGGGTTTTTCCTGTCCTGCCTCAGGTGTTAAACAAACTTATGAAAAGAAAAAGAAAAACTGTAAAGATAAGCATTTTATTGGATGGTTTTTATTTTTTTTTGCTTGTTTTTTTTAAGTAACAATTTTTTTTTATGTATTTTTTTTTTTTTTTATGTATTGATTTATTACTCCACGGTAGAAATAAACCATTCATTTTTAATGTATTGCAGAAATAATGCATTAAAATACCAGCAGTAATTTTGTTAGGCTTCACATAACTTACTTTGTGTGCAATCGTGCAGTTTATTTGCCAGAATGCCTCAGTCCCTTTTCCATTGGCCTTTTCAAAGTGCAAAGGACTTTAACTCTGGCTTTATAATTCCCTGTATAAAAGTGGTTACTTACAAAAACTGTTGTCTGGCCTACATTTCACCGAAATTTTACTGGGCTCCCTGATTGCTTGTGTGTTACTGGAGAAACACTGCAAACAGGGAGGGACAGAAAGTGAGCTATTTATTTTTGCCAAAACTATACACTGAATTGAAAAACGGCTGCCGCCTAGCTTTCCTGCCTAGCGGCTATTCATAAAGCCTGTGGTACTCTGTGATCCCGGACTCGCTCCCTCTCCCCCCCAACCCCCCTTCCCCCCCGGACCAATGGGAATGATCCTGGATCTCACCATAGGGGCCCTCCTGTGCTTAAAACCACTATTCTATTCCAGCATTGAACAGGAGCCCTCTCTCTATCTCTAAAATGGCAGATGCCTCATGTCCAGCAGAGAGCTTACCTGCAAACCTCGAGCGGCTCTTCGCGGACTTCTTGGACATGCTGGATTGATGTCTGTGACGGGGGAGGAGTGCACACCCTCCCCAGAGCTCACCGTCGGCTCCAGATCGGGCAACATGGAAAGAGGGTCGTAGTGCATTGCACAAAGAGAGGCTACGACCCTCACGGACCTGCTAGAGTAGTAGCCCGAAAGACTGACACACAACTTGAGCTACTAATACCATCGCCAAGTTTGAATTGCCACGAAGAGTGGACACCACACCAGCTGCCACAAGTGTCGTGGAGCATACGGACAGTCAGGCAACATCGGGACTGTCCTATACCTCTAAAGGGGATCGGCTGGCTCATGACTGTTACTGCTAATTATGCCATGCCTTAACCAAGTTCCCCTTTTTTCTATATGATTCACCACTTTTATTTTTCTTTCTATTATTGTCTATCTCTACCCTATGGGGTATTTTTTTTTTATTATTGATGCGCCTCTATCACCTCATGCATAGGAGCTTGGGTCCCCGGGGTGATCTAATAATGAAAATGTTTTAGTTAAGCATCCAACTCTCCATTACAACTTCTCTTACTGTGACCTCCCATAAGTTGAGCTGAAATATTTTTTCTTGGGTACTTTGCCCTTATTCATTCTACTGTTATGCAACCAGTTCTTCAAGCCTGCATTTTACCTTGTTCATCTGTTTGTTTTTTCATAGTAGCACTGGGTTTTGGTAGCTTGGCTAATACATAAACTTGTGCAGTCTATGCTATTTTGTCTCTTATACACCTCTATACATAGTCTTTGTCATTTTCAATATTGAACAAAATGTTATGATTCACCAATGCACAACAATGTAATTATTAAAAATAAATAATAATTGAGAAAGGTAAAAGTACCAGGAAAAGGCAGACATTTTAAATAACTATTTTTCTTCAGTATATGTTAATGAGCATCCTATGGCAAGAGATATGCAAATGATTGCTGCAAAAAACTTGAAGATAACTTGGGATTGGATGACTCGAGACAAGGTGCTACAGCAGTGAAAGAAAATTAATGTAAATAAAGCTCCGGGACCTGATGGTATTCACCCATGAATACTTAAGGAGCTTAGTAGGGAAATAAGTGAACCTCTGTATTTAATCTTTCAAGATTCTTTTGTTTCAGGTATTGTACTGGAGGATTGGAGGAAGGCAGAAGTTGTTCCTATATTTAAAAAGGGTTCAAAATCCTTGCCTGGAAATTATAAACATGTGAGCTTGACTTCTGTGACTGGGAAAATATGTGAAGGGCTATTAAGGGATGATAATCAGGAATTCATTGGGAAGAACTTTGTTATTAGCAATATTCAGCATGTTTTATAGGTCATGTCAAACTAACCTAATTGCATTCTACGAAGAAGTAAGTAGAAGTATAGATCCGGGTGTTGCAGTGGATGTGATCTACTTGGATTCTGCCAAGGTATTTGATACGGTTCCTCACAATAGGTTAGACTTCAAACTAAAAGAAATTGGTCTAGATGAACATTCTTGTTCTTGGGTAGAACATTGGCTTAAGGATAGAGAACAACGAGTTGTCATTAATGGTAAATTTTCAGGCTGGACAAAAGTGGTAAATGGTGTCCCTCAGGGTTCTGTTTTGGGACCGCTTCTTTTTAACATATTTATAAATGATCTTGCAATAGGCATTGAAAGCCATGTTTCAGTGTTGGCAGATGACTCAAAACTTTGTAAAGTAATAAAATGTGAGCAGGATATTGCTTTGCTGCAGAGGGATTTGGATAGAGTGGGGGATTGGGGGACTGGGCACTAAAATGGCAGATTAAATTTAACGTAGCGAAATGCAAAGTTATGCACTTCGGGATTAAGAATGCACAAGCAATTTACACCCTAAATGGTAGTGAACTAGGGATAACCACACACAAGAAGGATTTGGGAATTGTTCTAGACAACAAATTAGGCAGCAATATGCAATGTCAATCTGCAGTTGCTAAGGCTAGTAAGGTTTTGTCATGTATAAATAGAGGCATAAATTCTCAGGATGAAAATATAATTTTGCCTCTTTATAAATCGCTAGTAAGACCACACCTTGAATATGCTGTGCAATTTTGGGCACCTATTCTAAAGAAAGATATCATGGCACTAGAAAAAATGCAGAGACGACCTACAAAATTGATAAAAGGAATTTTAGTTATGAAGAAAGGTTAAAAAATTTTAATCTCTTTAGTTTGGGAAAAAGGCGCCTGAGAGGGGATATGATAACATTATACAAATATATTCGGGGCCAGTATAAACCTTTATCTTGAAATCTATTCATAAACAGGGCTATACATAGGACACGAGGTCACACATTTAGGCTGGAAGATAGGAGATTTCATCTAAGGCAAAGAAACATTTTTTTTTTTACAGTAAGAGCAATAAGGATATGGAATTCTCAGCCTGAAGAAGTGGTTTTGTCAGAGTCTGTACAGATGTTTAAACTGCAATTGGATAAATACATACAGGGGTATAATTTCTAATTAGTGGGCTAATAGCTGCTTGATCCAAGGAGATATCTGACTGCTATTTTTGGGTCAAGTATGAATTTTTTCCTAGTTTGTTGCAAAATTGGAAGCGCTTCAGACTGGGTTTTTTGCCTTCTTTTGGATCAACAGCAAGAACATATGTGAGGAAGGCTGAACTTGATGGACGCCAGTCTATTTTCAGCTATGTAACTATGTAACTAGCTCAAGATGGTAACATAGAATGTGATAGCAGATGAGAACCATTTGGCCAATCTAATCTGCCCAATTTTCTAAATACTTTCATTAGTCGATGGCCTTATCTTATATCTAGGATAGCCTATCCCACACATGCTTAAATTCCCTCACTGTGCTAACCTCTACCATTTTAGCTGGAAGGCTATTCCATGCATCCACTATCCTCTCAATAAAGTAATAATTCCTGATATTATTTCTAAACCTATGTCCCTCTAATTTAAGACACTGTCCTCTTGTTGGGAAAACAGCATGTGACAATATAATCCTTCCAAAAAAGTAAACGCAGGCAACACTCAATTAGTAAGTATACAGAGACAATATAATCCTTGTCATCGATGTAGCCGATAACTCAACATTTATTTTTTCCTAGCATGGTGGTTACCAGAACAGCTAGTGGTTCTCGGTTCAAGGACCTCCCAGTTCTGGTTTAATGTGTCTGTTTATAAGAGCCTTGATTGTAGTTGTATACATAAAGTTTCCAATAGACTAAAGGAATTGTAATGTCATTTTCTGCTGAGAACAATGCATTTATTAACATGTTGGTTAGCCTTTAGCCTTATTCATATACCATAACTGCCAATATCAGAAAGTAAGCTTAGGAAAATATAATGTACAATTTTAAGCCAGTTGACTGCTAACTGGCAACTTCAAATAGAATCTTAACATTATTTTTGTTTATCGTAGTTTGTCAATGCCATATGCAACAAAACGTAAATTTCTGTGACTTGCTTTCACAATCTCTTTATTAGTTAACAATAGAGTTATGTGGAATTTTCATTGCTCGGGAGTTATTTTTTGAAATCTAGAGAGTAATCCAGGCACTCCAAAGTGTTCCAAAAGATAGGCAATTTTTATTGGACCCAAGAACCAAAATACAACGTTTCGACCCCTTGAAAAAGACTTTAAGGGGTCAAAACATTGTATTTTGGTTCTTGGGTCCATTAAAAATTGCCTATCTTTTGGAACACTTTGGAGTGTCTGGATTACTTTCTACATTTCAAATTTTACATTTGGTCCTTTTGGTACTGGGACTGATCCGGTCAGCACCCAAGGATTCCAGGGTGAAGGGTTTGAGTGCAGTTCCACAACCTGTATACAGGAGTTATTTTTTGACATGTGAAGTTTTTGTTGAGTCTTTTTGTGTGTACTATACATCAAACTGATGAAACACGATACAGCAAATGGTTGTTACTATGGCAATTAAATAACAAATTACTTTTTCTTGGCACTGCAAAGAAAGATTGTTGACAGTAATCACAACTTTACTATGCTTATTAAATGTATCTGAATAGGTTGGACTTGAGGAATTGTGCATTATAGATGTAATTATTACTTCACATGTATAATTAATCATACTGTTTCTATTATTGCTGACCAAGAGAGTATGAGCATAGACAAACAGGCATGCCAACTTAGCAGGTCTGATATCATCAGATAGAGGGTGTGGGTAGAGGAATGGTCATCTGGTGGCATGTCCATACTGCAGTTAGCGCACATAGTCCACAAAGGTATTATTTATCCCACATAGTGCTGCTGCAGCTCTCGTATGTGAGCTTAGAGGGATTTTCTAGTGGCAGGAAAACAAACCCGTTTTCCTAGCACTAGAAAATCCTGGAGTGCCACCCTCCCTCCCGCCCCCCATCCTATGTCGCTAAAGGGGTTTAAACCCCTTCAGACATGTCCCTCGGTGCTTGGTCAGGCTACACCCATGCTACTTTCTTGCCGATGTCCACCGTTAGGGAAGACCTAATTATTCAATGCTTTCCTCTGGGGATTCCCACGACGCTGGAGGTACTCTTGCATAGCGTGAGGACGTCCAGCATCGTTTAGACAACCAAAAGTTGTCTAAGAAGCTCAAAGTCCCTCTAGTGGCTGTCTGGTAGAGCTCTAGCTTGAAAAAATCGTGAGGACGAAACCGGTCGGACACATTTGGAGCCTCTACTACCTCAAACTCATTCCATTTGGGCATCTTAATCCAGAACTCACTCCTTCACTTCTCCTAGGGATCCGGAACCTTTGTGTATTTAGGAGCTGACTCAGAACATCTTGGAGTTCCCCTGTGGCAGGTCTTTTGACTTATTGATTTGCCTTTTTGGCCATGGTGGATTGTTTGTGCGTGCAATCATTACCTTATCTTTTATCATTGTACCAAACTGTTTTACACTATGTTTTGTTTTATGCTAATGCTTTATTTTAAATTTTTTTATAAATTCTTTATTTTTTGCTGTGCATGCGTTTACATACAGACTTGCGATACCACTACAGTATTGGCAAGTAATTCAATGCTTTAAACATTGTGTAACTTTGACATGGTATGTGGAGTAACTGCATATTTTATTTAAAGTAATATACAACAGATTAATAATACATGCTGGGTGTATGATGCGATAATGTAAACGTGCTATATATAATGTAGGCTAGGACCATGTGTGAAGAAAATAGACTGAGTTTTGGCATTTTCTTCTGTGTTCGTGCTTTTCTGCAACATTTCGTTCATTTTGGGATTTATTGGTTCGGCAGTTTAAAACTACCGAACACCCACAACCCTCCTGGCTCATTAACTTCAAAAAGAACCGTCTATTAAGCGCTCTCTGGGCGGTCGCCGTTCGTATAGCTGAATGCCACGTGGAACAGAAAACGTCGGCCATCTTGTTTGCACGAAAGGAGACAGCGGGACTTGGTCGGTGAGTGTCTGAAATTAAACTCAGACACTCGGCCTCCCGAACCACCGCTGAAACATACGAACGCCTGCTTCCTTTAGTTGCGGAACAGCCAGGAGAGCGCCATTCGGTAGTTTGGTTCATACGAACAAGGGGAGCAATCGCTCCTATACGCCAGGAGGATCCATTCGGGACTTTATTCGTTTTTATGCCATTTACTGAATTGACCGGCCGCACACACTGAATTCGTGGAACTGTTTTGGGCAGGAGCCTCGTGTGTGGTTGGTAACTTATGACTTCCATTCTTTTTGAGAACCCCTGAACCGATCTGGGTGAAATTTTAATATGTTGGTCCCCCAGATCTGGGCTATCAGGGGATATGTAATTTGTGGGAATACCTGTTGTATAAAGGGGTGTTCTAATTTTTGGAAAAATTGTGTGCCCTCTGCCTGGAGATAATTGGGTTATTCCTTAACTTATCTCAATATCTCCCAGGCAGAGAGAGAGCGGGTGTTACTGTAAATCTGTATGCTGGTTATTGTCTTTGTTTACTGTGGGAGGTCCTCTTGCAGGAGGATTCTCATAAAAGCCAGTGTGGCATCAATAAAAGTTATTCCTGTTACACCCTTCATGAAGTCTAGGCTCATGCTTGGGGAATATTCTACTTGCTGGGGAGAATCGTCTTGGAAGCTTCATTCATCTACACTATTCCTCTACCTCCTAACTGCAGTTATAATCACTTATGCTCAGCTATTAGGAAAGGAATAGAAGACCACAGTACCATAACCACTGCAGGTCATAACACCATGCTATACTATTATTATTTTGTTATTTATATAGCGCCATCAAATTCCACAGTGCTTTACAATGGATGGACGAACAGACATGTAGTTGTAACCAGACAAGTTGGACACACAGGAACAGAGGGGTTGAGGGCCCTGCTCAATGAGCTTACATGCTAGAGGGTGTGCGGTAAAATGACACGAAAAGGTAAGGATAGTATTAGACTAGTGACAGTTGCATAAGAGGAATCAGTCGGGAGCTATTAACAGTTTATACGCTTTTATGAAGAAGTGGGTTTTTAACGATTTTTTGAAGGAGTGGAGACTGGGTGCGCATCTAACTGAGGAGGGAAGCGAGTTCCACAGGAACAGTGCAGCCCTCGAGAAATCTTGAAGGCGTGTCTATCATGGTGAAAGACATAACAGACTTATACTGCACATTTTGTATCTAGACAAGATAATATAGATAGATGCCTAACTCACTGATACTGAAGAATCATGTCAGACACACATGGTGAAATCTGAAGATATATATTATGTTATGCAAAGCATGATTGGTACATTTTAAGTAGTAAATATTGTTTAACATGCTGGCTAGACAAAGCTTAGTTAGGACCACTGGAGCCTAGTATATCGCTGCCAATTGACATAGGTCTGCGGGTGAAGTAGGTAGGAAAGGCAATACTGTAGCAGTGTATAGCAAGGGATACTGGATCTTAGACGCCGGCCAGAGACCTGGGAGAGCGGCCATCTTGTCCCGGCACAAGCTCCTGCATGCTTCGGGCCCTTGTCGGGTCACTGTTGTTGCCAGGCCTGGTCTTGGGAGGTATCCCCGCGTACCCATCAGCTGGAGATCAATTTGGTCACCAGTATGGATTGCTGGTTAGGTTTGGCCTTCAGACCTGAAGCGGGAGCTCAGACAGAGCACGTCTGATCCCATCAGTGGTCAGACCCCGCCCCCATGCTTCTGTTTTTAAGTGATTAAAAGCTGGAATTACTATTTCCTAACTTTAAATATTGGGCGACTTATAACCAATGTATGCATACCATTCTATTGGTTATCTACACATGTTTATTATAGCACACCACACCATCTCTTTTTGCAAACAAGCACTTAACCCTGCAAGGTAATTATTGCAGTTTATAAAAACTGCAATAATTACTTTGCAGGGTTAAGGGTGATGGGAGTTGGCACCCAGACTACTTCAATGAGCTAAGTGGTCTGGGTGCCTACAGTGTCCCTTTAAATGCTTTGAATTACATTACTAGATTAGTGCAAGAGCAATTAATCATGCCATTGTGTTACATTTTCCACTTAGTCCTCTCAACACCAGATGACAGAGCCTGTCTGTAAGGTGATAAAAAGGACTAAAGAAAAAGAAGAAAAAAAAACTAAAGTTTTTATTTTTACTTGGCTCTGTAGAACTACTAGAGCAAAAGTCTTCTTAAGTATTTAAGAAGAGTGTCATTAATAACTACTAATTACCACTACACATGCAAGATAATACTGTAATATCAGCATTATAATTAATACATATTGATATTTGGATACTGTGATCAAAATTTAGAATTTGTGTAATTTAATTTTAATATTTTAGCCAATTATAATAAAATTATATATATATTTTTTTAAATGTATTTATTTGTACACACACACACACACACAAAATTGTATTTATTTTTAATAAATTTAGTTTCTACATGCCTGCATGTTTTTGCGTAATTATGTAAAGCACTTAACGATTGCTTTGGCTTTGGAGACTGTAATGTTATAAATAGAACCATGTATTTTCTCCACCATCTAGAATACCACATATATAACACCTTGAAAAAGAAAAAAAAAAGGTCTTGAACATTTATATATAAAATTAGACTCTTAGAATTTCTTTATATCTTTAGACTTGAAAACTGCAATATTTACAGTTGCAGGCTTAAGGGTAGTGGGAGTTGGCACCCAGACCACTCCAATGGGCATAAGTGGTCTGGGTGCCTGGAGTCTCCCTTTAAGCTCTTCCTTTTAAAGAAGTACTGTCACCTCAAAACTAGCTTGTAATATAATGATCCTTTTAGCAAGTTTTGAAAGGAAGTTGCCAGTGCAACACCTTTCTCTTTTACTGTTCGTCAGACCATTCCTGAACAATTTTTGCTGTGTGCTAGAGTCCATTATCCAATAGTTATAAGAGATAAGGTAGAGAGAGTGTGTCAGGTTTCTTAAAATGGGGGATAACCCCTAGCTATTGAAACAACAAAAAAGCAAGAGATATCAGAAAGCCCCCAGGGTGCATAAATAGAATTGGTACACCAATGGGTATCTGATGAAAGCAACCCCTAATTGTTTAAAATATAACTTTTAATATAAATACAAAATAAAAAAGCACAGTGGCTACCTTTGTAAAGAAAAAATCCTATCTGAAATTGGTATGACTAGTAAAAGGAAAAAGGAGGCTGAGAGTAGATAGGCATAAAAAATCAGAAATATCTCAATATTTGATTGATAGCACAGATAGAAGTAAGACAGAGAGGGTAATTAGTGTATTGGAATCAAATTCTCACTTCCCTCCCTGTTGACTCACAAGCCCTTAATATTAAGCCCCCCAAATTCCTGCACTAGTCTAATAACCAACTGAGAAAACAAAAACTTCCTCTAAAACTCAAAAGAGTATAAGAAATAAACGTAAGTGGAGGGTGGCTGGGTACTGATCTATCTAATAATCACAAATACAGCGTCGTCCCTGTCTGTCTTAACCACCCTTCACACTAGAACTAGGGACGTTCTGAATCAATAATCTTAATTTTTTTTCCTTTTAAGTATGCATTCTATGATTAATAAATCTTTCTTGAAATTATGCTTTCAAAGTCGCGGGAATGTATGGTGTTTTTGTTGGCTTTAGGGCTATTGTATAGCTACCAACTTGTCACTTGGAGAGCCATACTGTAAACCAGTCATTGCTATACAAATGTCTTTTACACTCAACACAGCATGACAGCCTGCATTTCAGTATTAATGCACCTGTAAATACCAGAATATCATTGAAATGTTAAAAGAATGGTCATTTGCGTGGTTGTAAAAATAATTTTAACATTCCACTGAAGTCAGATATGCAGGTGACAACTTTTATTTTTGTTCCTAATATTCTAAGCTTCTATTTTAACGTGCTATAGTATTGTTAACATTATATTTCTTTTTCGTTTACTGTTGAATAGAAAACCATTATTGCAGTGGGCATGACAAATACCATTCCATGAAAGATGTGATACATTTTAGTACGTCACACTACCTTTGATAGAGCAAACACTTGAGTTTTGTTCACTGGCCAATATATTATTTTACCCCCGAGTGAGACTTGTATGTTTTAAAACTGGACCTTTCTATTTCATCGCAGAAAATCTGGTTCATCAAAACTAAATCAACTATGAGTTAGACCATAAACAACAAAAAATATTCTGTATTTGAAGCTAGATTTAAAAAACAAAACAAAAAGTCACCGTAGTTTATCTCCAGTTACTTTGAATTAGCATGAACATGTCATATAGTGTAGCGCTTAAAGGACCACTAAAGACAACCAGACCACTTAATCTCAATGAAGTGGCCTGGGTGCAGTGCCCCTGGCATTTTAATCCTGCAATCAAACTAGAGACAGGAGCACTATACCATTAGGTATGCAAGTGTTTCTAACGCTGTGGTGTTCTTTTAATTAGCCAAAGATGTTTTGTGCAACTGCCCTAAAGCACGCTATAAGTGACATTTTTTAGATCCAAATATTACTGTAACACGTATATACTTATATGGCAAGTTTAGTTCTAACTTTATTTTGCTAAATCTTATATGTTTATTTTATATTTCCTTTTCTTTTATGGTATGACAAGTAACGTTTTCTCTTTCATAATGTGGTCAGGGTCCACAAGAATCCGGTGGAAAACTAAGTGGAATGGTAGAACTAATCCAAGAAAACCTTAATACATCACCTTCTTCCTTCTCTAACTATAGGGAGCTCCAGTTATGGTTCTGCCTCTTTTGGAGATAGTTGAATGTCTTGTAGCTCTACAAGTGTTTCTGCTAAGAGCACATGCCCTCTGTACTATTGAAGATGGTGCACCAGTTAGTTATGGATGCTTCAAAAACATCCTCTCCTTATGCATCTACTTTGGATGAGCTCCCTGTGGACACTGCTTCTGGTCAAAGCTGCTTTCCAATAGACAAAGCAGTGTCCTAAATCATTAACAAAACAAGGAGACTGTCTCTCAATTATTAAAATATATACTTTTTTTTTTTTTTTTATCAATTAACAATCAAATGCTTCTCATATAGAGGTATTAATATAACCTATTGTAAACACATGCTGAAATACATTTAGTGAATATACTCCAAATACATGGGAAAGTTTAAAACATATATGTAAATAGACATTTGTCTCTCCCTCTCTCTCTTTCTGAGGGAATTACAGGAAGGAGAAAATGTCTGAAGTCTTTAACCACCCTGGTTGGAGGATGGAAGATTTCACAAGTATACGACTTATGAATTTATTGATTATTTATTTATTTTGATAAAATAGCATATTTGGTATACTGAGTTGTTATTATTATTATTATTACTGAGTTGATGGATGTTTAGGAGAAATAAATAAAACTGATTGATATAATAGTTAATAGTATCTTGTTGGTATTCTACTATTTCATCCACATTTATCAATTTTTTTCTGCTTCCTTCTATTTCCAGTAATTTAAATAAAGAAAAGTCTTCATTGATTCGTGTAAAAAATCAAATGGCTGCAGATCTTGAAAAGCTTCTAAACCACAGAGAGGTATAGTATTCAGTTTCAGCACTTTGTGTAAATATTGTTTCTGCTAATAAAAATGCATGACATGGGATATACCAGTTTATGAATACACTAATGCATACTTGCTCTTTAATGCAAATATCCAAACAGTTATTAATGTATCTGCAGTTAAAATGCAAAAGCATATAAACATAGTTGAGACATTTAGTTGTTAGATTTTGACTGAGGCCTAATAATTGGAGCCTCACATTGTTGGAACAGCACCTCGTAAACTGCTGTCCTCCAGAGATTTCCATGCATCAAAATCTCTATTACAGGGGGCATAAAACAAGATATCCAGCCAAAACATCCTTTCAAACCAGGCATAGAATCTTTAACTCGATGGGCTGCAGTTAGGTTTGTCGGCTCAGTAACTATTATGGGAGAAACTTGAAGTTTTGTTTTACTTTTTTTTTCTCTTAAGTATGCATTTGACACAGATGTTCCAGAATACAATCCTGATCTGACAAACCTAATCAGAGCAGCAAAACTATACACTGAATTCCATTCCTGTTATTTATAATACAAATTTTGTAATCAGTGCTGGGTCAGCCAATCTCAATTTCTGATGCTATATGCCGAGGCAGGTTTAGAACTTGGTTTAAAAGCACATATTAGCCCTGTCTAGATATGGAAACAATGCATGTGCCCTATTCTAAATCCCTTTGTACATTTACATCAGAGAGGTTTTTAGTACACTGCTATGGCCAATAAACTGTAATCTCTCTTGCTAACATCAAGTGAAACCTCCTAGGTAAGTCCTGCCCTAGCAATTCACCTTGCTTCTTTCAGCAAAAAGGCAAAATCTCTCAACTTAAAACTTGCACAAAACCGATATTACCATTCAGAGAAAGAGTATCCTACTGGCTGATTGACTGATTGACAGACCAAGGAACAATCATTTTGAAGTGGAATTTACCAGGACTGAAATAGCCAGATTGGAAACATTCCTGCTTAGCCATGTTCGTTTATGATTTGCAATTACCAGGTCATTTACCAAACATTCTCTTTAGAACTCCTTTTTGTGCTTGTCCCAATAATTTTTCTTCAAATCTGTAATTCCAAAAGTTGCACGTGTATGTTAAATAATCCCTGCCTTATTTTTGGTGGATTTTCCTAATTTGAGCCCTACCCCGAAAATAAGCCCTAGTCACTAGTTCGCTAATCTATATTCGGGGAATTTTCCCTGAACATAGATTTGCAGGATTCCGTGCACTAGTGAATGTAAACCTGCTTTCTTGCACATGCTTACTATTTCCCCAAAATAAGACATCCCCCGAAAATAAGCCGGTCTTATTTTCAGGGAAAGATGGTATTGTAAAATGCATAAGTCAATGAAAATTAGAAAGTAAGATAAAGGGCAACTTGCAGGTGAATTGTGCATATGCTGCTCAAACCTTTTGTAGTGACCTAGTGAAGTTGTCATGGTGATTAATTGGAACATTGATGTACATCCAGTCTGCACAAAGGTAACTTCTTTGTGGTGGTCAGTATGATTGGAAACAGAAGTTTGCATATGTCATATTTTTTTTTGACATATATAAGTTATGTAAGGACTGTTGATATTAACCTAAATTGGTCTTTCAGCCAACTTTACTAATACTAAGTAAAGATTACTTAGTATTAGTAATTAATCTGCCCCTACACGCTATATATATATATATATATATATATATATATATATGTCTAGTAAACAGTGAGCCTGTGGCTGCTCACTGTTGTAAAAAATAAATAAAGCACCCCCTCCCAATAAATGCCCTCCACCCCCATGGTGGGGCCTCTATTAACTAGCGGGGGGCACATAGTGTCCCCCCTCACCCGTGGGGGCTATTCAACTAAACAGCGGCGGGTGGGGGCCCTAAATGAAAATGGGGTGGGGGACCTATTGTTTGCCCCCCTGCCCCCACCCATGAGCGGTGGGTGGGGGACCTAAAAGACAATGGGGGGAACCTATTGTGTGTGTGTCCTCCCCCCACCCATCAGCGGCGGGTGGGGGCCCTAAATGAAAATGAGGGGGACCTATTATTGTACCCTCCCCCGGCCCACACCCATGAGTGGCGGGTGGGGATTGTAAAAGACAATGGGGGGAACCTATTGTCATCTCCCCGGGCCCCACCCTTTAGCGGCGGATGGGGGCCCTAAATGAAAATTGGGGGGAACCTATTGTCCCCTCCGCTCTCGGTCTTCCCATGAGCGGCGAGTGGACGCCCTGAAAGGCAATGGCTTTTGTCCCCCACCGGCCCCCACCCATGGGCAGTGGTGCATTTTGAATTTGTGCTGCCCTAGGCATGAACAAACTCGGGCACCCCACCTAATTTAAATTTTTCCTACCCCTTCCTGTCAAGGCCGTACGGAATTTGACTGATAGACACTCCCTCACTGATGCATGCACTGACATATACACTGTTGACCCAACATATACTTTCACTGACACACACACTCACATACAATGACATACACACAGTCACTGATTTGACAAACTCTGACAGTCACACACTATCACTCAGGCATACACAAACAGGCATATACACTCACAGACAAACACTGACAGACACACTCACTGACAGACACACACTCTCACAGATATACACACTGACAGACATACACACACTCTCACAGAAAAACACATTAACTGACAGACACACACTCATACACATTTCCCATAACACAAATTATTATTGTTTTTAATTTAACTCCACCCAGTCTCCGTGGGAAAGCTGGAGTGGATTCCTCACCACAGGCTGCTCACTGTTTAGTAGGCATGCCCCTACTCGCGGCATAGCGAGTAGGGGCATTTGGGAGATTTCAATCTCCTTTATGCTAATATGGGGGTCATATTGAGTGAGGGAGGACATGGGGGGGTGCTTAGGAAGTAGCTCCCTCCTTGTAATAAACTGAATGGATGAACACCGATATTCTGTGTTTGTTTGTCTGAAATTTCTATTCATTACTTCAAGTGATTGTGTAAAGACAAATGTGTGAGATTTAGGCGCTAATATTGTGGTTTGTTTTAGTTCTATGTTTATTGGTATAGCAGCTAGAACACTATGTGGGTGCTCCAAAAATCACCCACTAGTTAAATTGTACAAAATACACACAGTACCTAGTATAGAAGTGGTTAACCCCTAAACCGCCTGGTGGTTTTAGTGCAGCGCTATATAGTGCAATATATTGACTCACCCTTAAGAATTCTGTGTAATTGGAGTCATATATAAAGGAAATATAAAAACATATAGTGCAATATTGTCAGCACAATTATATGGGTGGTGAAAATGAGAGATAACGAACTCACATGGTATAGAGCCTTTAGTCATAGGCTCTAAACTTAGTGGCTGGTATGCTTTTTGATAACATACAACCCCTCTGCAGGTCTTCTGTATGTACTGATGATTTCTTCCCAATTGTGATTTTACCACAGAGTTTAAAAATGTAATGGTGAGTTTCAACTTATAAATGAATTTGCTCACCTAACATAGAGCCCTCCAAACCGGCTCTAAGTACACACGTGTATGTGTCAATTCTGGGAGACACTTTCCCTTTGGTACCCGGTAACCGTAGAAACTGGATCCACTCCTTAGCTGCACTTAATGCTATTTATTAAAAAAATACAAATAAAAAATACACTTGTGTATAAAAACAAAAATTGTAAAGATATGCTGATAATTCCTGGATCCTCCGAGACGCGTTTCACCTATCAAGGATAAGCTTTCTTAATCGGCTGTGTTTGTTGTTCCGGGTTCCGTAATTTGAATGATATTTGGATCCTCCTCTTTTGTTGCTCCTCCAGTCAGTGCCGTCCATTCTGTCATGCCTCCTCACTTAATCACCTGTTCATTATACTGTGATAACGCGTATGTGGAAAGAGTCTTCTGATTGCCGATACATCACTTCCAGGTTTCGGAACTACAGCGTCCATGATCCTTTACGCTGATGTGTTCCTTACCCGGCGTTCTCGGCATTGTGTAGAAATACATAAAAAAATTTAGAAATACATAAAATTTTTAGACCTATATTAATTCATATATAATCTAGAGTCAGTAATAACATGTTATATTAGAAAAGATGTGACTTAAACATTTACTTTTGTACAATAAGCTTGCTTGCTCACTCTGCAGTGTTATATTTTAAATAAAAACTAACAAGTTAAAATGAATTAGTATAATTATGATAGTTAAAGTGCAATTTTTGGTCCCATTAATATGTTGGTTTAACCTCCAAATATTAACATACTAATAAAATTTTGACTGACTAAATATTACATATGAGAACAGATGCATAAATAAATAAATTAAATTAAAAAGTTTTTTAATTAAAAAGAGAATAAAAAAATAAAAAAATTCACAAGAAATGACACAATTCGAAATCTACATTTAAACCATGCGGGGGTTAAAGTATGTAAATCAAAGATCCACCGCATCTCTGTTTGGCCCAATTTCTTTATGATATCATCCCCTCTCCAATTTGCTGTAACCTTTTGAATTGCTAAAAATGTTAGGCATTTTGGATCACAGTTGTGTTTCTCTTTAAAATGCATAGATACAGTGTGCTGTGCAAAGCCTTTTTTGATGTTCCTTACATGTTCGTTTATCCTTACAATATATTGCACTATATAGCGCTGCACTAAAACCACCAGACGGTTTAGGGGTTAACCACTTCTATACTTGGTACTGTGTGTATTTTTTTCTATTCATTACTTCGTCTTTCTGAAGAATGAATGGACGAAATTCCCGTCCGAATTTCGGACAATAGCGAATGCCCAAGTGTTTAACTGGGTATGCGCAGGAATTTCACAGTGCTATCTAGAGTTGGCAGATGACGTGTCCCACAGGGAATTAATCTGCCCACACAAAGATGGCAGCGCCCAGGTCCGGGCTTGAAATTAAGATAAAAAATTTGCTAATATGGGGGGCAAAGGGGCATTTGGGGGTGACTAAGGCACAATTAGATATAGTGGAGTTGGGAGGGGGGGTTTAAAAAAATCGGGTTTTGGCCATGACAGTGCGGTTTTAACCTTAAAAAGCTATAATTATAATGTTCTCATGACAAGAGTGTGAGCCGTGGAAGCTTTTGTGCACTATGATGAAATAATGTTTACGTCCTCAACATTTGTAAAAATTTAAATATCAGAAATCTGAAGATAATTGTTGAGCAGAGCACGTCTCTTGAGGGCTTTATTTTGACCTCTTGAACACCTAACAGCATATGCGTGTTCTCACAGATTATGCTTATGGGACCAGGGATTGTGTTCCTGACATCTTGCCCCAGCACTTGACTTTTCAAAAATGGACTCTGGGAAGGTTTTACACCTTTATATTATTAAGTATTTGCAGATAAGTGATGTCTCTGACCAAAAAGGTTTAAATATGGCTACCTCCATAAAGAAAATATAAACCTAAAGTTATTACAAAATGCACAGGTTAAATTATTACATGTAATCTTTTATTACCTGAAATAAAAACAAAAGTTTAGACACTAACGTGTTAAAAATGGTACAGTAAACTGAGTTTACTGCAGTGTCAATTAATGTAAAATACTATTTGTTCATCTGATGTTTTGGCATAATATTTATCATTATGTATTATTTTCAGTGTTTTGGGAAATTTTACACCATTTTTTATAATAAAAACTGTAGATTTAGGTATACTATTCTAAAAAAAAAAAATTAAAGGACAACATGACATAAGCGTAATGTTTTATTTTTAAATGGGAGTTTTATGATAAATCAATCCCCAGGTTTCCAATTAATTCTCAGTAATGTTTCTGTGACTAATGGTAAACTCATTCAATAGTTTTCTGCTCTCTGGAAAATAGCGATCCTAAAATTATTTACATATGGACAGTAAGCATGGTAGTTTCCAAACTAAATACAGTTTACTATTTATTTTTTATGTGTACTAATCCTCGCCTATAAATGCTCCACTTTTGCAAATCCCAAGGAATGAAAACTGTTTTGATTCTCATAAAAGTCACCAGTAATAGCAATTTTCTAATATGATTCAATAATCTGATTTACACTTGTGTATTTAATATATTTATACAGATTAATGACATTAATGAAAAATTTAGGTTGCATAACTTTTTTATAATGATTATGTACTGCTAAATACCATTTATCAAACAAAAATAGTGAATAACAAATTTATATAGCCTACAACTATTTTTTCCCCCACTATATACCAACCAATATGCTATGTAGGATCTGTGCTCTGGGATGAAGTTGACATTTTAACTGCATATACTATATATTGTACAGATAATAAATTGTACAATTGTTATACAATGCTTAATTTGCTTTCTATTACTATGGAACAATCTTTTAAATATTTAACTTTTTCCTGTTACAAAGTACACCATTTTATCCACTCTGCATTTGTTAATTGCAGAAAAATTATAGTTGACCGTTTGTACGAACCCATTAAATTATAACCATTTACTGATTTCTCTGGGAATTTCCAAAATCATTTCTACCCATGGATTGTTATTGAATTGTAGATAAGATATGCTTCATATGTATGGTATTCAAGTTTTCTTTATAACAACAAAAAAAAAAAACTTTATTAAATACACACAGCCCCTTGTAACACTTAACACTTAGTAAGTACTGGGTGATACCAGAAAAGTAACCATGAAACCTAAGAAATAGATCTGTGACCTTCATATACACAAGGCTGACATGTAAACATGAATGTCATTCTGGGATTCTCATTGAATTGAAGCATGTTGCACAAATAATTATGTTAACTCTTGACTGCAAAAAAACCTATATCCATCTCAAAGTGTTTTTCATACATTTCTGGTATTTCGTTTTAGCTAATGCTTCAATTTCTGTTTAGCTTGTACAAATCAGGGGAAATCAAAAACGTTCAAAAATATGCATGAAAGCAATGAGACATAGCTGTTTTTTCTTTTCTTTTTGTTTTTTCCTGTCCACTTTTCTTATGCCACCAGGTTAGAATTTTACAGTACAGGTAGTTATTTTATTTTTATCTGTAGATTTTATTTTGCCCTTTACCATTTCAATTCCATCTGCCCTCTGCACAAGCTGCAGATCTATGTATTGAATGAAGCCATTGCAATCGCACCTCTTCTAACCCAGGCCAGACTTTCAGTCCCTGTCCAATTACAGACGTCCCACTGCAGCTTAGTTTAACTCCACTGAGCTAAAAAAAAAAAAACACCAGGAAGTAACAGGACAGTTTGTCTGATTGAAAGCCAGGGAGTGTGACAAGTTTAATTTATTAAACTTCCAATTTCTATTGGAATCTGCAATTTTTATAAAATGAAAAAAAGAGAACACATTTTTCACACAGAGTACTCCAGCACTGCTTTAGCGTTTTGAAGTGCCCCTTTAACAAAGGTAACAATTAGAACAATATTTTACAGGATAAGTTCTATGGCCAAGAGATTGATATTGAATTTAAACAAAAATATAAACAATATAGACAAGTGTTATAAGAGGAATCAGAACTTTTGCTACCATTTCACTGCAACGCTTTTGTCCTAACAAATTTGTTAAAATTTGGATTCCCCTTTTGGGAATCTGAAGCACATGTACGCATGCCACTTGTTAATGTCAAAACATTGCCTGATTTAATCTGTAATGATTAAGCATGTAGATGCTAATATACTTGTCTGAGCTATTTTCATCTAGAAATTCAGTCTATGCATTGCCTTGGCAACATGACTGTGGAGTTTACAACTTGAAGCAGCACATTGGCATTAGCTATGCAGTCTTCTTAAACAGCTGCTGTGCAGTTGAGCTGTTTTAACATGCCAATGCAGAGGGCTGGATGAAGCAAACAGATAATATTAAATAACCAAGGCATACCTAGGTGGCTAGTGAATGGACTTCTCTGTTTTGATATTTCTCTATAAAATATATACACCTGGGTTGAAACAATTCAGTATTACTTAAATATAATAATTTGTAATGGAATGTAACATATGTTTATTAAATTTATGGTATTTATGCCAGGGCTGCATTTCAACATTCTCTTGGTAAATGATTCCATAACTCTGTGTCAATTACTTTGCACAAGCAAGATTTATCATATTTGAAATTTGTTTATTTATTAATATTATTATTATTATTATTATTATTATTATTATTATTTGGTTATATGAATATTATTATTTATATAACCAACCCTACTTAAACAACTGCAGCATTATTAATAATAAGGCATTATAGTAATCCTTAGAATTTGATTCCATAGTAATTGATTATTAATGGTGTTTTTTTTTTGTTTTTTTATTGCACACGTTTTACTCCTATATGTTAGGTAATTTCATGCTGTGGATGTGACACTGTCTGGGAAATTAAATGTGTCAACTTGTATAGAAATTTTATAGAGAACTAAAAGGATTTCTAACTTTTATGATGTATGCGTAGACCACACGGTAATTGTGTTTACCCATGTTTATTCACTAATTCACAAAATGCTGGGGGTGCTATTTTATAAAACATTTTACTAAAAAGCAACAATAATGCCAAGCAGCGCCATATGATCAAACATTCTGTCCTAGTGTAATTATAAAATGTTGACAAATAGGTTGAAAGAGTTGTATTTCTCTGATGACCTGTAAGTGAATGGCAAAAGTGATCAAGTATTTTTACTGGGAATCATTTATTGTTGGTAGGTTATAGGTGTATACCTGTAGGAGAGCCCAATTGATTTGTTTTAGAATGTCATATGGAAGTATGTAATGATCCTCAAATTTGTCTGGCTTTATGGGCTACAGACAAGGTCCCTGTAACAGTCGGCTTTATTATCTATGAGGTCCTGCAAAGCAATTAACAATTAAATTAAATTAACATCTTTGCCTTGTAGAATTCTTTCCTAATGGCAGGGGGAACGAAATGTGCCGTTGTTATAATGTAAGTCGAAGAAAGTTGTGTAAAACTAGTGTATATGTGAGGATGAAAGAGAAGGGTTCAAGGCAGAATAATCAATGGGAGCATTAGAAACTCCAGTATTAGGAGATTCCAACTTCCCGAGTCAATTGTTTTTGGTGTTGATGAAGGAGAGGATGGAGGTCATCACGGTGTGCATTTCTGCCACACTTTCAATATTACCCCTTGAGCGCTGGTCCCTGGCTGGGAAATGTCAGAATTTTAAAACATAAGTCTATAAAGTTTGGCTTTCTTTGCTGTAGCTGAAAACCGTATGCCCTTGCGCCTTAGTTCAGCTGCAATCTTTGTTATGGTGCAGGACCGCATAGAACTGGGGTTTGATGGTTCCTGCTTCTCTGTTGGTGTGCTGGTCTGGCTGGGTAAGAGGGTCTACGGGCAGTGCTTGGGAGGGAAAAATTCCGAGGCATGAGACATACTACAACAAATATGTTTAAGTAATTGTAACAGAAGTTGCAAAGCGTGCAACTCTGAAACAACTCCGTGCCGAATGGCAAAGAAATTACCTAAATCAGGGAAAGGTGAGGCCCTGCAGTTGAGCGAGGTTCTATCTATGATTTGTCCATGGGGTGAATCTACCGAACGATGTTGCAAGGCTGTTGGCCTCTCAGTGACTTGTAAGAGATTCAATATAAGTGACTGTGACAGATGAAGCCCTAACTATAATACCAGAACTGAGTGAAGCTATGAGTTGGTCTCAAGGTCAAATACTTCCGTGTGAGGATGGGAGTTGGCCTTGTGAGACTGATTTTAAAAAAAAATGTTAAATTATTTTTACAAAATTTGACTATTGGGCAGCATCTATATACTATTGCTAGTTGATCTGTTCCTGTGTACGAGTTAGGGCAGGAATTGAAAAGTAACGTTTTGGTAGATGTTATGTCAGAGAAACTACATACCTTGCATTGATAGTAGTCTGTGTGGACCAAGACTTGTTGTGAATTGATCTTAAAGAGAAAACCTCAAGACACAATAATGACAATAATAGGTATGTATCTATTATCTGTACTCTGATGCGTGATCAAGAGTACTACCTGTATTGATATTAACAACTACTTGCCAAGTACAAGTGGAGGTGTAGAAGTTAGGAGGACCTAAAAGAAAAGGAAAACTATGAAATATAGGATAAATGCTCCACTGCCCAAATACAAAATAAATAAAAATCCCTGTTTAGTAGATACAGCCAAAATGAAAATATGCATACTATTAATTATGCATTTTTTCATTGGAGTTAAATCTAAAAATAGCTTTAAAAATAGATAGATGCAGATATCTTGTCTTCTGCATTTGTAAGCTCTCCTCTCCTAACCGCCCAGCCTTTCAGTGTGTAATGAAAGCTAAAGGTTTATATTGTACAGGATGAAAGGTGGAATTCAGCTTTATGGTACCGTGGCCGAGTGAGGGCTGTAGGAAAATGACTTGTGTAGGTCTAACGAGGCTAAGTAGATACAACATATTCAGCTTGAGTTTGTTGGGGCTATATGCAGAACACCTAACTAGGAAATGAGTAGCCGGTGAATAGTATTACTACGGTGTCTGAGCGTAGGCTGCACTGAAAGAGTTATGTCCTCTACTGGAATTGTAGCCCTAGATACTAATTAGTTGTAACGTTGGTTGTATGTCATACCCAAATGAGGGGTGAAATTTGTGTTGTGAATTTTTAGCTAACTGAGGGCAGAATGTAGTTGTATGGATGTGTAAGGCTAAATAAGGGTTGAATGTAATTGTATAGTTGTGGTAAGGCAGAATAAGGGCCAAATCTGACTTAACAAATGGCAGTATGGTCAACTGAGGTTCTAGTGAGATGTTGTGGCTATTTGATATAGCAAATGAGGGCTGTATACTTCAACAATTGTGATAGATTGTAAAGACTGATAGTAATTAGTTACTGCTAGCAATGTAGCAAAGTGGTTGACGTAATCCGTAATATGTCTTGATGTGGATTGTGGAAATAACAGTCCTAGCTGAGACGACATCCATACATTCATGGGGAAAAAAGAAACTGGCTTTTCCATTTTTACTTTATTTTTGTTAAGTAACTCATGATACGGTGTAATATGTCATATTTTGTTCATCTGAGGTTGTATTTACCGAGTTTTAAGACCACCTAAGGAACATATAATGAATGTTGTTATGCCCTGATATGTAAATCCATAGAGTTCAAAGTGTACAATAAAAAAAAAATTGAAGCAATGTTTTCCTATGGGGACAGTGACGTCGGAGGATGCAGGAGATAGATGCTGGAATCGGGTAAGAACAATAAGGGTTTATTAACCCTCACTTTGCGGAGGGAGGCCAGAGGGACACTATAGCATTAGAAATACACTTTTGTATTCCTAACTTTATAGTGTTCCTTTAAATGCTGGCCGAATGGCTGATATATGACTGATAAAAATTTGATATGGCCGAATGAGGTTTATGAGAATAAGGCTGAATGCCTGAGAACAAATTGGTGAATGAGGGCTGAATGAGTGTGACTTACAGTTTGCTGCAGCTGAACTTGATTGATTAAAATGCAGGAAAGCCGCGGCTGGGCCAAATAGGCCAGCTAACCCTCTCATAATTCCAGGCTCAGCCTTAACATATATTCACATACATAGACACAAAACTGTCATACATAGACACAACACTCCTGGATTTAGAAGAAAATAAACAAATTTTCAAAAAAAGATGTTTTAGATTTAAAGGGACAACTATAGTAACCAGAACAACTACAGCTTAATGTAGTTGTTCTGGTGAGTATAATGGCTCACTTCAGGCATTTTCATGTAAACACTGCCTTTTCAGTTGACATTACCCCTAGGGACACCTCTAAGTGGCCACTGGAGGGGATTCCAACAGCCCCATGCTCTGCGTGGAGATGCAAAATTTTCCTCATAGAGATGCATTGATTCAATGCATCTCTATAAGGAGGGCCTGATTGGCCAAAACAGCATTTGGCCCCGCCCCGTGCTAATTTTAGCCCTATGGGAAAGCATTGGATTGGCTAAAAATCTGCCATTTTTATGTCACAAAAGGGGCAGAGCCAGCTATGGCTGACCCGCGCAGCGCTGGAAATAAGGTGGGTTTAGCACTATAGGGTCAGGAATACATGGTTGTGTTCCTGACCCCATAGTGATCCTTTAAATCAAATTTTTCATCATGATAAAATTACAATACCAATAAAAAAAAGATACAAATTACATTACATATGTGTATATACCTATACAATTTACAATTAACGCGCCTCAGCCCATAGTGTTCTATAATGCTGAAGTTGGCGCAGGCCCAGCAATGTGTGAATGCATACGAGTGTACTTATTTTAGAAACAGATGCCATTGTAAAGTCCCAGAATCCCTGAAAAAAGTTGTATTAATTGCTTATTATATAGTGGCCAATAATGCTGATTTGGAATAGTATTGAAAAAGCTTAATATAGTGCTTTAACATAGCTGCAACCAAAAAAAAAATCTGCATTAATACCAACATAACTAGCATATTCATTAAATGGTAACATAATTATACAGCTGAAACTGGCCAAGAGGGCACACAATAGACACATAAAAAGGATATACATGAATCTACCAAACTGGCACACAAGCCAGTTAACTATGCAAGCTGATAACATGCAAGTGTCTGAAAGGGAAATATATTGACTTTCTGCACTACGTAGCTGGTGTACTTCTATTCTACTACAGTGAATGGTGATTAACAGGCACCAGTAACCAAGAACAATGACAAGTGCTAGATTTAATAGCGGTATAATGGGGAAAAGGATATGTGCATGGCCACCTGCTGTGCAGGAGTGCTATAGTCTCAAGGTATAAAATTGAAATGGATTTGCTTACTCCGTGGACTACCAGAGACCTAAAGTGTTACTAACAAGGGTCTCTAAAGGAGGAATAACATGGCCAGGTGCAGTATGATTTACTGGCATAGTGGACATGCTCCACAATAAGGAAACGGGGGTTAAGCTACAGGTGTCCAATTAGGAAGATTTAGGCTGGTTCAAAGAGTTAAGCCAAACCCTGAAAAATTAAACAATATTGTGCAATAGAAAACTTAGAGATTGTGGATTCCAATTATCCCAAATCATAGACACTAAATACCCCACATGCATGATACCCAAATGCATATGGGCATGGGAAGACATTGCCATTGAAGCAATGCTAAAGAACCCTGCAGACCATGGTGTCATATCATGCAAACAAGTAGAAGTACGGAGCCTCAAATTAGTGTACAGCATAACAAATAAAAATGCATGGTAAAACTAAATTACAGTGTGCTCAGATACTATTGCATCTTTATATTATAGATAGGGGGTGTAAGTTAAATTTTCCTTTTTTTCCCTTTGAGTAGACTGTACCAAAAGTTTTTATATAAGACAATTTCATATTAGAACAATCGTCTTGGAGGGCTCTCCCCCTTTTTTTTTAGAACTGGAATGTGTGGTCAATTGCAGTTAATTTTAACACAGGGAAGAGTATGTCCCTGTTCCAGAAAATTCTATAGGGGCAAATTATTCTCCACTATGATGGTGATAAAGTATCAAGGTTTCAGTCCATTCATTCATGTATGCGTCAACATTTCAGTCCGATCTCATACTTTTTTTTAAGACAATATAAACTGAACTCATCTTCGTTTAAATGACTCTGGACACCAAAAAAAAGACACAGTGAGAAAGAAGATCAGTGAAAGAGAGTGTATGTAGCCTCTAAATTCACCAATGGACTGATCAAGGTTTGGAATGAAAACTACTGAAATATATATAAGTTCAAAACACAAGCAATATTGTGCATCTAGAAAGAAAATGTGACTCCAAACAGATGTGAGCATCACGACAAAATGCCGCACTTACCAATCAAATGCTCCATTAGAGGCAGGTTAACAATGCAAAAAAACATGCCATTCCGGTAGAATGGCAACACTTTCAGCTGCAGGGTTAAACCAGAGAGGCACATGGCACCCAGACCACTTCATTGAGATGAAGTGATCTATGTGCTTGTAATGTTCCTTTAACTCAGTAAAAGGCAGAACAAAGAGCAGCATTTTATAATATGCAAAAAATATACTTATGCATTTATTATAAAAAATAAAAATAATGTTGCTGGAGAAAATGGAGATTCAAAAAATTACTTGGTATGTACTCTTCTTGTCCAGAGAGAAAAACTTACAATAGATGAACTCTGTTTAATTGTTGTGAATGTAAATGATTTAAAGATTTGTAACGCTATTCCTCTTAAACTACAGGAGCTGGCTGAAATGAAGCAGGTTTTACTTGGGCTGCATAATAAGAGGCATGGCGAAGGGTTACCTCATTCTAGAGAGTCTGTGAGGAATGTGACAACAAAACCGAAATCCAGATCTCCTCAACGTGTCATACAGCAACACCAGGAAGAGAATATATTTATACCTAAACCAACTTTATTTGTAAGTGTTTTTAAATCTTCCTTTTAGTTAATGATTAACTGATGTTTTATTGCAGGTTTAATGTCTACTTGTTACTAGTTACTACAGTACTATAAGGAATATTTTATGGATTTATTTGTTTATTCCTTGAAAATCCAGTAAAATATATATATGAGCTGTTTGTGATCCTTTTTCCTTGGTAATATTTTATCATCACGTTGCCATATTGTGGAGGGGGGGCAACAAATATATATTGTAGGAACAAAGATGATGAAACCATCAGACTGAAAGAATTTTAGGGTTATATTTTGCGAAAAACGTGCCTTTATATTTAATTTAATTTAACTCTCTCTTACTATCAACAATTATAATAAGAAAATAGCCATAATTTTTAAGATACTCATTTGAAGCATTGTAACGGACCGCCTGGAACCCCGACCGGTTACCTCTGTCAATTGCTGCTTCCTAGTACTTGCAAGCACCATAAGCACTGCACTGGAACACCATAAACCTCACAAACTGCCGCAGCTTGGTTGGAGTCTCACTGTCCTCCACCCACCCTGGACCCAAGACCAGGATCCAGCTTCCAGTGGGTAGACTTCTCCTTTTTCAGAGAGCAAAGCAGGCTGCTTTTATGAGAGCAAGGGTTGTGATCCAAGGGAGTAATAGTGATTATAGCAATCCCCAGAGTGTGAATATAGCTCTCCAATCCCCCAAACATGAGCCTAGACTTCATGAAGGGTAAACAAATCTCAGTTTAATAGTAGCAACACTGGCCTTTTATGACTGTCCCCATGCAAGGGGCACTCCCCCCTGGACCTGAGAGTAAACAACAGTAGAAATAAATACACAATCACATTGGCTCCCAGGTCCAAGACACTCCCATACAAAATAAGATAATCCCTCCTCTGTGCCTGGGAGATAATTGGATCAGGAACTGTACTAATCTAATCCAATTATCTCCAAGCACAGAAAAAACATACATTTTTACAAACCCCCCTTAAAACACAGAAAATCCCCATATCCCGTGATAGCCCTGATCTGGATGACCAACATATCCAAAAATCACCCAGATCAGTTCAGGGGAATTTCCTGGAAGTCTTAATTTTGACTGACTGCCCACATGGTCCCACACCCAAAACAGTTCCAGAGAATCAGGGTATTGCGGCCAGTCTAGTTCGGTAGTTTAAAAACGAACAAACTACCGAACAGAGTCCATAGTCTTACCCTGCAGCTTGATCCCCTTGTTCGTGGGATGTTTCCCCTGAACAGCAACCGCAGGCGATGCTGGAAGCTGCCTGCGTTTATGCAAACAAGATGGCTGCCACCTCGTGGTCGTCCATAGGAATTGTGGCCACCCAGACGGACACTTAGAACACTGATTTATAAAGCTAACATTAGGGATGTGAGAGGGACAGTGTTATTTCAGTGCCTGGAATACTATAGACTAATATTATAAGTAAGTACTTCAGAGTAGGAATGAGCAGATATTTGTGATTCGTGAATGGGCAAGGCCGGACTGAGAAAACATTTTGACCTGGGCAGAGTGTGCTTTGGTAAGGGGTGAGGCCAAAGAGGGTGATTGTTGTGTTAACAACCCTCCCTCAAAGTTAACATGTCGATTTGATGTTCTTCCAGGGCAGACCATGTGCAAAACCCTTCTGAGAAGCACTTGCATGAGAAAAAGGGCCCTGCGTTTGTTCTGCACAGCACAGGCAAATTTAATGATGTGCTCGTGCTTGTGACTTGTCTCTGGTGTATAGGTGGGATTTTACATTTTTGGAGGCCTCTTGTGGAATTGTGTGTATATGTGGAGTGAGTTGAATGTAGTGTGGTGTTTTGTGCCAATAGGTTGGCTTCAGTTGTGTTTGTGGTGTAATATTTGCGGCTTGGGGCTGTAGAGTGTGTGTGTAAGTGTGTATAGAGGATACAGCGAGTTTCTGTGTAGGGGGCTGGAGTGTATGTGTGTGTGTATAGGTGATGTAGTGCGTGCCTGTATAGAGTGTGTGTTTAGAATTTATTGTGTACATAGGGATCTAGAGTGAATATGTGTGTACATAGGGATCAAGAGTGAATATGTGTACACATAGGGATCTAAAGTGTGTATGTCTGGAATGTAGTGTGTATATAGGTGATGCATTGTGTTTATAGGGTATGTAGTGTGTGTGAAGAGTGCAATGTGTGTGTGTTTGCTGGAATAAAGTCTATATTGTGTGTGGTGGGTGAGAAGGGAGCAGTTTTTTTGTTTTTTTCTCAGGGAGGGACGATATTACAAGTCCTGGTGGTCCAGTGGCAGTGAGTGACCGCCTAAAACTTCTCCGGCTGCAGGCTGAGTACTTTCCTCTCGCAAGCTCCGGGTATGTGCTGTGTCGGAGCGTTGCCATGGTAAACATGGCAACGTTCTACACCTGCAAAAGGACTATTCAACCTGTCTTCAACGAAGTGCTAGTGGGCCTGTGAGGGAGAACTTTGATCTCCCCTGCCGGCCTCGACCCATGGCCATTGCGGCCCAAAGGGCATTTCCGATATGGGCAGTCTGAGCCTGCATGCACATGTTCACAACAGTCAACACAATGTAGAATTAGCAGTTACAATCATGGAATGTGCATATCCATGCATTTATACTACTCTGGTCTGCTTTTAACTACTGTGAAAAATCAGTGGAAAGCATCCATGCTCTTATTTTTTAATTTTTTTATTATTCTTTATTTTTCACTCGATAGGCACTGCAAGTAGACAGCAACATTTGGCTTGCGCAGAAGCCTTAACATGAGTATTTTCTTTACAATATAATGCAATTCAAGTAAATATAAACAAGCCAACACCTTTAGCCTTATAGACTTGCCGCCCACCGAGGGTTTTTACGGTTTATATACAGAGCGGTAAGCGACTTGATGGAGCCGTTACTTATCAAAGACTACATTTGCTCATAGGTTTCCCTGTTCCTCCAGCGGTTGCATCATGCCTGGTAAAGAATAAAAACATCATATGCTCTTATTTTTATCGCAAAAAGCACATACTCAATTTTTGTAAGATCTGAGTTTTACTACAGGTACCAAAAAGAGAGTATTGTAAACTATATAGACATTATAACAACATATAAATCTTTTTTGGAGACATTTATACTCCTTGAACATTTAAATATATCTCTATTCACGTATGCAAGAATTTGCTCCTGGGTAAGTCAGGGTGCCTTTCATAAATCCATTTGGGTAAGTTCATTGTTAATTTAAAAACTGATAAATTGCTGTATATTTCACTGACTGGTATGCAGATAGTTCAAAAGGATGAAACATAGAATGTGACGGCAGATAAGAACCATTCGGCCCATCTAGTCTGCCCAATTTTCTAAATACTTTCATTAGTCCCTAGCCTTATCTTATAGTTAGGATAGCCTTATGCCTATCCCACGCATGCTTAAACTCCTTTACTGTGTTAACCTCTACCACTTCAGCTGGAAGGCTATTCCATGCATCCACTACCCTCTCAGTAAAGTAATACTTCCTGATATTATTTTTAAACCTTTGTCCCTCTAATTTAAGACTATGTCCTCTTGTTGTGGTAGTTTTTCTTCTTTTAAATATAGTCTCCTCCTTTACTGTGTTGAATCCCTTTATATATTTAAATGACTTAATGTTAATTTCTCTAAGTGTACAGGTCTGAGGAAAAGCTTTCGTTTTCTTTCAAAATCTTCAAGTTGGTATTTATCAATCAGAATAGTAAATATGTTTAATTTATTGATTTCATTTTTTAATAGACAAAAAGTGAAGCACCAGAATGGTACAACAGGTTGAAGCAGAAGACAACATGAAGCCCTATTTCCATACATCCTGCACTACGATAAAATACCCTGGGAAAGTTTTTTTCTTAAATTAAGTGAACAGATTTTTTTTAAACCTTTTGATTTTGCATAATGATATAGGATCTGTTCATACTGCTGCAATAAATTTGTGTAAAGTGTATTTTTAAGTAAAAATTACATATTTTACAGTTGGTTGGTTGATTGTCTCTTTTTTCCTGTTAAAACAGCTTGGATTAAACCATTGATTGAAATGCTGAATTTCACATATGCACATGTTTTAAGCAGTCGTCATCGAGATGTGTATAAAATGTGAATGAAAGTGTTAATTAAAACTATATATATTTATTGAATCCATAAAATGCAGTTGGTGACTCCAAAAATTGCAGTATCTAAAGAAAAGTTTATGTGTGTATTTATATTTATATTATATAGATAGAGAGTGTGTTTCAGTTGGTGATAATTGTTCCCATATTGTCATTATTCATTATTAAATATTGAATCTGCACTGTATATCCATAAATCTTCACACTAGTGCATACACCATCACCTCCCCTGCTGAGTATGCAGATATGCTAGTAAGCATTGTGTAAGAGTGCTAATCTAAACGTGGACATCCACTGAGGGTACATCATTTTGTGGATGCGCATAGATTTGGCACTCCAAAGATGAAATCCAGAAACTACTAAAAATTTCCAGCTGTGAGTAATAGTACTAATAATATCTGAGCTGTCCTATTAGTCCAGTAATTTGTAGAGACAAGCTTTCAGGAGTTCCTAATTTTATCAAGCCTTAAACATTTTTGGAAATGCACTAGACTTGATAAAGGGAGAAACTCCCAAAGGTATGTCACTGAAAATGTCTGTTTATCCTAATGTAGTAGTTATTGTGGCAAGAATGTGTTGATGCATTCTGACAAATGCTGATAGTCTACATGTTTGGCATTGCCAATTACCGAGAATGCTTCTCCTTGAGAATGTAGGTTTTAGTGATTCGATGACAAGCATCCATTTGGCAGAACATGGCGATTGCCCTCTATGCGTGTTCAATATCATCATGTTGACCTTAGAGTGGGTGAAAGCACTAAATTAAAGTCAATTTTAAAATTATTTTTTTTTGTAATTTATATTTTCATTGAGCTGGTATTTTATGATATTTAGATAACGATACCATTCAAAAGTACATAGATACCAAAATAACAGAAAGCAAATATGTCAAACTGGCAAAGAGCAATCGTACATATCATTTTTTAAAGTGCAATAAAAGCAAAAATAAACAGTAGCCGTGGTTAACAATCATACTCTTATGTAAGTTAAAAGCCACTAATGGTGACTTATTCTAGGTATCCAATATCAAAGGAGAACACTGAATTAGGCAGGGCACAAAATGTAGAAGGCAGTAAGATCTGGGGGTGTTACTAAGCTATATAAAATTAGTAGCAGGAATCCTAATGCTCAAGCAATGCTTCATATAATGCAAATCCCTAGAAAAGATAGGGGACCTGTGCCCATACAAAAAGAAAATGGGAAAAACAGACTGTGCTGAGTTGAAAAAAATTGCTACTGCCACTGTTATTCAATAGCTAATCTCAGTGCTATAGTGGGGGTATAACTCAGTGAAGAGAAATGGCCAATATTTGGCATCTAAGATGACTGCATACATCAAGTAAATAACTTGTTAGAAACCTATTACATGCGCTAATATTTAGCTAGCAAAATACATCAACTTATAGCGTAGGTATTGAAAACATTCAGTAGATCTTGTGTTAGGGCAGTCCTGCTCCAGAGAACTTGGCCAGACCCAGCAAGCTCGCAATGGGCTGATTCCTGGTGGTCTCATGCGATCCCACAAAATATAAGGTATTGATATTGGCCATATTCCATTAAAGATTGTGGCCCTTGTGGCATCAGATGTTTGGTAACTGGTAGAGCCAATCCCAATAATGATGCAAATGCCAGCGCTTCTGACATGCTGCTGAGGTGAAAATGCTTGCCGTTGCGTTGTACTGTTAGTCGTCTTTCCAGTCCCTAGCGATACTGGATATCACTTTCTCTGAGATTTGCGATAGGGCTAAGTGACGGCATCCACTGCACTGTCGATCGGGAGAAGTCCCCATAGAATACAAGCTAAAGGATTCAAAAGTAGGTTGAGAAGAGTATCTAGTTGCCGCCACAATCACTGCCCTATTCACTTCCATTCGGAACAGCACCTAAATGTCCTTTGGAAAGTCCACTGGTGCTCCAGAAGACCAACCCACCCAGAATTGGGAGTCATCCACAATGGATTTTGCCTTTGTGGTGGTAGCAAGGAGGCTCACAGCCGTCTCAAGAAGTATAGGACACCCTAAATTCTCACATTTCTACACCCATGTAGGTCTTTTAGATTCACTGTCTTGAAACTCAAACCTCTGTTGCCACTGCTTTAGCTGCTCCATGTCCTGATATCAACCCCTGGTTGAGTTTGTGTCATCTTCCACAACCTAAGAGATCTATTCCTGGACAATAGACAAATCCGGGGTGAACATTGCTTTAAGTTCTATTAGTATGGCTTTGTTATCCGCTTTACTTGCTCGGGTGAGATTCTCATCCACTGAAGTCTCCGCTTGGGCTTGCCCCTACAACTGGTACGTAGTTGGTGTGCTTCAAGTATAGGCCTTCGGTTCGGTTGGCGGACTCATTCCATCAGGGTCACTTTAATAAGCCGCCCTTGTGTTTGCCATTAGCTAGAATTGCCCTCTTGCAGGCTTAGGAGAGACATCTTTCCAACTTGTAAAATTGATGGGCTTCTCAGAGGCAAGTAGTTTTATTTTGGAGCTCCAAATAAAATTTAAAGGGCCACTATAGTCACCAGTACAACTACAACTTATTGTATTTGTTCTTTTGAGTATAATCATTCAGTTTGAGCTTTTTGCAGTAAACACTGTTTTTTCAGAGAAAAGGCAGTGTTTACATTACAGCCTAGCCACTGACCACTCCCCATATAGCTGCCGGAGGTGCTTCCTTGGTTAGTGGTGCATAGTGTGCAGCACTGCCGTTCAGGGTCTCCAACCTTTGCATGGAGACACTGATCTTTCCTCATAATGATGCATTGATTCAATGCATCTTTATGAGGAGATGCTGATTTGCCAGGGCTGTGTTTGGCTTGTGCTGGCTCTGCGTTTGATCTGCCTCCTTGACAAGCTATGTGAAAGCATTGTCATTGACTCAGAACACCACTTCGGATGATGTCAACCAAACAGGCAGAATAGTGGCAAAGCCAGCAGCAGACTGAAATAAAAGGTAAGATTTTACTATGTTTAGAGGGGCCAGCGGGGCTAACACTATAGTGGTTTTAACAATATAGGGTCACGAATACATATATTCACAACAATAAAGTGCATTTCAACGAGAGCGTTATTTACAGGTTTTCCCCAGACTTTGGACTACCACCCATGAAGCTGTTTTCAATCTCCTCTTTCCAAGAGCTCCTATTTAAATCAATGAGAAAATAATTCAACGCACGTTCATGAAGTCACACGAACATTTGTGTTGTATACTACAAAAAAAGTGAAATGCACACATATGAGCAGTAGTAGTTTTGTTAACGCTAATGTCTGCCAATCATATTTGTTTTGTGCATGCTTGAGTCATTCACATTTATTAAAATAGTGATACGGTGGATGCACACATTTAGAACTAACAGAAGGAAAAGTTAAAGTAGGAGAGAAAACCTTTTTATATGTTTTTTTTTTTTTTTTTTTTTTTAAACCTTGCCAAGCAGAGAAATGTAGAAGACCTCTTGGACTAAACATTTGGCTAGTACCAACAAGCTCAACTTCAGTAAATGCCACCACAAAGTAACCTGTCATAGCGCTGGCCTAACAAAACCTGCTTGAGTTCATGCAGACTGCCAGCAATGACTCTAACTGGCAATTAACTGCCAAAGAATGAAAAGAGAAATCTGTATTCAAGAAAGAAAGAAAAAAAAACACCATGCAAAGCAAGTCTGATCAAGGGCTGGGTGCTAATATGACTATGGTATTTTTTAAGCCAAAAAACTTGCCATCCATGCAAATGTTAACATCATTATGACTGTGTATAAAGTAAGGAACACACATTAAAATAATAAACAGAACAGTAATTTCTAGTAAATTCAGCATTTACACACTATTTTTTCCAGAGTGTTCTCTCGTTATGTGCTAAAGAAATCTTCACAGATTAATGGATACAGAAAATATTACACTATTAGATTTAACCCCTTAAGGACACCGCTTTAGAGGCTTGTCTTGCACTTAAAGGGACACTATAGACATCCAGACGACTTCAGCTCATTGAAGTGGTCTGGGTGCAGTGTCCAAGCACCCTTAACCCTGCGAAGGTAATTATTGCAGTTTTTCTATAAACACATGCATTTTTAGCTTTTTTGCGGTTTGTGTTCAACTGCAATTTGCATTTTTCTAATTTATTGCACCAACACATATTATAAACTGCTTTTTAAAGACCAAAAGAGCTTTATTCTGATGTGATATATACATTTATAAATTCTCATTTATTATGAAGGGAAAAAAAATACTTTTTTTTTTTTTTTAATTACACTTGTGGAAAAATGGGCAGGCCCAGATTCATGGGCCCTGTGACCTCGTCATGGGTTCTTGGAGGGGCATACTTGCCAGTCTCTTACCCTGTGACTATGGTCCCTGTAATGAACGTTGGGTTCAAAGAATGTGGTTGGGCCTCTTGGACTGATAACAGGAACAATTTGAACTTTCAAATCGACACTTCAAACTCCCGAAACTATTCAAAATGGAATTAGAACACGTGGCGTGGCCATTTTGTTTAGTCGAACGCATCCAGCGGTGTCTGGTCGTCGAGTGCATGGAACCAAAATCGGACACTCAACGGCACGAACACCGCTAAACTTTTACCTTCCATGGATGTTTGGTAAGAAGAAACTCCCGACCAAGAAACATATACTGGCTTTATTCACGAATGGCTACGTTCGGTATTTTGAATGTTATTTCGAATCCTCGAAGAAGACCGGCCGCACAGCCTGATTCTCTGGAACTGCTTTTGGCATGGGACCCTGCGTGCAGTCGGTCAAAATGTGACTTCCAGGAAATTCCTGAACCACTGAACTGATCTGGGTGATTTTTGGATATGTTGGTCACCCAGATCAGGGCTATCGGGGGGGATGTAACATTTGTGGGGATTTCATGTGTTTTTGGGGTACTTTTGGGGTTTTCTAAAATGGTTTTTTTCTGCCTGGAGATAATTGGCTTAATACAGTATCTGACTCCATTATCTTCCAGGTAGGGAGGAGGAATTGTATGCTTCAACCTCAACATAGAGCTGAGCCTCGTGTTTGTAGGGACCTGTTATACAAGCTATAACCACAAGCTCTTGTAAGAGCTTCACAGCTATGCTCTCTTGGAGGAGAGGTTCACCCACTGGAAGCTGGATCCTGGTCTTGGGTCCAAGGTGGGTGGAGGATGGTGAAACCCAAACCAAGATGTGGCAGTTCGTGGGGTCTACAGTGCTTATGGTGCCCGGTGGAGTGATTGGAGTCCTTGGTGAGCACTAGGAGCATCGATTGATGGAGGCACCCAGTCAGGGTGCCGATCGGTCCGTCACAAGCCCCACATTTCAAATGTGTACATATATATAGCAATTATTACTGTATATGTCCTGCGCACCGGCGGAACTAGATTAGTTGCACTGGGGCCCGCATGCAGGGATTGCCCATGCACTTACAATCCCAGTCGTGCTCTTATAGCGAGACCGGGCCCTTTTAATGATCAAGGCAGTGCTGGGAGGAAGCGAGCGTTAGTCATTTCCTCCCAGCTACGTCCGCGCGGGAGGGAGGAGGTATAGGAAAAAGCATAGAGGAGGGAAAAGCCAGCCCCTGACACATGTTAACCCCAGCCAGCAAAGGTCACCCAAACCGGAGGGTGGCTGAAAAATTACCAACGTGCATATGTATCTGTGTATGTAACTATGTATCTGTGTGTCTGTATTTACATGTATATCAGTGTGTGTGCCTGTGTATCTGTATGTGTGGCAGTGTATACACGACACACAAATGCACGCCTGCATTCAAACTCCAACATTCATATACATTCCATTTTCGAGCAGTTTAGCAAGTTACTAATTCAAATGGCATACCATTTCTTAAAGGATATATCCCAGGGCAGGGGCTGACTGAGCACTTGGGCAAATTGTTCACTGGCCGAGGGATGGCCCGTCCCTGACATTGGAATTGGCTGCCGTAACTACTCGGCCTACAGCCCAGTGTCTTATCTGCGGTGTGTGTAAGCGGTGGGGACATTACACACAGCTTGGCCTGCACTATACACAGTGTTTTGAATAGGCAGAGCCCAACAGCAGCAGCAGAACGCACCTGCACAAGGGCCCTCATGCACTTAGGGCCCCTGGTGAGTACTGCTGATCAGGAGCCTGGTCCGGTGCTTTAGTTCTTCAAGAGCGTGACACTTACACATCAGCAACATGTTCCTCGCAGACATAGAGAGTGCTGCACGGGAGGGAGGGAGGGAGGGAGGGAAGGAGGAAGCAGGAGGGGAAGAGAGCTGCTGCAGCACCACAAGCAAATCACCCTCCTGGAGACAAATGGTAACAGGAGGGTGGCTGCAAATATACAAATTACTGATATGTGTATGTGCCAATGTGTATTTGGCAGTCGGTGTGTCAGTATATGTGAATCTATGTGTCAGTATGTCCCTGTGTGTGTATTGGTTATGTGTGTCTGTTTGTCAGTGTGTATGTGTGCCTATGTGATTGTGCCAGTGTATGTATCTGTGTGTGTTTGTATGTATGTGCCAGTGTGTGTATTTGTCCAAGAAGACAAATGTTTATATGTGTGTATCTGTGTGTTAATGTGTATGCATTTCTGTGTAAGTATGTAATCAAGCATCAACACAACATTACATACAAATACACCCCTTCACTCAAACACCAATACTACACACAAATGTATATCCATATTTAAAAGCCAACACTACATAAAACAAAAAAAAACAAAAAACACTGCATGCAAATGTAAGTATTACATACAAACACACCCCGGTATGAAAACTCTAAAATTATATACAAACACCAACTCTACACCCAAAAGTGGAAAAAAAAGTGAAGGAACGTAAAAGTATTATGGGGAATAGAAACGAGAGAGGTGGTCAGATTCAGATTTTGAAATATCTGTTTTCTGGACACATATTAAGTGGCAGCACATACATTTGTTACGTACAAATCAAGCTATTATTGTTATATTGTGAAAGAAAAAGTTGTGGGATGCAGTGAAGGGGTTTTAGACTTTGCCAGAGAGAGATAATGGAATTGTAAAAATGGAGAAACCAGAAATTGAAAGAAAAAGAAAAAATTACACACATTTGCATCACACAACTCCTGACCTTTGAGTACATAAACACTAAGACATTACTCACATTGATAACCTCACACAAAAAACACCCATACAACATACATTAACGCTCTTTGCAAATAAGCTCCTACATTCACACAAACATTAAAGCATTTGCACACATTCATCTGCCATATAAATACACCTACACTCAAACAAACTGACAATGTTTTTAAATATACCCAAGCACTCTCTTGCATACTCCAAACATTAAACAGCCATTGTTCCACACACCGAGACACTGCATTTACACAAATTACACACAAATTTACAATTTTGCACAAGACACAATAGCATCCGCAGTGGTACTAGATTTATTTAAAAAGTGCCTACATTCACAATGCACGCAGCCAAACATGTTTTCATACACATTCCCCTTACACTATATGCACACAGTGGTGTATCCTGGTTTTGTGCTGCCCTAGGCAGGACAAAACTAAGGCACCCCCCTGTCCCACCTTCTAAATACACACACAAACACAGTCAGACACACACAGTCAGACACACACACACACAGTCAGACACACACACAATCACTCACATTAACACTTTTTTTTTTTTTAATTTAACCCCCCCCCTTACCTTTGGGAGTGCTGGGGGGGGGGATCCTTTTTCTCCCTGGTGGTCCAGTGGCTGCCGGTCGGGCTGATGGGCTGGCTGCTGGGCAGGCGGCTGGCGAGGGCACACTTCATCTGAGCTGACTGCTCAGCTCCCTCGCGTGCCGCAGAGTGAGGCTGGGAGCCGGAATATGACGTCATCAACCCGGCTCCCAGCCTCACTTTGCGGCGCGCGAGGGAGCTGAGCAGACCGGCGCCCAGCATGTCTGTTAGCCTCAAGGCTAACAAGGCATTTGCCCTGGGCATTTGGGGGCGGCGTTTTTTGCCGCCCCCTGAAAAATGCCTTGTTTGCCTCGCGGCTAATACGTCTCTGTATGCACACATACAAATACCCACACACAAGGTTTATTCTCTAAACTTTACAAAACTGTCAAATTCTACACTGTATAAAACATTAGCAACATTTTACAACTCAAATATTTTGAGCTTGTGTATTTTACCATGAAATGTAAATCCAATAATCAGTTATTTCACCTTTAGTGTAAAAGCAACTATTTATATTTGTAAGTGTGTATATTGGACAAGGGGGCTCAGGGATTAAGCTTGCTCGTAGGCCTTGATTGCTGTCAGTCCATACTTGCCTCAGGGTATTTCAAAAGACATATTTGAACCTTAGCATGGGATCATTATTTCACTTGTTTGTACCAGGTGTAGTGGTAATAAGCATTTTTTTCTGTCCTTTTGACACACACTATGAGATTTTACTGTATAGTTTACACTCCTTACATGTACTATGGCTGTATAATACTTCACATGTGTTGCTCAGCTATGCCATCTGAGTACAGCAATACCCCTGTATGTACCTTTGCCAGAGATATGTGGATGTTTAACCCCTTGACGACCGATGACGGTTCAGGACCGTCATCGGAAAGATACGCTTGGGGACCGATGACGATCCTGAACCGTCATAACGATCTGGGGCTACTTATCTGATTGCCGTCGGTCCCCCGGCGGCGATCAGCGCTCCTCCCGGTCCAGGGGGACTGCCTGTCTGCCCGCGCAGTCTCCACTCGGCAGATCAGGACCCCGCGGCCACGTGATCACTCGATCACGTGGCCGCAATAGGTGCATGTGTATCTGCCTGCAGGGGGACTGTCTGTGCTGACAGGCAGTCTCCCTGCAAATAGAAAATCTGAAAAAAAAAGTTAAAAAAATAAAGCAATCAGTGTAAAAAAAATAATAATTTGTATCTATCTATATATATATATATATATGATATATATATATATACATGTATTATATCTATATATATATGTATATGTCATATATATATAATGTCATACTAAGTGTATTTTTATATTTATATATATGTATATTAATATAAAAATACACTTTTAATTTATATTACACACGTATATATACAATATATATAGTAAGTATATATATTGTGTATATATATATATATATTATAAATTATAAATATGTTAATAAAAATAAATAACAAAGTAAAAATAATTTTTAATTAAAAAAAATTATATATATATATATATGTAATTTTATTCTAACTGTATTTTGATATTAATATATATATATATATATTTATATCAAAATACACTTGGAATGTAATGATATATATCTATGTATAAATAAATAAAAATAATTCAAAATATACATATGTCCATATACATAATTAAAGAAATAATTTCATAAATATACACGTAGACGTCAAATATATAAATATGTATATATATTAAAATTCTACATGTGTATTTATGTAATATTTTTACCTAATTAGGTAATTTTAATGATTGCAATTTGAGGGACCTGCTTGCCAACCCAGGCTGAAAGTCCAGAGAATTTAATTTGCTAGCACTGTGTTTAACCCTATAACTTTCTATGACACCCTAAAACATGTACATGGGGGGAACTGTTTTACTCGGGAGACTTCGCTGAACACAAATATTAGTGTTTCAAAACAGTAAAACATATCACAGCGATGATATTGTCAGTGAAAGTGATGTTTTCTGCATTTTTTACACACAAATGGCACTTTCACTGATGATATTATTGCTGTGATACATTTTACTGTTCTGATATATTAATATTTGTGTTCAGCGAAGTCTCCTGAGTATAACAATTCCCCCCATGTACAGGTTTTAGGGTGTTATAGAAAGTTATAGGGTTAAACACAGTGCTAGCAAATTAAATTCTCTGGACTTACAGTCAAATATAAGGCTTGATTTTACTTTTTTTTTTTTTTTTTATTGAAATTTGTCAGATTGGTTAGGTTGCCTTTGAGAGCGTATGGTAGCCCAGGAATGAGAATTACCCCCATGATGGCATACCATTTGCAAAAGAAGACAACCCAAGGTATTGCAAATGGGGTATGTTCAGCCTTTTTTAGTAGCCACTTAGTCACAAACACTGGCCAAAGTTAGCGTTTTTTGCATTTTTAACACACAAACAAATATAAATGCTAACTTTGGCCAGTGGACTGGAAATACCCCATTTTGAATACCCTGGGTTGTCTACTTTAAAAAAATATGTACATGTGAGGTGTGATTCGTGACTGATAATGGTGTTACAATTACACTATTGATAAATGTAAAATATATATATATTGAAACAGCAATTTCCTACTTGTATTTATAGGCCTATAACTTGCAATAAAGCATGTAAACACTGGGTGTTTTTAAACTCGGGACAAAATTTTGAATCTATTTAGCAGTTTTTTTCATTAGCTTTTGTAGATAAGTAAAATATTTTTCAAGTAAAAGTCCAAAAACATGTTTTTTTTTTTAATTTTTCACCATATTTTTTTTTTTTTTTAAATAAAATATATGACATGATACAAATAATGCTATGTAAAGAAAGCCCTTCTTGTCCTGAAAAAAAATATATAACTTGTATGGAAACCGTAAATGAGAGAGAGGAAAATTACAGCTAAACACAAACACCACAAAAGTGTCAAAACGTCTCTGGTCCTTAACGTACAACATCGCAAAAATCGCCGGTCCTTAAGGGGTTAAAAGGCATATTGGAGACACAACCTTTCCAGTTTTTTTTTTTTTTTAAACTTTAGATTTTGGTGGGCCCATGTGCTGTTTTGGAGCATTTTAGTAGAAAAAAGAGACACCACAAGTAATAAGCATTTTTATTTTAATTTATTTTTTAAAACTTTTCACTTTTTAAAACTGTTTACCTTTTTTTAACTGTTTTTATTATTATTATTATTATGATATTTATAGAGCGCCGTCAAATTCCGCAGCGCTTTACAATGGGTGGACGAACAGACATGTAGTTGTAACCAGACCAGTTGGTCAGACAGGAACAGAGGGGTTGAGAGCCCTGCTCAATGAGCTTACATGCTAGAGGGAGTGGGGTAAAATGACACAAAAAGGTAAGGATAGTATTAGACTAGTGACAGTTGCAGAAGAGGAATCAGTCAGGAGCTATTAACAGTTTAATTGATACGCTTTTATGAAGAAGTGGGTTTTTAACGATTTTTTGAAGGAGTGGAGATTGGGTGAGCATCTAATGGAGGAGGGAAGAGAGTTCCACAGGAACGGTGCAGCCCTCGAGAAATCTTGAAGGCGAGCATCAGAGGTGGGAGTACGGACAGAAGATAGACGTAAATCTTCAGCACATCGTAAGGGCCTAGACGGGACATACTTGTGTATAAGGGAGGATAGATAGGTGGGAGCAGCATTATGTAGAGATTTGAAAGCAAGAACCAGAATTTTAAATTGAACTCTATATTTTATAGGAAGCCAATGTAGGGACTGACAAAAGGGTGAGGCATGGGAGGTGCGGGCGGACAGGAAGATGAGCCTCGCCGCCGCATTCATTATGGACTGTAACGGCGCTAGTTGGGAGCACGTAAGACCACTGAGAAGCGGATTACAGTAGTCAAGGCGAGAAAGGACAGTGGAATGGACCAGCACTGTAGTCGCATCTGGCGTTAAGTAGGGGCGGATGTGCGCAATGTTTTTGAGATGGAAATGACTGTTATCCCCTAACAAGCCTAAAACTACTAAAACTAAATTCACCAATTTCCCACTAACCCCCAACCACCCCAGCTAGCTTAATAAGCAATTTAATAACATTACAATAACAGATTTAAATAAATTTAACCCCTCAGAGTAAAAAAAAAAATCATAGTAAAGTACAGTCTCCATTCTGATCTCTGCCTTTAGTGATCAAAGGGCATGGAAAGGGTTTACTTTTAAGAGACTAGAGCAGTGTTTCCCAATTGGTTTTCTGCGAGAACAAAATTGGGGTTTCTCTGTGATTTAGGGCCACCCGATGGGCGTTGCTGCCTAGGGACCTGGTCAGCGCCGTGGCTGATTAATTGTGCGACCGGGCCCATGTAGTATGGGATGCTGGGAGTAAGTGACGAACAGTCATTTCCTCCCAGCTTCATATATAGAAAATGCCGCACTAGAGAGAAAGAGGTAGCAGCCGGGAGTGAGCAGTTGCCCACACACACACCAGCCTCACCCAGCAAGTCACCCTCCTGCAGACAACAGGTATGCTAACAGGAGGGTGACTGCAAATATAAAAAATTACATGTGTGTGTATTTGACCGTGTGTGTGTGTGTGTGTGTGTGTGTGTGTGTGTGTGCGTGCATCTGTGTGTCACTGTGTGTATTTGAGTGTGTGTATGTGCCACTTTATATCTCTGTGTACCTGTGTCAGTGTGTATTTGAGTGTATGCACCAGTGGGCTAGTGTGTGTATCTTTCAGTGTGTGTGTATGTGTATCTGTGTGTTTAGCTGTGTTTGAGTCACTGTGTGTATCTGAGTGTGTATATATATATCTGTGTGTCAAGATGTGTTCATGTGTCAGTCTGTGTGTTTATGAATGTGTGTATATGTGAAGTGTGTTTGTGAATATCTCTGTGTTAATGTGTATGTATGTGTAAGTATGTATGTGGCAGTGTATGTGCATACATCCCAGCAAACAGCAACACACCCCTGCAAACACAAACATTACATACTAAAACACCCCTGAATTCAAACTCCAAAATTATATACAAACTCACCCTTCACTCAAACACCAATACTACACACATAGATTTAAAAGCCAACACTACATTCAAACACACCCCTACACACAAATGCAAACATTACATAAAAACACCAACTCTACAGACAAAAGTACACCTGCTCCTAAGTACTACAATCTGTTTACTATCTGTAGAAATAATTGTATATATACCCAAAAACTAAATTTGCGAAAAACAGAAAACATTACACTCTGATAATTAAAAGGTTTGTGTTGCCTACGCCAATTTTTTTTGGGGGGGTTCCGTGATGTTGGTAAACTGTTAAACAGTTCCACAGGGAAATTTAATTGGGAATACCTGGACTAGAGTAAAGCAGGTTGGGATTCTTTATTAACCTTTTTTACTTTACAGAAAGAAACAGTTTAACCGACCCATCTCTCTCCACTTCACAACTTACAGAGAGGTGGACCAAATGTCTCAGCAGCACAGTGTTTGCTGTGACTGGCTATCAGTGATCACATGTGCTGGGACAACGCGATTTGCTGCAGCTCGTCTGCTAAGGACATTGAGCCAGCCTTGAACATCATTAACCCCATAATCGCAGAAACATGGCTGTAACAAATGCTCTGTTCGTGGATTACAATGTTGTTACTGTTTAAACTCTTTGTTGCAATACCCCGCACCTATACCACATACGAATTTGAAAGCGAACAAACTATATCCAATTTGTTCGTATACCCAAACCAATCGTGTGCCACCAATTGACTAATTTGACTCTATGCCAAACCGCAACCTCAACGTTCTAAGTGGTTCACTGGGTGGCCGTCGATTCGTATGCACTAACACGTGGCGAACACGTCCAGCGGGATTTGGTCGTCGAGTGTCTGGAACTATTTTAGGACACTCGATCTCCTGAACAACACTGAGATTTCCAGGACCACTTAGATTCGTGTTAATCCATCCGAAGAAGGTGGCATTCGGTAGAAACAATATACGAATGAAGCAGCACACGACCATCACACACACAAACGTTTATGGGAACTATTGTTCGACATTTTCAAGGCAGCTGAATGCATGGAACTATTTTGGGCAGGAGCCTCGTGTGCAGCCATTTCTCATTATTCCTTCTACTCATTGCCCTGTCATGGTTTCCCTTTGCTGGTTATCCGAGAGTGTGTTCCTGATCTATTATTCTGGTTTTTGACTTTGGCTTCATTTTGACTTCCCTGATTTCTGGTATCCTTGACTTTTGGCTTTCCCTCATCGTTGTGTCTCATTCTGTATCCCTGACCTCGGCATGTGTTGTAACTATTCTTGGGTTTTTTAAGTCCGGCCATTCTAAGTTCTGGTTAGACGTTATCCTTAGTCCTAGGTGTGATACTGTTTCTGCGTGCTGGATCAACTAGTAATCCTGACAGCATGCTAGGGATGTGCATGGGCAAAAAAATTGGTTCCGTTCGGCTCTTCCAAAATTCGGCACTTCGGTTCGGTTCAGACTTCCGAAATTCATGAATTCGGCACTTCGGTTCAGTTCGGCACTTCTGAAATTCGGGAATTAGGCAATTCAGGGCTTCAGCACTTCGGGAATTCGAGACTTCGGTAATTCCCTACCTCTACCCCTAACTCTACCTCAACCTCTAACCCTACCCCTTACCCTAACCCTAACCCTACTAGGGTTAAGGATAGGGTTAGAGGAAGGTTGGGATAATGGTAAGGGTTAAGGGTAGGGTTAAGAGTAGGAGTAAGGGTAGGGTTGCTTGTTTCAGAAAGCCTCAACAGGAGGTGCGAAACACGTCACATGACCACGTGATCAGGATACACGGAAGTGAATACAATCAATACACCAGCAAGAAAGACTATTACCAGAGGGAGGAAGACGAGGTGGTTACCACTTTACTGCATCTTACTCCCCATGGTTTGAGCATCTATCGGATCCCATGTACGCTAGGGGCTGATCCTCCCTGGGTGATATAGCTTTGAGTGGGGCTTTTACCACTCCTAACTTGTGAGTTTTATTCTTTCAGAGGGCATTAGTTTTTAAATCTGATTTTAATAACTATTGCACTAGGAGTGCCTTCTTTGTTACCTTTTTGTCTCCCCTTTTACAGAAATCATCTGTGCATTTTGGCAGGTTATAAGTATACACACATATATGTTCTGTATATATGTTTTTTTATGTGGGATAACACCAATTCCACTGTATGTGCAGTTTAGAAGCACTTCGTAATGCTTGACGTGTCTTTGTTAATATTCTTGCGAACAAGCACTTTCTGTTTTTAACTATTTTGTACCTTATTACCAGGGTGTATAGCGGGTGCTGCATACCAGTTTGTAATCTGTTATGTATCTGTATATTTTTGCACCAACTTATCTACTTTGTATATCGTAGGGTAAGATTTCTGGCATCATTCCCTTAATTTTCACTCCCTCCTCCTGTTTTGCCACTTTTCCTAAATTCAGCACTTCGCAATTCGGGACTTCGGCAATTCGGTTCGGTTAGGCACTTCGGCAATTTGGAACTCTGGAAGCATCAGAATGTCCGAATTTAAATTCGGACCGATACGAATTGCACATGTTTAGTGCATGGCTCTGTAATTTACATAGTATACACTGGCTCTATCCAGACAGGAACATATGCCATGCAGATTAAAAAAAATAAACTACTGAGTATTTTAGTTAGCATAGAATACCTTTACTTAGCTATTGATCTGTGCAAGAAATCTCAGCAATATCAGTTCATCTTTAAAGGGACACTATAGTCACCAGAGAAACAACAGCTTATTATTTTTGTTCTGGTGAGTATAGCATGTCCATAAAGACTTTTTGAAAAGGCAGTGTTTACATTACAGCCTAGGAACCTCAGACGGCCACTAGAGGTGCTTCTTGGGTCAGTGCTGCTCAGTATGACACTGAGTATGATCCATAGAGATTCATTGTTTTAGCGTTAAGCTCTGCCCCCTACCCTGCCTACTTGGCTCAGATCATCAGAATTGACCATCCTAAGGGAAAGCATTGTGATTGGCTAAGATCGTCAATTTAATTCTGAGTTTTCTAGGTAATTAAAGGGGTGGAGGGAGGCCGGTGGGGGATAGCATGCTTTTTATGAATACACATTTGTGTTCCTGACCCTATTGTGTCCCTTTAAACTGGACCTGTCATCAACAAAATATGTGGGAGACAGATTCATCTTCAAGTGCACACCGATTTAATCTACACTGTGCTTGCTGCCTACTCCAAATGGTTTACTTTTGTGAATGGGATGCAGGACTCACGTATATTATACACAGTGATCCACAGTGCAGATTACGTTCGATGAATGCCTTTTCACAATTTATACAAAGAATGTTTAATGTATAAGTGGATTCAGAAGAGCAAAGGTCAACTAAAACTCAATTTAAAAAAAAAATGTTATCTACCTTATTTCATGTCATTTTATAAGCTTGTATTGCTTTAAACCCCACTGTACTTTACTAATAAAGTCCCCCCACCCTTTGTACAGGTACAGATATTTTGTAACGAACAATAACTATTTCAGTGTCAAATCAATCTGAATATTACATTAATCCTGATAGCCTTTAATCTTAAATCCATTATACTGCACTTTCCGAGTCCCATTGTGTAGCTTTTCTTTTTTACTTTGTTTTTAACAGGTGCAAAGCTTAGTTTGATTGCAGGTTCTCACTAAACAGGTATCTACTGTGATCAGATATGCATTCTTTCATCTTAACTACATAGAAACAATAATACACTTAATTCCCATTGAATAAGTTGTTACACTAATTGAACTGTACCTTCTCCTCTGGATTATTGCAATCCTTTACATTACATGTTCTGGAGAAGAATAACTCGGGAATCAGGTATGTGTAGTCGTGGCTGACTTTGAAAAGTATGTATCCCAATAGCCTCTTCTAACCCTATTTTCCTGAAATTCTAACCAATTTCTCCATCTCTTTTTTTTCCTAGTCTAATCCTCTAATTTAAATGTTTACTCTACAATCTATACCCATGGGGTATCCCAGATTTAGCCACATACTCTTATGTCCACATTGCCCTCCCTAACCTTATATATTGTATCCAATATGAACTCTCAGCCTTGTGCTACTATTCTTGCCCCCTACATTATTTTATAACCTGTCTTTTTATTGAAGATTTTTCATACTATTGTACAGCGATACGGAATTTGCTGGTGCTATATAAATAATAACATAATAATAATATAGCACATAACTGGCATAACAGATATTGAATACTCCAAAACACATATAGGAAAGAGAGACGGTAGGAAGAAGGGGGCGGAGAGAAAGCAGAAAGGGAGAGAGAGTGTGAAGAAGATGATATGTCAATTATTTTTTCTAAATACCTAATAGTATTTTGGGCAATAGCTCATTTCCTCCATTGTCTTGGTATTTGACAAAATTGTCACAGAAAACTTTAATAAATCTATTCATATTTATCAGGTTGCCTTTGAAAAAAAAAAAAGGGGGGGAGACCAGTTCCTTGGTCAATTTAACACTACATCCGGTTTCCTGGTTACTCCGTGCCTTGCCCTTACTGGGGGAGTATGGCTATTACAGGGATTACATTCTGCTATCCAGCTACATTAATTCATCCAACAGCTGGTGCTATGATAGGCTGAAAGTGATCACCTGACACTCTCATAAAAGTACAAGCAAAGGAGCACAAATAAAATGTATAAAATAATACTAAAGCAATCTTATTTAACCATTAAATCAGCTGCTATACACATCCAAGAGTATTCCCCAAATCTCAAAAACAAAGTTTATACATAAGTGTGTAAAGGCTTAGTGAATAATCTCCCCTTAATCAATGATTTGAGGGAACACTGATAATATTAGAATATGTTTTTGTAAAAAGTTCAAAATAAAACTTCCACCTCCACAGTGATGAATTATATAATTAGGGAGCCAAGTAGTCCGTATCCACAATATAATGTATCCAGTTGTAAAGGCACTTTAGTATCCAATGGATTGTATGTATTCCATGAACACAATAAAAGTGTGGTTGTTGTCTCCAATAACCATAGAAAACGCGTGTAACGGCAGTATAACATTGAGCAGTGTTTTCAATAGTTTTCATTGATCTGAAACCCTCAGCCATCAACGCTTAAGCTAATGCTTCTTAATTAGTCTAAGCAGCACAGAGGGATGGACACCTAGGGACTTTCAATTAGCATTAAAATCTGTTTAACGCTAAATGGAAAGACAGGACCAGGGGACTCCAGATACTATAACCACTTCAAAGATATGAAGCACTTACAGTGCCTACAGGGTCACTTTAAGTTAAGAAGGTAGAAAGCACTAGGTTCTACCACAAGATATGAAGCCTACAGCCTCATAATTTCTCCAGCATTGTGCTGAAGATTCCTTGTAAATATGTGGTCAGGCAGTTTGTTACTCTCTATATGATTTGTATAATGGAGGAACTTTGACAGGTTCAACAGCTTCAGACAAAAGCTCTTTCTCCGATTCCGTTCCCAATTAAGCATACACTCGGGATGAGACAATGTTGTGTTAGGGCACACATGAGTTGTTTTTTATGTAAGATTGATAGAGATTTTCTTCTTAAGGAAGTGGAGTATCTGCAGATGAATATATTATAAAAATTTTGAGGAACCTCATATTTCAGAATTTTGAGGGAGGAAAAGTACATCTGTCAGATATTTATATTGAATGATTCCAGTTGGACTAGTCTTGTGTTTGGTACACTAATGCATATAGATCTTAACACATTTTGAGCCTTTTCCTTTTAATTCTTTATCTCGTTTCATTTTCTCCCGCCATACCTCTACCTATTTTGTCTTTCTCAATCTCACTCCCACACTTTTGTCTCTCCCCACCCCCTTTGTGTTTATACTTCAGCAGTCTTACAGATATTTGCAATAAATATAATTTACATAACTAGTAAAATAATTTGTTGGCGGCACATTTCATTGCCGGCACCTCCAGTCTGTTTATTTCTGCACCAGATGTACAACAGGTTCTAGAAACTAATAGTATTTAGTAACAGTAGGAAGTATTACAGATGACTCTGTTTGCCAATGAAACCTAAGCTGGTATGTTCACTTGTACAATAGCAAGTTAAAGTTACATCCCTAGAGTATACACACTGCTCATAAATCATTATGTTCCTTATTTCAGCAAATCAAATCTTCACCAAAGGAAAGTTAATTTACACATTTCCTAGTAGAATATATTTAAACTGTTTGTTTTTTTGTTTGTTTGTTTGTTTGTTTTGGGTAAATCCTGCTAATGAATCCCCGGGTAGTTATTTGATATGTTCAATCCACTACAAAGCATTTTAGCTATTGTTTTAAAAATGGAATAGTGCAATGGCAGAGCGTATTAAATGATCTTACCATGTGATAGTGCAGACACGTGGGTTCTTCTACGACTAGGCTTACAATACATAACATAACATCAAACCGAATAAAATTGTCCTTTATTAAAAAAAAAAAATATGCATGATACTAATGTGCAGGGAGCGCCACATAGAAGGGGGACACTAACGTGTTTCATACTATGTGCAAGACACAAAATACGCTATACAAACAATATACCAGCAAATAAAGATGTAAAATAACATTAAACACCTTGTGATATATACTGGTACTTAGTAATCCGCATTAGGGTATAAACAGGTACAACTGAACAATGTTCAGACCTGAAATCAAAACAAAAAAGCAGAAACTTAATGTGAAGTGTAAAAACAACTACGAATAAAAGGATGAGGTCGAAATTCCACTAACATGACCATGAGCTATTCCAGGCTCTGTAAAATAGGCGCAAGGATGCCAATACTGGTTACAGTAAAATCCTCCAATAGCAAGATACAGTACTCCAAACATAGTGGCACACAGATATTTATTTATTAAAACATTAAAATAAACTATAAAAACAACCACTCGGTACTAAAACAAATGGGTAGAGAGTATGTTGACATGTAAGGTCCACAAGGATCAGCTCACCACAAAGAAGTAACCCAGAGGTAAGTGTCCAAATTATTTTGACACAGAAGCAAACTCGTTTTGCTCACAAGATGCCTTCTAGTGCTACCTGGTAAATTTTAAATAAGACCTGAACCATGCTGGGTATTAGTAGGCTTTATCTAAGACATTATAAAGGCAGAGTGACATCATTGAAGATCTGTGTGGACTGTGGAACACCACTGATGATACCCAGAAACAGCAACTTAAGATGTTAATGAGAGAATGTTTTTAAATCAAGGCGATACTTTGCAGAGAATAAACTTTCACACAGGGTTGGTGCTACCACCAGCCCTGGGGGCGCAACATCAGGCTGACTGGAAGGAGGGAAGCGCATTGCGCTCCCCTCCAGCCGGTTACTACTTGTAGCGTGGCCGAGATTCCCGCCCACCTCCTACACTGGTGTCTGCCGCAGCCTGCTCCCTGTGTACCACACTGCGCAGCTGGCGCCTTGTGATGGGGCTGGGCTACAGGACGGGACTCTCCAGAGACGGACAGCTTGCACCCAGGCGACAAGATTTATCAGATGTAAGTATGTAATTATGTATGTCTCTGTATGTATGTATACCTGTCTCTATATGTATGTATACCTGTATGTCTCTGTATGTATGTATGTATGTGCCTGTATGTCTTTGTATGTATGTTTCTGCATGCCTGTATGTATGTGTCTGTATGATGGGATGCCTCTGTATGTATGCATGTCTTTATATGCCTTCATGTCTCTGTATGCATGTATGTCTCTGACTGTATGTGTCTGTGTCTGTATGTCTCGGTATGATTATTTCTGTGTTTGTATGACAGTGTACCTGTATGACTTTGACTGTGTGAATGAAAAATTATGCCTGTGGCTTGGGAGGAAATAAACACAAGTGAAGATGCATTTTATTTATTTTTTTAAAGGAGGGTGAGGGGCGCCAAAATCTATCTTCGCCTGTGTAACTAAAAATCCTAGCACCGGCCCTGCTTTCACCTTTATATTCTGTGTAATCAAATGTTAAAAGAAATATAGCTTTCGGAATAAAAATCTGTACACTAGGGTGCCATAGTCCCTATTTAGAATTATTCCGTGCACAATAAAATCAGTAGAAAAAGGTTTACACTGCCCTTTTTTCCAAGCACAGAGACTCCATTTGTGCTGCTGCTCACTCCACCACCCCTGGTGTCATCATATAGGAGCACTGGGAATGTCCAATCAAATACTTCTCGTAGGAAAGCGTTGGATTCAATGCTTTCATATGATTTGCTGATATGGTTAACTCTGCAGTGGGAAACATTGCAGTTTCTACAAAACGGCAATGGTTTACACTACAGGGTTAAAACTACAGGGCAACTGCACACAGACCAGTTGATTGAGATTAAATAGTCTGGATGCCTGTAGTGTTCCTGTAAGCAAATGTAATCAGGAATTTGTGAATACTCAATTGTAAAATGTTATCCAAAATCAAATTGAAGTCTGTGTGCATGCTTTGTAAAAGTCAAACAGAGAATGGCTAAAACTTGCATTGTGCTGGGTATTTGTAGGCTTGATCTATGACATCATAAAGATATTGTCACATCACTGAAGTTATGTGTGGCTAATAGAACTCCACTGATGTCATCCAGTTAACATATAAAGTGTTAATGAAATATTTCTAGAACAAGGAGATGCTTTACAGAGATTAAACCTTCACCTTTATATCGCACAATTAAAATAAACATAAAGTTAATTATACAAAGATGTATTCCTAACATTATAGTGTCCATCTGCCCTTGCACCACCCCCCACCCTGCTTTAAACACTCACCTTATTCCAGCACAATGGACATCATTGCGAGGAGGAACCTAATGCACATGTGCGGCAAGCGCCATGCACGCATTAGGCATGCCCCATAGAAAAGCATTGAATCAATGCATTCCTGTGGGGATTTAGAAGATGCTGGACATCCTCATGCAAAGCTTAAGAACGTCCGGCATCATTTCAAGCAGTTTATCTTCTTTAAAACGGCAATGTTTTCAGCTGCAGTGTTAAGGGTACATGGACACCTGGGTGCCTAAGGTGTCCCTTTAAATGTTAAGCAAATGCATCCATAAAATGTTATAGCACTAGACATTTTATTTATTTATTTATAAAATATTTTACCAGGATGGATACATTGAGATTTCCCTCGTTTTCAAGTATGTCCTGGGTCCACAAAACATTGCATTGTTACAATAAGGTACAATATTACAAAAATCTAATATACAAACAATATATATATATATATATACACATACAGAAAAATATATATGTAACACATAACAGGTAATAAATATAATATTTTAAGGGTTTATTAAAAAAAAAATGCGTGTTGATCTGATCTCCAAATAGTAACATTTGGATTATATGTCCTTGCTAGCCTAAAGCTGAATTGGAGTACCATAACTACTACAAAGTGAGAAGCATTTATTTAGTCTATACTCACAGAAGAGAAGAAGGAGTAGTATGTGGTTAAGAGAGTGAGAGAAAATAATAAAAATATGACAGACCAGCATTAAGCCATGCAGGAAGGCGACGACAGAAGGAAGGGATGAAATAAAGAAGGAGGGGGTGGGTATTGAAACTTCCCCTTGCAGTCATTCTCCCAGCGCAAGGATAGAAGCAGATGACATATATCATCAGTACAAAATGCGCACTGACAATTGAGATTAGGCCATTGGCTTGAGTATATGTGTCTGTTGTATATATATGCTAGTGCAATATATGCTTGATTTTAGAATAAACAGTGCTGGAACAGCACGTAAGTCAGTGACATCACTGAATACCTGTGTGGACTGTGGAACACCACTGATGATACCCAGAAACAGAAAGTTAAGATATAAGAAGTCACTCCCTCGCAGCCCTCCATCCTGCCCACCCACCAACGATACGAAAGCAGAGTAGGCTCCTGACGTTTTGGGCAGGTAGGTGCCTACTGTGCATTGCTGCCAGGGGGCCTAAGGCTGCCGACCGGTGCCAGCGGCGCCCCCCGGCGACCTATGGCTGAGTGAGCTTGGCGTGCCAGCTGTGGAACACGTGCCATAGGTACATAATTGCTGATGTAGAGTGTGTGTGTGTGTGTAGTGGATGCAGTGTGTATAGCTACAGTGTAGGTTTGGTGGTTGTGTAGGGGATTAAGAGTGTTTGTGTAATGGATGCTGATGTATAGTGAAAAGGGGGCCCAGCAAACACTATATTCAACTTCTGACAGGTCCTCTCCCAAGTCTGGCATACATACTGTGCGGAGCTTTGTCATGGTTGCTCTGGCTACACTCTGACAGCCAGGCTTGTGAGAATTGAAGAGGACCTGTTGAAAGAGGCATATATATATATGAACATTTAGAATGTTGGGCCCGGACCTATCAGGCACCCCAGGGAGCCCATGGGCTTTACCCTCCTGATGGCGGCCTGATATATAGATAGATTTGACAGAAAAACTATTACAAAATCATGTAACATGTTACAAATAAGAAAACGGTTTGTAAATACATTTTAAATAAATCTAATAATAAAGTGTTTTAATATGCAACATAGAGCTTTTTCCCACATTCTCTGTAATCCTCTCATATTTAGATTATCCCATATGAACTCAGTTCTCAGTTGGGCATATATGATGCCTTCATTTTCAAATCGGGAAAGAGGACAATTTAATCTTAGAAATGTGAGAGAGTGTGTGGCTAAAAGCAGGACTCTTAGAAATATGAGGCAACTTACTAGTAATGAATTCAATTATTTACACAGACTGATTTCTAAACACAGTTATTGCAGTTTAAAGTCACCTTACTGTGAATATTATTGTAATGGAATTCTTAAAAAAAAGAGGAACAGTGGGATTCTGGCTCAAAATAGGGACCGTCCCTCGAAAACAAGGACACTTGCCAAGTATGATATATGTTCATATACATGCACACACACTGATGCACAGAGATGCAAAATACAGATCTCCCACCTGTCCCTATTGTGGCGTGACAGTCACGATTTTCTGTCCTGCTGTCTCAAATTAGTTCCTCAAAAGCGGGACACCAGGAAATATTCCTCAAGAAGCAGACATGCTCACGCTATGCTCGCCCAGTAAATTCATGCCAGGCTGACCTCCAGTAATTCGGCCCCCCCTTTGGGGGGGGAAAGGTTAACAATATTACATCAACCCCTCTCCCACTAGTGTCCTGCTTCTCAGTACACCAGAGTTTGGAGGTATGCACAATGACAGTGTGCATTGGTACCTGTGTGTACATGTCTGGCATTGTGTAACCGTGTGTGTGTCTGTTATATGTGTATACTGACGGAGCAAGTCACTAATATGTTAAATGCAAAGAAATGGAAACAAACTTTCATAAAGCTATTTTATTACTTTATATCAAAGGAATTATGTTAGCTTGTACTTAACTGGTAAAGGAATTAACAAATACAGGCCGAAACACTCAATTTGAAACAAAGTCTGTTATTTTGGAGCCTATTCACACAGTGATATTTTGTGAGTTGCTAAATGTAATCCGAAACAACTGATTGGAACACAAAATCTGGAGTTCAACTGAATTGGAGATTCTTGCAGTTATTTACTACAGTGAGAGTTCAAAATGAATTTCAAATTTAAGGCCAGAGTTAACAGATCAACCTCCTCAGACATTTTTCAAGGTTGAAGTATTTGTTTTTCAGTTCCCTTGGTAATTCAGTGTTTAGTGTATAAATATCGTATTTTATGTTCATTGTACCAACATTCTCTGAACAACCCTTTGTTTATAGAAATGATGTATAGTAAATTATAAATAAAGTTTCTCTAATTCCCAGTTAACAGAAGGCTTACACTTTTTATTACAATGTTGCTGATAACAATATGATGGTAATGTTCTAATATTTACTAAAACACTGTCAGATTTATTTACTGAAATACATATAAATCCAACAGGGTACTGCACTCACCTGAACATCCAAGTAACAATTGGTTATGGGGGACCACATGTCCTGTTTAGAGAACTTGTATTATGGGGATAGCCCAAAGCTTTAATTAACTAAATTTCGTATTAATAAATAAATAAATGAAATAACAGCAAAAAATATTTATAAATCACCAAAAAGTTAAAATAAAAAAACCTTATTATTTATTTGTAACCTACAGTTTGAAATAATTTACAAACATAATTATAATAATAATTCACCTGAACATGCATACATTATAGGGGACTGCTAAGGGCCAATTCATACAAAACACACACACACACAATCCAGCGCACTCACTCACTCATTCACTAAAGAGGTTTCAAAGCTCGCAGAACGCAAGTTTATTTAAAAACATCTCACCTAGGCAAAAATAATGGGGGGGGAGGTTAGCTACAATATATGATCATACATTGCATAAGCCTGCCACAATGTAAATGTACCCCATTCTTGGCAGGTCATTGATTTTATATATATATATATATGTATATATATATATATTTTTTTTTTTTATATATTTTCTAACCTACTTTAATAAATAATGGGGGCATGGTGCTTTTAAGACACAACATACTTTATTGGCAAATATCTTCTTGCGTTTCAAAATCAGAAGATCTCTATTTTTACATATTTTTAATAAATAGAGATCTTCTGATTTAGAAAAATGCAAGAAGATATTTTCCATTAAAATTGTGTTGTGTCTTAAAAGCGCCAACCACCCCCCCCCCAAACAATTTAGCAAGCATAAAAATTAATGAATAACATTTGATAATTCTTACTGTCCAGCACAAAAGATATTTTTCATTACTTTTATCAAAAATATATTGTAAAATATAATTTCGAATGTACACTTTGAATCAGATCACTGTATTGCACTGCAAGACAAACAATTAGGTACTATTCAGGTTACATCCAACTGTGTGATGCAAAGTATATTATGGAACTTGTAAGGATGATAATATCTTATATGACACATTCCATATGTATAGTATCGTTAAGAAAATCACAATTGTACAGCAAAATCTTGAGCAAAATTATTAACCTTTTTTAACTTGACTTTCAATATTTGGTGAGTCAAAAACTTCTAGTGTTAATGTTAAGATTTCCTTTATAAACAGCACAAAGTTAAAAATGTTATGCTGTAATATTGGTTATGATTCTCTATAACACCCATTACACAATGTAGAGATCTGTGGTTAAGGTCAAAATTTGTGACAACACAACACAATCTCATCTATTCTTTAAAAATCTGTTAAACTGCCAACCTTTTGCATCTAACTTCTTAGGAGTAATATTTCTTTTTTTTTCTGTGTTGTTAAACTAATGTAAATGAATTGGCTTGTTGGTTACTTAGCAACGCTCGTTAATTGTATTTCTTCCTAGTATATTCTTGTTTGCATATTGACCAGAAGGGATTAACTGACACTATTTGGACAATCTACGAAAAGCCAACAGTTTAACAGAATGTTGATTTGTCCCTTTACTAAAAGCCTTACCTGCGAATGATAACTGATGGGATATAGTTACTGCTTGCATTTATTGTGCTTGGAGGCTGGTTTGATTAAATCTTTTTGGGAGGATTTTTGATGATATTGCACATTTGCTAACATATATTTCAAGAGTGCAAGAAAATGAATATTAATATTTTACTTAATAAGCAAACCTAGCAGTTGACCAATAAGTGTAACTCAAAGGTGCATGAAATAGCCAAATGCCTTTTGCCAGGAGCATTTTGCTTTAATCTGTCTGTTACACTAATTGCTATTGTTCTGAGTTAAATACACAAGACAATTGCTTTAAAAAGGTGCATGGGTCCTGCTGTGAGGATGTCTTCGCAGATGGTTACCTTGGCAGTTTGTTTAGAACTACTTAAAATTAACTTATCAGATTACTATACGCACTGCATTCCACAACCCATTTTACTCTAGAACCTACAATGTTTCTTGAACTTTATTCCTGAAAAAAAGAAAATGTAAATCAAAGACCTTCAGAGGACATGACGTGTAAGAGCCATAAGTGCAAATATTGCTATTTCAATTATTAAACACGCATATAATATAATATTTATTTTAATACAATGTAATTGTTTTAGATAGCAAGACAATCTATATTGTTCGATATTATTTGACTTTCTCAGTGCTAGTTTTTATTCCTCTATATGCACAAATGGCTTACATCTGTCACCTCTAAAGCAGTTTATTTATGAGGTCTATTAGCAGTTATATATGAGATATGTAGGAGTTTAAACAAAATTATTCCATTCCCATATAAAATGAATTTCGATAACTAGTAAGGAGACATGTAGTTTATACTGATATCTCTGGGTGTTGTTTCCAACAAGTCTTGATACCAGCATTAGGCTTACCGCATTATATATCAAACCTCCTACATATTAATCCTAGTACATGGACACATATTGTAGAAAATCGAATATTTATTTTTTGGCATTTTGTTTCAGAAGAATGAATATGAATACTGGGTCTGATTAGAGCAAGGAAGACATGTCTCCAAACATTTTATTGCCACCTTCCTACATTATATACACTATCTAGAATTCCATAGATTAACATATTCCATTCTATTCCTTCTATATAAATCTACTTGTATTCTGAATGGCTTTGATATTAAAAATCAAACAAACAACAAAAAAACAACAACAAAAAACAAACAAACACAAAACAAAACCTATGATGCATCTTTTGGTAAATCTATGGTACTTGATGAAGAATTGTCCTTGATTCTGGCAACTCCTTAACTCCAGCTTTTGCATTGCCTAGAGTTAACCCTGATAATTTGTTTTCTGGCAAGTTATTGATCTTCTTGGTATCACTATAGTATTTTTCATGTTAAACAGCTTAAACCATAAAATATCCTTCTGATTTACTTTGTATATGTTATAACAGATGTTATTTTTTTTACATTTATTATATTCTCTTTAATTTATGTTGTTGTAAGTCGATAAGGCATTCCAGAAAAATAATGAATGCGAACATTATGAAAAATTGTGGATTATGGCCAGAAATAAACTTTACCAAAACAACAGTGATAAGAACTGTTTTTTATTTTAGATTTTTACTATTAAAGCAAGAAACACCAATGTAGGTGTCTGAATACAAACAAGCAAATGTAACAAAATATTTAGCTACCATCAGCCTAATCTAAATATTTATTTTTACAACATGTCCAAGCAGTGCATAAGTTTAGCACAATTGATACAAGCCTTAAGCGAAGTGTGATAACAGTACAATAAGTAAATGGCTACAGGAACAAGCATATTTATCATCTTAACAATAGAGGCTTTTCTATTCTAAGAAAAAACAAATATGTCCACTTTGTGGTTGTTAAAGAGAGTTAACTGTATATCACCCGGTCACTTATTTTTTTACATTCACTCTTTGAGTGAACGTCTTGATTTAATATTTTTGAAAACAATTTTTAAATTATTTAATATTTTTGCATAACTTATTTTTTTTATAATAATAATAATAATAATAATAATAATATCACATATAAAAATATACAAGATATCAAAACATATTAAAATATTTTTTGAAATATTAAATGATTTTAAAAGTTTATAGAAAATATGAAATCATTTGAAAAGCTTATCCAAAAAATTATGGAAGTGAGGGCTTTATTGGCACTTTGTTAATGACTGCACTTGTGATTTCTCATATTTAAATAGTGATTTGTGTGTTTAGACCTAAGCTTGCTACAGGTCCAAAATGGTCAAAATGTTGACAGGTCACTTCTGGTGGCCTACCATGAAGGCAAATTTGTATACAAGTTCTAGGTGCCTATTGAGTTTTTGTACAAGGCTATGTTGTAATTTGGAGGTGAAGATCCCTTTCCATCACCTGCTGTTTGAGGCTTTCTGTATATCCACTGATTAAATAAATCCTAGGACATTAGGAGGGCAAGCCTGGACAGTCAGATGTTTGCCAGGAGGAACACATGAGCAATCTTTCTTTTCTTTTTTTTTTGCTGCAAAATCTCATGTTATTTGTAAGAGAAAAATGACAGCAAGTGTTTCAAGTGCATTATCATGTTTTCATGATATCCGTGTTGGACTCCTGTTCAAAGTATCTCTAAGTTTCCACTTCCTCTGCGAATACCAGCCTGCAACATAAATTATACACTACAAGAAACTGACTGTACATAATTTCGGCAAATATAGTCAAGCCATGACTATAGATGAGTTGGATTTTTTTTCTAAATTTTTCAAATTTTAACTTAATTTATCATTTCACAAAATACATCTTTTTAGGACAATCTGCTAGCCTGCTGGTAGTCTCTGCTAGTAGTCTCTTAACGATTGGCAAGAAGCTGTAACTGTATATGAACGCTTGGTGTGATTCAGCAGGGCTAGTAGTTACCCTACACATAAAACAATCTGTGCTAATTGGAACCAGATCTGAACCCACATTCCCAAACCCCATGTAACCGCTCATACAACTTAGTGGATGTAGAGCCAGCCCAAATGCTTTTTTGTGCCCAAGGCAAGCTAGCCTGTAGGTCCCCTCAACTCTGTCAAATACACATTTGTCAAATTGCATGTAATAAAAGAAACAATATAGAAGATATATGTAAAAGTATATCTAAAAATAGTGTTAATGACTCAATCCTTCTGAAGCTGGATAAATTGACTTGATCTCATTGGATACATTACAGGCAGGGCTATAAAAAGAAACAGCGGCTTCCACATATATATGTTCCCCATTTTAACCCGTGATTAAATGTAGGTTTCTTCTGAGAACAAATGACCTATTTAGAATATTTTTTTTGTTGTTGTTGTTGTAACATTTGTTTTTTTTATAATATTCTGACATAATCCTTGTTTACTAGTATCCTTGTGATAGGCGAGCAACATTACACCCAAACATTACAGCCAAACATTATAAATAAAACCCAAGTAGGAGATGTTCCCAGTGGGAGTTGTAATAAGCTAAGCGGCACCTAAGGCAGTGAATTAACTGTCCGTCTCCCAATTTTCTCCATATAGTTTGTGATCCAAAGTATCTAAGCAGCATACGTGTTATAGCTCAGACCTACTAGATCTGCCTCATAAGTGTCGTAATACCATTTACCTTTGCTTGCATTTATTGCAGCTCATTGACCCATTACCTCCATCATTATTATACCTTCTATTTGTTCAGCTACATTTAAAATTTGAGCTAAAAAAAAGGAATTTCCAAATGATATAATTACACATAGTTCCATATTGATTTTTATTGTATAGTCTGTTGATGTGCACATTGATAGGACAGCGTGAGAACCATGCCTATAGAAAAAGTTATTAGCCAATTTATGAAATAGCTGATGTATACGATCATTGTATGTTGTCACGTTTTCAGATTAATCTTATTATCAAATTGTTGATTTGAGTATAAATGTATTGTTTGAAGTTACATGCTCCTTTACACAGTCATGTTTCTGCAAGTCTAATAAACATAAAAGATGTTTGGCAGTCACTGCTACACTACAAAGAAACAAAAAAAAAATGATCACACCCTGAGGATAGTACAGGTTGCCAGAAATATAATTGGAGAGTTATTAAATGTTACATACCAAGTGCCAAAATATATGTTGTTCCTCATTTAGCATATTTACTGTTTTACTAACTGTGGGAGTGGTGTATTGATTAACAAAATGAACTTTAGAATGAAAATAAAGAAAAGAGCACCCAATATACTAAAAATATATATTATATCAGAGGTATATATACATTTAAAATGGTATTCATCTAGGTTTTGTTGACAATCCCTGATTATTGATGACAATTCCTTTATCTATCTATCTATCTTTCTATCTATCTATCTATCTATCTATCTATCTATCTATCTATCTATCTATCTGTCTGTCTATGTCTGTCATGTTTGTCCATTTCCATTTCTCTATCCTTCCATGAACCACCTCCTCTACAAAATAAATGTGCACATTAAATTTATTTATTTATGAATTATTTAGTGTAACATGTGAAGTGTATGAGTCAGATAAATTTGCCTCCAATACAATATTGCCAAATAGACATTTTCTTCCAGGTGCAATATACGGTTAAATGAGAGATTTCAAAACTATGGAAGATATTAATTATTAAACATTATTGATTAATTTCCCTTTGAACAGAACGATTGGCACACATATCTTTTGTCCAAAAATGCAATGACTATGCAATGACTATGCACGGATTTAGTATTCTGTAGACAATGGGAAATAATTTAATAATGTATATTTTTATACATGTACAAATTTTGTTGTAGCTAAAAATAACCTGTACACCAACTTCAACTAGGTCTTTGCAATGGTAACTCATGGTAACTTGGTGGGCTAAGTCGGTCCTGGGTGATATCCTCATGTTTTTTTCAATCTTTGTCAGGAAAAGTGTGTACCTGTAGATGTCATCTCCATTTAAAACACTCAATTGGTGGTCCTCTTACCCACTTTAAAGCCTCATAGCACAGGAAATCACATGTCACACCCTATGAGCTCTCATATATTTCATTAGAAATGGAGGTTTACTATTAGGGAGCTTTGTCACAGATCTGCCTGTATAACATCATATGCCAAGTCCTTTTTAAAATAGTTTTAAATGCTGTATTATAGGCTCCATATGACCATGGGATCTTGTGTTCCTACCACAAGAATCTCCCCTTTCTGCAGACACAGCAGACTCCCCACCTCCCTACTGGTATGTTTCCTTTATAGGCCTACCCAGCAGAGAAATATCTTGGCTCCCTAACCATGTTAAAGGTATAACAAACATCGAAGAGCTGACTAATGTGCAAGAATTACAGCATCCCCAGGTGATCATTTTGGCCTTCACTGGGCATTGTCAATGAGGTACAGTAAACACGTATTGACCTTTTGATTTAGGTAGAGGCTAGTCATGTGCAAATTATATAAAAACAATGTTTTGAGTTTATGATTGCATGCAGCAGCTAAAAAAATCTTGGTGGTCCCTCTCAGGCTTCATGCAGGTTTTAGCTCACATGTGCTATTATAGAGAGAACCTTAACCTGTTGCATATCAGACTGGTCCCATCCACATAGGCAGTCCAGATCCTAAATGCCAGCATGCACCCTATGCATGAGAGTTACAGCAACCCTAAAGAATTGTTTTAGCCTCATCAGTGAAGTGTATCTGATACCCCCTAGGCACAGTTCACTGGTTCTTCCTAATTGACCTTCTTAGCACAATTTAATTTCATGATTATGGTTCATTATGCTGCCCTAATTATCAATTATCCTGTACCATTGTTTTGTGTTTTTATGTGGCTTATTTTGGGAAATGATGTTTACATCCTATATTATATGGATGGGATCTTCTTCCTCATTTTAGTTTATGAAAATGCTGTCTCGCAGTGTGCAAGGGTTGAATACCTAATTTAAACACCAGGCATTTACCCATGAGATAAAGCAGTAGTCTGCTGGCATAATGTGCTTCCAGGAGACTCACTTACTCCACATAGAGCTGCAGATTTTCTGTTTTAATACCAGGCACGATTCTAAATGTGAAATGTGAATTCATATTGCTTAATAAATATTTGGCATTGTTCGGCATCAGAAAATATCCTATCCCATTGGAAAATATATAAAGGTAGTATGCACCATTAATGAGATTGTATTTATGTACTATTGTTTTTTTTGTTAGATAAACCAAAGTAATTTTCTAGAGCATATTCTGTCTGTTCTCAAATACACAACAATGTGTGGTATTCGTTTGTGGAGACTTGAATTTTACCTTAAACCTCCTAATGGATTTGTTAGCATGACACCATACTGCTCGTTTACAAAACCTCAAAACTTCTGGACATTATAGTTTTTGTGATATTTAGTGCACCTAAGCTGGAGTTTTCTTTTAACTACAGAATGCACGATTCATAAGCACACAGAGATCGCTTAATAATAAAGGATTTCCATTTGCAACTGGTATTGCGATGGGCCATGGGAGATGTGGTTTGGTCTGTTCATGCTCTAATTATATTGACAGTAAAAGAAAACTCTGATTTTAAAGAAAGCATGGCATGGATGCTACACAAATTTGCCCCTGCAAAATTCAGCCTTTGAGGCTGTCACGCCGCCTTGTTGCGACGTGTCAAGGGGAATGCCGTCGGATCCTTACCTGTCCTGCAGATGCCCGCCGGATCCGCTCATGCCCGGGAGCGGACTGGGACACGGCGGGCACCTCTCGGTCTGGCGGCATTCCCACGTGGTAATGGGAATGCCGCCCATCACTCACCTAAGCTCCTGACGGTAGCTCCTCCCCCTCAATCATGCAATCATTAGAGATGCTGGCCGCTGCAGATTAGATGCTTTTAAGGGTTTGTAATTAACCCTTAGAGTGCCATTCCATATTGAATGTGTGGGTGTGTCACACACACATGCCCACTATCACATGCTTCCCTGCAGCCAATCAGGGAGCATCTTAGGGTATATATACCTTTTTTGTCCATTTCTCTGTGCCCTGTAGTGGTTTCCATTGTATTTATCCAAGAGCTCGTTTCTGGTATTGATTCTAGTGTATTTGACCTTGACTTTCCTTCTGACTATCCGATCTCTGTATTCCTTGACCTTTGGCTTGTTCATTGTTTCCGTGATTTCTGCATTCTTGTCCATATCCTGTCTTGTGGGTTTTTCTTTTATACCTTAAATCCGGCCATTCTAAGGCCAGGTAATTAGTCTTAGGGTTTTCTTAGATTTTTACTTAAGTTCTGCGTGTTGGGCATCAGCTATTCCTAACATTATGATAGGGCCATGGACCCTGCAGACTTAAGTAGACAGGTGATCTCTTGCGAAGCTAAGCTGAAGGATCACCGCATGGATCAGTTTGCCCAAGCCTTTCAGACTTTGTTGGCTCGCACTGTGCATCTCCAATCGGAGACACCCTCTACCCAGGCTCCACAACATGCCGCTAAGGCAGTGTCCAGTGATCAAAGGGCTCCAACTATAAGCTTATCCCCTCCACCTAGATTCAGTGGTGATTCCCAGGAGTGTAGGGGTTTTATAGACCAGGTAGAATACCACTTTGAGGCATTTCCTGGCTCTTTTCCTTCTGACAGGGCAAAGATTGGATACCTAATGAACCAACTATCCGGTAAAGCCCTAGCATGGGAGAGTGGTAGGACTGTAGCTAACAACTACATAAAATTCATCACTGAATTCAAAAGATCTTTTGAACCTCTTGGGAAAGCTAAGAAGGCAGCCAGAACGTTAATGCGGATAAAACAGGGCAACAGATCCGTTGCGGATTACGCCATAGAATTCCGCACACTGGCGGCCGAGGTAGATTGGACAAACAGTGGTTTGGTAACTGCTTTTTCGGAATGGCTCTCTGAGGCTTTATTAGATGAAACAGCAGCTAAAGATCTTCCAGATTTGCTGGAAGATTATATTGTATATATGATGGATATTGATAACTGCCTTAGGGAGATGGGCTAAAACCAAGACACGGATTATCCATATCCCTGTTTCCCAAGCCCGTCATATTACTCTATCTGCTCCTGCAGTTGCTGTTGAATCCGAACCTATACAACTGGGAGTGATGAAGCTCTCAGAGGCAGAGAAACAATACCATAGGGCTGAGGGTTTATGCCTGTAAAAAGGGGCATCTGCGTCTAAACTGCCCAATGCGTCCGGAAAACCTCCGCACCTAAGCACCGTTAGAGGACCAGCCTTAGGTGTTATGGAATCGTCCTCTATCTTGCCTCACAACAGATTCCTCCTCTCAGTAGTTCTATCTTGGGGTGCTTATAACATTCCTTGTAAGGCTCTTGTCGATTCAGGAGCTGCTGAAAGCTTTATTGACAAGAGATTCGTATACGACCTTCTTATCCCTCTGAGGGAGAGATCCACACCTTTGGCCGTTGAGCCCATAGTTGGTAGACCTCTCCAGACACCTCTTATAATCCATGAGACCCTTCCATTATCCTTGTCCGTAGGAATACTGCATAGAGAGAATATAGCTCTACAGGTTATTTCAACCCCTTCATGTCCTATCATTCTCGGGTTTCCTTGGTTGGTGAAGCATAATCCGGTCTTGGATTGGGTTAAAGGTGAGATTCACTCATGGGTTGCTACCTGCAAAGATCGATGTCTTCTCTCTATAAAACCTATAGGTCGTATCAACGTACCTACTACTGCTCCCTTATCAACAGTGGTTCCTCCGCAATACATCCATGTTAAAGAGGTCTTTAATAAAATCAATGCTGAGATGTTAACCCCCACACCGACCTTATGACTGTGCCATTGACCTCCTACCAGGTACTATGCCACCTAGAGGCCGGGTGTATCCTCTGTCCCCCCATCAGAGTGAAATCACGGAAGAGTATATCCAGGATGCTCCTGCCAAGGGTTTCATATGTAGATCTTCCTCCTCTGGAAGTGCAGGGTTTTTCTTTGTGTTTAAGAAAGAGGGAGATCTACAACCGTGCATTGATTACAGAGGTCTTAAAAGATTACTATAAGGAACGTCTATCTTATTCCTCTTATCACGGAACTTTTTGATAGACTTAATGGGGCCACTGTGTTTACTAAATTAGACTTTAGGAGTGCATATAATCTGGTCAGGATAAAGGAAAATCATGAATGGAAAACCGTGTTTTACACAAGGAGTGGACATTACAAATATCTCGTAATGCCTTTTGGACTGTGTAACACTCTGGCGGTTTTCCAAGACCTGCTAAATTATGTCTTAAGGGAATATATTCATTCTTGTGTTCTAGTCTATTTAGATGACATCCTCGTTTATTCCCAAGACAATACCACTCACTATGTTCATGTCTCTCAAGTACTTACTACACTGTTACACAATGGTTTATATTGTAGATTAGAGAAATGTTTATTTCATCAGACAGAGGTACAATTCTTTGGCTACATTATCTCAGCCAAAAAACTTGAGGCGGTCTTGCAATGGCCCAGAACTAAAGGTCTTAAAGCCATTCAAAGATTCATCCCCTCGCACAGCAGCCAGGTCTGCAATCATTAGAGACCCTGGCTGATGCAGATTAGATGCATTTAAGGGTTTGTAAGAGTGCCATTCCATATTGAATGTGTGGGTGTGTCACACACATGCCCACTATCACATGCTTACCTGCAGCCAATCAGGGAGCATCTTAGGGTATATATACCTTTTTTTGTCCATTTCTCTGTGCCCTGTAGTGGTTTCCATTGTGGTTATCCAAGAGCTCGTTTCTGGTATTGATTCTAGTGTATTTGACCTTGACTTTCCTTCTGACTATCCGATCTCTGTATTCCTTGACCTTTGGCTTGGCTCCTGACTATTCTGACTTCCATATTCCTTGACCCTTGGCTTGTTCATTGTTTCCGTGATTTCTCCGTTCTTGTCCATATCCTGTCTTGTGGGTTTTTCTTTTATATGTTAAATCCAGCCATTCTAAGGCCCAGTAATACATCTTAGGGTTTTCTTTAATTTTTACTTAAGTTCTGAATGTTGGGCATCAGCTATTCCTGACAGAGGCTCAACAAGAACAAGAGATAACTTGGTAAATGCAGCTAATATTACCCTTGACATTTGAGTGGCCTTTATCTGGTTAGGCTGTTTCTTTAGGAGCTCTTTGCTTAACAGACAATCCCAGTTCCAAAAGAAGGACTGGTTAAGCTATTTGCTTGATCTTAGAAGACAAAACCAACTGCATCCCTCAGGACCTCTTCAATCTCAAATCTAAAGAACAACAAAGCCAATATGACTGGAGTGGGGTATTGCCTTAAGAAATCGAAAGGTAATTACAATGAACAAGGTGAATGAAATAGCTGACCATCTAGATTATATAGTTAATAGTTATTAAACTCAAAATATCAGTAATGAATTTGGAAATTATTATACATTGTATAGCACTAAAATCAATACCGCAATACACAACCAAATAGGACTGAAATTGGTAAATTCTTAGAAACAGTTCATTTATTTTTATTAAATGAGAAGTCTGTGATTAGTGCCAGGTAACGTCACAACAGGGCATGGAAGATCCACTAAGGGAGCTTCATTGGATTAGGGTAAGATTTTTACAGGGCAGCCTTATAGCTATGCCCCATATGATATTTAAAGTTAAATTAATTATTTTTTATTCTAGATTGGTGCAATGCTTAAAAATAACAAGATCTCCTTCAGCACATTTGCCTATAAATACATCAAACGTTATTAAGGAGATTCAAAGTACTCAAAGCAATTAGATAAACAACCACTAATAGAACACACTCTCAGATCACAACAAGGAAATTAGCAAACTGTATCACAGCCCCAAAAGGTATGAGCGTGTAGTCGCTGAAGTGTTGAAGACTGCTGTGGTCCAAAAACAAATATGCAAGTCAGAAGGGATGTAAGACGCCAGGGGAGTGAGCACTCCGCATAAAAAATAAGCCAAAATGATGCACAGCATTAATACCACATAGACACATGGTGTATGGAGATGTGTATTGTAATATTCAGAATTCAGTAACAAATTCAGTTAAAAAAAAATGGTAATGAAAGTAAGTGTTTTGTAAATGACTGCGTGCATCAGTCTGTTCTAGCACCTCACATGCAAGTATCCTTGTTAGTGCAATGTATCTATGTATCTATCACCATCATAAGTACAAACAATACTGCCCTATGTATGTTTTTCTTGCTTTATATATTTGTGGATACTTTTTTTGTTATATTTAATTTTAAGGACACCCACATCTGTCTTTCTTAAAGCTATGGAACCTAAATTGTCTGTGTGGGTAGAGTTACGCAAATTACCCTTGTGCAAAAGGAAGAAAGGCACAAGGCTTCTCTATTTTATTAATGTGGATATGATAAATAAAATGTGTTAATGCATTGATGTGTAGTAATGTATGGGTATCCACGATGTAAATTAAATCATTCTAAAAGTCATACAACTCATTGAATTTTTGGGGTTTTTAAGGGTCAACTTGTTCCTCTCAATCACATTATGTGTGATTGTAGTTTGCGTAAAAGCTAAAAAGAATGAGTAGTTGGGCTGTTCATTTAAATGTTTTTTGTTTTGTTTTTTGGAAGGGAATCTTCTTTTAAAATTATACTCATGTCTAATGTTCCATTAACGTTTAACATTCGTAAACAATGATAATACTTTCCAACAATGCTGTGAAAACTGAAAGTGTGAAAATGAACCTAGACGTACGTAAACAAATCAAGAGGCAGAGAAAGCTATAAAGGCTAGGACACAAAGGAATGCACAATTATCATGCTTGTGTGAATGCCCTCTAACACAGATTACAAAGTGATAATCATCTACATAGCATTGTTTCACGTGATAACTAGATATTTTTGCTGATTGAAATCTAATAAACAAAAAGAAAACCGACTATTCTTGGTCTGATGTACTCTCAGGCTGCCTAGCTCCAAACACAATAAAAACAAAGCAAAACATTGTAAAGTACTGCAATTATTGGTGGTCTAATACTGGAAGGTTGATGTCATTACACTGGGTAACCTTACTTCTCGAAGTGACTGCAATTTATTGTTTCCAATAAACCTCATTAATCAAAGTCACTTCAAAATATTTCCTCCTTGTAGTATGGGAATTGAGAAAACTGTAGGAAATTATTCATTCAATCAATATATTTATATTCCACTGCATTGGGAAAACAGTAAGCACACTAGTTTATTATCTGAAAAGCAAAGGTAACTCAGACAGGGTTATTCACTTATAAGCAAGAATTGGCAGGAAATCAAAGTGAATTTCAAGAATTAGGCCAAAATAGCCAAATCAGAATCAGAAACAATTTACAAGTCAATTCAGTTTTCAGTGCAACTATTTAAGAAATGTATGTAAGATATAATAGATGTTTTACATTATCCACATTTAAATTAGATTAAATGTAAATCAGCACTATACATATCTAAACAAACATTATCTGCCTGCTATCTATCTATCTCTATTATCTATCTATCTGTCGATCTATCTATCCAGCTTAGGTATGGCCCTGGACCCCAAAGAAACCTGCCCTTGTTACTAGGAAGCCCCCTACCAGCACAGGACCAGATAAAGCCCAGTGCCCTAATCTTAAGTAACAAAAAAATACAAAAAAAGCACTGTGCGCCACCATCTGTATTACAAACAAAAATAGCTCCAAATACAAATCTGTTTTCCAGCGATGTCTCAAATGGTGTTCATGCATCATGTAAAATTCTTACCACTAGCTAGAGTTCATTATTAGTTAAAATTTAGATTGCCAGTCTGAGTCATTATTTTGACAAGGTTTTGAAAAAAACAGTACGGAATTTAAGTCCGTTTTCTATCTACTGTAGCCTGATTTTATGCATGTTCATGTATGAAAATGTGAATTCTTTAATAGATCTAAGTTTCTCTTTTTACCCTGAAGTGTGGGCGTGTGTCATTGACGCAGGTATATTTTGGGCTAGACAAGCACGGTCTCTTTGTGTATTTGCGTATCTTTGTGAGTGTGACAGTGCGCATGCATGATGCATGAATATATGTGTATCCCATTTAAAATACCACAAACCACACATTGCACTTCAACCCAGCCACTAATTGGTTATAAATACCGTATTTGGTTTCTGACTGTGGAAATTTGTTGTAAATGTGAGTGTAATACAAACATAAATGAAATATAGTCATAATCCTGATAGACAATTCTAAAATTAGAATGATACATAGAAAGATGTAAGGGTAAAATTACTAAGAATTACAAAAGAAAAGCTGGCTTCTCTTAATGAGACAACGTAGACTGACCATAAGGATATTACATACCCTGCATCATAATGGAAATGTATTAATTTAGAGAATTAATTCTTGTAATGCCAAACGAACCAGGGACACATCACAAAGACTTTGTAATGATTGACTAATGTAATCCGCTTCTCAGTGGTCTTACGAGCTCCCAACTTGCGTCATTACAGTCCATAATGAATGCGGCAGCAAGGCTCATCTTCCTGTCCACCTCCCACTCCTTCTCAGTCCCCATATTGGCTTCCTGTAAGATATAGGGCTTAATTTAAAATACTGGTTCTTGCTTTCAAATCTCTACATAATGCTGCTCCCACCTATCTATCCTGCCTAATACACAAGTATGTCCCGTCTAGGCCCTTACGCTCTGCTGAAGACTTACGTCTATCTTCTGTCCGTTCTCCCACCTTTGATGCTTGCCTACAAGACTTCTCCAGGGCTGCACCGTTCCTGTGGAACTCACTTCCCTCCTCTGTTAGACGCTCAGCCAATCTCAACTACTTCAAAAAAAATCATTAAAAACCCACTTCTTCATAAAAGTGTATTAATTAAGCTGTTAATAGCTCCCGACTGATACCTCTCTTGCAACTGTCATTAGTCTACTACTATCCTTACCTTTTCACTGTAACCCACTCCCTCTAGCATGTAAGTTCATTGAGCAGGGCCATCAACCCTTCTGTTCCTGTGTGTCCAACTTGTCTGGTTACAACTACATGTCTGTTCGTCCACCCATTGTAAAGCACTGAGGAATTTGTTGGTGCTATATAAATAATAACATAATAATAATAATTGTTTCAGCATTAATGAAGTGTGATTTGTAAACTATCGGATAATTACAATATTAGAGCAAACTCTGCAAAGTTTAAAGATGAAACACCCCCCCAAAAAATGCATTCACCAAAACAGAAATAGCAATGATACAGTGCTGGATTTAATTAGACATTGCCTGTTTCCCCCAATCTTTTACCCTTCTCTGGCTCTCTTTTCGGATTTGACCCCTAAAGTTTAAATTGTGGAGAAAGTTATGAGGAACCCTCCAAGACTCCATACCCACTACGGCTGTTATGAGTTATGTTGCCAGGAGTGATTTAGCGCTGCGCCACTTGCATTTGCCAAACCTTTTTAGAATGGTTTGACAACTTACCTGGATAACCAAAGCTTCTACACTGCATCTGTTCTTCTCTTGCAGGACAAGCTATATTTTTCTATAGACCTAAGCCTGGTTGCTCATTTGATGCAGTCAGCTAATAAGCATGGTTCTCGATGGCTATGCTTACCTCTCAGGTGTTAACAAGACAAATCCTGGAAGAAGCGTATGTGACTACAGATGCCTGGCAGGACCCAGGTAAGTTGTTAAGAACAAGCCAAGTCAAATACCAGAAAATATAATATAATTAATACAATATTAATAATGGATGCAATTCTTGATATCACAAGGAAGATCAAAATTTGTTCCTGTGTGTATGGATGTATCACTATGTGTGTTTTTATCTGTATGTAACTGTGTCTGCAAGTGTGTGTGTCGGTATGTGTAACACTCAGGCACAAAGTGTCAGTACATATGCATGTCTCTGTATACAAGTTTGCTTCGTGACACAATGTTCATTGTTGTGACTTTTTTCCCACACCATTCATTTTTATGATCATTCCTTCAATTCCATATAGTTGGTATATGTCCCCTCATTGAAACTTTGAAAACAAAATGTTGTTTAATTGATGTGATTATTAACTAATAATATTATTAACCATTTGTTTATTTATATGTTAAATACTCTGTTTTCTAAGAATATTATCCCTCAAAAAATAACCCAAAACCCCCACCCCCCATTAATTCGAAGCCATAAATTATAATTAAGTAGTAAATTAGTACTTCAAGCCTCTAAGGTGCAAGGCGGTATCTAGCAGAGAATCATTGCAAATATATAGCATTTTGTTTTCTGCTGCAACCAACTTTATTGGTGACATAACATGTCAATGAGAATATCATGGCATGGACATTTGCTATTCACATGTAAACTAACAAAAAACCAAATCATTCAGTGTCATATTAAACAATCACGACAATCAACATACTTCAGTATCATCTTGACTATTTTTTTATTTATTTTTGCATGTTGTCAGATATATTTATCCTGAAACTGTAAAAAGCAATTGCACCATTCCTCTTCCTACACAACAGAGAAAGACTCTAGGAAATGTACAACTATTAGGAAGGATTCCCAGAACTTACTCTACAAGGCTGGTTGTTGGAAAAAGCCCCCTTCTTTATGAGTTATTGGGAGAAGGGAGCACATGTACTACAGAGCATGACTGGTTCAGTAGATGTGAAATTAGTAACTGACTAATGGCAGATCATTCAGTATTTTTATTCCCTGGAGAAGGGGAATTTCTGGCAGGAGGTTTACTGCGGCTGGAGCCACGCATGTGGTCCTGTAATATAATTGAGACAACGCCTCTTAGACTTGTCATATCTGAGTTAGTTATACAGCACCGTGAGGTGTGTGGGTATTAAGGTAAGTGCAGGGATTTAAAGCAATGGGGAGAAGGATAAATACATCAAGGCATGGGGTTAATGCAGCAAGTGTAGTGTTTATAAAGATAAGTTCACAATATTTTAATATATTTTAATATTTGGTATCACAATGTGATTTGCAAAATACATTAGGGTTGATTGGACTTGGCATGTTATATGGTCATCATTTTTCCTCTTGGGCTGAAACCTCTTGTCTTTTTGCCACCTAGCAATGCACTTGCAGCAGAGATGCCATGATTGTGTGATGGCTCATGCGCACATACTCACTAATCCTCTCATGTAAATGAATAAAAGGGCAGGAATTGAAGGGGATATAGCAGAAAGAGGTGCAAGTCCCCGAGTAAACTTGCAAAAGAGGACATTCAGAGATAAGCATTTTATATCAATATTATTAATATTAATACTATTAGTATATTAAATGTATATTTTCCACCCATCATGAATAATATAATGTAATGTCCTTTTAACACCCACGAAGACTAGCAGAGACTAGCATTAAAGGGACACTGTAGGCACCCAGACCACTTCAGCTCCATGAAGTGGTCTGGGTGCTGTGTCCTTTTTGCATTTAGTGCTGCAATGTTAAACGAATGTTTACATTGCAGCTCTAAGTCTGCCCTCTGTGGCTGTCTAACAGACGTCCACTGGGGGCGCTTCTGGAATCCAAACAGACTCTTGGTCCGTTATCTGACGCTGGACGTCCTCACGGACCTCCAGTGTCAGATTTTCCCCATAGGAAAGGGGCCCCGAGGGAGGGGGGCACTACAGGAGCCTATAGTGCCAAGAAAATTGGATTGTTTTCCTGGCACTATAGGATCCATTTAAGTAAAATGAAAATTGCAGGGAATTCAAAGTGAATTTCCATGTGAAAGCCAAAATAGCCAAACTGAAAACAAATCTGACTGAGATAATTTTTCAAGTTCATATTAATTCACATAGAATTATATGCAATTCTCACATTAGTGAATAACCACGTAGGTCTTATCAAAGGAATAGTGTCAAAAACATTGAATCATGTGACCTGAAGTAAAAATGACAGCATGTGACGATGCAAGCTGGTAATACCATCACTGCTTTGCCTAGAAAGAAGGAAATAGCAATAAATGAATGTTAAGAGTTCGCTCCCCTTTTAATAGTTGTCTAAAATGTCCATTGTAGGTGACGTCAGCAATTCATGTTTTACAGCATGCACTAAGTTACATTTATAAAAATGAGTCACAAATAACTTCTTTGTGAGAAGTGTTGATTTTTTTTTTAATTGATTGGCAAACCAGAAAATGCAACACAATTAGTGCTTTGAAAACATGTTCCTGTGCTTGGCCAAATCTCTCCAAGTTTTTCCTTTTCACCTAATAACAGAAAAAATCTTCGGTTTATCTCAGTATGTTGTTTTTAAAATAAATAAATTCTTATTTTCAAATATTTCTGTTTCTCTATTGAAATTAAAACACTGAGCTCTATTTGGACACAAATATTGAAATCATTGTAAAAATTGACACAGCACTCTGTAGTGGTTATTGTGCCGCAGTGCTCTGGTGCTCCCCCTTAGTATATGTAGTCAAAACATTTAGTAATGGTTTAACCTCTTACCTGGGATCCTCTAGGCTTAGCTCATTGAAGAGAACTTTCCGCTGAGACAAGGAAGCAGCGCCCGGCGGACCCTAAGTAAGAAATCACGAAATGGTTTGACTACTTTCATTGGGAAAGCACCAGGGTACTCTTGACACCATAACCATAACAAAACTATGTAGTGGTTATGGTGCTTTTCAGCCTTAAAGCCTTCCGACAAATAAACTGTTTATTCTACTACATTACCACATTAAATGAATACTGAATGCATTGTGGTAAATTTCTAACTAACCTCCAAAAACTCAAGGGCTTCTGGGATTTTTAGTCTCATGGTCAGTTTATTGCTTCAGGAAGCTAATATTTGAACTACAACTCCCATAAAACCAAGCCATACCACCACCTACACATGCATTATTTTTGGAGTATAGAGGAAAAATAATAAAGTTAAAAGACTGAGGTCCAGTTTTCTTTTCTTTTTCTTTTTTAATTAAACGCAGTGTGTATTACAGCCTCCTTTGCATGGATACCCTGTCTGACATGGACAGTCTCAAAGATCAGCAGATTGATTATCTGCCCATAGCTTCAAGTGAGAAAACATGCAGGAGAATGTATCCACTACACCGAAAATTCCAAGTGATAGCAAAATGGCGGCACTGAGGTTAAAAATCCCAAACTGTGGCTATATTAAATGGATGTAATGTCTCCAGATTGGCTGAGTTTGCCCTAGATATTTGGATTTAATTTTACAATGTAGTTTCTTTATTGCTCTCAGGACGGTAGCAATCTGAAATCTGGATGGCAAAAATCCGGCTATGGTAGTTTTGTAGAATTTTCTAACATCTGACATTCAGATTTCAATTCATTGCTATTCAGAATTTACTGACTAAACCCCTATGCATTGCCAGACGCTATCTGATTTTTAAACCTATGCATCTTCATTTACACACTCATTAACTTCTATTCAGGGGTTAATTAGATTTACATTAATTAACACTTCAGTTGCCGGAATACTAGTAAAAATAAAATGAAACAATTAATTGTGTTCCATCCTTACTTTCCCTAATAATGTCAGTCCCAGCACACTGTATTTCAGACTGAGGACAATATTTGGGGGGTGGCTCCCAACACAGCCTACTCCCCTCCGCCTGCTGACACCCACACAATGCTTCTCATTGGCTCCGGCCCCCAGGAGACTTCCCTCAGCGTCCAACCCCGGAATAAAGCGGGATCCACCCTGCCACAGGTAGCATCCTATGCTGCACTCACTACTCAGTCACCGTGTCCGCTCAGCCCGGGATCTCCGCCGCTCTCTGCGCTCTATCTCCCCCGCTCCGCTCCATTCTCTCCGCTCTGCTCCGGCCGCACAGCGGGATCTATGGCCACCACGGTGCTGACCATGAGTGCCAGGCTGGGGCGCCTGGAGGAGCCGGTCTTCACCCAGCTCAAGCCTGTCCACGGCGGGCACCATGCCTCGAGAGGGGACCCTGCTGCCGGGGGAGCTCTGTACGGGGACGATCTCAAGAGCTCCAGGATGCTGACCGATGATATAGTGCAGGTAAAGGCTACTGGGGCAGCTAGCCGGAGAGGGATGGCATGATGGGGGCATGGGATAGGCATACAAACTACTCATGGGTAGATAGTGGGCAACGTACAGTACCCCACTGGAACTCCTAGAGTTAATACATTCTAAACATTCGAAGCAGTGATAATTTTGTATTGGTAATGGGGGTGTACCAGTCAGGACTAGGAGGTGAAACAGTGATAATAATAATAATTCCTATCATTAATGGGGTGTACCAGTCAGGACTAGGAGGTGATGGTGTACATTTAGGGTCCTGGTGTCAGTATAGATAGCTGGCTACTAGCAGCTGTCTCCTCGCCCCCTCATGCTCACTGCTGCAGAACAGAAATAAAGCGTGCAGGGAACCGGTCAGGCTCAAACAACAGCTGGGCGACCGAAAAGGACGAGGTGGCTAACCACAAAATGAGCTGGCCACCTCCAGGTTTACTATTCCTGCTCGATGTGTCACCCAGGCTGCTGCAGAATGATAGGCCCCAGCCCACCGTTGGTTGGCATGCTGGCTACCCCCTGCCCCCCATACCACTCCACACACACCTGGATGCAGGCTGGCATTCTTGGTTGGCACCTCCATGCTGGCATGCTGTCTATCCCCCCCCAGCATGCTCCCCTGGCTGGCAGCCCCTGATAGAACCTGCACGTTGATCACATTGTATCCAAGCTGTCACGCTGTTCTATGCATAATCATTTATTTATGTGTTATTGAACTTGTTTGTGTTCGGCAGATACTTTTGTTCTTAACAGTTAATCACTTTATAGCTCAGGGTTGAGTTAGTAATGTTGGCAATAAAAGAAATGCAAGTCTTTTCCTGTTAATGAGAAAGCTGCAGGCACTGGGCGCAATAACAGGAGCTGTAAAAGTCAGGTATTATTATCATTATGGTGCATGTTCTCAGGGAAACAAGTTTTTGATTATTATTATTTTTTTTTTTTTGGGAGGAAAGGGACTAAACGTTCCGAGAGATTATTTCATGAGAATTATTGCACTTGTGTGGTATGGTTGTTTTCATTTTATTTCCATTTGTCAGCTGATTCATTTTTGGGAATGCTCAGGGGATTAGAAATGACTCGAGTTTTTACAGTAGATAGGGGAATGTAGCATTTGTTCATTGAAGAGTACATGATAAATGTTTTGCTGATGACTGTATTGGTGCTGACAGCCTATAGCCTCCTATGTACCACTCCCCACCATTCAATTTATTTGATATGAATACAGTAAAAGAAAAGGCTAATTTAAAATCCCTTATTTTTACAAAATGGAATGTGCTTGCTTATTCCCAAGTTTGTATTATCATTTTAGAGTGCGTGTATATATTATTTATAAAGCACCAACAAATTCCGCAGCGCTGTACAATATATATCTATTTTCTTTCTGCACAATAAATATTTGCTTTTAGTTTAGGGTCAGGCTTGCAAAATTAGGGCTAAAATTTAAAATGTTCAACTCAGTTGTATTTAACTTTTTTTTTATATACCCTGCCTATTAAACAATAATATCCTTACATTGTTGTTGTTATGGTAGTGTGTGTACACAAAATATAAATGTTGTCCTTTTTTCTCACTATTGGATCTTATTTTAAAAAACATTCTATTGACTAATGATCCTCCCCTCCCCCCTTTTCTAATTTTATAGTTCAATTGTTTTGGATTTTTTTTTTTCTTTCAATATGTTCCATTGACTGTTTCTTGTGTGAGTATGTATCTCTAAATTTATCAAAATCTTCTTGAATAACAAACCATTCATTTGATAGGTTTTTAAATGTTCAGTTTTTTTGTTTTTTTTTATAGAAATACCAAGGACAAGAATGTATTCACTAAACCTGTAGTTGTAAAGAATTGACAACATAATTGCCAAAATAAAAACCTTTACTGTCTTTTCTGTTTTTGTTTTTTTTCCAAGCTCAACTAATATTTCCTTGTCAAATTTTTTTTTTTTTTTTGGAGAATATCCAATTTGAGAGTCTTGTGGCAATAGTGTGCACTGTGTAAGCGTATTTTGTGTCTGAACTGTAAATATTCTATTTCTCATTCAGACTAGATGTGAAATGGACAAGTACCTGACTCCTCATGCTCCACCTGTTAACACTATGCAAGAACAGAAGAAATACAGGAGAGACAGTGCCTCCGGTATTGACCAGTTCTTTAACGACAGTGATGGACTACCTTACAGCATAAATATGAATGTCTTCCTTCCGGACATCACTCACCTGAGAACAAACCTGTATAAAGCTCCAAGGCCTCATGTAACTCATATTAAGACAGAGCCTGTCACTGTATTTAACCAGCAAAGTGATTGTGCCGCATCCCAGCCTCTCCCAGAATTCACCAGCATTTTTAGTTCTCACCAGAATTCAGATCTACACAATATCTACATCAAGCAAGAGCTTCCATCGCCAGAACTTCAAATTCCAGTGAGCCCTCAGCATGGTCAGTTATATCAGCTGTTGAGCTCCCCTGATTTAGACATGTCTAGTTCTCCAAACCAGGCATCCGTAATAGACAGTATGAATAATGCTTCCATGTCAACCGATATGTCTGGTTTCAACACAATCCCCTCCTCTGTGCCACAGACTGTAATGAAGCCCTTTCATGGCATTCACCAGTGCTCATACAGCATGGCCAGTCAGTTCATGCAGCCACAAGAAGCCACCTACTTCCCTCCTTCACCACCCAGCTCTGAACCTGGCAGTCCAGATCGACAAGCTGAGCTCCTCCAGACAGCAAATCCTCCTCCTTCATATGCAGCTACAATAGCCTCCAAGATGGCAATCCACAACCCTACACTATCGGCGCCTGTATCCATGACATCCTCCGCTATTCAGCCTGTCCGCTACAATCGCAGAAATAATCCAGATTTGGAAAAAAGGCGAATCCACTACTGTGACTATCCTGGTAAGACATAACTGGTAGCCAATTTGATCCTATTATTTATCTATCTATCATGATTCCTACACAGCACACATACGCTGGCTTTAAATCTGTATCAACTAAGTAGTATATATATTGTTGTGCAACAATTAACTACACTTTTCATTTTTGTAGATATTTCTTAGTTGTTTTAAAAGGTTATTTTTACTTGGAGGCAATCCTAGGTGCATTTTACACCTTTCCGCCTAGCTTTGATGCCTTGGGGGCTAGAGGTCTGTTTAAATTGGCACAAACTCAGTACATACTCCTGTATTGTGCTCATATGGCTTAAACAAAATGCTGGGGAATTGACGTTGTACTGCATGTAGTAAAGCACTATAGAGGCCTATGTTGGCTAAGGCACAAACCATTCCACTCTCCCAAACACTGAAGAATCAAGTACAGTTTAAGATATAAACTTCCCTTGTCGTTTATGTGTAGGTGATTCGTGTTCACATGAAGCGTATTTTGATTTATGCCACCTGATGATGGGAAAAAAAAGTTATGCTAAAATTCATTTGTGTTTTTTTTGGTTTATATACAAGCTTGATAAAACGCTGTAAACTATTTTAATTATTGTTATGGTATCAACATTCTGTTTTAATAGCCACATCAAATGCATGTGATGTATATGTTATGGTATATTCTACACTTTTTTTCTGGTTAATATGCTTGGCCATGTGATATTCTGTTTAACCTTGGAAAAAGTTATAGTCGTCAAAATAGGAGTAGGTTATATATTGTTATGACTTGCATATAGTAGGATAAGAATGATTGCAGTGAAGTAAGTTTGGATGTAGAACTGCTTATTTGTAGATTCCCAAAGATGTTATGTTTTGATACTTGTGTCATTGACGGTTTCATTCAGTTTTCAACATGTACTTTAATAATGGATCCAGGCATCATAATAATCTGGTCCTTATGGACTCTTTTAGTGACATTTCCTGCCCTAGCAATCTTCTTTCTAGAAGAACTGATGTAAAAAGAAAAGCCATTCCATGTTGGCATAGTCTGTTGTGTTCAGAATATAATTATGGCCTGGAAAGTTGTTATCCTTAAGGGTTAATGTAAAACTAAGGCTTGGAAAGAATTCATTAGGTTCAGAGCGATGTTCTAGAATTGAATGAGACCTGAGATGATCTTTAAGAAGCAGAAAAGTTAAAATGGGCACATGCTTTGCTTTCTGCTGGGAAACCCAAATGAGTTTAGTTGTGTCCTAGAATGGTCAAGATACAATGGGAGATTAAATATCCTTTGCCTTACCCTTTGAGTACAAGAAAAGGAAGCGAGAGTACAAGAGTGCATGTAATGTGGATGATGGAATGCCATTTATTGTACTTTATGTTGCTTTGTGCATAAACAGAAGCTTCCAATGGGTCCAATAATTCTGGCTTAAATCCACTTAAGAATTATTATTATTATTATTATTATTTTTTATTTTATTTTTAGAACGACAAATTTAATCTTTAAAAGGAAGTCTAATACTGCATATAAAGCTTAGAATACCATGATGGTTAGTTAGGTTAGTAGTAGTTTGGTATTGTGTGCATATGTATTATTAATTAATTGACTAATACTTAAGTGTTTTTTTTTTTTAATGTAATTATTAACCCTTGGTGTGTGTGTGTGTGTGTATATTTATTAGTTTTTATATATAAATGTCTTTAAAGTTATAAACAGTTGAATTTGTACTAACCATGTCATCTTTTAAGTATGTGCTCCCCTTTTTCTTTCTTTTTAATTTTTTTTAAAGGGGGGAGGGGTGAAATAGTGTAACAATTCAATTCTGAACAGTGCTGTGGGGTTTATTTTTCCCTTCTGAAAACATGATAAAAATCCAATTGTATATATTTATTTTTTTGGGGGGGAGGAGGGGGAGGTGCAAACTCTTCATTAAAAGTATTTAAGAAAGAATAGAAAATGTATTCCCAGCAGATTTATCACTTGCATATTGCAGCAAATAGCAAAATAACGCTAAACTCTGGCACACTTTCTTCGTCTGGAATCTCTCCAGGTATTTTTAGAATGCAAGAATGTAGATGAATATGTACTGCTAGGAATAACTGTGATAAATAAGTCGGCTTAATAAGAATAAATATACATGGGCATCTGACAAAATACATCTGTTGCAACGTTGACAAAGCTTTCTGTTTTTAGGACGCTAGCCTTTTCTACACTGTGAGCGGAAGGAATGTTTTGCTGAGTGTGTATAAAATAATACTAAAAATATATATTTGTCTTTCACATTGGCTGAAATACAAATATATATTGAATTCAGTACATTCGATCGCAAGCTTCACTGGCAACAGGTTATATTTACAGGGGGGGATGGGGGAAGAAAGAAGTGACCATTTTAGCTTGTAACAGCCCTGCTTTCTTTTCCATTCCAGGATGCACAAAGGTATATACAAAGTCATCTCATTTAAAAGCTCACCTGAGAACACATACTGGTATGTGCATTTATTGTTCACTTGAATGCCTGTGTAAATATTATCCATACAAGTCTTGCCTTTTTGAAGTCTGTATGTTTTTCATCCTTAAATCACTCATTCATGGTTAATTTTGTCATGTGCTTTGTTCACCATTGCAGTTAAATTATATCACCTGGCATGTGGGGGTTTCTTTTGTTATAATTTTTGTAAATGTTTATTTTTTTATTTTTTTTTAATGACCACGTAAGCTGAGGACTATTCAGTGAAAGTATTCTTTATTTCTGCCTCTCTTCTTCAGCCGTAACAGATAATCTAAATGTCTCTACACAGCCAAACGATGCAGTCATCCTTTGTCATACCAAACTATACATGAAATTGCACTTTCAATTAATCATTCCTGACTGTTTGTTTCCTTTTCACATGCTATTTTATTTTAAATTGCGTTTGAACTACTTCGTACAAAAGGCCTCAAGTACATTGATTTACACATCAATCAGGAATTATTAGAACATCATCTCGTTGAGCAGCGATTGGGAGCATGTTGATGTCTTCTAAACATTATTAATAGTGGGTTCTACTTTGTCTGTTGTCAGTATATTAATGTAAGGTTGCAGGTTTAGTGGAGCACAATAAATTGACTAAGTGATCCTTGCGTGTAAAAAGTGCTGCTGGGGAGACAAGATGTGCAGTAATGGAGAATAATTCAAAATCTGGACCAGTGAAAACTATTGTATTGGTTTCCATGCGGATAGCTCCACTTTTTGAACCACACCACACCCCACTGTTATTTTTCTCCTTTATAACCTTAACGTATTTGAACTGTTATACTCTGCCTCCCCTGACTATTTAAGCTACCCTCTTTTGATGTAACCTGGACTATATATATTCCTGCAAGTGCGCTTGTGTATTCCCCTTTTCCCATTTCACTTGGCCATTTTATCTGTTAGTGATTGGGTAGGATTGCACCTTTCTAATTGGTAGTCCAGGTAACCTTCGGCACTCCAGATCCTGTGGACTACATCTCCCATGATGCTTTACCAGCATACCAGAGTGCCGAACATTGCCTTCCCCTGAGGTAGCCCATTTCCCTCTTCTCTCCAATGATGTATTATGTTGCGCTAAAATGCACGGCTCCTTTAAGACCGAAGCCTATGTTAACCAGTTTAACTACCATGTTTACAGCCATTGGACTCCTAAATTATTGCTGTCTCATTAAGACAGGTGTGTTGGGAAATGTACATTACCCTTCAGGGGAACTTCCTTTTTCGAATGAGCAAAGTCTACACGTGCAGGGTTTGCTGTAAAGCATGGCCAATATTCCTCCAGACAGTGTGCATTTTCATGTCACAGAAATAGCTACACAGCCCTGTTTTCAAAAAAGCTCTTGCAAACCAAAGGTATGGTATTTATCAAGTCTAAATATGTCTAAGCAGCCCTCAAGGGTGTTTGTTCACTACACAGCCCAACATAAATTTCAAATACCCTAGGACAACCTTTATTAACCTTGCACTGTATATTTTTACCAAAATCTATCCATGTTTTCTATAGTCTGTCTCCGTATTTATAAGCAAACAAACTTAAACTATTTAGAAGTTTGTTTATTAACAACAGACTTGCAAAAGCTTGTTTAACCCCTTAAGGACACATGTGTGACATGTCATGATTCCCTTTTACTCCAGAAGTTTGGTCCTTAAGGGGTTAAACTGACAGTTTGGGAAAAACCAACTTCAGCTTAGTCAAGATGGAAACTGTATAATATTTGGCCTATATGTGTGTGTGTTTTTTATATATATATTTATTATTTATATATATTTTTACTTACCTTCTCCCTCCCCCCTATAATTACCAGTAATGCTGATATAATTAATAAATCTATTTCTGTCATGTCATAGAACTTTGTACCACCTGAAAATTGTTGTGGAAAACTTTATTTTAATGCTTTTTATGTCTGTCTGTGTGCGTGTATAATAACTTTAGCTACTAGAACAGTAGAATTTGTGCAGATCTCCCGTGTATGACTCCAGTAATGCTTCAGCAGTTTGTGCATTACTTTGTGTTTTAGTCCTTTTTCTATAATAATTTACCCTGTCCTGGCTCTTATCTACTCGCCCTTAGATAAGGATCCTTGTGCATTAATGTGCTGAGATGTATCAGTCCCCACTTTAAGGTAATGGCGTTCCCATTGTTCTGTTTTGGCTCCAGGAAATGTAACCCATCATCCATTTGGAAATCTGTCTTACTATTGCTATGGAAGCAAGGTCTTGTTTTAAGCAGTTAATTCAAATTAATTGTTTTTGTGTAAAGAAACTCTTTGAGAGCTAAAGGTTACTATGGAAATCCTAGCTTTGATAAATGAAGCAGTTATCTTTAACAGCCACTGTAAAAAAATAAAAGCAGTAGAACAAAGGTCTGTTTTGCAGACTGTTACCAGTTACTATGCTAAACAAATCTGTTCCACCAATATGTGTTTTTCATAATCCTAGCTTAAACATATTGCTGTAGTGCCCCAACACCGAAACTGAGTCACTTCTTTATCTGTTAACCTTGGCTCAGTGATGATCATGGCTAATTTATGGGATTATGCCTATTATAAAGCATATTTTGCATGTAGCCACTTGAATGGTTTCAGTGTGCCATTGTGTGTAACTGGCAGGTTAGATTTCATACTTGACTAAACGAGCCAGGTCCTAGAGCCTAGTTAGAATTACGGAGCATGTTACCTGTAGCAAAAAAAATAATAAAATAAAAAAAATATAAATAATATCCCTCTCCGACTACATCTCCCATGTTGATGCTTTGACATTTGTAAAGTATAGGATCTACATTTTTTCCTACCCTCTCTGTAGATAAGCCTTTTCAATGTCTTTACCCTATATACCAGGCTTCCCCAAACTCTGGCCCTATAGACGTTTCTGAACTACAACTCCCATGATTCTCAGCCTATTTCATTCATAGAATCATGGGAGTTGTAGTTCAGCAACATCTGGAGGGCCGGAGTTTGGGGACGCCTGCTCTATGGATTAGAGTATTTCTAGATTAGAGAATTCTAGAAATCTCTGCTAGACTAAATCTAGGCAAAAATGATATCATTGTTATTAAAGGCATATTCTAAGCATCGTAACCGCTATAGTTGTGCTGGTGTTTAGTGTTCCTTAAGTTAAGCAGATGAAGGTCTGAAGCCAGACTTCCCTAGTAAAGAATCGAATAGCATAGTTGGCCATAACACCTCTCTGAGCGTGACCTTTCTTTTAGTATTGAGCTAAGCTGTGAAAAAGTAATGGATATCCTTTGCTAAAGTTGAATTATTTATGCAACACATATTGTTCCCAACCTCTACTCTAATTAACTTTTAACAAGTTTAAGTTTCATTAATCAAGCTATACTACACCTGCAGGACTCTAATCTGATATTCTCTAGGGTTCTGTGTTTATTTTCCACTAGTGTGTAACCAATCAATGATTGTATTAAGGGGCCATAAGTAACTGATCTTACAGTGTATCTATGCATTCTGTTTGCTTCTACAACAATTAGATTTTTTTTTTTAAATCTTTTTAATCTTTAAAATGCCATTATTAAACTAAGTTTTCTTCAAAGTAAATCCTAAATTAATAAGATAGTACCATGCAATGCAATTTAGCAGAGATTTGTTTAATATTCTCAAAAGAAAAAAGCCTTGGGGTATTCAGCAGTCCTGTTTATCTGGCCAAACTTGTTCTTTAGTAATCACATACTATTCAAACTGCTTTTTCCTTCTAATCTTCACTTCTTGACAAAAGCTTTAAATCGCCTGTGAATGATAACCTTGCTTTGCAATCTGTCATTTTACATAAAATAAAAAGCTTGGAGCAAAGTTTGTCTGCTGTACCGAGTCAAAACACTTTTAGAATTTCTTTTGTATCAAAACCCCTTCGTCTTTTTTATATATTTATTCAACCTTGTTGGTCCTTTCAATCAGTTTGAATACCTTCTAATAGATTTTTGTCTCAGAACAAACACAGACAAGGTTTAATGTTCATTAGTGGGAGAATCTCTGCCCTGTTAGTGTTGGGATTTAAATCAAAACAGAGCTGGGCAGTTTCTTGGCAAATTGTCTTTACATTTTTTTTTTTTATTTAAAATTGTTAGCAAACTCTTCCTGTAAACTTAATAAAATTATAAACTTTCAGGACATTAAAAAAATGTACAAGCAATATTTACCCTAATGACCCATAATTTTCTTACTGATCTTAATTAAGATCTAAGTTGTTAAGCCTTTCTTTGCACCTTTTAGCCTCACAACTATATAATTTAATTTGAAGAAGCCTGTCAATTCAGTTGGCCTATGGTTTAAAGAACACGTTCTGTGAAATATTTACTGTAGATATCGTACCCCTACTTTTACCCTTTGTGTCACTATACCCAACTCCCTCTAGAATGTAAGCTCACTGAGCAGGGCCCTCCACCCCTCTGTTCCTGTACGTCCAGTTGTCTGTTAGTCCACCTATTGTACAGCGCTACGGAATCTGATGGCGCTATATAAATAATACTAGCAATTAGTTGTAACATCATTTTAATATTAAGGCAACAAAAAAGTTCACCAGGCAATCAGTGTCCAAAGCCACAGGCAGATTTAATGGAACAAAAAAGAGCAGCAACGTTTCGACCTACTACGAGGTCTTTTTCAAGTAAAAAAAAAAAAAAAAAAGCTTGAGGGTTTAACTTCCTATGTTGCTGTAGTCTATGGTCATCATTTTGTTTCTGGAGTGTTTCATTCCTCTCCTGCATCCACTTGCAGTGGGAGTGGTTTCATTCTGTCAGCTCTGTTTCCAATAATGTAACACCATGAGGATAACCTGGAAGATTGGCAAGACTGTTGCGGCAACATCTGAATGTTTGAACACATGATTTTTGTATATTACTGTATTGGGAATGTATGGAAAATAGTGGTCTGTGTTCCTATCTTCACTATACATGAAACAACACTTATCTATATTGCAGTGAATGCGCAATATAAGACTTAATGCAGTGTAGCCTGCATTTTTTTTTTTTATTCCCCCTCTCATTACTTCTAAGCCTCATTGGGGCACTACCTTTTCAAAATACAGAACGTTATCAATTAGTTAAGTGAGATATGTGGATATTGACCTCTTGAGACTATGTTGGAAATAAATAAAAAAATCTATATTTATATATTAGTGTGTGTGTGTGTGTGGTTTTTTTTTTTTTTTTTTTAGCAATCCTATTATATGTTCAATACATCTGAATGGACTCTGGTACCAAGGAACTATTATTTAAGTATTTACTAAACTGAAAGTGTATTTGCTGTAGTCAGAGCTCTCTGTTCACATTTTAAAAACATAAAAAACTGGAACTGTTTTCAAGTAGAGTGAGGTATGATATTCCTGGCTTGAATAGAGAAGGCTGGCATGTACAATTTGGCTACAAGTTGGTACCAGTTTCCTCATGGTGTTTTTACTTGAACAGTGCTGACATTTTAACAAATCCCGTAGAAGTTCTTCTCAAGTGGAGGAGTAGCTCCGTTTAAATTAACAGGAAAATAGCTGTTTTGATTCAGTCATCATGTTCCAGTAACTGAGCTAAAACACGTTACTCTTTATAGAATAGTATTTTGATTTAACACTGTAGGCATTTTACAAAAAAAAAAAATTAGAATTTGTTGGCATTGAATCAAAAGCTTCTTGAACATGGTGTGAACCATGCCCAAATCAAAAAAGTAAACTAGCTGAATGTATGTATATAATATGTTTTATAAAACAGGCTTAAAATATCTAGTCCTGTGTGATTATCCATGTCTTAAAAGTTACTTGCCACTGCAAACCATAATGCTCTGTGGCATATACAATAGAGGTAAACAAAAGCCTGTTGAGTTTTTTTTGTTTGTTGTTTATTTTTTCTTCTCTCTAATGTTGTCTATCATTCTAAGACGGTATTCAGAACTTACACTCCTGGGTTTATACATTTTAAAGACTTGTCCTGATTTTATTTGTTTAGGAGTCCGGTAAGAACTTTTAGTCTTCTTCATCTTTTCTATTAAAAAAAAAAAAAAAAAAAGAAGTTGTGACGTTCGCCTGGGAATTGTCCAGCTTGGTTTGAGAGTAATTTTTAAATACATTGTAATGTTGCTAATCAACTGTATTAACGGGACTAATAAACATTGAAGCCTCTCAGTGAATCACATTGATAACACTAGGTGATTATCCTATTCTCTTCTAGCAAATTGGTTTGTGAATTTTTAGATGGCTGGATAATTTTGCTGTGAGTTCAGACCATTTATTTTTGCAGTGTGAAGTTTTAGACGATTAGGCAAAGTACCTGTCAAGAAATGTTTTCTAGTTTTGGAAAATTTTGCATAATGCCACATTTGTTACTGCTAAAAGGAAGAAAGTACATCTTCAATTCTAAATAAAGCTGTAATAGGATAAATATTAATAAGGGGATATTTAAAGGATGGGTGTGTATATATAGAGACCTACAAGTGTTAAAAGTGATCTGCACTTAATAGGCTTTACCTAAAATAGTGAAACTTTATCTACAAATGCAAGAGAGCTCTGCAACTCATTAAAAGTGCAATCCAATACTAGAGGCTTTTTTTTTTTTTTCTTCTTCTTTGGGGGGTGGAGGGGGTGCAATATGGGGTGGCTTTGATCTATAGGGAAACCAATCTGTTCATTGATTCCATAATTGGTCTAAATGTTCATTAAGCACTTTTGGGATGAGATGTTATTGTAATTTACATTCTTAATTTGTATAATTAAGTTCTGGTATGTAATTAAGGCATTGGCAATGTTTGTTCTCATTTAGATCAACCATTGTGAAAAATTATTAAAATAAGCCTTGGGCAGTCTAGAACATCATATTTCTACATGAACGTAGCTGGGTTAATGTGAAGGATTATTGGATTTCATCAATTTATTATTGACAGGAGGGCACGGCTTGGGTATGATGTAATGACAGCACAGTCTTAGTGTAGTCTATTATGTTTGTGCTTGTGTATGTATATCTCTTCCTCCATCGCATCAGTAGACTAACTTGAAAACCATGATTATTTTGTTTGTATTCTTTATTTTTGTATTATTATTAAGACATGATAAATATCAAGCTGCACAGTACTGAATATGTTGACATACTGATTAAAATTATATTGTCAACTCAATAGTGTTCATCAACTATCTGTAAATATACCCTGTACCATTGCCTGTTAAACAAAATATATATAATTTATTTTTTATGCTGTACAACACTAACCAATTTTGTAAATTGTTTAATTGCAGGAGAGAAGCCATACAAGTGCACTTGGGAAGGTTGTGACTGGAGATTTGCTCGCTCAGATGAACTGACCCGTCACTACAGAAAGCACACAGGAGCTAAACCCTTTCAATGTGCTGTGTGCAACCGCAGCTTCTCTCGCTCTGACCACTTAGCCCTGCACATGAAAAGGCATCAGAACTAACATGGACTATTGCAGAGACTTTTATTCTATGCAATTCCCAAACCCCACCCCTAACTGCCTTACCTGAAATATACTACAGATAGGAATGACCAGTAGGGTAATTGCTGCCATAAGACTTTTTTTACATTTTTATTTTATTTTATTTTTTTAAATACCTGTTTTGCTGACTTCAGAAAAACTGGAAATTCAAATACATATTGCTTCTTTATATTTAGAAGGAAACTGGAATGATTTTGAGTTATACAATGACTACACATTCAGATAACCTTTTCATTAATGGTTGTGTTTTGTGTGTGCAAATTTAGGCCAAATTATATATTCCGCTTCAGGTAGACGTTCAAAATACAAGATTATAAATGCACGGAGAGTTCAGTAGCGCATGCAAAAGAATGTGTCTCTAAAAGGAGCTTTTGGACCACATGGGAGACGACTCCACATAACTGAATGGCTAAACACCCGAGCACTGGGTGATGTTAAACATATTCTTGCTATCTACAGTAGTAATGATTTTGCAGTTCAAATGCAGAGAATGTGGCATGGTGGGAACCAAAAATCTCCAACAATTGGAGATTTATTTTTTTTAAATTCTTTTTTAAATTCTTTTTTTGGCCCAAACTTTGCAATTTGGTTGTCAACACAGTGTTTTTAATGGATGTCCCAGTTGGTAGTTTTTATCTTCATACAAGGTATTTACATCTCAACACACACAAAGCTATTAAAGTTTTGTAGTATTGTTTTGACCAAAGCACTGTCTTTAGTATCAGTGTTTAGTAAATGAAATGAGGTCACAGATGACTGCACGCAAAGGACAAGCCATACTTTCTTAACCCTAAAGTGACAAGCTAACCTCAATACTTGATCCTACATGTACATTTTTTTAAACTATTTATTTATCGAACATTACAGCCACTGAACAATATCACAAATATTATTACACATGCTCAACATAAATAATGTTTTAATATATTTATATTCTCAATTGATTTCATTAAAAAAAATTCTAGTGCAATTCAAATGATTCCAAAGAACCTTTTTTTAATTTTTTTATTTTTTTTATTCGTTAAAAATAAGCTAAGATATAATTGTTGAGAGAAACCATTCTGTCATTATTTTTTTCCTTCCATCCTAGCAGTCATGAAATGTTTATCCATTGTTTGAGATATGTTAGGTTAAAGTTGGGATAAATCCTTGTTATGTAAGGATTATGTACTTTTATAAATGAATACAGTGAACTATATTGGCCGGTCTAGTATATCATCGTTTAAAGGACCACTATTGTGCCAGGAAAACATACTCGTTTTCCTGGCTCTATAGGGTCCTTGGGTCCCCCTCACCCTCATGGCCCCCGTCCTGCCGGGCTCTAGGGTGAGGAAGGGGTTAATCCTTTACCTTTTTTTCAGCGCCAGGCTCCCTTAACCCTATTGTAAACATAGCGGTTTCTCTGAAACTGCTGTTTACAGCAGAAAGCGTTAATCATAGATGGACCTGGCACCCAGACCACTTCAGTAAGCTGAAGTGGTCTGGGTGCCTATAGTGGTCCTTTAAGCGCATCATAGGAAATATTAGTGTCCAATGGAACAGTTGTCCTGTTGGACATATGACGAGTGCAGCTGATCAGTCTGTAAAATGCATGTTAATAGACTAATAGAGTTAATCACATGGTGAGTTTAGTATGTCTGCTATCACCGATTAACTTGCTCAATCTGCTGGATATCACTAGCCAATTTTTGCAGAATTGCTCAAACACCTAAAATATTATTTTTTACCTATATTGTTTAATACAAATCATCCCTTTTAAACAAATGTCAAAATATGTTGGTGCTTCATAAATATTATGAATCACTTAAGCTCTAGTTGGCACCTTACAAACAAGTAAATATTTTGGCCATTTCACATTATGAGCTATGGAAAAATAAAATCTAAATCTTAGTTCATTTCTTTTACTAAAAGGATTACAATATCTGGCACTGAAAACTGTAGATGTACCCTCCTACAGCCTGGATTTGCTATTTGGTTCTCTAAAGCATCAAGGCTGTGCTATGTGTTTAATAGACTAGTAAACATTTGTGGGGTTTATTTGTGTTTTTGCAATATACTGCACTGATAGTGTGCTAGATTTTGTTTTTTTATTGTAATATTTTGTGTGCAGCAGAATAACCAATAATTATATAAAACTATTTCAAATTTTTTTTTTTATTCCAGTTTTATATTAATGGACACAGTAATTTTTATAAGTTACTATGCAGTTACTACACACATATTGTAATTATCTTGCATACAAAACATAGAAGTAAGAAAACATTTTGATGAAGGTTTGATGCACCAGGAAACTTGACATACCCTTGAGTTTTTACAAAGTTAAAAAAAATATCTCTCAAATATAAAGAGGGTCTTAGAGCTTTTTATTATACTGTTTTTTCTTGTCTATTTATTTCATGGTACAAGGTACTTTTTTTTTTTTTTTTTTAAAGCTACATTTTGATAAATTAACATTGTTCTTACACGAGTTTACTTTTAAAGCCTGTAAATACATTTAAAATGTAAATAATTTTGTAAAAGCTTTTAACTGTGTTTATATAAAGAGATGTGCACTTTTTGTTTTTGGTTGCTTTTTTTTTTTTTTTCTTGTATTTTTGTATTGTACCATTTCTGAGTGGGTGCTAACCACTCTGTTTTAAATAAGAAATGAATTATGTTTATATGAAAGGACATTGAGAAAAATAAACCTAAGTGCCTAAAATAAGTTTCCTGTTATGTTTTTATTTCTGGATCTGTAAAAGCTCTTTGTGTATTTTTAATTTGCTTCCTCCATTACAATTCATGTATTTTGGATTGATAATTTGCTTCCCTGCAACTTGACATATTTAAAGGGACATTACCATGATGTTTCTTTCTACTATTGACGTTAAAGGGACATTAAGTCCATGTACCTGTAAATGCTGCAGCTGGCTCACCTCTTCCTGACCAGGCAAATTCTCCTTCTTTCTGATCTTATTCCGTAATAATGGATAGACTATTCAGCTACTGTTCCACTCATGATGAGTGAAACTAGTCATTAAGCTGTTAGTAGCCACACTTGTAATCTGCGTATTCAAACTTCTTTTAAATAACTGGGCTGCATGCAGTTACATTTTAAACCATATGTGGAAGGGTTACTCCAAACACCATTACCTCTTCGGTGATTTGAAGCGGTCATGGTGGTGGGAGTCTGTTTGTGCAGTCTTTCTGCAAGTTATTTATGTGTGCTGGGTCTAGTTGCACTACCAGCACACATGATATTGGCAGTCCAGAACTTTGTCTCGGACTGTCTAATGCCAGTTTTGTCCATAGTTTATGTCTGTCGTTTGGCGCACTGCAGCCTACCAGCAGATGTAGTAATATTATGTCTCTTGCTCTCTCTTAAAGGGCAGCACTCTACTCTCTCCTCCAGCTCCGCTTCACTCCCACCTTATCTGATTGCTATTTCCTGTCCTAATGTGTTGTATACCCCACCTCCTATAGACTGTAAGCTCGTCTGAGCAGGGTCCTCTTCAACCTTTCGTTTCTGTAACTTTTCTTGTAATTGTCCTATTTATAGTTAAATCCCCCCTCTAATAATATTGTAAAGCGCTACGGAATCTGTTGGCGCTATATAAATGGCGATAATAATCTCTGCCTGCAAGGGGAAGAGAGCTATCCACTGCCTCCCACTTTCCTTCCCCTTCTTCCTCCTCTTTCCAGCTCAGGTTAGATTGCATGAATTTGCTATGAGCTGGCAATAAGTTTGTGTTTGTGTGTGCGCGCGCAGTTGGAGGGGAGGCAGACCTAATTTGTAGGGCCAGATAGGCCATATACACAGAATAGGGTTAACCCTCCAAAGGGTTGGAGTAACCCTTTACACTGTAGTGGTTTTGGTATGGAGTGCTCCTTTTAAGATTGTTTCCCATTTAGTAAATGGTGAGTTCATATACAGTTAGTGTATAGTGAAAAGTTTGAGCATGCAACCAGATTTGTTTTCTTAAAGTTGACTTTTTTTAGTTTATTTTTTGTAGTTTTATTTGTCAAAACTACATGAAGTTGACATGTTTGCAAATAAACGAGAAAACTAGATTTCTAAATCAGCACTAAAAGAACGCACAACCATGTTTTTGTCACTGCTGCATCATAACGACAGCACCCCAATAGTCACGATTTTGAGGTTCTATCCTACCATCCCGATTTAGTTCCTTTGGAGTCCCGCATCCTGAGACATCAGGGATCTGCACAGAGTGAGCGCATCATTAGATATGTGAGCGCTGTGAACAGACACACAGCACTCTCTGCAAACTGGGCCTGGCCAGACAGGCCTCTTCAGCGGTTGGAGCAGCCTATTATGGCCTTCACCAGTGCCATGAGTCGTATCACTCGCAATACTCCTTCCCAGGCCTGCCCACCCTTCCCAATCTGCATGCATTAGGTGTTAGAAGGGAATGTGAATTTAATTTATATGTGCATTGTGCACCAATGTGGTTTAAATAGGATATCTTACAAGTTGAAATGCTTAGGAGTATGTTGCTTACATAAAATGCAGAAACAGATGAAGATGCTAGTGAGTTAGTGAAGACTGAATAATATAGAGTGTTGCTTTCTCTCCCTCTCTGTATGTCAGTGTATTAGAGTATGAAGCCATGACTGTGCTTAGATATGTGTTTGTATGACACAGCTGATGCATGACTGTGTGTGACTGTGGGCCCCTTGGAAAGGCAGTGTATTTCATGAAACACTTGTTTGCAAACTTGTTGAGTGTCTAGGGCTCATGTGTTTGAAGAATTCCTCACCCCCTATTTTCTTTTCCCCTCTTCCAGCTGGTTCCTTATTGTTCTTTGATATGACCTAATTACATTCTAAAATTAGTGACCTAACGTGTGAGAACACATGTTGTACTTGGTTATGTATTTGTATGATATCACTTTGCAAATAAAGTATTTTAATGTAACAAAATAAGTGTGTTAATTTTCTTTATCAGAACTGGTAACACTTTAAATAAACCAGCACAGTCAGACAATTGCTGTTAAAGTATTGCTTAGAACTCAAGATCCAGTTGTTGACACTATATAAATAATTGTAAAGTGAATTCAAATTTTCCTCACTGCTGCCTTAATGAATAACTAACTCCATGACAAAAACATGACTTCAGTATTTATCTCCTGCTTTCTTACTTCATGTTTTTAAATATATAAATACAGATAAAAGTTTGAATAAATGCACTTAAAATTCATTGCCGTTGGCTGCTTGGTCCAAAACCCTAGACCTATTTAATATTAAATTAAACAGATTTTTGTTTGTGTGTGTGTGTGTTGACCTAGTGTTGATTTATTTTATTAGTGACGTAAGAATATTTATCTGGTACAAAAGCCTCTTGTGGAAAATACCCAAAATAACAGAATTTTAAAAAGCGCACCTTGTTCAGCTAAAAAAAGAATGCAGTGTATCCAGAGATATCTATTTGCTAACCATGGAGTTGCTGGTGATTATAGCAAGATTTGGATAAAATAATTGACTTTGAAGTTTTTCCCTACACAACTATATTACCAACTTTGCTTAGAGTTTGCTAATTTTACTTTAGTTCCCTGAAAATCAGTGTCCAGTGAGCAAGTCCATTTGAATCATTTTCAGCAGAAACTAGTTCAAAACATTATTTGTAATACTATACAGCTGGAATTTGGAAATATTCTATTTGCTTGTAATTTTAAAATCTTGTCATTAAAAAAAAATAAGAATGGTAAAAAATGTTTTTTGGTTTTTATTTTAAATCTGGTATCTATCTATCTATCTATCTATCTATCTATCTATCTATCTATCTATCTATCTATCTCTCTCTCTATATATATATCTCTCTATCTATCTATCTATCTCTCTCTCTTATCTCTCTCTCTCTATTATCTCTCTATCTATCTCTATCTATCTATCTCTCTCTCTCTCTATCTATCTAATTCTGTCGACAGTGTTATTTCCTTGAGCTTTATATTTGGGTCATGACTTGTTTATCAATATTGGTTAGTAGGTCACTTTAATCTGGGTAAACTGGATTTTTACATTTTTTTTTTACACATATACTTGCTCAAAAATGTACTACAGCTGATAGCTGGAAGAGCAATCTATTGATACTAGGTTATTTCCTGTTACTTCTTATTCTTTAACCTTTGCTCAATGCATGTCTCTTTCACTGGCATCCTCTCAAATGTGCCTGGTAATTTGTAATTTAGTCCTTGCTTTTTATTTTACATTATTTATCAGTACAAATAAGGATAATATTTCTTCTTTTCTCTGGGAGTGAAATAAATGTAGGACATTGGATGTTACTGGGCAAAAAGAAACAACATAAAAAAAAAAGTTAGACAACATAAATCAGAATAACAAACTGAGAGGCATAAAGGGTTATTTACTAATGTGAGAATTCAAAGTGAATTCAAAGCACATTTTACATTTCAGGCCAAAGTAGCTGAACTGGAAGAACATATGACTTAGAGATTTTTTCAATGGGACTATTTTTACCATAAATTAGAAATCTAATTTGTATTGAATTCTCACTTTAGTTAATAACCCTGGTAGAACTTGTGCTGCAACAGCCAGGGATCTACCTTTTGGCATTCCTTGAACTATAATCAGTTCTACGTTTATGCAGAGAACCGAAAAAGGCAGTATTTTATATTATGTACATCTGTAACAGCTCCACTTATTGTCCATTCTGACAAATATGCTCATTATATATGACTGATGATTGATAGGTAGATGACTGATGTAGCAACTCAAATACAAACTTCACACAGTTGGTATGTGCAATGCTGACTTTGGAAATCACAGACATGGTACATTCTCATAAGTGATGGAAACCCAATGTGACAGTATGCTAACAAGCCATTCCAAAGCATGTACATGAAGCTCACTAGCAATACATGCAGGCAGAATGTATGTGTTTATGACCTTTAAAATAACTGTTTCTTTACAACATTAGAAATTTCTGTCCTCCATTAGATAATACACCTCTCCCCCTATTAAAGTAACATAATAAGTTAAACTCACTTTTTATTAAGTTGGCATTATAGTTTCACTATGACAAGAGCTCCTCCTCTTTGAAACTGATCTTCTTTCATGAGCCCTTGGAGCCCTAGAGCAGATGGATTGAAATCACTGCAGTCCGCCAGTCAGATGCATCTTATAGAGAACCATTAAATCCAATGCTTCTCTCCAAGAAGAGTTTACAGCGTTTAGCAACATCATACGTGAAAACTTATAGTGTTTCGAAGTCTTCAATGAGGAAGCACCACTAGTGGCTGTCTGATTGATACTAGAGACATTCTGAGACACATGCAAAGATTGTCATATTTCACATACCACATTGTTTCCATTTGTTTACAAGTACTGGGACAGGGCCTTGGCACAAAAATAAGTAAATTAAAGGAAGGAACACTCCAAGTACAATAACCACTACAGCAAGCTGTACTGGTTATTGTGCCAGGGCTACCATGGCACCCATCTCCTCTTCATTGTAGTCAAACCACATTGTAGAGCTTAGCTCATGAGAGTTAATGGATGTTCCGGTTCCCTCTCGCCGACATTGGCAGTGGAGGCTCCTGCAATAACTCAGGTATGGAGTCAAAACCGGTTTGACTCCTTAAAACTCCAAGGCACTCCTGTAACCATAACTACTGCATCAAGCTTTAATGGTACTTGGGGTATTACTTTAACGTTCAGAAAAAAACATTTAGTCTAACATAAGTATGAACAATAGCTTTATCCATTCATTGTTCCAGAACTATATATTTGCATCTTTATCAGTCAGTCTTCTCTAAATCACTTTTAGTTGTGCAGAAGGTAATACACATCAGCTTTTGAATAACAAATTATCAACAGTATCAGCTAGCCTTGTCCTGCTATTGTTTTGTTTGAATGTGTATATTTAAGACTGATCACATATCTCTTGTGATGGACTTAGGAGATAATAAGAGACTGGCAATCAGACATGTTAGTTCTAAAAATAGAACATTCAATAACACAGGATTTACTTAACTATGTAATTATGATACAGGAAGTTACTGTAACTAATGGATAAGGTTGTGTTTAATACATAAATTTAATTATAAACAACGGTAAAAAAATGTTTATTTGAAGAGTAGATTATCACCCATCATTTCAACTGAAATTCAGGTTTTTACATATTAAATGGCTTAACTCTGCTTCAACTAGGTGATTTGTACTGATAGAAAAGAGATTTTACATATGAAAAAGCACATACTTGTTAATCAAGACCACTTCTGGATTCTCTGTGGATTGCTGTACGTAAAATGATAAGAGAATTAGACAATACGAGCATAGTTACTAAAGCAGGCGTTTATCATGGTATGAGATCGATATCACAAAATAAGATGTTCCTTTCATTAGATACATGCATACATATAGTCCTTGATATTTATCTCCTGCAAGGTGGACATAACATACAAAGGGGGAAAATGATTGTACTTTGAGCCACAGAATGCCATTGCATACATCCCTTTTCATGGTACTTTCCATTTTAGGAGTGAAGCAGTTGGGATATTTAATTGTGTGTGTTTGTGCAGGATTACTAAAGAATACATTTTTACAAAAGTGCATTAATTTCGTTCCACATAGAATTTCATGCAGATTTGGAAGTGGAATTTTGTTTTAAGTATCTACTATCCTTTTTATACCACTATTAAGCTTTACCATATTCTTTGGAAGGAATAGGAATTATGGCATCCAATTTTCCCATTTTGTTTTGTTCTGAATCAATAATTAATCGAAATACAGAAATGAACGATTTGGGACAAAACAAGATGAAACTCATTTTTATTCTTTTTTTCAGGAAGGCCAAATTTCGTCCATATGTAGGTTCAGCTGGGCAGAATTTCCATACTGAAGACTTGATTCGGAAACATAAGGCAAACCAAAAAAGTGCCAAAAATGGACCAATCGATGTATTGCTAAATAAATGTATGATATAATAATATATATATATTTTGCAGTATTTTCCTACCATTTAGTTCACCAATTAAGTGAGAAAAAGTAACTAATAGAGGGGAAAACAGAAAGGTTCATTTGATTCAGGTGCATTTCAGCTTGGAGTTTTGGAATTCAAACGGTTACCCAATCGGCCCAAATTCAGAACAATTGCAGTTCAGACCAAAGTAACCATGAGTAATCACAGGCATTCCTGATTTTATTGATACTTGGTAAGATCATCATGCATGATCTCCATTTTAACATCTCTATGCTTTAGAATATTGCAAACTCTCTTAATTTGGATGTCATTTTATTCTCTTGCTGTTTCAAATGTGATATGCTGCATGTACTCTGATCTGTGACCACACACAGGCCTGGATTTGCATATCATGTACTATTTGTAATCAGGGTGTTTGGAATAATTGAGTTTAGGGTTACTTTTAGCATTTGGTAAATTATATCTATAATTTTTTGAGAGTGAAACCTAGGATTAAGGTAGAGTATTTTTTCCTCAGAGTTAGAGATTGAGTACATTATTTGGTGGTGGTGGTAGGGGGGGAGGGGGAGTGTTATTTCGGTTTGTGGGATTAAATTTAGGGTTAGAGAAAAGTGTGTTTAAGCATTGTAAGGCATGTGGAGTTGAAGGGTTGTTTGCAAAGTACTCTCCTTCCTAAGTCTTCTTTAGTCTAGTCAGCCTCCTATAATTGTTTATTAAGGTGTACAGCTGTGTACTGTGTCCGTTATTCAATGGTGTCACTGCAAGACATTTCCTGTTTGAGAGGCTGGTAGTGAGCAAAAGGGAAATGATTCCTTACACATATTGACCAGTCTCACACACAGACACTGGAGAAACTGGAACAGAATAGAGTTTTACTACTTCTACAACTTAACTATCAATCATGGGAGGTTGACTGGACAACAGAGGACACTGGCAAAGAACACAGCTCCTCACCATCCCAGTTAAGTTCCAAAATGTCAGATTATATGTGCTGGAAACAGATACTCCCTAGGCAAGTGTATACTCTGCCTCATGGGAAATCTGTCCCTGACTGGACAATGTACACCATGAGACAATGTCAGGACCACTAAAGTAGGCGAGCTCCTGTAAAAGATGGAAAGATAGAAAAACATATTATTTATCCTTAGAGATGGTCAGACTTAAAGGAACATGAACATGGAATAAAAACAATGCAAACCTGTAAACGAAAAATCTGAATATTCACACTAGCCAAGCTCAAAATCACTTGCCAAAAGACATTAACAAACATCCACAAGATGCAAGAAAAGACAAGAAATAGCATATTTTTCTCTTGTGTTTCTACAGATGTGACATGGAATATGCTTCATATGCTGTTCTAATAATAATAATAATAATAATAATAATAATAATAATAATAACAAAGTATTTAACCAGGAAAGGTCCTGAGGATGTTACCTTAGCCCAACATCCAGGGGTTGTTACTATATCATTATCTCTGATACAGCATGTATATGTTAAATAGATGGTGCTTGGTTCCATAAAGCATTACACGTAAGAACCCTTTTCTGCAGTGAAGAAGTGTGATTTACTGTATATTCAAATCTATTCAGTTTAACCACTAGCATATTGTACAATTCTTTTTGAATTGGTCATTTTGAAATGTAGTCTTAAATGTTTATCGTTTAATTAAATCAATTCAGTTTTCAGATAATGACTTACTAGTCCACTGGTTACAAGCTATTGGCAGGTTGGGGAGTATTGGAATGTTGAATTAAAAACCCATTATAAATAAATAGTTGGGGGTTTGTGTTCTTTTTGTATTAGGTTTTAATACCATTTGAGAGCAAGAACAAATTACACTGCCAGACCATTTGTACCTATGAAGTATTATGTTTTCCAACAGTGCAATATAGTCTACATTTCAAGAAGTCTTGAAATTCCAGCAGTATGAATCGTGATCCTGCATGTAAGACTTGTATTCATGGAAGGTCAACCAGTGCCAATAATCAGTTCAAAGCTACCATAGTCAACTGTTCATTGGCATGCGTTTGTGACACTTGGAATGTGATTCAATTACTACTAAATACATCTGTCCATTAATGCAACGTGCCATATATAAATGAATGTAGTTTTTAGGCTACTGAAGGACTGACATAAACCTGTGCTTCTCTTTCTGACTCTGAGCAAAGAACATACACTGATGAATGGGTTTCCATATGTCTTTATCAGTATTTGTCCATTAGATGTGGCTTCATCCTGGCAACTATTCAATGGACTTCATGGTGAAGCATATGTAATGGAACACCAATGAAGACCAAGTGGCTTGCATTCCTTACTCCATCATACACTTACAAGCCCCTACATCAAATAATATAATAGGAATATAGTCTTCCGGGTGGCAGAATTCTGATGTTTTTACTATCTCCAGGCTGGAAAAAACCATTATGAATGGTGTGCACCCACTTGTCAAAGGTAAGCAAGAGAGATTGAAGAATAAACTTAATTTATCATTTACTTAGCAACCTTGTTCCTATCAACACAGGTCCACACTACACCACAAATAGCCCCTGACCTCAAATACAAACACAGCAAAAAGCCATCTCAACTGATACATAAGCTGCACTTCTCCTTTCCTCTCGCCCCACCACTTGCCTGCTCGATCCTTTCCCATCTCACCTTATCAGATCTTTCTCCCCATGTCTTGCGCCTTCCTTAATACACATCTTCAACTGCTCTCTCTCTTCTGGCATTATCCCTGCTGACCTTAAACATGTCAGTGTAGTACCTATCCTGAAAAAAACATCTCTTAACCCGTCCTCCCCCTCTAACTATCGTCCCATATCCCTGCTCCCTTTCTCCTCAAAGCTTCTGGAAAAACTTGTCTTTACCTGTATGTCTCACTTCCTCAATTCCAACTCTCTCCTTTACCCTCTTCAATCTGGCTTTCGCCCTCTCCACTCTACTGAGACTGCTCTTATCAAAGTTACTAATGACCTAATTGCAGCTAAATCCAAAGGCCACTATTCCACACTAATTCTTCTTGACCTCTCTGCTGCCTTTGACACCAATTTATCATGTTCTCCTTTTTCAAACTCTTCAATCACTCGGTCTCTGTGACTCTGTCCTCTCGTAGTTTTTCCTCTTTTCTCTCCCAATGCTCATTCAACGTCTGTTTTCTAATGATACCTCCTCCCCTCGTCCTTGGTCCCGTTCTATTTTCTCTTTATACTGACTCTCTTGGCAAACGTATTACCTCTTTTGGATTCCACTACCACCTGTACGCTGATGACACCCAGATAAATCTCTCCTCCCCGGACCTCTCCCCTGCCGCCCTGCAACGTGTCATTGCTTGCATTTCTTCCATCTCTGACTGGATGTCCTCCTGCTTTCTGAAACTCAGTCTCTCTAAAACTGAGCTCCTTTTCTTTCCTCCGCCTAATACTGATCCTCCTCTTTTGCTCTCCCTTCAAATTAGTGGTATCCACATAAGTTCATCCTTGCAAGCGCGCTGTCTTGATGTCCTACTTGATTCTGGCCTCACCTTTGAGCCTCACATCTAGAATGTTGCCAAATCCTGTAGATTCTATCTTAAAAACATAGCCTGCATCTGCCCCTTTCTTATGCTAGATGCTAACAAGGAGCTTGTCCATGCTCTAGTAATTTCCCGCATAATTGGTCTTCCCAAAAGCTATATTGCTCCGCTACGTAATGAATGCTGCAGCCAGACTGATTTTCCTCTCTATTCAGTCCTCTCACACCTTACCCCTCTGTCAGTCCTTACATTGGCTTTCTGTAGGAGTCAATGAAAAGTGCTAACCCATACCTATAAAGCACTGAACAATTCTAGCCCCTCTTATATCTCTTGACAGATCCATAGGTATGCCCCTTCTCGGTCTCTCTGCTCTGCCCGTGACCTTCTCCTGTCTGCTGCTCGCACCTGTACAGCCAACTCACACTTGCAGGACCTCTCGGGGGCGAATCCCTTCGTATGGAATAGCCTGCTTACCGCCACCAGACTCTCCCTTAGTCTTCAATTGTTTAATAAGTGCCTCAAAATCCATCTCTTTAGGAAAGCTTATGGCCTCCCAGAGTAACCTCTATCTTATAATCCTGTCTCTTGCTCCCTCCTAAAGGGCAGCACTCTACTCTATCCTCCAGCCCTGCTTCACTCCCACCTTATTTGATTGCTATTTCCTATCCTAATGTGTTTTACACCCCACCTCCTGTTTTACACCCTACCTCCTCTTCAACCTATTGTTCCTGTAAGTTTTCTTGTAGTTGTCCTATTTATAGTTAAATCCCCCCATTCATAATATTGTTAAGCTCTACAGAATCTGTCGGCACTATATAAATGGCAAGAATAATAATAATAAACAACCATGTTCACATAAACCATAAACAGACACCCCCCACACTATATTATAAACAACCACTATCCACACACACAAACTTCACTATACTAATTTCCCCACTCCCATGCTACATCACAAATAGTCCATGTTCCCCTACAACATAATGTCCCCTAGTTTTATACTTATTGGGACACCAAAGACATATCATCGCAAATGAAGAACAAGTGTGCTCCTAAAGGTTCTTGTCCTGCACTAAACATCAGCAGGATGCTATGCATGGACTGCAAGACATCAAACTGTCTACCTTGGTGGGAGTATGAGTATGTTATTGATGACACAACACGAACCCCTCTCAGACCTTGCCAAATCCTATTATGGTGTAGAGGTCACCTTTTTGCCTCAATATTGCCCTGCATAGGGCAATTACCAACGTATAGGAAACATAAGCATATAATTAGCGACAGAGATAATTTTTCATATTTTAGGGCTCCTTCTCCTGCTTTACACTTATAATTTACAGGTGTAATAAGAAGGTTGTTCATATCTGAGAATGATTTATTGTAAGGTAAATTGCCTGTTACAATGAGCTGTATTTTTCTTTTTTTACCCGGAAGCACTCCTTTTTCACATTTCTACAACAAGGTTTGAGTGTAGGATTAAAAAGTACAAAAACTGGAAATTTTATTTACCAGCTTTTCTTTCTCTTTTCTTGTTGCACTAAAGCAAGATAAGAGAAGTAGACACAGATTACATGGTTAATTAGCAGGAACTCACAAAAGAGAACTTTAAAATAAACAAAACAAAGAAGTATCCTTTTGTAACACTAAACTACTCATTGGCACAAAGCATTTGTTGCACAGACAAGGTATTTTCTATTCTTCATTGAATACCATCCGTTGAGTGCCAGAGGGCTAACCAACCCATTGATTAGAGATCTGTTGGTCATACCTTTGACACTCAGACTGTACGTGTTAAACTAGAAGTCTTTGCAAGAAAAGCTTTTGTTTACTTTTATTTTTAGTGTAATATTTTCTATAATCCCTATGTGTAAATTCATTAGAATGTACGGCACTGCAAAGAATCACTTTAAAAAGTAAGCAGTTAAAAGGTCAATTTAAGTGTATCGAACATAGTTACATAGTTAAAATGCTGAAAAGAGAAATGAGTCCATCAAATTTAGCCTTTTTCGCACCTGTTTCTGCTGTTGATTCAAAAGAAGGCAAAAAAACAGATTGGAGCACATCTGTACAGAGAAATTGTAACAGGACTTCATCCATTACATCACGACTTCATTTCAAGCCTATTTAATGTTGTTGCTTTAATATAATGGTAAATACCACTTCCTTATAGCAAGAACCCCGTAACCTTCTTAGATACTGGAAAAAATTTAAACTGTAATTTCTATGACTATTATCTATGACGTGTTGTGTGGTTATGAATAATGAAAGATACTATTAATTATATATTGAACTGACTACTGTCTAGTTGTCTAGCTGTTACATATTCATAATCATCCTTTAAATCCTAACCTTAAGTATCCCCAATCCCAACCTCAAGTACAAATTAAAATTAAGTTTCCCCTAACAACTAACTCTAAGCCCTCCCTAAAATCTCCTTAATTTAGTGGTAATATTAAAAATGGCTAATTTATTGATAGCACTGAAATAAAACGTCATGTTATTAACAACCTTGCTTCATTGTAATCTCCTCTGGTCTCCATGCCTTCAAAACCACTAAAACCACTTCTCCAGAAAGGGATATAAATTAACAGTTAACATCCTTCCTTAACTTTTCCACACACCTTTTCCTCCAATCACATTCATAACACACACTGTCATTGGTGGTAATGGAATTATAGGAAACAGATTCTGTCTCTCTTGAGCCTGCTCAGATCTCTGTCAGCATCCTCATGTTGCACAGGTCATACTGATGGAGGTTATAGTAATGCAAACCCCCCCCCCAAAAAAAACACCTTTTCAAAATTAAAATAAATCAGCAGTAAGAAATGATGCAAAAAGGATTCCTCCAAAATCTTCAATAGACTTAATAAAGAACACCAAAAATCTACAGACTTAAATGGACACTATAGACACTATAGACACTCAGACCACGTCAGCTCAATGGAGTGGTCTGGGTGCAGTGTCCCTGTACCACTTACATTGCAGTACCAAGACAGCCTCTTTTGGCTATATACCAGACAGGCGCTTCTGGGATTTAACTGGACTTAAGGTCACCTGATACTGGACCTGCATGAGAACATCCTGGGTCAGTAAAAAACCCAATGGAAAAGTATTGATTTAATGCTTACCGCACATGCGCATTAGGTCCCCCGTCAGATGATGCCAGAGGAGGTGGAGCGCCGACCCAACACCCCTTGAATCAGATAAGTGACTTTAGCTCTTTAATGGCTGGGTGCAAATGAGGGGGGGGGGAGAAGGGGACCAGAGGGCCCTATAGTGTTAGAAATACAGATTTGTATTCCTAACACTATAGAATCCCTTTTAAAAAACTAAAGACACAAAAAAGCACCTAAGACAGTATTATCACTCCTTAAGTGTACACTAAGCAGTTGCAGGAAAAATAGTAAAAACTTATTTCCCATTTAGAGGTTATGGTCACCATATATTTCTTCTTGTGAAAAAAGGAAAAATATAAGGGATATCGAGCGCTCCAGCCAAATAATGATACAAGTGCAGCCTAAATACACTCCAAGTGTATTGTCATCAAGTACACTTATACAAAAACAGAAATACCACAAAAAAAAGTGCACACTGTAAAAATTCTTTACCTTTAAAATACAATGAAATGTGATGGGTCTTTTTCTTGATAGAACCCTAAATTATATAAATACAAAACAGGGAAACCATAGTGTAACCTGTATACATAAATATAACAGTGATACAATAAAGAGTGGCTCTGAACTGTAAAGGCATGTCATCCACAAAAGGGATAGTTATAGTGGTGTATCGCTGGAACCTTGAATTTTCCAAGTAAAAACTGGAACCAGGAACCAAATAGACGATATAAAAGGTGTTTATTCCAAATCGTAGTACGGTTTTGTTGGATATATTTGTGTTTCTACAGGCATTGTAAGTGCCGCAATGATAAAAACCTTTTTGAACTATTGCTAGGTCGGATAAAAAGTTTGTTGGAGTTTCTTTTTTCAATAAAACTTTTTGTTAAAATTTGTCTCATATTTTTTTACCCCCCTAAAAATGAATTTTGGTTTACTTACAGTTCAGAGCCACTCTCTAAGGGCTCTGCAAAGTGTGAGTGTTCCATTTTTATTGTATCACTGTTATATTTATGTATACAGGTCACACTATGGTTTCTCTGTTTTGTATTTATATAATTTAGGGTTCTATCAAGAAAAAGACCCATCACATCTCATTGTATTTTAAAGGTAAAGAATTTTTACAGTGTGCGCTTTGACACTTTTTTCTGTGGTATATAGATTTCTTCTTGTTGCCGGGAACTACAAAACCACCTTTCTCTATTTTTTCATTGGTAATTATGTCATGTTTTATTATTCATGTTCTGTCATTTGGCATCTTATCCTAGATGCATGATGGATTGTGGAACAGATAATAAAAACAGCCACTGGGTTACCACTGTCTGCTCTTAAAAGGTTTCGTTAGGTACATAAGTCCAGGGCCGCCATCAGGGGGTGACAACCGTGACAGTTGTCACGGGCCCGGCGGCCCTGGGGGGCCCGGACTGCTCTGGCAGTCCCGGGCCCCACTTTCCCTTTCTGCACACATAGATAGCGAATATCTCTATCTATGTGTGCAGCCGCGGGCCCCCGGCTCCCTGTTACCGTCCGCAGAGGAGGCCCAGGCAGCACACAGCTTCTCCTCCTGTCTTCTCTCTTCTCATAACTCTCGCGAGACCGGTTACCATGGCAACGCTCCGCGGGTCTCGCAAGAGTTATTAGAAGAGGAGAAGCTGTGTGCTGCCTGGGCCTCCTCTGCGGACGGTAACAGGGAGCCGGGGGGCCCCATGCCACCGGGCCACCACAGATGGAATCTCCCCCCTCCCTGGATACAGGTAAGCAGGGAAGGGGGAGAAACATTTAATTAAATTAATTAAAAATTTATGTTAAAATGCCCCTTCCTCCCCCTCCCCCCCAGATTGCACATATACACAACACACACTGCATACACTAACACAACACACACACACTGCATACACTAACACAACACACACACTGCATACACTAACACACACATACACTGCATACATTAACACAACACACACTGCATACACTAACACAACACACACTGCATACACTAACACAACACACACTGCATACACTAACACAACACACACACTGCATACACTAACACAGCACACACTGCATACACTAACACAACACACTGCATACACTAACACAACACACACTGCATACACTAACACAACACACACACTGCATACACTAACAAAACACACACTCTGCATACACTAATACAACACACACGCTGCATACACTAACACACACACTGCATACACTAATACAACATGCACTCTGTATACACTACACACTAACACACTCACTGCATCCACTATACTGACACACACTCTGTTTCGCTACACATTAACACACTCTGCATTCACTACACTAAGACACACTCTGCATCCGCTACACATTAACACACACTCTGCATCCGCTACACATTAACACACACTCTGCATCCGCCACACACTAACACACTCTCTGCATTCACTACACTAACACACACTCTGTATCAGCTACACACTAACACACACTCTGCATTTACTACACTAACACATACTCTGCATCCGCTACACACTAACACACTCTCTGCATTCACTACACTAACTCACACACTCTGCATCTGCTACACACTAACACACTCTCTGCATTCACTACACTAACACACACTCTGCATCCGCAACACACTAACACACTCTCTGCATTCACTACACATTAACACACTCTCTGCATTCACTACACTAACACACACTCTGCATCCGCTACACACTAACTCTCTGCATTCACTACACATTAACACATTCTGCATTCACTACACTAACACACACTCTGCATTCACTACACATTAACACACACTCTGCATTCACTACAAATTTACACACACTTTGCATTCACTACACTAACACACACACTAAATTCATTACACTGACACTCTGCATTCACTACACACTAACACACACTCTGCATTCACTACACACTAACACACACTCTGCATTCACTAAACTATGCATACACTCTGGATTCACTATACTGACACACACTCTGCATTCACTACACTAACATACACTCTGCATTAACTGTACATACAGCATCCACTACACAAACATCCTGTATTCACAGTACACACACTACATCCACCACACATTGAAACACTCTGCATTCACTATACACAGACACTGCGTCTAATACATGCACTACATCCACTACAGACACTGCACCCACTAAACACATTTCATCTAGTACATACAAACACTACATCCACTACACACACACTACATCACTGTACACACAGTATATCCACTACTCAAACACACTCTGCGTTCACTATACACACTGCATCCGCTACACAAAAACACACTCTGCATTCACTGTACAAACAGTATCTAATACACACAAACACTACATCCATTACACATATTCTAATTCACTTCCACTATACACACCACATTCAGTCCTGCATCATTGTCAGCGGACCAGGTAGGGCGTGGGCGGGCCCGGGAGTGAGGGGGGGCCCAGACCTTGTGCTTTGTCAGGGGCCCCAAAATTTCTGATGGCGGCCCTGCATAAGTCTCAAAATGCTATGAAAGAACAGTTTGTGACATCAGAGACTTTGCTTGCATTATCTACTTTTGTAAACCATAATCAACACTTTTTCAAATATTTCATCTTCATTGCAAAGATATTTGAGATTTACTATTCAATTATATTAATATATTTTATTTATTGCTACCTGCAATAAACAATGAACAATAAACAATGAACAGGCTCTGCAATATTCTGTAAACAATAGCCTAATAAACGGTCTTTGTTAGAGTTAGCATTTTCTTTCTTTGATGTAAAAGTAGAAAGGAGCTCAGTGTGCAGAGTCAATAAGCTAGTTCTATTAGCGGTTTCCATAACATGTAATTCGTAGATACAAGACACATTAGATGAAAAATTTATTTTGTACTCATTATTATTTAAACATTAGCAGGGTGAAATTTCAAGGTGAATTTAAAATTTAAGGCCAGAGTACCCGGACTGAAAGCATTGCTGACCACATTTTGGCTATTTTGACCTTAAATTTTAAATTCACTTTGAATTCACTCTAAATTCCCGAAAATTCTAATTGATGATTAATACAGTTTTTTGCAATTTGGCTATTTTAGTCTTCCCTGTAGCTAGTCCTTTTGATTCACCGGGCTCCTTTAACATCTTGAATACTTATTTTCTTGACTAGCTCTATTATTATTATTATTATTTGTACTTTATTGGTTTATTGCATGTAAATACAACATTAACATAAAAGAGAACCATAAATTGATACTACAGTAAAGTAGTAAAGAAAAGTAAGGATATATAAATATAAATTGTTCCAGACATGTATTTGTGCATGTAACAATTTACCACAGATACGTAGCTTGTTCTAAGGCAGTGATAGGCAACCTTTGGCACTTCAGAAGTTGTGGACTATATCTCCCCTCCAAACATCTGGTGTGCCGAAGGTTGACTATCCTTGTTCTATGGCTTACATATATCAAGACATCTGGTAAGGAGGAGATATATCAACCCTCTTCCTTCTCATCTGCCTGGAGGCCAGGTCCCCTTCACCTTAAAGGGACTGTAGTCGCCTAAATAACTTTTGCTCAATGAAGCAGTTTTTGTGTATAGATCATGCCTTTCAGGTTTCACTGCTTAATTCTCTGCCATTTAGGAGTTAAATCACTGTTTCTGCTTATGCAGCCCTTGTCTCACCTCCCCTGGCAATGATTGACACAGCCTGCATGGAAACAAACTGGTTTCACTTTCAATCAGATGTAATTTACCTTACCAATTGTACCTTACCAATTGTATCTCTTTCTCTGTAAATTAAACTTTAAATTACATACAAGAGGCTCTTGCAGGGTCTAGCATGCTATTAACATAGCAGGCGATAAGAAAATATAAATGAAACAGAACTTGTAATAAAGGAAGGATAAACATTAGATGACTCTTTACAGGAAGTGTTTATGGAAGGCTGTGCAAGTCATGTGCAGGGAGGTGTGACTAGGGTTCATAAACAAAGTGATTTAACTCCTAAATGGCAGATAATTGAGCAGTGAGACTGCAGGGGCATGATCTATACACCAAAACTGTTTCATTAAGCTAACGTTGTTTTGGTGACTATAGAGTCCCTTTAACTTCTTTGTCTGTCTATTTATTTGCACAATGGCTTCCAACTTTTATCTAGAGATGCTCTAGAGATTTTTGATTGGGTAACTAAAATAATAGATCAGGGTGCAGTAGACATTGCTTACCTTGATTTCAGTAAGGCTTTTGACACTGATCCACATAGAAGGCTCATCAATAAACTGTAATCTTTAAGTTTGGATTCCAATATTGTTGAATGGGTTAGGCAGTGGCTAAATGACAGGCAACAGATGGTTGTTGTCAACGGAGTATATTCGAAGCAAAGTCTAGTTACCAGTGGGGTACCTCAGGGAGCTGTACTTGGACCCATTCTCTTTAATATTTTTATTAGTGATATTGCAGAAGGTCTTGATGGTAAGGTATGTCTTTTTGCTGATGATACTAAGATATGTAACAGGGTTGATGTTCCAGGAGTGATAAGCCAAATGGCAAATGATTTAGGTAAACTAGAAAAATGGTCAGAGTTGTGGCAAATGACATTTAATGTGGATAAGATAATGCACCTTGGACGTAAAAACCCAAGGGCAGAGTATAGGATATTTGATACCCTACTAACCTCAACATCTGAGGAAAGGGATTTAGAAGTAATTATTTCAGATGACTTAAAGGTAGGAAGACAATGTAATAGAGCAGCTGGAAATCCTAGCAGAATGCTTGGTTGTATAGGGAGAGGTATTAGCAGTAGAAAGAGAGCAGTGCTCATGCCATTGTACAGAACACTGGTGAGACCTCACTTAGTTACATAGTTACATAGCTGAAAAGAGACTTGCATCCATCAAGTTCAGCCTTCCTCACATTTGTTTTTTGCTGTTGAGCCAAAAGAAGGCAAAAACCCAGTTTGAAGCACATCCAATTTTGCAACAAGCTAGGGGAAAAAAATCCTTCTTGATCCCAGAATGGCAGTCAGATTTATCCTTGGATCAAGCAGTTATTACCCTACATTGAAAGATTATATCCTTGAATATTTTGTTTTTTCAAGTATGCATCTAGTAGCTGTTTGAACATCTGTATGGACTCTGATAAAACCACTTCTTCAGGCAGAGAATTCCACATCCTTATTGTTCTTACAGTAAAAAAACCTTTTCTTTGCCTTAGACAAAATCTTCTTTCTTCCAATCTAAACACATGACCTCGTGTCCTATGTAAAATCCAGTTTGTGAATAGATTTCCACACAATGGTTTGTATTGGCTCCGAATATATTTGTATAATGTTATCATATCCCCTCTCAGGCAACGTTTTTCTAAACTAAATAGGTTTAAATTTGTTAACCTTTCTTCATAGCTGAAATGTTCCATTCGTTTTATTAATTTTGTAGCCCGCCTCTGCACTTTTTCTAGTGCCATAATATCCTTCTTTAGAACAGGTGCCCAAAATTGCACAGCATATTCAATATGTGGTCTTACCAGTGATTTATAAAGAGTCAAAATTATATTCTCGTCCCGAGAATGAATGCCCTTTTTCATGCATGACAATACCTTACTGGCCTTACTTGGAGTATTGTACGCAGTACTGGAGACCGTTTCTCTAGAAGGATATTTATACCTTAGAGAGAGTTCAGAGAAGGGCTACTAAACTGGTTCATGGATTGCAGGATAAAACTTACAAGGAAAGTTTAAAGAAACTTTAACATGTATAGCTTGGAGGAAAGACGAGGCAGGGGGGATATGATAGAAACATTTAAATACATAAAGGGAATCAACACCGTAAAGGAGGAGACTAAAATTAAAAGAAGAAAAACTACCACAACAAGAGGACATAATCTTAAATTAGATGGACAAAGGTTTAAAAATAATACCAGGAAGTATTACTTTGCTGAGAGGGTAGTGGATGCATGGAATAGCCTTCCAGCTGAAGTGGTGGAGGTTAACACAGTGAGGGAGTTTAAGCATGCGTGGGATAGGCATAAGGCTATCCTAGACTTAAAATAAGGCCAGGGACTAATTAAAAGTATTTCAAAATATTGCGCAGACTAGATGGGCCGCATGCTTCTTATCTGCCGTCACATTCTATGTTTCTATGTTTCTCTTTGATCTATACAGGTTGTGGACATAATTTCATAGTTGAAATTAAGATTTTCTTTTTTTTTTAAATGACCTGTGTCAGACTAGGACTTTCTTTCTGTTTCTGATGTAACACTGTGAAGCTTCTTGAGGCCAAAGAAATGTGAGAAACTAATATTTTTGTGTGGTACAGAATTATACAAAAATTTATATTGGTGGTGCCGGCACTCTGTTAAAATAATGGTGCAGGTATAAGAGGTTTTCCCCAAAATGACCTCAAGAAAATATACAAAAACATGGATATTAATACTGCACTTAAAAATGCATCAAATGTGCATAAGAAAACAGAATTAGTATATCAAAATGCAAAATTTCATTTATTGTACACTAACTATATTTAATTCATCCAAAAATAGAAGAAAGGAATCACTATTGCTGACAAATTGATGATCTCTCCGTAAAATCATCTATAGTACACATAGGAGCAATTAATAGTATATACACATCTCAAACTATTTACAATAACATACAGTTCATGAATCCCATATAAATGGTGCTGAGTATGTTTGACTATTTCAGGTGGATCCACCACTACGATGCTGTGATATTCAGTGAGCCAAGATGAAAAATAAATAAAAAAACATGAAAAAAAATGAAAAAAATAAAGCAAAATAAAAGATGAAAAAATTAGTAAAAAATGGAAAAAAGAACCTAAGAGGAGGGTATGAACCCAAAAATAGAAAAAATATAATAATAAAAAATAAATAAAAAAAATATAATAACAATAGTTCCTGGCAAAAATAGAAAGGACAGTGCACTGATCCAATAGTAAAATGGATGGGTCTCACCACGGGATGTAATGCTAGTAATGTAGATCACTCATTAATTATAGATATCCAGGGGAAAGGGTCTTTAAATGTAGTGAAGCTGTGTAGGAAAGAATCCTCATTCCATCTGATTCGCCGTTCACTAATGGCAGTCTTCTTTTCTCATGTCTGTGCCTGTCTGGGTCTGGGCTACACACGCGGGACGGTGGTGTCCCTTCGAAAAGGCCCCTGAATTCAAAGGTAAAAGCACAGCCCAGACCCAGACAGGCACGGACATGAGAAAAGAAGACTGCCATTGGTGAACGGCGAATCAGATGTAATATGTTTGGGTTCATACCCTCCTCTTTTTTCAGTTTTTTCTGTTTTTGTACTTATGTTTTCATCTTTTATTTTGCTTTTTTTCTTTTTTTCATTTTTTTTTTTTCTTTTTCATCTTGGCTCACTGAATATCACAGCATCGTAGTGGTGGATCCACCTGAAATAGTCAAACATGCTCAGCACCATTTATATGGGATTCATGAACTGTATATTATTGTAAATAGTTTGAGATGTGTATATACTATGAATTGCTCCTATGTGTACTATAAATGATTTTACGGAGAGATCATCAATTTTGTCAGCAATAGTGATTCCTTTCTTCCATTTTTGGATGAATTAAATATAGTTAGTGTACAATAAATGAAATTTTGCATTTTGATATACTGATTCTGTTTCTTATGCACATTTGATGCATTTTTGAGTGCGGTATTAATATCCATAATTTTAGCACAGAATTATATTAGGAAACTTCAACAGAGGATACACTGGGCTAAAAGGGATGTCACAGGCATCAATTTCATTCACTAGGTGGGCTGTTTCCACATGGATTCTAATTTCGAGCAGAACCACCAGACATGTAACATTGGATCTTCCTGTTCTTCACAAGGTGGAAGATATATTTGGAGATATGTGGTTAAGTTTACTTGAAGTTAGAAACCATCGGTAAACTAGCTTACGGTGGGCTTCAATATGTCTGTAGCAGTGAGCTGCTTTCTGTATTGCATTAAAATAATGTATCCAGTGTATGGAGGTAAAACCTAAAGAGCATTCACATTCCCATTGTTGAGCAAGCGGAAAAGATTTGTCTGGAAAAGTGTTTAACCATGTTTTGAAACACTTCAGTAAGGTTTTAGGTTGTAGCGGGGATGTCCAGCATCTCTTAAATATCATTTGACATGAATTCTGAAAGTGGAATATATCACTGGAGCAGAGTGTCAGGATCGGCGTGGAACCTAAACGTGGAGACTATAACACAATAAATAGACAAGTCGTATACTTGTCCTTAGAGTGGCCAGGCTAAAGCTAGAGGAGTCAGAGGGAATGCCAAGGACAGGAGAGATACAGAGAAAGGTTATAAAAAGCCAAGGTCAAAGGATACTAGAGATCAGGAGAAATGAGAAAACAAGCAAAATCAGAAACCAGGAGCAAGAGATACAAGGAACGGGCTCTTGGGCTACCAGAACCACAACAGGGCAACAAGGAGTGGGAGAGGTAAGTTAAGCTTAATTTGTTGATCTTAATTTCTTTTCATCCATGTCATAAGTCAATTCCTTATGGTTCATGGACGGTAGAAATCCTTATAAGCATATTTGTAAACATTATATTTGTGCAGCGATTTTGGTCCAACAAAGTTGCCATTAGGACCTGAATTCAGTTCATCAAATTTCCCGTTCAGATCTGAATTCAGCATCCCAGAAAGCCCCACGGTGTGCGTGTGTTCAGCGTCACAGAGAACACCAGGTGTATTTGGGTAAGAGATGAGCAATCCCGATACAGAGCTCACATATGTTATGTTAAATACCTTTCATTTGCAGATATGGAAAAAGAAACATTGGGGACATATTAACCTTGTCATTTAGATCTAGAAATGGCATTAAGGTGCCTTGGACAAAAAAAAAACTGTGAAACGTTAGTACTAACTATATACAATTATTCAGGGTGAGAGACATGTAATATTTGGAAGGATAAACTTTACAGAAAACATTGTTTAGGGTAATATATACCCAGAGGGGGGATTTGTCAGCACCTATCAATATTAGATGCAGACAGCATGATCCACACCTGTCTGCATCTAATATTGATAGTCTGAGTGCCAGAAAATAAAATAATAAAAAAATGGATGCTAAAATAGAATCACTAGATTATAGCATATTGAAACAAAATTCAAAAATCTCAGAAATAAAAAGAATAGAATTTCAGATTAATAGTCTTTCGTCTTTTATTGTTTGACTATAGTGTGTCAAACGTGTCAAATATATGTTTGACACACTACAGTAGTAATCTGTCAAGCAGATGCCAGAGCATCCATTACAGTTATAAATATATGATATCAAATTAATCATTTAAATGCTGCCAACTTCTACCATTAATGGGAAACTTTGCTTGGAGATCACTTGGTGGAACCCTCTTGAGTCTCTGTAGTATCAATTGGGATATTCCAATTGAGCAGCAACTTATGGCATTCTGCAGGATCACAAATTACTTTATCTACCATATTATATCTAACTATGTGCTTGGTAGGGAAGTCCTACTGATAGAATAGGTTTTCCTCTCAAAGTGCTTTTCTAATTAGAGCAAATGCCCTGCTTTAGACCATTGTTTTAGCTGATAAATCTCTAAACAATTGGATATTAGGAAAATGGCCACTAAGATGGCTTGATGTTCTTGACCCTTGCATAATCTTCTATGTGGCAATGTAAACCAGTAATAACGTCCCTGGGTGTTCGAGGACGATTGTTGTTAAGTCCCTGGTAGACAGTAAGTGCAGTCTAAGGGTAGGTCTTATGAAAAGGTTTTGGTTGGAATTCCAGGACTAGAGATCAGAAAAGTTGAATAACGTGGTCATACAGCTCAGATTGGTGGCTGGAACACCCCTGATCCTTATATTGTTACGAAGGTCGTGGCTCTCGTGGTTCACCACTTTGCTTTCTAATAGAAAGACACTGGCTTCTAAGGCTGTGCATGCATCAGCCAAACAATTATGAGCTCCTATGAGCTCTTCAGCTTTCTCCTCCAAGTTCACCATGTGCTCCCTTGTGGCCTGGATATCATCCCTGATATATTTTGTCATCTTTGAAGAATTCCGCCTGGAGAGAGAATTTAAAGTCAATCAGTGTTTGGCTCACTGAGAAAACTGTCGCTGGTATGGCTAGGGGGAGTGAAATAGATGTTATGTCGCTCAGAGCCTGGTGAAAGGGAGGTTTGTTCTTTGATGCCATCTTTGATGTACAAAGCGAAGGCAAGAACGCGACTATCTAAACAGTACCACCTTATATGACAAGTCCCTAACATGATGTAGATCACTGTTAAGGCCCATGATGCCACATTTCACACTTTTAAAATGAATTTAACTGATATCTGAAGGATACTCTGTCCATGATATATTATGTTTGACAGGAAATAAATATAGGCAGTCTTGTGCAACTAGTGCATGATGCATAATTCTTTAACATCCTTTATGAACACTATTTACTTTTTTGAATGCTTGGCACATACAGGATTTAAAAATCCTTTATTATTGGCGAAGGGGTGGGAATGTTGATATAACACCAGTATTTCATTTCCAACTACTGATTGTGCACAATTATTAGCTGATGGAAAAACAATCTTGGCTCTACTTACTTAATAGGTCAGTTAGTTTGGATATCATATCTTTAAATATTCTGTCAATGTTTTACCTAGTTACTATAAATATAGTAAAATGTCAACTAGCATGTAAAAGGTATTTTAAACTGTAAACATGAAGGTGTGTATCGTATTCTCTCTCGGAGAGCAAAATAGACCTTTACCTTTCAAAACTGTAGAAAGTGCTAAATATAACCCTTACATCCTTAGTGATTTATAACACATGCCAAAATAATGAAACATTAGGATTTCTTTCATTAATATTCTTTATGGAATATTAATACTAAAATATTTGAAAAAGTTTTAAATATATTTCTAACACATGATTTTAAATTCAGTTTAATTCTGAACTCTGGTAATTTCAAATTAAAAGGCACTGTCATTTTTAAAAAAAAGTTTTCGTTTCTTTATGCAACTTTTAACATAATAATTATACTGCTCATTGCCAATTACCTTTATTTACATTTATTACCTTTTCTTCCTTTGCAATAGATATCAATATCCAGATGTAACCATTTTGTTTTCCTCTCTCTGTGATGTCTGCAGTTTTCCTTTCTGTGAGATTTTTTTTGACTGGTGGATTCCGGGTAAATTAGCAGCTGAAGTGGAACTTTGTGAAAATCTGTCCATTGCCACAAATTATGCCCTCCATAAGAAAAAAGTAGAACCTATTTTTTTTCTTTAGAATTCTAAAAATAAAATAAAAACTAGGGCAGTAAATGGACAAAAAATTATTTTGTTAAATGTGTTTAATGGAGACCTGTCAGAAAAAAATGTTCAGGAGACCCATAAGGGGGTAATTAATTATCAAGCAGCACTGCTTTGGTATCACTGGAATTGTGGTATAGGTACCATGAAGATGCATGCCTTTAGGTCAGTAGGAATTAAAATAATTTATTTAGTAAGATGTTGAAAGCTGCCTAGGACAGAGGTCCTTAAAGGGTTACTCAAAACATCGTAACTATTACAGACCGCTGCAATGGTTATGATGTCAGGTGTACACTGGCCCAGTTCCTCAGTAACATACTTCCCAACACGTCAAATGGACAAAGAGTGACACTTTAATTTTAGGGGTGTGAGTGGGAGTGTGGCTAGGGGCAGAACTGTACTGAGAATAATTGATAAATATCAATTGGCTGTTCAAGAAATATTGTCCAATAAATGTGCTTTTGTCTTTACTTATGGCTAACTCTGTTAAATGCCTGTGCAGGTCAGTATGACACCCATATTAGTACATGGGAGATTTTAAACCTCCCCTATGACCCTACTAACACTGCTGTGTGTTGGGGACTGTCTGCAAAATAGCAGCAATTAAAGACTAGCAACTGGGCAAAACGTACAAGAGGGACCTGGTGCAGGCTGTAAATTAAAGAACTATGGTTGGACAGATCACTGTCCAATCCTCCATGTTTCCACTGTGTATCTATTAATTAAATTAATAAAGTGTTAGGAGGGACACAGTATCACCATAGGTGAGGGCATGGGTGGACACAAAGTCCTCTTCACTTATTTTAATTTTAGCCACCACCTAATGACCATGGGTGGGTCACAACCCCCACTTATTTTAATGTAATGGACAATGGATTGCAGTGTGTGGGGACGCTATGACGTCCAGCTTTATTATTTTAATTAATAGCCCCACCAGGTGTGCAGGGGGTGGACAGTGAGCTGGCAATTAATCATCAAGTACGATTTCATGGCTTAGTAAAATATAGATTTTTCAATATAGTTTGGCTTTAGTGGTGGGAATTAAATTGATTTAAGTAGATAAAAAGCTTTTTAGGAGCTGATAAAGCAATCAATAAAACGATCTTCAAATTTTTTTATTTTTTTTATTTGTCCATTCTTTCCAGAAATATTGAATGGTGGGGAATTTCTGTGTAATATAGACTAAACTGTCTGCTTTTTCTTTTGTAATGTAATGGGTCTTTTAATGCTTTTGTAAATTTGCATTCAAGAACTTCAGAAGCTATGGGTTAAAATGCAGTCTTATGTGAGATAACATGCAAATTGCAAGAGATCTAATATTGCCTCAGTAACCAACACTACTTGTAGGGAGATCTCTGTATTATTGATATCAACTTTTAGATTAGAGTCTCTATTCCAAATACAAAAAAAAAAAAAACTACTTGTACCATACAAATTTTCTCTGTTTTTAACAAGCAAAACAGGTCAGGTGATGGCATAGAAGGCAGTAAATATTTGACTTTTATCCAGAAGTCTATCATAGGTAGTTTTCATATCCAAGTACTTTTATAAATGTCGCATACAATCAGTTGTGCCTAATTATTAAACAGGAGAAAATCATTGCATAGTAACAACAGCAAGTAATAAAACACACATGAAATATACATATCATAGGTGATAGGTCATTTAGCTTAAAATATTGAAATTTGCAATCGATGTGAGCAACAAAATATACTTTTTTTCATTATCAGCTTTAGTGAAAAGATTTTTGGTTTTATAAAAATTATAATAATTATGAGCAAAAATATGAACTTTAATCACAAAGAGTAGGTTAAAAGGTTACGTCAAAATAAACATTGAGAATGACTAAACGGTGGCATTAGTGAGTGATTGTTGACATAGATACTAATTTATTCCATGGAACTTTATTTTCACAGAATGGAAATTTACCCCTTGGTGTAGACAAACTTTAGTTGGGTTACAAAAAGGAGAACAATGGATATCTAACATAGTGCCATGTGTTTATTTATTTATATTTTTGGCTATTGATTGAGCTATGTAACCGAGCACTTATGGGTTGAAATATTGGCTTCAAAGAGTTAAATTATTACAAATAGCAAAATATCAATGAGATTACTGATTATGACATGACGTTCAAACATGGCTTATCTGCACTTATCAAGCTATCCTTCTCCCTTCCGAGTAATATAACCGATGATAAATAGATCATTACCATTGTGAATTTGTGTGATCTTGTATAGGATTCTGCAATGTCTTGTTGTGTTGTACATGGGACATCCAGAAAGACATACCATGCAAAAGCTTACCGTAGTTACTAAGAAAACTGAATCAACAAAACAACTCACCAATGGCTCAATACAATAGTCCAGCTATGTAATGACTCTGTCAACAAAGGTCCGTTGGCAACCAAGTTTCTGACTGATGAAGAACCAAGCAGTCAAATGGATTAGTATAGAATAGTACACTGATAACCAGTTATGAAATTTAGAAATGTATTATAAGAAACCAATGCTCTTTTTATACTTTCATATTGTAATACCCTTAGCAGCAAAATAAATAAATAATACATCAATTCATATAATTGATAATACCATGTTGGTTATTTAGTTAAATCAACCTAATTTGCATTTATATCAATCATAAGTAAACTTCAGGTACAAAAAAAGGTAAATTGATGCAAAACCATTTTTTTTTTTAGAGACACACGAATATTACAATATAAAGAAAGAGAAATCATAGAGGTCATATAAACTTCTTTCCACCATAGAAACAGTCCATATACCTCAGCCAGTGCCTATACGCTCTCTGGGAACAAGAGGACCACTTTTTGGTCTACCAGTTGTGTGTCTTGATGCAGTTCCCTCAGAGCCTGGAGGTGTAACTTCAAGTGATGAAAGAAATACCGTACTTTCCTCTTGGGAGGTGATATTGTGGATTGTCTAATTCAGTTGCCTCAGGTTTAGCAGTTTCTATTAGTCATTGTTTCAATGTCTCTAGTGTCATTGTTCATACTGTGAGTGTTCCCAGAGGGTAGCATAGAAATTGGCAGTCTCTATTATCGATGCCGTTGCTCTGTGTGGCTGAGAAGATGGGCAGATCTTGGATCTCCTGCACAAAAGGTTTATGGCTATTTCACAAAAAAAAGACAGCGATCAAAAGTGGAGAACACCCAGGAGTGATCATATTAGTGAAATCAAGAGCCCCAAGTAATGACAAGTCTGATGTCAGGCTCTATGCCCTTGCCCGTCATTTTAGTTCTTAGAACAAAACGCAAGCCCTGATTTCTCATAGAACATTTATTTGTGATGTTTTCTCATTTACATAGTTTAGTGGATTACATAGGGATATTGTGTTAGTGTCCATGCATGTGTTTAACTCTAATTATAGCATAGTCAAGGAAGGACTAGTTAGGTGAGCAGAGGGGCAGTTTCCACCATTTCCATTAGCATACTGGGTATGTGGGCTGCAGCCTTATGCCATTCTTTTGCCAATTAAAGTAGTAGAAAGCACATTGGGATACCTGTTTACGAACTTCTGCAGTTGTGATGCAGAAGGCTGGATTTGTGCAGGGAACTTTGTTAGTTGGGCATTCTGCTTGACTTGGGGGTACAAACATTTTTACAATATCAATGTAAATTGTGCAAGGAGATGTTTTCCACTGAATCCAGGCTGAGAAGAGACAGTGCTCATAAAACATATCAGTTGTCCATAGTGGCATCAGAATCACAGGAAACCGAGTGATCCACCACATCACTCAAAGAGCCTCCATCTCTAAAACTCATTTATTGTATTTTCCCCATAAACAGGACCATCGACACTGCGATTTTGTGCTTTCCCCCATTTTTATTTATAGACTTCTTCCATTTGATTCTACTTTACCTTAGAAACTCTGACCTTTATGGGTGTTTCCACAATCATTCAAATCATCTGTCCTGAGCACTCACCTTTTTAACTTCCTCCTGCCAGCCACAGGCCAGAACAAAAAACCTAATTTATCAAAGTTCATTTTGCAACTCCTCCCTTTCTCTTTCAACAAGTTAATACAGTTTCCTTTTTAGAATTTTGAACCTATTCTTTCTCTAGTTGAGTCTAAGTCTGTACATATACAGTATTTGCTTTTTTTCTGAACAAACAATATGGTTCAGATACATAAATTACCTCAAAGTGTCTGCGTATGAACCTCAAAACAGAAACAAACCCAGTCTTGAATTACCCATAACAATTATTGATTTAAACTTTACAAATATATCATTACAGACTGAGAGACATCATTTTAAATGGTTTCAGCTTCTACAGAACACCTGCCATAGAAAATGGAGAATGTAAATGGCAAATTGATTGTTTTATTTTCCCTCTAGCAGCGATGCATGAATAATTTAAATATGTTTAATACATCTCTGCAATCTACAGTTTATCAGATTTTCAATTTATAGTAAATACATACATTTATAATGAAAATAAAAAAAACACTAACATGTATAAACCAAGGGTCCAGGGGCATAAATAGAAAGCACGTGGCCCCCAGGGCGAAAATTGCCCTCGCCCTACTCCCCTGTACGTCAATCCCTCCCCGCCACCCTCCTCCCATACTTTTGCCCCTCGCCCCCACACATGCAAACAGATACACATGTAGACACACATACATACAAACACACACACACACACACACACACACACAGACACATACAGACATACACACACTCACATACAGACAGACACATACATACATACACACAGACAGACAGACACACAGACAGATATACAGAAACACAGTCATAAAAGTCACACAATCAAACATACACAGTCAGACAGGCACACAGACACAGAACCATAGAGGCACACAAACAGTTATTCAGGCACACAATCACAAAGATATATAGACACAGTCATAAAAGGCACATAATAAAAAAAAACCAGTCATATAGGCACAGACATATAGACACACTGTCATACAATCTACTCATACAGGTACACTTTCATACAACTACAGACATTCAGTCATACATAGATACACAGATATGTACAGACACTGTCACACAGAGACATAAAGACATAGGCATACAGAGACATACAGATACATACAGTCACAGTCATACAGAGACATACAGACACAGACACATAGTCATACAGAAACATACATTCATATAGAGACCTTCAGACACAGTCAGAGACATACAGACACAGACATAAAGAGACATACAGACACAGTTATACAGAGACATACAGACACAGGCATACATAAACATACATACACAGACATATAGTTATACAGAGACATACAGACATAGTCATTCAATGACATACAGACACAGGCATAAAGAGACATGCATACACAGACCTACAGTCATACAGAGACATACATACACAGACATACATAAACAGTTATACAGACAAACATGCACAGTCATACAGACATACAGACACAGTCATACAGAAACAGGCATTCATACATGCCGTCACAATTAAAAAAATTACAGCTCAGACCTGTGCAATCAGGTTCCTGGGAAGCATGCTATCTGGCTCTGTGGAATTCCAGTTCAGTAGCCCATCCCCGTTACTGGGCACACACTACGTGGTGTGCCCCACAGGGAGCAGAGATATGACGTAATTCATATCCACACCCTTTCACACAGCATGTGGCAAGCACCAGAGTCAGAGGCTGGGCTGTACCAAGGTGCTGGTGCTCGGCCAAGCTACATGAAGTAACCGGCAGGAGAGGAATGCTGTGCACTTCCCTCCTGCAGGTCACCTTTACCTTAGGGAAGTGCTGGCACTAAGTATGTGACAGGGTACATGTAAGGTAAATGTAACTAAATGGGGGCTTGTGAGACAGGCTTGATGGGTTCATATTATAGCCATACATGCACAAACTAGTTAGGTAGGCAACTGTAAAGAAAATCCACAGGTGTTGAAGACAAAGTAAATTGATTCCTGCACCTACTGGACCCCCATGGCGTATGCTTAAGTAGTACAGATACAGTACACAATTAAAAAAAAAAAATATTTAGAAAAACAACAGTATGCCAGGACAAAGTTGAAAAAAGGAGAAATTGTCAAGGAAACCAATACAATAGGGGAGATATATCAATCAGCAGGTGTATTCTATTGTTGGCTGACCAGTTTTCCAACTTTACTGCACTTTTCAGATCATGACACTATGATAAATCAATCCCTATCTCTCAACATCTAGTAGTTGATCCCAGAATAGAACCAGTCTTGCCTTCATAATTATATATTGTACTATAGAATCCGGTCATATCAAGAACCCTATGCATACAAAGAGGATTCCAGATTTTTTTTCATGCCAGGTTTCCAGTGTAATTATAATTAACTGAACTCACCTGATGATGTTTAGAGATAGATAGTGAACTGCAAAGCTAAGCACTGTCATGACAAACTTACCTTTCCCTAATCGCTTCCTTTTCTCTTCCTCTCTCATGATCTTTTTTCATTTCTTCCTGTCTGCTCTGGTTTTCTTTAAAACATAAGACAAAGTAGGGACTATTTGTCTTATGTAGGTTTCCTACGCCTGACCATCTATGACCAGCGGAGGAGCAAAGTGTGCTCCATTTCCTGTGGTCAGAGAAATGTTTCCACCATTCTCACCTTTCCTCCGTGTTCTCACAATGTCTCCTTTCCGTATTCCAGAATGCCGGCAAAACTACCAAATTTCACCATAACAGAATGAGAGTGTAACGGCACCCCCAGGCATAAAAGGGTTAAACCGCCGTTTAGTAGATCCTTCCTTCCAGAGACACAGGCACAGCTACTGCAGAACACCAATCCGCCGAACAGGAAACCATATGAATGCTGTAAACAGCCGAATAGGAAAAACCATACGAATAGGTTTACACTCCTAGCAGTCAAACTGGAACAGCATACAATAAATCCCCCCAAGAACGATACAAGGCTCTGTTTTGAGGGTCAAGCAGTGAACAGTCAGAGCTGTGGGTTTATTGTTCTTATATACACATTAGTACCACCCACAGGGTATTGGAAAACAACCAATAAACACGTACAATACACTCAGACGCTCCCACACAAAATCCTCCCCTCTGCCTGTGATACAAATACCTTACACAATGGGTAATGTAATTATCACCGGCAGAGAAATACAGTTTTTCTACATTATTCATAACTTGAAAAGTATGCATCATATCCACATTGCATTGGAGAAACCTGGTTGCTCGCCTGCTGCCTTTAGATTATGGCCCCATGTTAAAAGGCTTGATTTCCCCCTGCAAAGACATGAAAGCTGGGTCATTTGGTGCTTGCCCTGTTTGAGCGGTAATACCCCAGACAGCTATGCCATGGAGCCCATTCGTATAATGAAAGACTATGGGAAAGACTTTGGCTCCATGGCAATTGAACTGTATGTGTGTGCTCTGAGCGCCATTCAGTAATAATGTGCGCTCAGATCTGAGCTATCTGGGTATATGTTGAATGTACCTGTTTTGTGCAATGGCTGCACAGTTATATGTTTTTATGTGTTTTATTGTCTTTTGCTGCCATGTATTCAATGTAGTTTTGCCTCTGCCCTTGGAGATAATTGGATTACTTCACAATTATCTCCAGGATAGAAGACTCTGTGGAACTGGTTTTGGGCAGAAAAGCCATGCTTCCTTTTTTATGTGAATATGATGCATACTTTTCAAGTTATGAATAATGTGGAAAATTTTTATTTCTCCGCTTGTTATAATTACATTACCCATTGTGTAAGGTAATTGTATCACAGGCAGAGGGGAGGATTTTGTGTGGGAGTGTCTGAGTGTATTGTATGTGTTTATTGGTTGTGTTCGAAATCCCTGTGGGTGGTACTAATGTGTAAGAATGTGTACATAAGCACAATTACCCACAGCTCTGACTGTTCACTGCTCGACCCTCAACACGGAGCTTTGTCTCGTTCTTGGGGGATTTATTGTATGCTGTTCCAGTTTGACTGCTAGGAGTGTAAACCTATTCGTATGTTTTTTCCTATTCGGCTGTTTACAGCATTCATATGGTTTCCTGTTTGGCGGATTGGTGTTCTGCAGTAGCTGTGCCTGTGTCTCTGGAAGGGGAAGATCTACTAAACGGCGGTTTAACCCTTTTATGCCTGGGGTGCCGTTACAATTGGTGGCAAGCGGCGGGATCGTTCCTACAGCCAGAAGGACAGCTACAGGAGACACCATTTCTTTGGATTTTACAAATTGAGGGCAACGCATGTCTGAGTGCAGCGACCCTGGCGGCACTGGGATGGAGCCAGCGGTGGAGTGCAGCTACTCTGGGAGAGAGTTCGATAATATGATGGAATTGCGGCTGATGTTCTTTGGACCAAATCCAGTTTAGAAATACGTGCAGTCCATGAGGGACCGGGTGTTCAAGAATCTGCAAGACCGGGCAGAAAGAGAAGGTCAGCTGGCACGTTGGGAGGAACTCCAGCGACAGGTGCTGCAGGGAATTGGGAGCCCAGTCTCCATTCCCCAGCGGCAGTGTGATATGCAGGGAATTGGGAGCCCAGTCTCCATTCCCCAGTGGCAGGCTGAGTTGCAGGGGGCAGAGACAAGTGGTCCTGTCCCCCAGCGGCAGTGTACCTTGCAGGGAGAGGAGAGCAGCTTCCTCCCTCCCCAGTGGCAGGATGAGCTACAGGGATGCTGGGCGGTCGGCTCAGATCCCCAGCGGCAGTATGATTTTTTGGGAATTGGGAGCCCAGTCTCCATTCCCCAGCGGGAGATACAGCAGGGAATTGGGAGCCCAGTCTCCATTCCCCAGCGGCAAAGTGTCCTACCAGGAATAGAGAGCCCAGTCTCCTTTCCCCAGCAGAAGGACTCTGTATTGGGAGCAGAAACAGTCGGTCTCCCTCCCCAGCGACTGGAAGTATGTATGGGAGAGGAGCTTGTTACCCCCTCTCCTTAGCAGCAGCTTAATGTACCAGGGGGAGACGGTAAGCCCCACAACTGTGCAGATGGGACCGTGGTCTCTGCACATACAGCACAGGGGGTAGGGACGGTCGGTTCTGCCCCCCAGCAACAGGGCTGTTTAGCCAAAGGGGAGACAGTCGGTCTCCCCCTCCGGCAGCCCAGCGGTGTATCTAAAGGGGAGACAGTCGGTCTCCAGCAGCAGGGCTGTGTATCTAAAGGGGAGACAGTCGGTCTCCAGCAGCAGGGCTGGGTATCTAAAGGAGAGGCAGTCGGTCTCCGGCAGTAGAGCTGGGTATCTAAAGGGGAGACAGTCGGTCTCCCCCTCCAAGCACCAGGCTCCAACCAGGCTACCTCCACAGTAGCGCTGGCACCAGGGCAGAGTACTGCTGGTCTCTGCCCACTCAGCAACCCACCAAGTCAGCGTACCCGTACCCAGCACAGCCATGGTGAGGCACCTGGACATGGACAAGCTTCTCCTCTACCCAGGTGTAGTAACCATTTATTGTGGGTGGGCTGTATTGCGGATTGTGTTTTGTGGGTGGGCTGCTGGACTAACAAGGGCACTGACCGGCAGGAGGTCAGATACCCTGTTAGTCTGTTTGGAAAAGGGGAGAGATGTGACGAGAGCAATCTCGCCACATTGCATTGGAGAAACCTGGTTGCTCGCCTGCTGCCTTTAGATTATGGCCCCATGTTAAAAGGCTTGATTTTCCCCTGCAAAGACATGAAAGCCGGGTCATTTGGTGCTTGCCCTGTTTGAGCGGTGATACCCCAGATAGCTATGCAATGGAGCCCATTCGTATAATGAAAGACTATGGGAAAGACTTTGGCTCCATGGCAATTGAACTGTATGTGTGTGCTCTGAGCGCCATTCAGTAATAATGTGCGCTCAGATCTGAGCTATCTGGGGATATGTTGAATGTACCTGTTTTGTGCAATGGCTGCACAGTTATATGTTTTTATGTGTTTTATTGTCTTTTGCTGCCATGTATTCAATGGAGTTTTGCCTCTGTCCTTGGAGATAATTGGATTACTTCACAATTATCTCCAGGATAGAAGACTCTGTGGAACTAGTTTTGGGCAGAAAAACCATGCTTCCTTTGGTCACAAAGGACTACGATGTATCTTTTGAACCACTGGACCAATTTGTATGACATATGTTTGTATGTGGAGTATGCTGATTCTGAAAATGTAAGTTTTATGTGAATGTGATGCATACTTTTCAAGTTATGAATAATGTGGAAAAATTGTATTTCTCTGCTTGTTATAATTACATTACCCATTGTGTAAGGTAATTGAATCACAGGCAGAGGGGAGGATTTTGTGTGGGAGTGTCTGAGTGTATTGTATGTGTTTATTGGTTGTGTTCCAAAACCCTGTGGGTGGTACTAATGTGTAAGAATGTGTACATAAGCACAATAAACCCACAGCTCTGACTGTTCACTGCTTGACCCTCAACACGGAGCTTTGTCTCGTTCTTGGGGGGATTTATTGTATGCTGTTCCAGTTTGACTGCTAGGAGTGTAAACCTATTTGTATGTTTTTTCTATTCGGCTGTTTACAGCATTCATATGGTTTCCTGTTCGGCGGATTGGTGTTCTGCAGTAGCTGTGCCTGTGTCTCTGGAAGGGGAAGATCTACTGAATGGCGGTTTAACCCTTTTATGCCTGGGGGTGCCGTTACACACCCCCCTTGACTTTTTACCTATTTTGTTACATTACAGCCTTATGTTCAATGTTTTATTAATCTGAATTTTATGTGATGGATCAGAACACAATAGTCTAAGTTGGTGAAGTGAAATGAGAAAAATATATACATAAAAAATTTTTTAGAAATAGAAAACAGAAAATTGGCATGTGTTTTCCCCCCCTTTGTTATGAAGCTCATAAAAAGCTCTGGTGCAACCAATTACCTTCAGAAGTCACATAATTAGTGAAATGATGCCCACCTGTGTGCAATCTAGTGTCACATGATCTGTCATTACATATACACACCTTTTTTGAAAGGCCCCGGAGAATGCAACAGCTAAGCAAGAGGCACCACTAACCAAACACTGCCATGAAGACCAAGGAACTCTCCAAACAAGTAAGGGACAATGTTGTTGAGAAGTACAAGTCAGGGTTAGGTTATAAAAAAATATCCAAATCTTTGATGATCCCCAGGAGCACCATCAAATCTATCATAACCAAATGGAAAGAACATTGCACATCAGCAAACCTGCCAAGAGATGGCCACCCATCAAAACTCACGGACTGGGCAAAGAGGGCATTAATCATTGGTGCAGCACAGAGACCTAAGGTAACCCTGGAGGAGCTGCAGAGTTCCACAGCAGAGACTGGAGTATCTGTTTATAGGACGACAATAAGCCGTATGCTCCATAGAGTTGGCCTTTATGTCAGAGTGGCCAGAAGAAAGCCATTACTTTCAGCAAAAAACAAAATGGCAAATTTTGAGTTTGCAAAAAGGCATGTGGGAGACTCCCAAAATGTATGGAGGAAGGTGCTCTGGTCTGATGAGACTAAAATTGAACTTTTCGGCCATCAAAGAAAACGCTATGTCTGGCGCAAACCCAACACATCAAATCACCCAAACATGGTGGTGGCAGCATCCTGCTGTGGGGAGATCATCAGAGTCATTATGGATAAATCAGAACATATCATCAGCGCTGTGAGTAACATCTACATAGCCATCCATCAGGAAGCTCCACTCCACCCAGGCTTATGGAACCTCCAGGCCTAAAATTGCATTTGTGTGGTTGAGAACAGAAAGGACACTTCAGAAGTTATCAAAGCTCATGCAGAAAGGGAAAACATGGATATTTGTTGCCACACACAACAACATAGTGTGGCTGGGAGGGAAACAAAACCTAAATTGCATGGATCTTTACTCTTGGGAATATTTTTTATGAACCTAAATATATCACATAGTGATTCATAGATCCTTGCAGAAAACACTGGAACTCAAAGTAAAATTACTTGTGGATTGACACTATAACTGCTTCACTATATGCCTAAAAAAAACAAAAAACTTCTGTCTCTCAGCTGGGCAAATAGTAGATCACCAAATGTTGTAGAACTACATCTGCCATGAAACTATGCCATCCTATAAAATGGCAACTATGCCAGACTATAAAATGGCAAAGCATCATGGAAATTGTATTTCTACAACATTTGTGGATCTATTGTTTGGCCACCCCTAAAGTAGGGCAATTCATGAAATGTGCTGCCCTGTGATATGCAGAATTCAAATGCGCTAAGATGAAATTCAATTATTCAGTCAACAAGGAATCTCAAAGGAATAGCTTTCTTTATTTAGGTAATTTTCTTGTTATATGAATGTAACATACTGCAGGGTAGCACTTTTCGTATACTGGATAACAACACAAATAGGTAAATCTCTATTAAATCATTACAGATCTGGCAAACCACGAAGCACCGCAATTGGAGAACAGAATCACTTAAAAACCATACAAAAATAAGATTGTTTCTTATAACATCATACAATATAAATTTCCAAAAATGTTTGTGTTTTTATGTAAATTTTATAAACATTACTTGTTTATGTGTATCTAATTGTCACACAAATCAAAATATAGTAAATTACATTTAATAAAAAAAATGCATTAAATGTAAATTAACTATATATAAAATATTTATAAATAAAAATACGTAAAGATGACTGTTGAAAATTAAGATTAGGTGTTAACATGTGACTGTACTGCCAACACAGGTTTTTTTTTTCCTTTTATCACAAAATGGCAAACTCTTCACACTTTGACCTCAAGATTATATTATTTATTTTACCAGCTATAACAAATACTATTTATTTTTACAATTAGCTTTGTGTGCAAATCACTGTTATCTCGGAGTGATTGATAGACACATTAACAAGCTGCTCAACAGGTTGCTAGGCTTGAAAAAATGCTTAAATCATGATTAGTTTTCAGTTATCAACAGGTGAGAGAACCTACCTGTACAGATAAAGTTTAATTCAACAAGTAACCTGCTAAATGTGTTTATGTTCAGACTACTTGCACATTCACTTAAAAGAGGGTTAAAAATGAATATTAATAAAAATAAGAAATTCAACTGCACAATGTTTGAAGTAACAGAAAGACATTAAATTCTAGACTAAATTACAAATTTTAAGAATACGTAAAACAAAAACTTTAATTCCATATTTGATGAGCCAGTTGTAGTTCTCTTTGACTGACTATCAGCATGTTGAAAAATTCTACATGCTGATGGGTAGTGAATGAAAAGTACCTTTATTTTTTAATCTGAAGCATTCTGGACTGCCCTTGTGGGTGGGATCAGTTTGGTGAGGGGATGTAGATTGCTCTATAACAGTGGTTCCCAACCCAGTCTTCTAGTACCCCATAACAGTCCAGGATTTAGGGACTACCCAGTTGTGTCTAAGGTGTTTTTAGAAAAGAAAAACACGTTAAACACAACAGGGTAATCCTTAAATCCTGGACTGGTAGAGAGTACTTGAGGACTGGGTTATAAGTGTCAGTCCTGCTGGCCCATCCAGGACTGACACTTCTAAAGCGCTGGCCCAAAGAGGGAGCCAGCCCAAATCTTGAAGCACAGAGGTCTCCCAAAAGTATATCAGAGTCTCGGGTTATCATGGCATTGCTCTGATTCTATATGTTGGTCCTGGACTGGAGGGAGTACTTGAGCATCAAGCATGTTCTGCATGTGCCATCAATGGTGTTCTGCACCTGTTCTTATACCCAACCTAGCACTCACTGCAGCCCCTATTTCCCTTTACCTACTCTAGTAACTCCTATCCTTTCCTTACACCAACTATAGCGCCAATGTCTCCATGCAACTACTACAGTCTCTACATTGAAGCCCTTGCACCCTCATCTCCCTGTGGACACACTACTGCTCCTATTCCCTCACACAATAACAGCCTCTATTATATCCTGCATACACTGTAGCCCATATCCCACTGTGCATGCACTACTGCCCCTATCACCTCTGCACACACTACAGCCCCTATCCTCCTCACATACTGCAGTCTCTATATCACCCACACACTACAGCCATACACACGCTAACTACAGCCCCAGAATCCTCCAGATGCATGCTGCAGCTACGAATTCTCTGCACATATACTACTGTCCCTATCCCCAAACACACCAGAGCTCTTAATTCCACACGCTACACCACGAACAGCCCTTTCTCAACTCATATTGCACTACAAGCAGCCAGGGGCGGCATTTCCATTAGTCCAGTTAGGCGATGCCTTAAGGCACTCTTTAAAAGGGTGCACCCCGCAGGGGCTTTACTGCCCATCTGGGTTCTCCCCCGCAAAAATATGCCAGCTGCACTGTGATTAAAAGTTAGGGCACTGGGCGCAAGTGACAATGGCAATTATTATTATTATTATTATTACACTGATGATCGACAGCCTTCCCGGCATCCAGGCACACTCACGGAAATAAATAACCAAAAAATGTCAGGCACTCGGAATCAAACAATAATATGTACAAATGTGTAAAAACATATAAATATATAATGGGTAATACAATCCAGCACTCACCAAAAAGTGCACCAAAAGCCCTGGCACAAAAAAAGCTCAAGAGGGGGCTGCTCTCTGCCAGGGCGAACTGCTGGCTCTCAAATTCAAAGATAAGGAGGAGGTGTTCATGCTAACATCTATGAATACTGAGCACCCTCGAAGAGTTGCAGTTCGTGGCAGACAAGAAATTAGACGGATGCCACTAAAGTCCACCCACTCCAGCTAACTAAGGAATTAACGTTAAATTAATTAAATAACAAATTAAATAAAATTAACCCCTAAGGGTTAAAAAAACTAATAATCAAAATTAACCCATTTAGGGTACAAAATATTAGATCACAGTTAAATACTGTGATCAGTATACGGATCACTGCATGCAGTGATCAAAAGGGCAAGGAAAGGGTTAACACTGTTTTAAAAGTATTAAAATGACTTTTATAACAGAGATACACTTTAAGCTAAATTGACACACAATGTTGCAGCACCGATCCGTCTCTCTCCACTTCTCAAACCACACAGAGGTGGAGGGAGGAGGATCAGGAATCCCAGCAGCACTGTGATCGCTGTGACTAGCTGTCACAGCGATCACATGTGCTGGGACAGCTCTATTGGCAGTTGCTGGTCTGCCTCTGACATCGAGACACCCAGCAACAGCGTTAACCCCGCGATAGCCGCAATCGCGGCGATCTGGCGTTAACGTTAGTTAATGACGGAGATTTTCCGTCAACGGTCCTTAACGCACAGACAAGCTTAATGGAAAATCTCCGTCTTCGGTCGGGAAGGGGTTAAACAATCAAGCAATATATATATTATTGTTTGGGTGCACTTTTAAATAAACTGTTAAATTATGGTGACGTAAGCACAAAGTGGCAAAAAGGCCTGGGTCCAACCACACTGAATAAATTAACAGCCTTGGTCACTACAGGGTTAACTGGAGAGAGAGGTCAGAGAATCCAGAAATATAACTAATGACTGGAATTTTATGATTCTTGGAAATTGAAAGATTACCAGAGTCAAAGATAAAGTAGTTATTGCTGGTGATTCAACAGCTCAATTGCTTTAAGAATATTAATGTGAAAAGTTTTGTGGAGATTTCCAGTTGCAATTATTTTTGTCCTGTTAAAACAATACAATTGTTTTCTAAGCTATGCTTATTCAATGAAAAAATTCCACCATATGGAGACGACCAGCATATTTCCAGATTCTATGAAGTATGCTTTCACTTTCTCTAGTACATAATCAGGAAATAGGCTGTAGACTGGGATTGGAGCAATTCTGCTGTGCCCCTTGTGTTTGGATGATTGCATAGATAGGTGAAAAATTCTAAGCTATGCTTTCAGATCAGCTACTCTGGGCTTAAAGGGACACTCCGCTGAAAACAGCTTGTAAAACCTCGTCTGCTGCCTTTACCCGCCCTCCCCTTCTAACCCCGCCCAGACTTCCCCCAGCTGTCCAAAGCAGTTAAATTAGAAGTCTTTGCAAGGCAGGTTCTCTGGGTAATTGCTGCCTCTTGAATTTAGCTCCACTGAGCTAAACAACTAGGAAGTTAACAAAACTATTGTCTCCTGGACACCTATGGGTAACCAGATCAATTTCTGTTAAAATCTGCACTTTATTCAAATTGAAAAAAGAGAACACACTCTTTACACATAAAGCTTTTCTGCAAGCTTAAGTGCTTTATGGGTCCGGAGTGAGCCTTTAAATGTGAATTCACTTAGACTTCTCACTCTAGTAAATAACCCTTTGTTTGTTCTGCAAAATAACTACTGTTCTTATCACTGTGATACATCGAAGAAAACTGAATTGGGCTAACTATTAAATACAGACATGGCCTTTTTTGTCTGGTCCATAACCACATCTCTGGAAAACTCCCATACTAGCTAAGCATATGCACACGCAAGTTGCCCGAATACCACATGCTCTCCATCCACTTCCAATATCTTTTTTTCCATCTCTTACTACATCCATCCATATATCCATCATTAAAATATAGCTGCACTCATTAAGAATATATACATGTTTAAATAAATGGAGCCTTTACCTCTATGCTGATATCATAATAGTGAGGAAGAGCAGGTAAAAAAATGGGACTTATAGACTCAGTGTTATTCACTATCACACACTGATAAGACAAGTTCACAAATTACTCTAAGGGAAATCAGACATTTTCCCTAGATAAATATATTGCCTATGCATAATATATTTCTCATAGCTAATTTATTTATTTTCTATCACAAAGCATACATTTATTACTGGTATATAAATTTCCATATTGTAAAGTTATTCCTAGAATATTAAGGAACTTCACATGATTTGTGGCTGCCATGTTGACTTTAAATAGATTCAATATATGTGTTATTCCTCTTGACAAAGGTTGAACCCACTTTTAGAAGAACCGTGAGAAAGAGTAAATCCCTTTATGTCCATCTTTTATGATGTAACCATAAATAAGAACTCTTTGGGGAGGAAGGTGTTTCATATTTAAATTTTGTATGTGTACAGATTTAGATTAATAATAGCTATTATTGTAATTTAGGGGTTTAGCTGCAGAACTGTGAATTGTATTTATTATAAAAAAAATCCCAAATTTAAGATGACATTGCTGTGACAGAAAGTAAGTTAAATTGTAGAATTTTTCTGTTTCACCTATCAAAGCCTAATTTGTGGAAATTAGTTTTAAATCAATTATGTCTCATTGATTAGGGAATTAATCCCACAGTTGTGTTATCCAGTTCAGAAAAGAAAACAAATGGCAACTTTACACATAAAACATAAAGTATGCAGATAAATGGTTTTACAATACCACACATGTAATATAATAGAAGTACATCCCTACTTGGGATCCTATTAAAGCTTTAAAATAAAAAAATAAGAGATTAGGCTCAGAACAACAGTCACCCGTACTTTGTGACTCAGTCTCAAGCTGTGTGAAATTCGATTAGTTGTGTTTATTAATCCATTTATCATAATAATGTAAGGACAGAGTTCAGTTAGTGACCTATCCAAGGGGACACTCCCTATGAAACCATCATGTAAAACTAAAGTTCATAGCAGTTATTGATCTGCTTAGGCCCAGGTTTTCACTACAAAGACCCCATGTGGTTATCAGATCATAATGTAGCTTACTACCACCTAGTGCTCATTAATGGAATTGTTCTTAGCTATGAGTATATTGGCATGGGTTTGATGACTTGTCATGTCATGCTTGTCAGTAGACCTGTGCATTTGTTGTGTTTAAAAAAAAAAAAAAAAAGGGATTTGTCCAAATAATAGATGATTGGTGGTTCTTCTGAATTTCGGAACTCCAAAATTTTATATAGATGAATCACAAAACAGACAATGGATGAAACTATTTTTTTTTAGATGAATCAAGTCGGCCAAACCTAGTTTTTTTGCCATACACATGTCTACTTGTCAGTCTCTTCCACAAATCAATTGTAATATTAAAATTCAAAAATCTATTTTTGCTTAGTCAGACAACTTTGGCCATATGAGGACTTATCTATACCCTTCTCAAGATTTATACTTGAGACTTTGTACATATTATACAATATCTAAACAAAACTTTGCTTTCTGGTGTATCCAGTGTGTCATTGATTTAAATTACTGCCAAAGGCCACTGATCTCCACCTAAACACTGTCCTTATAACTTGGTGATCGAATTAAAGTCTGATTCATACCAATGTGTCAGACTATTGTGAAGACTTTACTCTACCGCCAATAGCGGCAGCCCTGAAATTGGTCTCATCTTGTTTATTGCATTACAAGTTCAGTCCCACTCATTCTTTGGATTTTTTTTTAAATATACTTATACTTATGAGAATTACAAACTAGAATGTTAAAAATGCAAATTGTTATGTCTTGTTTGTTTGTAACCCTTCGATCTAAATCCCCAACAAAAAAATTAGATTTGATATCCAATATCATCAATAGTTTCTTCCAAGTAATATAGACATTGTATGATATTGTAAAGTAATATCACAGTGGCATTTAAGTAATATAAACATACTATTAATATGACGTAGTCAACATGCCATTGATATTGAGAGTGACCTCACTCCAGAGATATCGTTAAGGTTTAGGAAACAAGGGGATTATTTGTTAAAAATTTGCTTATAATTTTCTCATGCAAATTTAGACATTCAAAAAGTGATGTAAAATATGTAGTTCGCTGTAGTAACTTGCAGTTCAAGTGAGGCTGCTTTTAAAGAGTACCAGAAAGAACTTAGGTGATATACTTACCTGCTTTTTAATTGTTTTTCCAGTGAAATAAAATTGTATTATTATTATTGCACTTTGTGAGGTGCTGCTTAGTAGAATAGTTTCCTATAATTGTATAATATTTCAGCGCCTTACACACCTGTATTTTTAAAGTAGTAGTTTGCTATAACCTGTTCAATCATTCTTCTCGCAACTATAGACAATGTCATACACAATGCCCATCATTATGGTGATTATTATGTAATGCATGTAATACCCAAGTAATATGAGCATTGTATTGTTTAATAAAGGGAAACAATTTAAAACAAATATAAAAAAAAACAAAAAATCCCCCCAAAAAACGGCATTCCTTTAATTACAGGGATGGTAAATTCTCTGTGTCTTTACCCAGAAATTGCAATTTTATTGATCAGTTCATTAAACTGGAATATAAAATCCTGTTGTTTTTGAGGTTTAAATGCCATTATGCCTACTTAAAAGCAAGCTTGTAGCAAAACAAATTGTACTTGATCCAGTGTATTGTTAGATGTCTCCAGGTGAATGAATAGAGTCAGCCATGCAGCCAGAACAGGTTGATCAAGTAGATTGTAGACATGGATTAACTGTCTGCACACTACTGTCTGTTAAAATAACTGAAGGGGCAGGGTGTGACTAAATCTAGAAAGAACATAATTACAAAAAAAGCACAATTCAGTTTATTGACTAAACTGGGCATAGTAAGAGAATCCATGGGAAATCTCAGCATTTGGGTCATAGTACCTGAGCTGGAATTATTATCTTCAGATTAGCAGTTTTGGGCTAAAATTTGAGATTCTCTGATACTTTTCCAACATTTCTGAGTGTAGTGAATGAGCTTGATAGGACTGTACCAGCAGACAGATTGTTTTTAACAATTTAGTATTCATCTAAAAAAAGAAAAATCACAAAAATAGCACTGATGTTATTTATTTTTCTTTACATAAATTATTTTAAAACAATATTTTCAATAGGTTGATACTGTTATCCTCTAAGCCTAAGGAATAGCAAGTTAAAGAGTTACTCCAATCTTTTTGACTAATGAGGTTTTTATTCTGCCTCATAATGCCCTAGCTAGGTTCTAGCTGGGTTCCCCACTTCAAAGTTGTACAAAGTTTTTTTAAAACTAAACTGATCTCTCTCCTCCATCTGACGTCATGGAAATCCTCATACAGACCAATCACAGGCTTTTCATGGAGACGCCTGTGATTGGACTATTTCGCCAACTCAGAATGCATGAAGGACAGCAGAAGGACCGCACAGATGAAGAGAAAGGGTAAAGGATGGTAAGGTTCCTGCCTGAAAGGGAGCAGATTGTTATGTTTGTTGCCAGCACGCAGTGCGCACTGATGAGAGATATACATTTTGCACACGACTCATGTTTGACAGTCCACAACTGAGTTTCAGACTGCCAAAGTCATATGTGCCTATCCCACGGCACCAAAGGTAATATATCTTTGGGTGTGCAGTGTTTCAAGTGGAAACATTGTATATCCAGACTCTGAAAACCATGACCTCTTTAAATGACTGAAGTGGTCATGGTAGTTGGACTAACTTTTTATGTGGACATATTCACCAAGATCTAAAGACCGGAAGAGACACATCAGAATGAGCTATGCCCCACTTCCTAATTGCACGAACAGCATCCATAGCAACAAAGAATTAGTCATATAAATGCCACTAAGTGACATTTATAGGACTCATCATTGCTGCTATGTTCGCACTAAGTGTCACTAAGTTACAGTTATAGGACTAATCCTTTGTTGCAATGGGCGTTATTTACACAACTTGAAAGGACCAGGCTAGGAAGTGAGGCGGAACTCATTCTGACACATCACCTCCGGTCTTCAGAACCTGGTGGATATGCCCACACTGGTGCACAAGTAAAAGGACACATGGGAGAAGTTAGGAAGTGACGTCACTTCTGATCCACGATGATATGGAAGGGACACAGCTATAGAGCATACTCCCCTCGAATATGGCACTAGTGATATGGCTGGATTGCGAGCGCACTAACCAAAATGATTTAACATGGACCATTTAAAAAGATATCCAGGCAAGGGAGCAGATACCATTTAAGAAAGCTACAGAGAGTGGTGAAATGTGTCTCAGACGATTGGAGAACCTGAGTACTTTGTTCATACAGTATTTATGTCTTTTACTATTCTTATTTTAATAAGTATACTATTGACAATATAAATTACAGTCTAGTGGACTTTAACATCTGCTTCCACATACTAAGAAGGGCTGTGCAACCCTAGAGAGACATATATGCTGATGCACCAAGAGCCAGGATATATAGGCTTTTAACAAAGTGAGCAGGCAGTGGCGAAACTACAAACAGTGCAGCCAGTTCAGCTGCACCAGGTCCCACACACTCAGGGGGCCCATCGGGTGGCCCATGCACTTACCGATGGGTATTATTGCTGATCAGGGGCCCCGTCAGCACCATGGCCCTTTAACAGTGTGTGAGGAGTACAGTGTGTGTGTAAGCAGTGCGATGTGTGTGTGTGTTTGTTAGAGGTGTGGTGTGTGTGAGGGGTGAATGTATGTGAGGGGTGCAAGTGTGTGTGTGTGTGTGTGTGTGTGAGTGGTGTAGTGTGTATGATGGGTGCAGTGTGTGTGTGGGCTGTAGTGTATTTGAGAGGTGCAATGTGTGTGTGATATGTAGTGTGTATGAGTAGTGCAATGTGTGTGTGTCAGGGGTGTAGTGTGTGTGTGTGTGTGAGGGGTGCAAAGTTTGAAAGTGCTTTGAGTTAAAAGGCCTAAACTGTGTGTGGGGGCAGCAAATATGCCTCCCCCATTATTATTTTTTTAAAATAAAGTAATAAACATGGTAACCGCCTCCCTTCTTATCTTTGCACAGGGAAGGGGGACATTGCTTGCAAGCACTGGTGGTTCATCAGGATAGAGTTCATGCTCATGAAATTCAGCCTCAGAGCGTAGCCATGGTAATTGTGGCACCTCCCGGGGGAGCTGCAGGCTAGAACTCCTGGGTCCTCTCTCCTCTCCTTCCTTTGCCAGATCCCTTAGTGAGGTACTAGTGGGCCTGTGAGGAAGTTCTTTGATCTCCCCACTCGCTCTCATGGCATGCAGCAGGTCCGGCGCTTGGATAGCGCTGGCTCTGCATGAACCAGCAGGGGAGATCATCCGAACTCCCCTGTTGGCCTCAGCCCAAGGGCAAGTGTTTTCTCCTAAGAGCTCCAGTATTTGCAAAGGTGGTAGTAATAGCCACTCAGTTTTCTTAAAGCGGCACTGTCACACAGAACGTGGTTTTTTTTCTACGTTTGACCTTCTTTGACCAAAGGAGGAGCTTAAGTCCGCTCCATTTGCTCTGGTCAAAGAAATTTTCCCACAATACTCCTCTCTCCTCCTGTGTTCTCGCGCTGCTTCTTTTGACATACGAACGTCCTGTCATTTAGACAGGGCTCCTTCAAATTCACAGAAGTTTATCCTAACAGAATGAGTACAGTATGTCCATTCGTGTTAGGACAAAATTTGTGCATTTTGTTTGTTTCAGAATGTCATTTGAAAGCCGTATTAGGGAGCTATCTACTAAAAGGCAGAAAGACTAAAATAAGTCTTTTAGCCTACTTTACTAAGTAAAAATTACTTAGTGTTAGTAAATAAGATAGTTTAACATCTTCCTCCAGCCCCTACTCGCTATGCAGCAAGCATCCATAAGGTCTCCCCTGGACTTAAGTAACAAAATTGGGGGGGCCTACTGCCTCTTCCCGCTAGGCCCCACCAATATGGAGTCATATTGACACTCATAGAATGACGGGTGGCATGGGGGTATTAGGAAGTGCTTCTATTTTTACATATAACAAGGAGAGAGCAGAGAGTCAGTAGCTCCCTCCTTGTAATAAATTAAACGAATACCGAAATTCCAAAATAGTTTGTTTGAAATTTCTATTTATTCATTCATCTTTCTGACAAATTAATAATAGTTGAAATCACTCTCCTGAATTTCGATCAATAGCGAATGCCCAAGTGTTCAACTGGGCATGTGCGATAATTTCACAGTGCTAGTGTGGGCAGATGACGTGTCACTCAGGGCCTTCATTTGCCCACACAAAGATGGCTGTGCCTAGGATTTAGGTCCGGGCATGAAATAAAGATTTAAAAAAAAGGTAAAATGGAGGGGCATAGGGGGACAATAAATTGTGATTGAGTCGGGGGGGGGAGAGAGGGGTTAAAAAAAAATAATGAATGCGGCCATGACAATGCCACTTTAAATAGAAGTAAAAGGAAATTGTTTATCATAAGTTATTCTGAAAGCTATGTTGGTTCAGTGGAAACCCTAGTTTGCTAGAGTTGCCTGTGTTTATTGCTTACAGAAAAATGCAGAATTGTTTTTAATAATATGTACTTTTTAACCCATTTTCTCCCAATAATGTGTATTCACAAATTCACTTCCAAAATAAAATGTAGCACATGAAGCTCCCCTTACTTTGCCTCTTTCCTCTTTGTTTTTATTCTAATTGTTTTATGCTTGTTATGCATCCCATATTACATTTTTAAAAGACAAGTGATGTTTACAAATCGTACTAATACTGTCATACCTCCACGTGGCCCACGCCGCTCCGGTCCCGCCATCCGCTCTGCTCCTCCTGGCTCTGCAGCTTCCAACACAGTGCACGCACGCACGCACCCAGATGCGCGCGACCATGGATGCGCGGCATGCACGCGCGGCATCTTAAAGCGATAGTACAATTTTTTGCAGCAATCCTGGTAACCCTTTTATAATCTCTCCTATTCTCTTCCCTAGCCTATCAGATCTCTCTTAGCCCTATTTATACCTCCCTCCTACATCACTTCCTTGCCCTGTCGTGGTCTATTGTAGCCCGAGAGTGCGTTCTGTATACTTGTGTGTTTCCTGGCTTCTGACTTCGGCTTGTCTCTGGTTATCTGTAATTTCTGGCTTCCTTGACCCTTGGCTTTGTTTCTCATTTATTCTTCCTTCTCCTGCCCTGACCTTGGCTCGTCTGATAATTCTGTTACTCTCCTTACTTTTCTTCACGTTAAGTCCGGCCACTTTAAGAACCGGTAATACGTCTAGCTTGGGTTGTCTGGTAGTCCTATAGTTAGCGTGTTGGGGAACCTAACCTTGACAACTACATACTACCAACATGCTATCATCCAGCTTTCCTGAGGTTCTTTGTGGCACTTCTAATGTAGAGTGACCAGGGATAGCTAGTAATATAGCTTTCATTGTATTATAATACATTGCATTAGAAGCAATATGCAATGTATATAAGACAATGGCAGCAGAAGACACTGAGAAGTATATGTCCTACTGAGCTTTATTCGTCACTGGTGGTTAATATTCATGACTGAGCAAATAAGACTGTTGATTTAATAGAGGATGTCCCTACATGAAGGACTTACAAATCAACAAAATGAATGAATGAATTAATTAACCCGGCACATTAATTTGTAATATGACTAAAATATATGAGCCTCTAATACATTTGACAACATAAAAAACAAAACAAGACTCCGAGACAGCTTCCCCAAGGCAACGCTGACCAAGCTGAGGATCAATGTACACTGGGTATCCACATTACAAGGGGAGATTGTTTTCATGCCCCTTATATGTTTTATTCCAATACATTTTTTGAAATTGAAAATTGTTTTATTGATTAATTAAATGTGTTTGAATTGTTCAATCTGCTCAGTTATGAGAATTAAAGTTTAGTATCACAATTTATTCAGTAGCTCATACTATCTCTTCTCTCACTCATTTGTAACTGTCTCACCTTCCTCCAAGACCATCACAATCTTCAGGATCTCAAACAATCACAGGTAACATTTTGTTTCCACAAACACAACGTCTCTCAGTCTTTTGATAGCAATATATTATAGTATTGGATTTTCTTTTATAAACACAGTTCATCAGTTTCAGACACATATCTCTAGCCTCCACTGAAAATATTCTTCACCTCACTTACACAGATTCAGAAAGTTACAGTAACCATTACAGTGCTATCCAAATAATCAAAATGGATCAACAGGTCTAAGATAACTATGATAGTCCAGGTAAACAAATCACCAGGAAAAAAAATGAAAATCAGGCATGGACAAGCTGGGTCAGAACTACAAAAATGTACAACAAAATCAGCGTCAGGACTAGCATGGTCAGGAATATCTAAAATACAAACAGAGTCAGGAACAAGACCAGCTCAAAACAAGAAAAACACAAAAAATGCATGGTAACGTTCATAAGGTTCTGGAAACTATGAATGGGCACTGGAGTGCAGAAATGTGAGAGAATATATAGGCCCAGTCCAATTTTGTATTATTCATGCATTATTCATGTATGAGCATAGTATCAGGCAGGACACCAATTAATTAACAATTAGAAATATAAAAAAAGTGTGAAAGTTCACGCTCTCATCATTTAAGTTACATGGTGGCCAAAATTACTTGGTACAAACAGGACTGTTAGTAGTATTAAACCAGAGTTTAACATGGCCACGTTATTTTGAGAAGTAAACTCCTGGGTTTTTGACTCATGCATGACAGGGTTATTTACTGAAGTGAGAATTAAAAGTGAATTCAGTGTGAAATTGAATGTCAGAGTAACTGAACTGAAAGCATAGCTAACTTAGAATATTTCCAGTTTGGCGTTTTTGATCATAAATTTGAATTCACCTTGTATCCTCACTTTAATGAATAATAAACAATAAGCGAGATGTCACTGGTGTGTCATTCTTAGAAAATTATTTCTGTTTTGATATCAATTTGATGTCTAAAATTTCTTGCACCAGAATATGATGCAGTAGCATTTGAGTTGGCCTGACATCCACTGAGGAAGATATTTGTCCAGAGTCAAGAATTTAGGGAATGACATTTTATAAACTCCGGAAAAAAGAATTTGTGTGCAATAATGCCACACCATGTGAACTCACTTCCTATAATATAAAGCTCTCTTACTTGGATTCATACTGAAATCTAGACTTGTGCATTTGGTTTCAAATGAATTGGGATTTGTCTGAATTTCAGGAGAATTGTTGGTTTATCCGAATTCCATAAATCTGAATCGCCAAAAGAACAAATCACAAAACAGACAGAGAACGGAGGGGTGACAGGACATCCTGGAGTGATAAAAATAAATCTGCTGACAAAGCTCTTTTAATGAGATTTACTCACAAATGTTCAATGTACAAGTTTTTGAATTTGGTGTGCAGCATATTCAAATAATAAAAAAAAAAACATATTGCCTTATATGTGTTTTCCTCTTTCTCAAAGGTTAATGCGAATGTGTGTAATACTTAGGAAAAGATATCGGACGATTCTGAGGGTATCATTCGGATAATTTATCTGTAAATTGCTGCCCTACTGTGATACAGGCATTAACACTATTGCATAGTTATTGAAACTGTCATTGATTGCATCACTTAAAGCTCCTTTTCTGGGTAGCAACTAAGTACTTGCTGTATCCAATTTTGATAGCACTGGCACTACAGCTGGTTAAATTCCTTGTAAAGGTTTTTCTTAAAAAACTGCAGTTATTCAGTGAAATGGTTAATGCTAATAAGCTGTGAAAAAACAAATGCTTGCAATGAATATACTTTGGCACGCTATTGTAAATGAATTGCGATTTCTTAGAGTTAAGAAATATCCGCTCGGAGAGAAGCAGTTAGGTTTTCTTATACCAAGTCTTTGGCTTTGTACTTTGACGTAAATGCAATGTTTGGATAGTGTATCTTTAATATTTGTGATTAAATTGCAAAGATATATATTCTGACCTTTCATGATATTTCATTATATAACAATAAACTGATATAATCAATAGGCACTGAGTTAAATGACTTAAATGTAAACCATACGACATGTTAAAGAAATGGGTTTCTTTAATTGTGAGTATTAACGTCTTGCAAAGAAAAGTGAACTTTCAAAACCACTTGTTAAACATCTTTTGCAGGAAATTTAGAGTTAATGCCTTCTAAAGGTTTAGTTGAATTATTTTCTTATGTTGTAAAACACATAAATATCTTACACAGTCCCATGTGAAAACTAACAAAATGTCATTATTTTCATAGCAGAACTGCCAAAATGAAGTTGGATGTACCTCAAAGACTTGCAAGGAAATAAAACCATACAAATGATACCAGAAAATCATGAAATTAGTTCTAAAATTATGATTACTATAAACCTCAATGGACCGAATTCCTAGTGAGAAGCAAAATATTCCCCACTTTATAAAAGTGCTTTATTCAAATATTTATTAAGGATCACATTTTTATACCGTTTCTAATGTTTTATTGCTGAAATGTAACATTTCTGAATGTATGATCAATATAGTCCAAGTACGGGGGCGGGGCCTGACAGACGCAGATAGGAAGAGCTCTGCAGCTATTAGCGATACATTATTACCACAATTAACCATGTCAAGCCTATGGATACTGCCATACCCTGGTGAAAGTTGGAACCAGAGATAATCAGGGCACTGACTCTGCTCTGGGCTTCTATTTGATCTGAGCCTAAAATGTACTTAAAGAGACACCACAGGTACCCAGACCACGTCATCTCATAAAAGTGGTCTGGGTGCAGTGTCCCTGTTCCCTTAACCCTGCTATGTAAAACATTGTAGTTTTAGAGAAGCTGCCATGTTTACATTAGAAGGTTAGGACTGCCTTTAGTGACTATGTGACCAGACAGACACTAGAGGCACTTCCTTCTGTTTCACGGAGTTTAACTTGCATATCTCCATAAGAAATCATTAATTCAGCTTTGTATTCATAACACTACAGTGTTCCTTTAAGTTGATGAGTGCTAAGGCCTAGTTAGACAGTCCGCTGGGAAAAATAGATGATCTCGTGTGAGAGCTGCATTTTGTTCAAAAGGAGTCCCCGTCCGCCTTTTGAACCGATGGTGGTTATCCCACTTCCCTCTGCCGAAGCCATCCAGTTGGCCCTGGCATCTAGTGGTCCACGAGGACTATAAAGCCAGCCCACACTGGTCACCTAAGATGGCTGCCATCTGACATGCTTCAGAGTCAGAGAGGAGTGGGAAACATTGGAGGACAGACAGCCTGGAGGCATATGATATGATTTGTGCCCAATTTGGCTGCCCAGAATGTAGCATTCAGCTACAGCTTTGAGAAAATCTCCCACAAGGATTACAAGCAGGCCCACTTACCTCTGAACAGTGACAGACTCCTCCCAGCATATTTTTTGATTTGGAAGACCCAACTGGCAAGATGGTGCAGATAACTAAATTTAAGAAGATCTACCCAGGACTTTGGACTGTATCATTTACTTAAGATCAGATGCTGGCTCTGAGCCAGGCCTGGGCAGGTGGGGGTGGTCATTGGCTCTATTATTATTATTTTATTATTTATATAGCGCCAGCATAATTCCGTAGCGCTGTACAATGGGTGGACTAACAGACATGTAATTGTAACAAGACAAATGGACGCACAGGAACAGAGGGGTTGAGGGTCCTGCTCAATGAGCTTACATGCTACAGGGAGTGGGGTATAGTGACACAAAGGATATAAGAAGGGGTAATGAACTAGTTTTTTGTCAGTTGCAGGAGAGGAGTCATTGGAGGGGGCGAATGAAAATCCGCTAACAATTTAAATGATATGCTTTCCTGAAGAAGTGTGTTTTCAAAGATTTTTTGAAGGAGTGGAGACTGGGTGAAAGTCTAACGGAGAAGGGAAGGGAGTTCCACAGGAAAGGTGCAGCCCTATAATGGGCTCTATAATCTCTCAAGGTGTGGTGGGTTGAAGTAGCCTCCGATGCAGTTTCCTACAGGATGTTACTCTGTGTTTCATAAGTTTTATTTTGTTACAGCCTTGGGGAGGTCTTTTTTACAGTATGATCTATTATATGATCTGCTACTGATATTTATGTATCTGCATAATATTGTACTTATTTTGCTCTGGTTCTACTCTTTATTCAAAATGAGTTATAATTTATATTACTACAGTATATGATGTGACATATGTTGTCTGATCTTGGTAACATCATATATCCAATATTATTTGCAAAATATCTCAATAAAAAAGTAAATTACAAAGAAAATATATTCCAAGTACCTCATATTTTTTTGAGAAAAAATACATTTCACAATAAAGTAAAACCATTTATGTTTATTACATTTTCATTTATTAGATAGCTTTGCATTGGTTACTATTTTCATATTATATAATGGATTGACTATAAACGAGCAAAAGCATATACAATAGCAGCGTATATTAAAGTTTATGATGTACATTCTCTATGCTGATCTTACCACTCCCCAATCTTCACCCCCATTGGAGTCAGCTAACTCGTATCACCTTTTTGTACTTTCTACAACCTGTATAGGTTTTCCTGCTTTCATGACAGGGGAACTCTTGGAAGACAGAAGGAACACAATTTTCCAGAAATGCCACTCCTGAACTGATGCTCGCTCATCTTCACTCAAAGGAATAAATCCGCTTGGAGATTCTTTGCCCCATTCACTTTCCCTATAGAAAGTAAAAGGGGGTCTTAAAATGGTATCCTGCCTCAGCCCTGTGGAATCTTAATAGTTATCTAGGTAGTTCCTATCTGCATTGTGTACATTAAAGAGCAATCACTATAAATAATCTTAAACTCACATTAATTTTATGCTAGTTGTTCAGTATTCTGGTTCAGATGTACTGTAATGTGCATATACATTTGACAACTCAATTTATATATGCTTTCCTGATTAGCTATATTATAAGTTTATATTACATGTTTTGTTTAATATACCAAAATGTGAAGTTCATATCTGTGATATTGTCCACTTATTCTTTGTTTAGTAGGCACGTTTACTATCACACCAAAAATAAATAAGTAATAATTAAAAAACCTAAGAATCTCTCTCTCTCTCTCTCTCTCTCTCTCTATCTCTATTATCTATCTATCTATCTATCTATCTATCTATCTATCTATCTATCTATCTATCTATCTATCTCTATTATCTATCTATCTATCTTTCTATCTCTATTATCTATCTATCTATCTATCTATCTATCTATCTATCTATCTATCTATCTATCTATCTATCTCTCTATCTCAACCTGCATTCTGAGATGAAAAGATATCCAGAAAGCTTCAGAGTTTGCATTGACTTAGACAGGTGGAATGTGCAAATAATAAAACTCAAACAAATGCCAGAAATAACATATATTATTCATAATCTTCAATGAAACCTGTGACATTTTAAAGTATGCTGACTAGCGTTCAAAACAGTTCTAAATATGCTGAGAAACAAGATCACAAAAAATGAACCTTAATGTCACCTCAATTTAAGGTCATTGTGTTCTGCCAACATCCCCACAAGTTTTTTTGCTCAAATTAACCATGTAATTACAGAGAAATTATCACTTTGTTATTTGCTGTGGTTATGGTTTTTGGCATGTACATGTTTTGATGCCTAGATTCTACATAATCTAATACACCTTTGTATGAAAATGCAATTCGATGCACTGGTCTACTGTAGTTGTTAAGGTATTTAGTAGCATTTTAAATTTTTTTTATTAAAAGAGATGCCATATGTAACATAGGCGAAAGAGAAGATCTGGATGTCATCTGTAAATAAATGAGCATTAAAACTATGAGAGGAGATATGGTCACACAGAAATTTGTTTAATGAAAAGGAAGCAGAATATTTTTTATTAATTGTTATTAGTGAGAGTCAGTTTAGGGCAGACTCAGTGATACCGAACAATATTGACAATGTTGATCTGAGCAAGACTATTCAATGAGATCTTGGTGGCTTAGGACTGAAAGGAATGTCTAGAAGATAATAGAGTGATTCATAAGAAACACAGTTCATGTGAAATGGAATGTATGGGTGTACGATAGTACACTGTGTAAAACATCCCAAGATTTAAAGTGATGGCAAATTGGTTAATTGGTTTAAGCAGAAAAAGGAAGGAGCGTTTGGAAGTGGGGCCCTAGTAGGGAAAGATATTTACATTTTTGCAGTTGAGTGCAGGGCCTGACAACTGACCAACACAGTCACATATAGCTGGTGGTCAGGGCCGGCGCATCCATAAAGTGGCTCAGGGTGTCCGTGTGGCCAGCAGGAGGGAAGAGCACAGTGCTCCTCTCTTGCCGGTCACTTCTTTTAGCATGGCTGAAGGCCAGCAACTCCGTACAGCCTGCACCAACTGTGTGGAGGGGGCGAGGATCTGAACACGTCATATCTCTGCTCCCTCTGTAGCACACCGCAACTGGTGTCCAGTTGGGGTGGAGCTACTGCTTTTCATCGGCATGGGAGGAAGTGATTTCCTCCCAAGAAGACTGGAGCAGGAGAAGGCACAGAGGAGGGGGGCTGGGCAGGGCCAGCTCCTAAAAAACTCAAATTACCTCAGGCAGCACTCTGGATCCCAGGTAAGCCACCTCCTGAACCCTCAAGGAAGGAAACACGAGGGTGGCTAGAAAAGAGTATATTTTGACCAGCATGACACACACACAGACATACAGACATACACACACATACAGACACACAGACATACACACACTCACATACAGACACACAGACAGACAGACATACACACACAGACACATAGACAGACATACACACACTCACATACAGACACACAGACAGACATACACACACATACAGACACACAGACAAACATGCACTCATATACAGACACACATACCTTTCCCTGGGGTCCAGTGGTGGCTCAGGCTGATGGGAGTCAGAGTTCCCACTCTGACTCCCTCTCCTTTCTCCCGCATGGCTCCCAGTGGTTGCTGGGAGGAAGTGACCAGAGCAGTCACATCCTCCTAGCCAGTGACATCAGAGGGGGCCTGTTCACGCTGTTAAAGCGCTGACCGGGCCCCCTGGAATAACATAGCATCGGGTGGCCCTAACAGCATGGGCCACCCGATGGGCCCCTTCCATGCAGCCCCGGCGGTTACCCGGTGCAAGCAGGGGCCGCATTACTCAGCTGTTGGGACCCGTGGTAGCAGGGGTCTGCCGGGTGGCCAGGACTCCTGATGTGATGGGCCCGGTCACAGCTGCGACCCCTGCGACCGCGGTAGTTCTGTCACTGTATGTGTCTGTATGTCTATCAGTATGTATGTGTGTGTGTATCTGTATGTCTATCTGTGTGTTTGTATATATCTGTATGTCTGTCAGTGTGTCTGTATGTTAGTGTGTGTTTATCTGTATGTCTGTCAGTGTTTGTGTGTATCTGTATATGTCTGTGTATCTGTGTGTCTGTCTATCTGAATGTGTATCAGTTTGTATATATTTGTATCTGTGTATCTGCATGTGTGTGTATCGTGTATGTGTGTCACAGTGTGTGTGTGTGTGTGTGTGTGTGTGTGTGGCAGTGTACGTGTATATGTGCATACATCTCAGCATTCAAACGCCAAATACACCCCTGCATGCAAACATCAACACTACATCCAAACAAACCATTCAAATGTTAACACTACATACAAATACACCTCTGTATTAGACACCAAAATTATATATAAACACACCCCTGCATTCAAAAACCAACACTACACATAAATGCATGCTTGCATTCAAAAGCAAACACTACATACACACATACCCCTACATTCACACAAATATACTCCATACAAAAACATGCTTACGTTCAAACACACAAATACTGCTCAGTGCTAAATACAATACTGCAAGCATTAGGAATTGGTAGAGCACCAGCTTTTAAAGCATTGTTGAAGTTGCACGACAGATGGGGATCTATCTTTTAGCCACCCTGTTTACATACACAGCCATACATACACAGACAGTAATACAGAGACATACAGTCTGTACTACTGTCTGTGTATGTATGTCTCTATATGCCCATCTATGTCTCTTTAGGTCTGTGTCTGTATTTCTCTGTGTGCCTGTGTCTGTCTGTATGTATGTCTGTGTTTGTATAACAGTGTGCCTTTCATGACTGTGTTTCTGTATATCTTTGTGACTGTGGGCTTGAATAACTATGTCTGTGTGCTTGAATGGTTGTGTGTCTGTATGTTTGTGCATTTGTACATATATGTCTTTTTGCCTGTATCTATGTCTATATGGGAAAAAGAGAAATAGACAGGGGCTGGGGGAGAAAGAGAGATAGGGGCTGGGAAAAGAAAGAGACACAAAGGGGCTGGCGGGAAAGTAAGAAATATATAAGCAGGGTTGTAAGAGACACACTAAAGGGGGGTGTTAGGCACAAAGAGAGGGGATGTGAAACACTAATGGGGTAATGAATTCAAAAGGGGGACTACGAGACACAGGGGTGAAGATGCATTTTTTTTGGGGGTGCAAAATGCATCTTCGCCTATGTAATCAAAAATCCTTGCTCCGACCCTGCTGGTGGTTCTCAATGAAAGCCTAACATTAAGCCATTTTACCTAGTGATAATGCACTATTTTCTGCAGATACCATGCTCAATACCACCAGAAAATACCGAGCCAAGTGTTTGATCTGCATTTTACTAGACCCACTGAGTATTTCCAGCTTTGGATTTATCAGCAACTGGCAGAGACTTTTGAGGTGGGGGAAGCAGCTGATACTCTGTCCTAGACCTGTTCCAACCTGTATTTGGACCCCTTGGGGACTGTCCAGTGCCTGTCCTGGCTGCTTGAGGCTTACACTTCAAATTGGTCACCTTTCTGGGTCCTGCTTTACTGCCTGTTTCTGCGACACATGCCTCCAATATGGACCCGCTTACTTAAGCCTTTGATCAACTATGTGTCATGATTACTATATGACCCAACACTCAAAACTATGTAATACACAATGAACAAGTATAACGTATACCGGGCCTTAGAATGGCCGGACTTAACGTAAATAAAGAATGGTCAAAATGTTAGCCGAGATCAGGGACACAGAAAGAGACACAACGAGGAAACAAGCCAAAAGTCAAGGATACCAGAAATACAAGCCAAAGTCAAATACCAAAAAGAACTAGAATAGGAACGCACTCTCTGTTAACCAACTAGTGGAAACCATTACAGGGCACTGACCAAATGCTATTTTGAGTTTAAATAACCCTTCTAAGGCTATGATTTGTTGTACGTTGCCTTTGACCCCAAAACGTGCGTGTGCGTCGTTTGCGTGACGTCACATGTATGTCGGCGCCATCTTTGTTGAGGACGGAGGACGGACTACATAGTTGCTTGGGACAGCATCGGCCAGTGTTCATTAGAACGCCGTACCGGTCGGGGATCGCTCCACGAAGGTGCTAAATGGCAAACTGACTTAGGTAAGTTTTTATTATTTTTTAACAGCGTGACCGCATCAATCGGATGCGGCCATGTTGTATGGAGGCACGGGGGATGTGACACTATGCTCACAATTCTGAGCTAAGCTCGAGCAGTTGGCACCTTATTAATGTTCCATGCCAAGGACTCCCAGCCTTCACTTTCTCATCAACACCACAAGTCAAAGTTTACTCCGAGGGTCTCCAGTAAAGCACTGAAAGAACTGAGAAAGGAGCAGAAGCTGTGATCAGCACGTAACCGCCAAGTGTTCAGTTCCCAGTCTCACCTAGGCCACAATCAGACCCAACTTTGCACAGCTCAGTCCCAGATCTACACCATTGGATGCTTACATAGGAAGACCCTGAAAGCCTGATCTGGACACTGGATGCTGCCGAATCATGGAGAGAATAGTGCTGGATCGTATTAATGCTTGCAACTGGTGGATCAATCCCCCACAGGTTATAGGACTCATGCCTTATTGTGACTGTGGCTCTTTCCCAGTATGCATTGGGTGAGTTCTCCTTTCTATTTTAGCCTTAGAGCCTATATTAAGCATTTACCAGTATCTCAGTTTATAAATCCAGTTGTATTTTATCTTACATTCATATGACAGTTGTAAAAAAGAGAGAAAGGTTGTGCCAAATTAGATAATAATAGGAAATGTTCACAATAAAATATAAGAATAAAACCAGCAATCAATAAGAAATAATAATAGTAAACGTTTCTAAATAAAAGCGAACTTGCAAGAAAAAAACAGCCAGGTACTGTGGAGGAGTTTCTTCTCAAGCCCTATCATGGGAAAGTAGTGTATCCGGATAAAAATATAAGTATATACCTGTATATTACAACAGGTTGTAGTCCTAACACTATGAAGATTTTATGTAGTCCTACTCACGTTTTATAGAGCTACTACAAGCTCCAGTATGAATGGCATACAATGGTACAATCCCCAGTTTTTATTGCTATAGTTTATATTTTATTGCCTGGCATCAAGTTTTATCTTTCCAGTGAGGACCTCACCAAAGACTCCTAGGTAGGGATTATACCACTCATGCCTTATCCATTGAGTGGTTTGCTTCTTCAATAATACTACTGGTTTTATCTTGCACAGAGACCACTAATGTTTTTTTTATATTCCTTCTTTGGTTTTACGGTCTCCATATTGCTGAGATATCCATTGACCACTACCCCATATGTATCCTTTAAGTGAGGATTGTACCACTGTATGCCATTTATACTAGAGCTGGTGGTAGCTCTATAAAACGTGAGTAGGACTACATCCGATCTTGATAGTATTAGGACTAGACCATGTTGTATTGTACTACACCATTTGTTTTTTTCCTCTGTTTCTTGTAATTTCATCTGGGTCCCCCACATTCCCCTGATCTGGCATAGAAATGAAACTCCTCCACAGTATCTGGCTGTTTTTTTGTTGTTGCAAGTTTGCTTTTATTTCGACACTTTTATTATTAATTCTTATTAATTGTTGATTTTATTCTTGTATTTTATTGTGAATATCTCCTATTATTATCTAATTTGGCTAACCTTTCTATCTTTTTTTAAATTGTCATTCTTTTTGGGGTTTTTGATGGAGCACTTTTAGGTGTGTTGCCTCCTTTTTTTACATTGTTTGGTTGAATAAGCGTTAATCCTTCATTCCTTTTTCTATAAGACAGCTGTAGATGTCTCATTTTGTGTTTCTTCCTTCTGTTATGCGAGTTTCCTTCTTTGGTTAAGCTGCAAGTTATGGCTGTTTATATTCATGTCTCTTTTACCTCCTCTCACATTGCAAGTTCTTTATAAGCATTTGTTATTTATTTTATAAGCTGCTCTTGCCTTTGAGATATCTTATTCGACATTTATCTCTTTCTTAAACACAAAATGAGGTGTTCTTAATCCCTGTAAAATGGTATATTACACAATCGTTGTTCTGCCTCATTACTGTTTGTACTGTATGATTAATATATATCTCAATAAAAATAAATTGAGAAAAAAACATTTGCTGTTTGTTCCATTTTGTGTACTGATACAGTAGACATCATATATTAAACTAATGTCATTTTGTCAGGAACTCACAGCAGATTACCTGGTGCCTGGATTAGGAACACGCCTTTGCAAAACCAAGCGAGGGTGACCAAGATATATATACTCATTGAGTGGGAATGAGGTTAGTTGCTGATCTGGGGTTACAGTACCAAGGATTCAGGCAGAAATAACATCAGAAAGTCTGGGTTCAGTGGCAAGTAACACAGGATCAATGTCAAACAAGGCAGCAAATGGTACATACTAGTAGGTTGATGGAAGAGAAAAATTAAATTAAATAGACACTAAAGTCACCAAAACAGCTTTAGTTTAATAAAGCATTTTTGATGTATAGATCATGCCCCTGCAGTTTAACTCCTCTAGTATCTGCCATTTAGAAGTTAAATAACTTTATTTATGCAGCCCTAGCCACACCTCCCTGCATGTAATTTACACACCCTTCCTAAATAATTACTGTATATGAGCTCAATTCTTTATTGCATAGCCTGTTTACTTTAGACTTTCTTATCTCCAGCATTGTTAATAGTTTGCTAGACATCCCATGTGTGATTTTTTTTATGTGTGATTAAAGTTCAATCTACAGAACAGTGGATCAAAACTTCTAAAGTAAGTTAACATCTGGTTAAAAACCCAACAAAACCCCCCCAACAATTTTTTGAGTTACAGCCAGAGGAAGTGTGGCTTGGGCTGCATGGACAGAAAGAAAATCAATTCTACTTCTAAATGGCAGAGCATTAAGCAGTGAGACTTCAGAGATATGATCTATACACCATAACTGCTTCATTAGGCTAAAGTTGTTTTGGTGACTATACTTTCTCTTAGTTTTTTTTTTTCTTTAAAGGTTGTGGGGTCTCAAAATAACTGCACAAAGCAAAATGTTAATATATAAATATATATATATATATATATATATATATATATATATATATATAACACCCACATTTACTGTTTACATGTAATGTAACATTTATTTTCAGCTACTAATTTGAGTATAGATATTGTAGTTTAGATATTGTGAGTGTAGATATTTTTTTATTGTGTTGCGTTACTGTATTGTTTCAGCAATACATACAGCGGGAGAAAAAAAAGTATTTGATCCCCAGCTGATTTTGAACATTTGCCCACTGACAAAGAAATTATCAGTCTATAATTTTAATGGTAGGTGTATTTTAGCAGTGAGAAAAAAAATCTGGAAAAACGCATGTCAAAAAAGTTATAAATTGATTTGCATGTCAATGAGTGAAATAAGTATTTGATCCCTTCGACTTAGTACTTAGTGGCAAAATCCTTGTTGCCAACCACAGAGGTCCAAACATGGCGAGTTGAGTTGATGCCAAAGAGCTCGATTTTGGTCTCATCTGACCACAACACTTTCACCCAGTTCTCTGAATCATTCGGATGTTCATTGGCAAACTGCAGGATTTAAGTCCTTCTCGGCGTAGTGTGTTTCCAATTGTTTTCTTGGTGACTATGGTTCCAGCTACCTTGAGACAATTAACAAGATACTCCTGTGTAGTTCTGGGCTGATTCCTCACCGTTCTCATGATCATTGAAACTCCACGAGGTGAGATCTTGCATGGACCACCAGTCCGGGGGAGACTGACAGTCATTTTGTGTTTCTTCCATTTGCGAATAATCGCACCAACTATTGTCACCTTCTCACCAAGCTGCTTGGCGATTGTCTTGTAGCACTTCCAGCCTTGTGTAGGTCTACAATCTTGTCCCTGACATCCTTGGACAGCTCTTTGGTCTTGACCATGGTGGAGAGTTTGGAATCTGATTAATTGCTTCCGTGGACAGGTGTCTTTTATACAAGTAACGATCTGAGATTAGGAGCACTGCATTTAAGAGAGTGCTCCTAATCTCAGCTCATTACCAGTATAAAAGACACCTGGGAGCCAAAAATATTTCTGATTGATAGTGGGTCAAATACTTATTTCACTAATTGACATGCAAATCAATTTATAACTTTTTTAACATGGGTTTTTTTGTTATTCTGTCTCTCACTGTTAAAATATACCTACCATTAAAATAATAGACTGATCATTTCTTTGTCAGTAAGTAAACGTTCAAAATCAGCAGGAGATCAAATACTTTTTTCCCTCACTGCATGTGTCTTCACTCAAATACCAATACAACACACAAATGTAGATCTTATCGTAAATCAATACTACATCCTAACACTTTCCTCTATGCAAATACAAAAATTACACACAAACACCACTGTAACATGACACTAAAATTATATGCAAACATCAACACTACACACAAAAGTGCACCTTCATGTAAAAGCCAACACACCCCAGCATTCAAATGCAAACACTACAAACAGGTACGCTAATGTTTCCCAATGGCAACAGTACATGCATCTAAACCTCTACTTGCACACACATGTACTATATAGAAACATGCTTACATTCAAACATAGAAAAACTGTTCAAAAATACATTAATTAATTGCGATACCTAAATCCTTCTTCTCCAACCTCAAAAAATATTTTGGTATCTTATCTGGTCCCAGATTTTTTTTTTGTTATACTGCCTCTCACTGTTAAAATACATCTACCATTAAAATTATAGACTGATCATTTTTTTTGTCAGTGGGCAAATGTTCAAAATCAGCAGGGGATCAAATAATTTTTTCCCCTCACTGTAGGTCCTTTGTTTTTGATGGTGCACAATTTTTTAATCATACATGTTTCCCTGAAAAGCAGGTTTACTAATATAGATTGGTCACTCAGATAAATATCGTGAAGAATTTGGAGACACAATAGCAGTAAGCGGAAAAGTCCAACACGTATTATCCAATAGACTTACTGAGGGCGAAGAGGTATTGTTATGGAACAGTGTGGATATATGAAGTTATTATTCTATATTATTTAATTTTTTTATTTAATTTGCTATTTGAAAGGTTGAAATTTACCACTAAAGATGAAATAAGTTAAATGAGGCTATGATTTTTATTCCCTTTACCACTAGAATAGTCATAATTTTTAAAGATATTTTGTGGTCATCAATGGAATTCATTACTATTATCTATTATATGTAATCCAATATAATGAATTTGACATTTTCCCACCACTTAATGACTATCTAGAATGTTCTGCAAAAGGTTCTTATTATCTAAGCACTCTTCTTATTTTGAATGCTCCCATGGAACGACTTTTTCATATGACTCACATGTCCTACATTCTTATCAAATTAGTCAGTGTGTAATAACTTTTATGATTAAAGTTGTGCTCTCTCTAATTATCGTTAACTATAACTATAATTGCTCAACAGATTCTGCATATGTTTTTAAAGAGATACCTGAAAATATAAGCATGTACCTTAAAAACATACTTACACTGCTGTTAATCTGTGGTTTAACTTGGTCTTGTTGTTGGTTAAGCATTACATTGTTTTGAGCATTAGTAAAATATAAAGTGTGTATTATTATTATTAGCAACCAAAATGTGGTGTTCTACTCAACAATGAAGAAGATACTTTATTATGAGACAATAAGAGGGACAAATAGTGAGAATACCTGTGTATGTGAAACACTGAACTTGCACAAAATGGTTTCTGTGAATACAGACAAGTTTCATACGCTCAATTTTCAGAGTTATCCATATGTTAAAGTAAACATAGAACAAAACAGAGAAAAGATACCAATAGCGCAAAACTGCAAAAATATATAAGGATGTCGAATTGAGAGAATGTTAAACTCACAAAAATAGAGCAAAGAAGCCTGCTCTAACTGTAGTAGCTTCAAACTCCAATCCACGTGGGACAGAAAATACCAGAGGCAGTCAGTCCACTTTCAATATTTATTGCACATAAAAACCAGAGAAATAGCACTCTCCCTTCATAAACGGTGTGCCCAGTACTTATTACAAAAGCCGGCTTACAGTTTGCAGAAAGGCTCGTACACTGTTAGAAAGTTCTTCCGGGAGGTGGAGTTCCGATGCTGTTACGTGTGTGCTGATGTGGCCGAACGTGATGATGCGTTTCGCTGTAATCACTGCTTCATCAGATCTGCCCCTTCTCTCATGTCTGTGCTTTTTAAACCCGTCTGTATGGGCATAATTAGCTCTCTCCAGCTTGAACAGTCTGTTACCAAAGTTGAATTTTTGTTTTCCAAATCCACACTTTTTACCAGCATTTTACCAACATTACTATAATTCAGTAATTAGTGAATAAACCCCATTGTGCCATTGCTTAGTTTGTTAACATTATATACAGATAATGCTACATTACTCTGGAAGAACATTGAAAAATCAGCAATATTAGTTCTAAAAATACGAAACATAATTCTGCAAAAAATAAAAATAAAATATACAAAAATTCTATTGGTAACTTACTAAGATTAAACTAGAAAAATGTACCAACTTGAAATGTTCTTTTAATGCCCTGGATAACAGTTTTTTTTTCTTTTGTGTTTTTTTTTCTAATACAAAAAAGCTTAATTCTGTAACAATTTCTGAGTCTGTTACCTCTTAGTTAGGGCATATTTGCAATTCCCACAATTTAAAGACCTGTTGAAGAAACCCCCGTATGACATGTAAAATACTGTACATTGGGACCAAATGTTCCAACAGTTTACTTTTAATGAGATCCATATGTTCTATTTTGTTTCTCTATGTGCTGAATAATGCAATTAGCAGTAAACTTTATACAATAAATATTTTGGACACAGGTAACAATCATTTGAATCAAGAGCCATATCCTAAGAAAATATGTGTGGGAACTCATCAATAATACATCCCTGTCCATTCCCCTTTAACCCATTAAGGACACATGACGGAAATATTCCGTCATGATTCCATTTTATTTCAGAAGTTGTATCCTTAAGGGGTTAAAGGACTACTACACACCCCAAAAGCACCTCAGCTTGCTGAAGTGCTTTATGGATGAGGAGTATCCTAGAGTTTAACCCCAGTTTATAAAAGTGCTGAAACTCCCCCTTGGCTGTCAATCAAGCAGCCAAGGAAGTTTGTAGCCTGCTTACGTTAGGTCCCCTGAGCTAATGAATGGGGGGGGCATGTTCTAATTGAGCGTGACTGCTCCCCTCCTCCCTCACAGACCTCAGACCATCTTCACAGCTCCAGGCCACACGTGCACATGGGCACCAAGTCTGATTGGTTATTTCACTGTGAAGAGACTGAAAGTTCATAAGAATTGCAGCCGTTGCAAGATATTTTAAGATATACCTCCAATGAATACATGCATAAAAAAATGGAGATTTATCTACTAATTAGTGATTGGTTGAAGCAGTGGCGTACACACAACCCATGGGGCCCCAGTGCGAAAACTGATCAGTGGGCCCCCCCCCACCGCCACGCTTACTCTTTGCGGGCCTGGGCCGCAACACATGGCGGCGGGCACCTGGTCGAAGGGGTCACAGGGCTGCGACCCCTGTGACTGCGGTATGTACGCCAGTGCATGCAGATACACATACACTTAAAGGACCACTACAGACACCCAGATCACATCAGTTCAATGAAGTGGTCTGGGTGCCAGGTCCCTCTAGTTTTAGCCCTGCAGCTGAAAATATAGCAGTTTCAGAGAAACTGCTATGCTTCATTGAGGGTTAATCCAGCCTCTAGTGGCTGTCTCATTGACAGCCGCTAGAGGAGCTTCCGCGATTCTCACTGTGAAAATCACAGTGAGAAGACGCTGAACTTCCATAGGAAAGCATTGAGTAATGCTTTCCTATGGGTGGTTTGAATGCACGAGCGGCTCTTGCCGCGCATGCGCATTCGGAGCTGAGAGGCGGATCGGGGCAGAGAGATCCCCAGCGCCAAGGGAATCCGGCGCTGGAGAAAGGTAAGTGCTGAAGATATACACACACACTCTCACAAACAGATGCATACACACTAGCTAACAGACACACACACACTCTCATGAACAGACGCATACACACTAGCTAACAGACACACACATTTACTGACAGACACACACTCAGTGACAGACATACATACACACTCACTGACAGACAGACACATACACACTCACAGACACCAAACAGACTCACTAACAGACACACACAGTAACACTCTAAAACACAAACACTCTAACACCAACACACACTCTAACACACACACACTCTAATACTTACACACACTCGAACACTCTAATACTAACGCACACACACACAATCACACTTTAATACTAACATACACTCTAACACACACACACACACACACTAACACACACTAACACACACTCTAACACTAACACACACACACTAACACTAACACACACACACACTAACACTAACACACACACACTAGCACTAACACACACACACTCTAACACTAACACACACATACACACTCTAACACTAACACACACACTAACACACACACACTAACACTAACACACACACACACACACACTAACACACACACACACACACTCTAACACTAATACACACACACACACCAACACACATGTTTTTTTTAAATTCAATCCCCCAGCCTCCTTACCTGTGGGAGAGCTGAGGGGATTCCCTGGGGTCCAGTGGTGTCACCCGGCGGGCAGACTGGCGGGCGCGCGAGGGAGCACTCTCCCTGGCTGAGTGCTCCCTGTTCAGCTCCCTCGCCGCGTACTGATACTGGAGCCGGAAGATGACAGAAAAATGTGCACCAAAAGATTGCCTGGATGATAATCACTAAAAAAAAGTTGAAGAGCTGGTGCTTAGAAATTTCCTTTACCATGTATGCTGCTATCCTCCTTACTCTGATACTCATGCAGTGTTGTGAGATGTTTTTGAAAAATCTAGAATATACTTCTAAAGTATATAAACCAAGCATTCTCTTGTCCCAACTACTCTAGCATTAATTTGCCCTTACTACACTATCACTATCACTCTAAGGAAGTTAGGGACTTAAGACTTTCAAGAGTCTTTAGGACAGGGGTGCCCAAAATGTAGATCCCTTGATGTTGTAGAACTACCACCCAAATTTGCATGCCTTTAGAATGACAAAGCATCATGGAAGCTGTAGTTTTAAAACGTCTGGGGATCTACCTTTTGGGCACCCCTGCTCTAGAACAATATGCTATCATGAAGAGAGTGACCTCTTGCTCTGATGCCTATGTAATAACATTGTACCCAGGAGGTAAATTGACTGTACATACATCCTCTCTATAAACGTCATTGTGGAGAAGGTTGGAACTGATGTAAAGTATTTACTGCAGTCCTGTAAGCCTCTGTCCTGCCTTTGAGGCTTGGAAATGTATTTGTGGACGTGATTTTCATAGCTTGGATGCTTTGAAATACAGTTTTGTACTATGTATTTGTGGCGAAAGTGACCTCGCCACTGGTTTTTGGAGGGGCCTGTTTTCCAGTCTCTTGCCTTCTGATCATTTCCCCTGGATGATTGTGCCCTTTAGAAACAGTAATTGGGCTTTTGGACTCCAATTGGACTGGTGCTGGCCCTTTAAGCACATTATTGGGGTATAATGAGAAATGGAACAATGCCCCTTTAAAACTGTGTCCCCAGAGTCCCCAGACTGTGAAAATAACTTGGGCATGTCTTTTTCCCATATGGCTCAGTAAATGGGGACCGAACAGGCGGACCACACACAAGTGGAAGTGTGCAGCCTAATTACCTCCCAGGCTGGTAGTTAACCACAGGTTAATTGCCGACCGCTGGGTGGCCGCCGTTCGTACAGTCGAACACGTGGCGGTCATCTTTATTTAGTCGAACGCGGTCAGCGGTGTGTGCCGTCAAATTCATGGAACTGAAATCAGTTACACGACGGTATGAACACCGCTGACCCTTACCTTCTCCTCCACTTCGACGTTTCGGCTGAAATCGAAGTGCGTTCGACGATTCAAATGCACTGTTATACTGGACTATTTGCACGAACGGTGCCCTGTTCATGCATTCGACTGGGACTTAGTTATTTTTCCGTGTAAAACAGACCGACCGCACAGCCCAAATCTATGGAACTCTTTTGGGCAGGAAAGCCATACTTGCGGTCGGTCAAATAGGATTTCCACTTAACTTTTAAACCACTGGAGAGAATTGTATGATTTTTGAGTATGTTTGTATATGGAGTATGCTGATTCAGAATATGTAAAGTTTATGGAGATTGTATGAATATTTTAGGAGTTATGAATATTGTATGAAACTGTATATTTTCCTGCCTGTGATAATTGAGTTAACCCATTGTGTTCAGTAATTATATCACAGGCAACGGGGAGGGTTTGTGTGCCTTGGCTGGGAGTGTCTGACTGCATTGTAATATGTTTGATTGGTTGTTCCACAAGGCCACGTGGGTGGTAACCTTGTGGAGAAATATGTATAAAAGAAGCAATAAAACCCCAGCTCAGTCTGTTCCTGCTTACATTCCAAAACTGTGTGTAGTCCTGTTATTGGAGGGAAAGAAGATTTGCTCCTGTGTCTGCTGTTCCAGCTTGCATGAGATTTAAGAGAAGAAGGCTTGCTCCTTTGTCTGCCGTTCCAGCTTACAGGAGATTCACCAGGGAAAGGAGGTCCCATGGCCTTAGTCCAGCCACGGCAGTTTGGTAGATCACAGAACATAAAACCTGTAGGGAACTACTGGTAAATTGCTCTGACTCGAATGACTCCTACCAAATTATTTTCTTAATATTTTCCTATTTGCATTTGAATATTAAGAGTTAAGTAACTAAATCTTAGTATAAAAATATTTAACTCCTTAAATACCAAGGCTTTTTTGAGATGCACCTTGTTTGTGACCAAGGACTTTTGGAGTTTTTGTCATGCATTCATTCTACCACAATTTTCCTTTGTTTAAGTGTACCCATACATATGGGGATAGAATGGGAGAATTAGACACATGGAGGGGTAGGGGGCTGGGGGGTAGAACAGGGGAATAAGACACATGGAGGGACTGGGGGTAGAATGAGTGCACATCTTTTATCTTACCTATCATCACTACAGTTTTAAAATAGTACACTATTATTTATTCTCTGGTTCTCTCCACATATACCTTGTCATTGATTGTTTAAATGCCCAATATGGCTTGGATTTAAAATATTTTTTGATAGTTATAAAACAAATACTGCAAGGAGTGAATTCTAGTTTTAAAGCTAAAACTTTTCAATGCATTTAATTGTAGTCACAAATTCCAAAACTGCTACACAAAAGTATACATTTAAGTATGTCCGGTAGTCTATGTAACTACGAGCATTTTGACACTATTCATTTAACCATTTTATTACAAATCTAGGTCAAATTAGTTATTTTTTTGTGTTTTTCCCCACACATGTTTTATTTCAGTTAATTCACAGACCATGCATGTGCCACTACTGCAAACACTACATATTTGTATTCTGCTACTGTTCTTGAGTACATTGATAAACCACATGTTCCCCTAATCCTGCACCTAATCAAACCCATAATCCTAACCATAATCTAACCCAGGGATAGGCAACCTTCAGCACTCGAGATGTTGTGGATGTTTCCTGCTCCTAAAACAACCCCTAATCCAACCTCTTAATCTCATAATTCACCCTCTAGTCCTACCCATAATCAGAACCTAATTCTACTATGATACCATGCTTGTGCGACATTAATCCAACCCACAATCTAACCCATAATCTTATTCATAATTCCTACTCATAATCCCACCCCATTATCCCACCTAAGAGATTCCCACTACTTACTTCCTAGTTCAGAGGGCTCTTGTGCTACTGTGGCATTTAAAGGGCTACTAACTGTGGCTCCAACTGACAGATGCCTGAAGATTTCCTTTTTTAACCCCTCAATGACACAACTTCTGAAATAAAAGGGACTCATGATGGAATATTTCCATCATGTGTCCTTAAGGGGTTAAGCATTGGATTGAAATGTAACAGAAGCTCCCATGCCATGGGCTTTAGGAGAAGCTTGAAGGCTAGCCTCTTGCCCACAGACTATGGACTTTGTCCCAAGAGCCCCTGGAAGGGGCCTGTGATGGCAGCCATTGAAAAACAGCCCTTGGATAAATGGATGGGTGGACAGTGGATACTAGGCTTTACAGTGGTATGTGCTCCAGAAGTACCCGTGGCTAGCCTATGACAACCATCCAGAGGGTGAGGACTATGATGGCACTGGCCTTTTGTCGGAGGCCTTTGAGGAGGGGACTGAGTTTGGAACCCTGTGGTGCTCCGATTCCTGGACATCCAGGACCTTAGAATAGACTTCCTGGATCTCGCTGAAACAACAGACCTGGAACCTGATCTGACCTACCAGGCCATCATGGAATGGGGGCTTAAACAGGAGTATAGACAACTGAGACAAATTAGCTCCTATATTGTCTTATTATATATTTTGCAGAGTTATAATTTCAATGAAATTCAATGAAATTCCAACACAGTCTTCATGAGTATTTTATGTAAGTGTCTGCTAGTAATTAAAAGTGTTGTACTCACAAGCTGTCAGCCTTGACTCTCCAGCTTGGCTGGAGTGCAGTTCTCTGTTATTCATTTTGCAGTACATTGAGTATAAGTCTGGCCCTCAGAGGGTTAATTAATGATTCTGACCATAGTTAGTACTATTTCACTGTGAGCAGCATTCTTTTTTTTTTGTAAGATTTTTTCATATTTTTGAAAGAAAGGATGAAATGTGGAGAAACGCACAAGTTTCAGGTAAACAGTATAACAATTAGTCAGTCGAGATTCGCAGATCTCCTGAGTAACAACTGAGAGAGAGATACGCAGGTCTCAAGGCAAACTGAGTGCTCAACGTATATCGTGAATATGTATTGCATATTCAATTGGATTGCCCTCCTAACTTGGCCTGTCTATGTGCTGCTGATGTGTATTCCCCTGTCATTGCCTACTCCCGTGAGTTGGTGTTCCTGTGTTGCAGTCTGCCTACTGTGGGCGTACTGATCTGCCCTGTGTTGGTATTCCCACTGCTGTTGCTGAAGTTCGATTGTTTCAAGGTAGCTGTGAGGGGTACTGGTGTTTCTTTGCCTGACTTGACTCAGGTTTCATTTGGCATAGATTTAGGCCGTGGTGTAGGCAGTTTTTGCGTGGTGGTCATGTGTGTGTATCAAGGTGTCCAGGGTCGTGTCGTCAGTGTCCGCCCGTGTGTAGTGTCTTTTCGGTTGCGCACCTGAGGGATTCTTCATGTTATCCTTTGACTATCTGGTGGTGTCCGTTGTTCTGCGACGTGTGTGTCCTGTGTGGTCTCAGGGCTCTCTAATATCTGATCGTGTGTATGTTTTCAGAGTCTAGGGGTTGTATCGTCCAGTTTCCCTGCCTTTGGGTCTCATATGTTCCTCTGGTGTGTGTGGTTTGCCGGTCCCGTTGGTTGGCCCTGCTGTGGCCTTGTTCCCCTGAGTTACGGGTTTGGGGGGGGTGTCTGTGTGTCCAAGCCCTGGTGTATCTGTGTGGTGCGTGGTATATAAACTGCGGTTCCTGGGTCGCTTCGGTTGGTGGTGTGTCTACTCTTCCTCTGATCTGGTGGGTGAGGGCCTTGTGGGCTTGTGTTGGCGTCTGTGTCTTTTCCGTGTCTGTGTATTCACGTCGCTCTCTGTGGTTTTTTGCATTCTAGTGGTGTAGCGTGCCGGCCCGTCCGCCCCACCACCCCCACCGCATTCCCAAGGGGCGCTTCAGTAGACTGTATACGGTCCCTCAGTCGTTTCTAGCCTCTGTGTTGTCGGACATGGCTCTCTCTTCCATGTCGGTCGCGTGGGTGGTTTCCCCTTGGTGGTGGGGAGCAGCATTCTAACCAGTCATGTGCTCCATTCAGTCTCTGCCTCTTCCTCCCTGTTGCTGCTGTTTCAGTGAAATCCTTCCTTTCCTGTCACTTCCATCTTTCCAGACAGGGTACTCCATGTTTTAATACTGCAATAACTAAAATGAGCAGACAGATAACTTTTCCACCTGCTAGATCTGGCAGCAAAGGCTCTGGGTGACTTATCCCACATGTTCAAACAAGCTAGCAGTACCTCATGGAAAGGCGATCTATACCAAAGTTTCCAAGTCTAAAATTTGCACCCCTTGGCAAGCGGAGCGAGGTACGCTATAAAAGTATATATATGTTTTAGACATTTAAGCGTGTCCATGCCGTTAACCTTAAAGATATGTTGTATATAAGTCAATGTTTATATATTAAGTACTGTACCCCAAATCTCTGTACATATGAGTCGTATTCCTTGAGATGTTTAATGCAACATTGCTGTATATATAGATTACTGAACTCCACATCATAATCCTGTTTGTAATCCTTTCGGTGAAACTCTGTAAACAATTGTATTTGCATTCCATGTCCTATTACAATCTTCATGGTTTTCTTTATTGATGCTACATTTTATAAAGATTATATATTACATTTTATATTATCATGAAATGGTCAAAGTCTTTTGGGGAATGACAGAACTGCTTTAATAACCCAATTTAACTCATTCTACTAGGCACAAGTGAATACTGAAAGAATGTCTTGCTACCAGAAATATAATTTCCAATCACACTTTAATGGGACGTGTAGGTAAGTAATTAATTATGATCATGTTAAACCCTCTCTGTTTTCGATTTACAATAGGCTGAACAAAATTGGGAACTGGTAAATTCCAATATAAATCAGTTATATTAAAAACAATAATTGAATATCTTTGTGTGACTCACAGGACTAGAGTATAATCTACGGGCTCTTTAGCAAACATGGAAACTCAAAAGGAGAATATTTTTGAATTTTTTTGAACATTTTGAATGTATTTAATATAATTAAATTATATTCTCTCAATGGCTTTAAGCATAGTGAGTCAAATTTCCAGTAAAGTTCTTCTGTAACTCAGTCTTGAGAGGTGAGATTAAGACTGATTTCTAAAATGGGAGGGCTTTCCAAGTGCAGCTAGTGTCTTGATATTCTAAATGATTCTCTGATGTTCATAGTTTAGTAGTGCACAAAGTTCCTGTATAATCCTATAGTACTTGTGAAGGCAATCAACAATATTATTTGAAAAGAGGCCTAAATCTCTACTGAATAATGCACTATATTGCTACACATGAATAATCCTGTGCAGTGCAAGTGGATTAAACCTAACTTTTTGTTCCAGAACCTCTGGGGCATAATGTGTTTCTGTTGCAATATCCATAAAAAATTGTGACTTACAACCTGCGCCTTGCACCATTCCCTAAAATGTTAGAAACAGTATGGCAGATGGCGACAGCTCTCCATTTGCCAGACTGGAAGCAAAAGAGGGGTTACAAACAGAACAAGACACAGCTTCGTCTCTGAAAAATGGTAAGTAGCGATGTGTTTTTGTTTATACTGATCTTTGTATTTTTATCTAATTACCATTTCTTCCTTCAAAGAGCTTCACCACTGTCCAGCCTTTTTCAGTATTTGATATTGTTGGCTTGTAATTAACATGTTCCCTGTAGTTTTCAAAGGGTGTAACATGAGGTAAGCCTGGGGTGACCATCCAGTCAAAATATGGAATATTGAAAAGGTCAAGATTATATGACACAGAATGCAAATGTTTAGTGTTTGCCTACATTCTTGAAAGAGCAGGGGAAAACATACAATGTATTGATATGATTATAACATATTAGTTGAAGGACCATGAAAATATGTTCCAGCAAACATTATAATTTTGTAAACTTCATTCTTGGCATCTGTTTGTGGGAACTAAAGAGAGTCTTATTTTGGGTGTGTTATCGGATCGCTAACAATGACCGCCTAGCATAACACAGAGCTAAGTATGTGTGAAATATTTGATAAACAACAGTGTACTAATAAAAAGTCTTGTTGAAAAACATGGTTTTCTTGGATAATAAATCACCTTTGCCATGGAAATTTTATTTATATTTTTAACATTATTTGTAATAACAGAACCTTAAAAAAATCAGTACCTATATATATTATTCTTGTAGAAAGAGCAACCTATGGTCTCTAACACAAGTGATAAAGTCTATACTAGACCCATTATCACAGCTGCATAATATTTCTCTAGTTAACATATAATCAAGTTATGTGTTAAATGTTTTCTTCATATCTGTGTGTTTGCGACCCTAGAGGTCAAGAGTTTGACACTACTGATTTCTCATATCTCATATCATAATAGCCCTCAAACTCAGATAATATTAATATCAATTTTTTTTAAAATATAATATATTTATAGCTAAGTATTTAATATATCCATTCCTTCAATTTAAATGGTAATTTCACAGTTTGCAAATCTGACAACCACAAAGGAAATGTATCTTGACAAGTGCAAAACATTTCTATGAAACACTAAAGTTAATAGGAAGGGAAGAATCACAGATAGCTGAAGGCCATTGAAGATGGCTCTTCCTCAAGAAATGTTCTATTGTTGATAGCAACAGCTAGACAGGACATGAGCAGGTTTCAGGTCTACGAAAGATAACAAGACAAGTTAGAGAAATTATGTCTCGATGGAGATATTGCTACTCCTGTGTCTGTCTCCCTCCAAGTCAACAGTGCTACCATCAGCTCCACCATGCAGGCTCGCTGCCTAGGTGTTCTCTTTGACTACGACCTCTCCAAATCTTGCCACTTCCATCTCAAAAATATTGTGCGTATCCGACCCTACTTAACGTCAGATGTGACTAAGGTGCTGGTCCATTCCACTGTCCTTTCTCGCCTTGACTACTGTAATCCGCTTGTCAGTGGTCTTACGTGCTCCCAACGTGCACCGTTTCAGTCCATAATGAATGCAGTGGCTAAGCTCATCTTCCTGTCCACCCGCACCGCCCACGCCTCACCCTTCTGTCAGTCCCTACATTGGGTTCCTGTAAGATATAGGGTTCAATTTAAAATTCTGGTTCTTGACTTCTCGAGGGCTGCACCATTCCTGTGGAACTCACTTCCCTCCTCCGCCTTCACCCAGTCTCTACTCCTTCAAAAAATCATTAAAAACCCACTTCTTCATAAAAGCGTATCAATTAAACTGTTAATAGCTCCTGACTGATTCCTCTCTTGCAACTGTCATTAGTCTAATACTACCCTTACCTTTTGTGTTATTATATCCCACTTCCTCTAGTATGTAAGCTCATTGAGCAGGGCCCTCAACCCCTCTGTTCCTATGTGTCCAACTTGTCTGGTTACAAATACATGTTTGTTCGTCCACCCACTGTAAAGCGCTGCAGAGTTTGTTGGCGCTATATAAAAAATAACATAATAATAATAATAATAATAATAATAATTTTCAAGCATATATGTGTCCTATATTTGAAAAGACTGCTTCCGAGCTGTGCAAGTGTCAGTGTAGTGTATTGCAGACTAACTCTATAGGACAACTTCACAGTCTTCATTTCTTGATTGTTGTGGATTGGATAATAGAGAACAGACAATATGAGAACGTAGACTTTCAGAATTGTACTACTAAACAAATTTGACATGTACATTTCTTGTTGCGATGAGTGGACATACACAAATTAAAATATATCACCCAAGTTGCAATTTTTAAAACCTCATTCTAAGCAACATAACTACTACAGCTTGATGTAGTTCTTATGTTGAGTCTCTATGCACCATCCCCCAATATTATGTCAAACTGTTTAGGAGTAATTTGAGATTAAAAACAAATATGCAAACTTTGCACAGCACTTGGAGATCACACAGTCCTCCACTACAGTAATAATGTGGAATTAACATTTTTACTTTACCAATGTCAGTTTCATACAACATGGATGGCACGGATAGGTTGGCAGTGGCGTAGTCCGAAGAGGACCCCATTGTTTGTTAAATGCCTCCTAGGCAGCTTTATTTATAGAGCTAGGGACTGTGCACAGAGACCACAGGCAATGTAACCATCACAATCAGCCTTAGTAATTAGATTGGTAAGAGTGTCCCTTTAATTACCAGAATGCCAGCACATATCTAACACAAAAGATTTTTGCTGGGTTTAAACTGCATAGGACAGGACTTGAAAAATGAAACTGAGAGAGGGACATCATTTTTCATTGGAAATAAAATCCAGATGATTCTAGAATTATGAGTAGAGTTTAGACCTTTATTTCAGACTTCAGTGTAAAAGTTAATTTACAAGACTATCTGTCATTCATTCTCAAACATTTGAAGGTGACGTACATTGCCTGACGGCCAGCCAGGGGCTGAATAAAGTGCTTTTGCAAAATAGAATATTAAAATGTACAGCTACTTGTCCTTTATTTTCAGTTTTCTTTCTTTTTTTTCTTTTATACTTAAACTTACTATACAGAAACTATTATGTGAGAATGAGTGAATGTTTGACAATCTGTAAAACATGGGGATTCCCTTGCTTATTGTAAAGAGCATTTAAAAATGCAGAAAATGTTGGTACTGTATCATTATCTAGTGCAGTTACATCTGTGTGTAGGCTGTTAAAAGAAACATCAATGCACTATGCATCATATTTATAGTTTCTACGTGTCTTCAAGAATATGAGTCAAAAGTCACACGTAAAAAGCCATCCCAATGCTCCGAGATTTGTTAGGCGCAATATGTGATTTTCAGAATGTAAGTGGTTCGGGGCTATTTTTGTTATTAAAACGGCACTCCACAAACCTTCAGGACCACTATTAAGGGCCTCATAACCAAGTTCTTCCAGACCTCGACCCCTGGGTATACCTCTTGAACAGATCGGTAGAGGGGTGAACCAGGCGCAAACAAAAATTAGTGCATATGATCACATTAGCAGCAAGGAGATTAGTAGCAAAGGCTTGGCTGAAACCAAGGGTCCCACCTGTGGCGGCAGTCATAGTTAAGATTAAAGATACCTGCCTCATGGACGACTTAACAGCAAGAGTCAGGGGTACAATGAAGAAGTTGGAAAAGATATGGGAGCCCTGGATGGCTTGCACCCTTGCAGCCTAATGGCAGATTTCCTTCTCTTCTCCCTCTCCCTGCTGCCCCCCCTCCCCTTCTTCTGTGCCTTCTCCTTCTCCTTCCAAGTGGAGGGTTTGCGTGGGGGGGAAGAGAGGGGGTGGTGGCGTGGACCGGCCCGGGTCTTCTTTATTCCTTTCTCTACTTTTCTTCTCTCTCCTCCTCCCCTCTTCTCTACCTTCTTTCTTGTCTATTACTTTTTTCTACTCCTCCCTTCCACACTGCTTGCCTACATTCCTCTACACTTGCCTCATTTGATACATCACTCGCTTTTCTTTATGGCCCTAGACTTTCCAATTTGCCTGTCATGTAACTGATAGGCCACTAGATATCGAAATAAGCTCCACTTGCGACAATATAGAAGCTTATATTTTTGGGACACAGCGATCAAGCCTGCCTTTCCATATGAAACAATAACTCCCCAAGATGTATAGCTTTCCCCTTTTATTGTGGATTGATCCCAAAAGACTGGGCATTGACAGGACTACAGGTAATAATGGTGGGAAAAACTAACTATTTTACTTATCAAATTCTAAAGTTCTGGTCTAGATTCAAGATGGAATGCAACTTGCCATGGGATAACATTATTCGATCTAAGAGCAGTGTATGCCTCCTAGAATATAATATGGAGGAAATCAATCTATGTACATGGAAAAAGAATGGTATAAATGTTTTAACTGAAATTTTAAATGGTCCTTATATAAAATCTTTCCACGAAATAGCTCTCGAATTCCATATTCCCCCAAAAGAAGTCTTCCGCTATTGTAGAATAAAAAGCTAGTTGAGAAAATTTACATGTAAAAAAATGAAAAACAAGGGATTGGAATGTTTATTGAAATACGGAGATAATGTAAGAACTTTGATGAGAAGTACCATTTTTGACGATGAAGATCCATCTATAACAGACCCAGTTATAAGTATAAAAAATAATTGGAAAAGTGACCTTGAAATAGATATTAGAATTTTGGACTGGCATAAGATTATACTAGAAGTTAAGAAATTTATACATTGCCTTAATCTCATAGAGTTGCAGTATAAGATATTAACTAGATGGCATTTGGTTCCAAAGAAAATTAATAAGATGTTCCCTACATATTCCTCTATTTGCTGGTGTTGTAACCATTCAGAAGGTTCTTATACTCATATCTGGTGGAACTGTCAGAAATTAAAACCTTTTTGGGAATTAACATATTAGAGACTCTCATGCGCCCCCCCCCCCCATGATTTTCTCTCCCAAAACTACCCTACTACATCTTGACTGGCCTACATTTTTGCAGAAAGATAGAGATATAACAACTCATATTCTGATAGCAGCAAAAGAATGTATTGTAAAACTTTGGAAGCAGAGTGAGCCCCCAATGTGCGGGATATTAAAAACTCAAATCTCCTTCCAATTAAAGATTGAGAGGGAGCCCCTACCTATAATTAAATATGGATAGAATATATGGAACAACGTTATTCAAGAAGCATAAAGTATATATATATCTTAAAAATAAAATCTGAGAGAACTCCCTGAATAGATTCATATCTGTATCTCTTTGTATCTTGGGATGCTCTCCACCCTCATCTCTCCTTCCTCCATGGGATCTCATTATAAGGTTCAAAATATAAAATATGGTCTATATGCATGGTATGCATTATGAAGGTCTGTAATTTGAAGCCTTTTTTGTATTTCCTAATGACTAGAGACCATCGTATTTGATCCTGTGCTTTTTGTTTTGAAGTTTGTCAGTGTTTTAGAATTATTGAATCTTAAAGTAGTTTGACTTGAATAACAAAAGTACTGGGATCTGTAGTGTCGTTGGGATGCCAAATATTGTATTTCTGATGATATGTAATTGTTTGTGTTTTTTATATTTGAAAAAATCAATAAATATTAATAAAAAAAAAGATTTATAGCTTTCCAATAAAATTGTAAAAACATGACTCAACATATAGACGTAGCATCCTTACAAACGCATAAGTAAAGACAGGTGTAGACATGTTTCTACTTTATATCTGTGTGTCATCATGTGTCCACGACGACGACAGTATTCCTTTATTTGTTATATTGTTGATTTGCTATTGTACCTATACAGATGTCCATGTATGAATTTCTTTCTCTTATGTAATATCAAAAATAAAGAATTACAAAAAAAAGGCCCTCCAAGCACCGTAAGCTCTAAAGTGTGTTATGTTGCTACATATTGTAAGTAGTTGAATTATTTTCTAATAGTTTGATACTTACCTTGATCTCATGGGTTACGCAGATGTAACCTGCTCATCAGATATATCTAAAGAGGAAGTTCCTCTTCTGCATTAGATATATCAATTTCTCAGCCAATAAATTTCATCCACCGACATTAGGAACTTCTGCTTTAGTGACATCAGATGAAAGGACAGTTTGACTACTTACTGTGGTAACATGGGGACTCCTGCCGCACTGTAGTGTTTGTATTATTCTTAGACTATCCTAAAGAGACACTGCGGGCAGGAAGTGACACACTTTTTTTTATCCATCACACAGATAACGCTTTGAAAAATTGTTAAACAAAAATAAAAGTATTAAAAAAACAATATTTAGTGCTATTTAACCTCTGACTGAAAAAAAAACAAGAAAAAAACAAAACAATATTCCTTTACATTTTCTGTATTATAAATGACTTGTGTTTACATTACAGAAAACCAAGTTGTTGCAATGGCTTAAGTTTTGTTCCACACTCACCTGTAAAAACAGTTCTTATATCTCCAATTCCTAAGAGATGTCTACTTAATTATACTTTCTAACACAAATATTTTGTCTCGCAGTATTGTTGGAACCTAACATTCTGAATTGTAAAATGTTAATATTCTGGCAGTTAGCATTAATATGGTGTAAAAGGTCAAAATCATTATAAAATATCTAACTACAAGTTTATTTTTATGCTGTAAAATATCTTTAAACTCGACTTTGAAGATAAGTAGTGTTTTTAAAAGTCATAGTTTCTTTTATGGTATATTTGGAAATTGTTAAAAGATAGAACCTTGTTAAAATTGTTTTAACCCTGGGGCCTAACCTTCATGGCCGATAGATGTTCTTGAAATGAGCTCCTCACATAAGCAGTGTGACACATGATATTAGAGCGAGGTGACATCCCCAGGAACTGCCCAAATGAGTAACTACCTACAGCTAGCAACTGGGGAGCACTTTTCATAGAAGCATAGAAACATAGAATGTGACGGCAGATAAGAACCATTCGGCCCATCTAGTCTGCCCAATTTTCTAAATACTTTCATTAGTCCCGGGCCTTATCTTATAGTTAGGATAGCCTTATGCCTATCCCACGCATGCTTAAACTCCTTTACCGTGTTAACCTTTTTCGCGACTTTGGAGCCACACTTGATAACTTAAGGCCTGTTACAGCTATTGAGGCCTACTCACCTAACGGGTCCCACGGAGGGGAGAGCCGGCCGGTCTTCCACACAGGTGATACAGCTACTGCACAGGTGATACAGCTACTCCGCCCCCCCCCCTGAACCGATGGAGGATATCCCGGTCACCACTGGAGGAAAAGCTAACGAACACTCACAAGCATCATTGAGATTACCAGCACGGCTGCAGCAAACCATTGTGACATGGTCAAGATAGCCGGCAAACAAGCAGAGCTCTCAGTACCGAACTGGAAGGCCAAGTTCCTAGTCACCTTTGACAGGATCTGCTCAGAATTCTGGGCACAGGTCGAGGCCTGCACAAAACCTCTGCAATTACACAAAATAGCTGATGTACAGCCACCTCCCACAGCAGACCCAGCAGCTTACCCCACTTCCAAGTCGCGGCCCGGGCTGGCACAAAGTGCCCACTCACTGACACACCTTACCGCACAGATGGGTATCACTGGTGCCCGGGCCACTCACCCTGCTTCCGAGCTGGGAACCCGTCTGGAGAAATCTCTCCTCCGCCATCCATACTCTCAGGGGGATAACTGGAACATGTAGAACTCCTGGTCCCACGATCCTGATGATGGGATCAGTGGATACAAGGCAAGGGCTCCTGTTAAGGCCTCGGCCGAAGACGACTGTCATTCTGGCTACACGGACCCATGAGCAGTTATCTGCGGACTACTCCACATGGCATATATAACGGGGGAGTGCTCGGGAGTGGAGGGTATCCTGGACTCTGTGGACATCTCAGAGGATAAAAGTAACTGAGGTACAGTAACTGAGGTACGTGGGGAGGCCCCCACAGTGCGAAGGATCTGGTCTGGAAAGGCACTGTTTAAAGTAGCCCATCAGCTGCATCGGCTGGCTCGCTGATTCTACCAACCTGCTGCACCCAAGCTGATACCAAAGCAAATGCACCTATCGACTACTCTAACAATTCATTTGGATTGACGCCAGACTTGCCGCTCATGGGGATCAGCTGACCCCGGCAATGGGACATCCTCACAACTGGGTTTCCAGCTGGTATTTGCCTTTGTATTTGTTGTTCCTGTTAGATGCCTGGTTACTGTTAGCTCTATTGCTCATACACTTACAGCTACCACCGGTTTATTGCAGCTTTAAAGAGATGCTAGTTTCAGTGGATAACATTGTAGACTAAACAAGCGATTCTTACCCTCTGACACATAATCTCAAAGCCTACTGTAACAAATTCATAACGCTTATTAGTTTGCTACACTTAACCTACTTTGAGTATTACTCAATTGCCTAGCTTCCTTAGTTTGTTTAATATTACAAAAAAAGCTAAAATTCTTAAGGTTATAATATATGCTACAACTGTATACCTGAAATGTACTCACCTGCTATAACCCATTTTCTTTATTCTGTAATGTTATACTTTGCCTCAATAAAAGTATGATTGACAAAATAAAAAAGGGGGACAGCCCGGGGTCTTGCAGGTGGGGTATGTTCGGTCTTTTTTGATGGCCACTTGGTTGCAGGTGCTGGCTGGGGTTTGCGTTCATAATTGTTTTTTGCATTTTTAACACAAAAATGGATGTGGGTGCAAAGGACTTGGCATTGAATGATGGGTCAAAATTGGGTGCATTATTATATTCCTTCCAGTAATGTCACACATTAGATCATCTTTTCCTTTTTGCAGTGTCTCTAGAGGTGTATCAGTCATACCTCATTGATGATGTCTATGAAGACCAAAATGATCATCTGAATCTACTGTATTTACTGTGTGCTCACAAGAAGTTCATGGCATTTCAAGAGGGTCTGTGCAGGAGAGACCGCTGTGAACCATAAAGAAGCTAGCGGCTGTGAGGGGAGGCTGCACGTCTCCTCTCCGCCGCTCACCGCTCACGTCCTCCACGCCTCCCAGCGGCAGCATGTATAACGCTGCACGCTGGGAGGTCGCAAATTTATGCAAACAGTACCACAATCACAGTGGGAGGCGTAGATATCTCCCACGTGTGATTGTTAATTCTGATTGGAAGTTATCCAATCAGAATTAAGCAAAGGGTATTTTTACTTACCTTTCCTGTCTCTCAGTGCCCTGTTGTGGTCTTGTGATACCTTTATTGCAGTTTGCTCGTGTTTCTCTCTGGTTACCGATTATTTGGCTCGTTATTCCGATTATCCTGTCTTCTCCACTGCTTTGACCTCGGCTTGTTTCTCGTTCTCCCGTTTTCTGGCTTGTCTCCTGACCATTCTTAGTGTGCTTAGCCAGGCCACTCTAAGGACCGGTATAGCATCTTTCCTCTCTGTGTTCTGTTAGCGTGTTAGGTTCCAGAATCGTGATACTATCTGCAATAGCTCAGATATGTAAAAAGCTTTTTGAGGCCACCTCTAGGGTGAGAATCACCCATAGTCCACATTATTTTTGGATTTTACTCTCAAGTTTTTAACTTATCCTGATATTTATCCAAGATATTTATCCAAGTCAATCAAAATAAATACCCTTGAGTGCAAACCTTCTGCCAAAAAAAAAAAAAAAGTGGTCGCACCAAAAATATAAACATGACAAATAAAATGTAGGTTTTTAATATAGTTGCTTGACAATTATCTGACAATTCCCTTTCTGATGTAATACATTTTCTCCATGTTGGCAAACTTAGCAGCAAATATCCCCTTCGATTGTTTGATCATAAAATCTGAAACTTTAGGTGGTTCATTAAAGTTACTCCATTGCCAGGTATCAGAAACTAGCTTGTGCATTTTTTTTTTTTTTAAAGAAAATGTTTATCATGAAAAAGGAATTTATAGCATCACTCATTTTTGTTTCTAAACAAACACTTAGCAATGTATTGAATGAGCAGTCTGCTATTCAACAATGCATTAATTTATTACGAAATGTACTACAGAAATGTCTGGATCTGGTAATAACTAATGATGTTGACCTTTTATCAAGCTTTCCTGTAATAGACTTGGGATAAAGTGATTATAATAGGCAGTACATTTGAGATAAATTTAAAGGAACACTATACTGTTAAGCATACAAACTTGTATTCATGACACTATAGTTCTACTAGTGCTATTAAGATTCATGGACCCCTGTCAGCAAGGTAAAAAGTTATTTTACTCACCTTTTTCCAAAGCTGCACAGCTCTTCTCGATGCTTGCCCTGCCCCTGCACCGACTCTTTAGTTGACATCATCAAACTTGATGATCTCAACCAATCTAATGCTTTCCCATAGGATAACATTTGGAGGCTATCAAACAGCACAAATCAGCATATCCTCATAGAGATGCATAGAATAAATGCATGTCTATGGAGAGTATTCAGCGCCTCCATGCAGAGCTGCATATTGTTCAGCACTGACTCAGGAAGCACCTCAAGTGGCCGTCTAAGTGACTGACACTAGAGGTGTTCCTAGTCAGTAATTTAAACACTACCTTTTCTCAGAGACACTACCATGCATGGACAGGTAGTGTCTATTAAGAAAATCATATGGGCTTCACTAAAATGCTTAATCATAAAAAAAAAAACAATTTCAACAGATTAAAAAAATACTATATTTTAAAAAGTCTTTAATGTGAAAAATATTAATTAGGCAATACTAAGTTTTGAATGTCTACATCTGATAAACATAGTTTTTGCTGGGAAGCCATTTATATATATATATACAGCAAGTTTTGAATGTCTACATCTGATAAACATAGTTTTTGCTGGGAAGGCATTTATACATACATACAGCCTTATAATGATAACTCACTTATTAACCAAGCATTTGAACCTAAATGTTATCAACAAGACACTTTGTAACTCAAATACAACTGGTATATGATAAAAGGTGAATCTCTACGTGATGTCGGCAGTTGACCTTGTCATTAAATATGACAAGTATTTTAAATCATTACAAGAAAAGAATGTTATCAATGCTACAGTTGTAACAACTGCTACTTTGAAACACCCACACAGAAGTGATAAAAACGTTATCAAAAGGAGATATGACTGCTGCACAACTAATTTTGTTAAGTTTGCTTAGTTTAGTTAGTTAACTGTTAACTGTTAGTGGTAACTGGTATATGCATGTACAGTTGCAAGAAAAAGTATATGAACCCTTTGGAATGATATGGATTTCTGCACAAATTGGTGATAAAATGTGATCTGATCATCAGCTAAGTCACAACAAAAGGCAATCACAGTCTGCTTAAACTAATAACACACAAAGAATGGAATGTTGCCATGTTTTTATTGAACACACCATGTTCTGGGTTTGCTTTTCACAAGAAGCATTGCCTGATGTGAATGATGCCTCGCAAAAAAAGAGCTCTCAGAAGACCTACGATTAAGAATTGTTGACTTGCATAAAGCTGGAAAGGGTTATAAAAGTATCTCCAGAAGCTTTGCTGTTCATCAGTCCACGGTAAGACAAATTGTCTATAAATGGAGAAAGTTCAGCACTGCTGCTACTCTCCCTAGGAATGGCCGTCCTGTAAAGATGACTGCAAGAGCACAGTGCAGACTGCTCAATGAGTTGAAGAAGAATCCTAGAGTGTCAGCTAAAGACTTACAAAAGTCAATGACAAATGCTAACATCCCTGTTAGCGAATCTACAATACATAAAACACTAAACCAGAATGGATTTCATGGGAGGATACAACAGAGGAAGCCACTGCTGTCCAAACAAAACACTGCTGCACGTTTACAGTTTGCACAAGAGCACCTGGATGTTCCACAGCAGTACTGGCAAAATATTCTGTGGACAGATGAAACCAAAGTTGAGTTGTTTGGAAGAAACACACAACACTATGTGTGGCGAAAAAAAAGCACAGAACACCAACATCAAAACCTCATCCCAACTGTGAAGTAAGGTGATGGGGGCATCATGGTTTGGGGCTGCTTTGCTGCGTCAGGGCCTGGATGGATTGCTATCATCAAAGGAAAAATGAATTCCCAAGTTTATCAAGACATTTTGCAGGAGAACTTAAGGCCATCTGTCTACCAGCTGAAGCTCAACAGAAGATAGGTGTTGCAACAGGACAATGACCCAAAGCATAGAAGTAAATCAACAACAGCATGGCTTAAACAGAAGAAAATACGCCTTCTGAAGTGGCCCCGTCAGAGTCCTGACCTCAACCCGATTGAGATGCTGTGGCATGACCTCAAGAAAGCAATTCACACCAGAAATTCGAAGAATATTGCTGAACTGAAACAGTTCTGTAAAGAGGAATGGTCAAGAATTACTCCTAAACGTTGTGCACGTCTGATCTGCAACTACAGGAAATGTTTGGTTGAAGTTATTGCTGCCAAAGGAGGTTCAACCAGTTATTAAATCCAAGGGTTCACATACTTTTTCCACCTGCACTGTGAATGTTTACATGGTGTGTTCAATAAAAACATGGCAACATTTCATTCTTTGTGTGTTATTAGTTTAAGCAGACTGTGATTGTCTATTGTTGTGACTTAGATGATGATCAGATCACATTTTATGACCAATTTGTGCAGAAATCCATATCATTCCAAATGGTTCACATACTTTTTCTTGCAACTGTATATGAACACCATAAAAAAAATTAAAATCACAGATCCTGTGTGTCTCACTACTGTGAAGACCCCAGATTTGGTATCCTGCAACTGCAATTAAGCATGCAATTACTCCCCATACCCCACTTTGAACAATATTTGCAAAGTTACTTGTTCTAATTGGTGACAGAGCCACCAAAGTCTTGGACTCAGACAAGGGCCAAGTTGATCTTTCAGAGGGCACCTGTTAAAATATCTTCCTTCTTAGCTCTGTGCCAATTCAACAATTCGAGGGAATGCGAGTGACCAGCTAAAAGCATTACTGAGTCCTGGAAGCAAACACTCTCTGACAGAACTCATCAGTTAGTGGAACTGCATGTGCTTATACACTATATCCCACCCCATGCACTCAGCACAACGTTTGAGAAGGGGGTATAATAGTAGCATTAGTAAAGAGTGGGAAGAGGGATATGGGCTATGGTCATGTGTGAGAAGGGGGATATGGGGATTAGTGAAGTGTAAGAAGAGGGATATGGGGTTTGGTCATGTGTGAGAAGGGGGATATGGGGTTTGGTCATGTGTGAGAAGGGGGATATGGGGATTAGTGAAGTGTGAGAAGATGGATGTGGAGATAAGTAAAGTATGGGAAGGGGGATATGGGATTTAGTGACGTGTGAGAAGGGGCATATGGTGATTAGTGAAATGTGAGAAGAGGGATAACGAGATTAGTAAAGTATGGGAAGAGGGATATGGCAGTTAGTGAAGTGTGAGCAGAGGGATATGGGGATTAGTGAAGTATGGGAAGCAGGATATGGCAGTTAGTGAAGTGTGAGCAGAGGGATATGGGAATTAGTGGTGTGAGAAGAGGGATATGGGAATTAGTGAAGTGTGAGAAGAGGGATATGGGGATTAGTGAAGTGTGAGAAGGAGGGATATGGGGATTAGGGAAGTATGGGAAGCGGGATATGGCAGTTAGTGAAGTGTGAGCAGAGGGATATGGGGATTAGTGAAGTGTGAGAAGAGGGATATGGGAATTAGTGAAGTGTGAGAAGGAGGGATATGGGGATTAGTAAAATATGGGAAGGAGAATATGGTCATTAGTGCTGTCCTCCTAAAATCCATGCTGGTGGTAGAATGTGAGCAGAGGGATATGGAGATAAGTAAAGTATGGGAAGGGGCATGTGGTAATTAGTTAAGTGTGAGAAGGGGGATGTGAAGATTAGTGAAGTGTGAAAAGGAGGGATATGGGGAATAGTGAAGTGTGGAATGAGGATATAGGGATTAGTGGTGTTTGGAATGAGGATATGGGGATTACTGGTGTTTGGAAAGGGTGATAAAAGGGGGGGGGTATGAGCTCATGACATAGAACACTGCCTCTGTTCAAATACATGCGCGCCGATCAGGACTCTAGGAAAAGACCCCAATCTTGTATACTGCCTACGGCCCATGACGACCTTGATCCAGCTCTAATTGTTGACCAGCCCATTTTAGTTTCTAGACCATGAATTTTAACAGATTGATTTCCTATGCCCAAGCCTGGAGTTCAATAGCATCCATCAGCTGCAAACTAACCCCCATCACTGCATGTTCCTATAATAGTAAAACTGAACTTTATCCCAGGAGCCATTTCATGTTTTAACATATGACCATTTCATCACCATTTATTGCAGAACTTGGAGGTATTTTTTCATTTATTTTACCAGAGCTTTTTACATACATGGGTCACTGTCTTCAACAAACCACGTAAGTACTTATTTTCTTAAAGAAATAAGGTTGTTGTCTTCAGTGATCAAAAGTAATATAATAAAAAGAATATTTGCAATGAGCACTCTGACCGAGATTGCATGGTTTGGGAACTTTTCCCACACTAAGTTTTTTAATTTTGTAAATGATTCTGACGAGCCACATTTTCCATCCACACAAAAGTCTATTGGCTACCATCTGCTTTTAAGGTTAATAGCGCCTTAACACAGTCAACGAGGCAGAGTCTGAACTTTGATTGATAATATATTGTGTCTGCCCTTTTCTCATTCTTTGTACACATTCTACAGTGCTTTTGGGTCTTTTTTTGTTTTACAGTTGATGGGATAGTTTTATTTTTTTATGTGACCTACTGTTAACTTCAATTTATACAGTCACAGTGGATGTATTAAACCAGCCACCAAGGCTGTGGTGGTTGAGGGGTATTAGGGCATAACCCTGAGAGATAATAATTAGATAAAGAAGAGACTGGACTGGGTTAACTGAATAGGTCCTCCCCTACCCAGTCTCTATACCCCAAATGTAAACTACAATATTAAAGAATCTTGCTAATATGTAGAAAATTGTTGAGGCTGCAAAACAGCAATAAGTATTATATATATATATATATATATATATATATATATATATATAAAAAATCCTTAGACACCTCAAATAGCCTATAACAAATCGTATTAACAAGTGGGGGGCTATAAGGTATCTATTCTAAGGTATAGGACCTATGAGGAGCAACAAAATAATAATAAAAACTTTATTAATCCCTCTTCGGGGTATGGTGGCTCATAAAGAAAAAGTGTATTTACATCAAAAGTGAAAAGTACAAAAAAATAGAAAATAATAAAATTTAAAAGGATAAAGACCTACATCTGTACTTAGAGTAACATGTATACACAGCTAAATACTGAAACAATAATGGTATCCTAATAAATTGTTGCTGATCGGGCAACAATTTATCAATGTGTCAGTCAACTTCTGTGGCAGGAAAGAAGCTACTGGGGGAGTGAGAAGGGATATGACATTATAAGACCCACCCTCAGTAAGGATTCCTCCAATATCATACCGCATGGGAGCTGCAATGTTAGGAGGGTGCTGCACTGTGATTCTGAAGATGGAGATACCCTGGGGAGATGGGAGGAGAGAAGGTAATAAAGCTGGGGGGAGAGAGGGAGATGGAGTATTGAGGAGAGAGGGAGATGAATCTTAAGAAATGGAGAGAGAGTTGGGATGAGATGATGAAAAAGCTGAAAAGGAGAGAGGGATCTGGGTTTGAGATGGACAGGAAGGAGGAAGCTGGGAGTGAGAGGGAGATGGAGATGGAGAAAGAAGATGAAGCTAGGATTGAGCGAGAGATGGAACTGGGGGCAAAGCCAACTGAGGACCAGAGCAGTTGCACTATTTTGAGCTCCTGCTCTTGACACCTAAAATGCGATTCTTTTTCAGAGAAATCTGGGCAATTTCAGCACCTGTGTATCTACACTATTAGGGTACCATGGTCCGCAAATCGAAGAAGACAAAAGCCAACAAGTCTTCCGCAAGCAGAGATCTTCTCCGCAGAGCCCAACAGGCCGCATCGGCCAATACGGAGCTGGTAGATGAGGGATCTCCCTTCTCTTCTGATGACTTCTACCCAGACACGGGCGACGGGGCCTCAACAGACACGATGCCGAGATCTACACCACTGGCACCTGGTGAGAAAGATTGCTGTCCTCCTAAAATCCATGCTGGTGGAACTCTGGGCAAATATAAGCACAGACATAGCCAGCTTCCAGACCTCGCATGAGGGAGCAAACCCAAGACTCACCCAGCTAGAAACCACCACTGCCGATACAGTAAACAGGCTTACCTCAGTGGAGCTGAAACTGGATGGGCTACAAAAGCAACTGCTCCTCATTGGAGGCATACCTGAAAAGATTGGAGGCATACCTGAAGCTGTGGGCCTAACCGACCTACCTCATTTCAACTGACGGCTACTTGCCACGGTACTACAACCCAAGCAGGTCAAGTTGGTAAAGCGGGACGGAATGTTCTGGATACTGAAACCGGCGACAGCACCAACTACAGAAACCTCCGACCTCATCGTCCGGTTCAGACACTTCAGGAAACAGCTCCCCTCCTCGCAGCAGTCAGAGACAAGACACTGATTCAGTTGGAGGGCACTACTCTGTAGTTCTTCCCGGACCTCACAAGGAACTTCCTTGCTTGGCTCAGGTCACTGAAACCCCTCCTGCACTCATTACATGCAGGAAAGGTCCAATACTGGTGGGGAACTCCACAGTCATTTTCATTTACCCACCAAGGGACTAACCACAGGGCAAAAACCTACAAGGAGCTGGAGACCCTTCTGAACAAGCTGGGAGTGCTTTGCACTACTGCACCGAACCCGTCCCACCTGGATCCCTCGAAGATCGCAGAGTTTACACTGCTTTTTGTTCAAGCCTCAGCAACCACAGAAACCTGAACAGCTCAAGGGTACACCCTGTGTATATAATTTTATTCATATCTATTACTGTCTTACATGAGCAATACTGCTACTGCAGTTTTAATAGCTCCACATACACATAGCTCGATGTTTTAGCTGATGGGCAGACGTAACAGTCACATAGCCCTTCCACTACCTCACAAAGCACCTGGTCCTACACCGCAGCCTGAAACCCTCCTCCCCCACACTTTTTTCCCCCTTACGCCACACCATGTCTGCACGATAGTGCCGCACTGCTACACAGAAGGGGTTATCTCTTCCTAAGGCCACTGAACCCCTCATGAATGCCTAAAGTGTGTCCTACCCCACCCCAGGAAGACCATCTATTTAACTCCTTGTTTAGATTTCTTTTGTTCATAAAATATAAAGTCCTCGTTCTGCATGTCTTTTGCCTATGATGTATAATGACTCTGACATGTCTTCTACCTATGTTTTGTCATAACCGCTCAGAGCATTTTATTGTATGCATGAAGAATGAGCAAAAAGAAAGAATTAAAAAAAAAAAAGAGTTGGAGCTAAAAAAGTATAATAGAACTGGAGAGGAGAAAGGGAAATAGAACTGAGTGAGAAGAATGTGCAAGAAGAGAGGTGGAGCTTGAGGGGAGAGAGGGAGATCAAAGTTGGGGACAGAGAGGATAGAAGCAGGGGATAGAGGGAGATGGAGCTGGGATAGAGGAAGATGGAGCTGGGGAGAGATGGATAAAATAGGTTAATAAAATAAATTAAATAGGTCTACCTAATTTAGTGGATTTCTGAGATTGTAAGTGCATTTTAGTAATATTTACATGTATATATATTATACATGTGATTGTATAAATTAAGTACTGGCTGTATAATATATACACAAATACTTATATTTTACACTTTCATTAATACACATGTACCCACTAGAGTTCCTACATACACCCCAATATACTCGCTACATCCCCTATACCCACACTCAATATGCCCGGTAGGCAGGGCAGGGACTTGGCGCAACAATGCCTCTGGTTGCAGTCAGACTGACAGACACTGGAGGCACTTTCTCATTGAAGACTTTCGGTTATTGATAACCTCCACATTTAGCAGCCATAGCCAAACACAGTGAATGTTTCTTACAGATAAGGACTGGATTCAGTGCTCTACTATGAGACATATCAAGTTAACATCTAAAGGCATGCCCAGTAGGTCCCCAGTTCGGATGTATGAAACGTACTGGATTGGACCAGAAATCATCAATCAGTATAATCTCAGTAGAGGAGGAGCAGAAGTCCAACAGAGACTATGCAGTGACTAGTGAGTAAACCAATGTTTTAAAAAGTAAGGAGTACTTACATTTAAAACCTGTAATATGCATAATGACAATGACATACACTGTGCAGCCATTGTCATTAAGGGTTTAAAATATATTAGGACATGCTTTAACAGGGAGGGCCCATTCATATATCACAATGGGGCCATGGCTCCAAGTGGTACACTGTCATCATCTAAAACAGGAGTTCCCAACCTGTTGTGGCGGTGCAGCTGCGCGACTGGGCCCCTTCTATCCTGCATTGAGAGCTGGGAGGAATTGACAGCCTCTCACTTCCTCCCAGCTCAAACACACTGAGATCGAAACACGTGGGAGGACAGAGTCGCCAGGAGAGCAGGCCCCCAACTCCCACCAGCCTCAGTCAGCAGAAGGTAAGAAACTGCTGGGTGGCTTAATTTTTTCATGTGTGTGTATCTGTGTGTTTGTAAGTGTGTAATGTGTATGTGTGACAAACACTACATCCCCAGCACACACAGACATATACTACATCCTCAGCAAACACACAGACACACACTGCACCCCTAGCACACATACAGAAACACACGTAAACCCAAGCACACACACAGACACACACTACATCCCCAGTACAAAAGCAGACACACACTACATCCTCAGCACACACAGACCCATACTACACACCCAGCACACAGTTAGATACACACTTCATCCCCAGCAGACACAGAGACACATACTTCATCCCCAGCAAACCCATAGAAACATTTCATCCCCAGCACACAGTTAGACACAAACTTCAACCCCAGCACACACACAGACACACATTTCAACCCCATCACACACTTAGACACACACATTTCACTCCCAGCACACACACAGACAGTACCATTTCAGAAGTATATATATTTTTTTTTGAAAAGGGGTGCGGGGGGCGGGGCAGCATTTCATCCTGGGACTCAGACAGTATAATGTCTTGGGTCGACCCTGTGCTTTAATATGTATAAATACATTTGTGGTGTGGAGAATGTATGGATAATCTGACAATAACTAGGGGTTACCAATATACTGTATTTACTTGAACCTAAAGCATCATCGAATCTAATATGCACCTAAATTTTTGAAACCTGGAAGCTGAAAAATGTTTTTGCTGGTGAATGTAATGCAAATTTATACAAGAATATATTACTATATAACATTCTACTACAATGAAAATGTTTATTGCCATATACCATAGTAACACTGATGGTGTTTCAAATTTAGTGTTATATGTTAAGTCTATTCTTTCTTAAGCCCTCTTTCAGGAACATAATTTACCTGTGTGAATTTGGCAGGATGGAATTCGCCTGTGTGAATTCACCTGTATGAATTCACCAGTTTTAATTCATCAGGTTTAATTTGCCTGTGTGATTTCACCTGTGTGATTTTGCCAGAATGCAATTTGCCAGAAAAATTTGCTCTGAATGTAATGCACCATCGAATCTAATGCACATTCAAATTTTGGAAACTTTATTTTTCAAAAAAGGAGCACATTAGACTCGAGTAAATACGGTATTCAAAAACAATTTTGCCCATAGTGTCTTTGAAGGGGATATAGTAAATAATCTGTATCTAGTTTAGGAATGTAGTATTCTTGTTGGATTAACAACCAACTTTATCTTTACATTATAGCCAAAGTTTATATTTACTTCTATTTAAGCAGTTGTAGTAAAGGAAGCAGATATTAGTGAACTACAGAGATGACTTCAGAAATTCATCAGAACTTTTACTGTTTAACAACAATGCTACAACCTTGCCATGTGACTACACAACTTCCTACTTTAAAATATGTGAGTTAATGATCTAGCACTACAACAATACTATTATAAGGCAAGTTCAATATTCCAAAGTTCTTTTGAAATGGACTTTTAAGATAAGAAAAAAATAAACAATTTGCCATAATTGTATTTGAAATTACCATAACCAACAACAATGTAGAAGTTGAGAAGGACATGCAATTTAACTTTGGGGTTTGATCAATATAAACAAGTTGTAGAGAAATGACAATGACAAAAAATTCCATTACTTCCATTACTTTGGCCATCATTTTGCAAGTCACTTGTGAACAGGAGACTATCACTTTTCTAGAATCTACTCTTTAAAAAAAAACAAAAAAAAAAACGCTATTGAAAATCACCATTTGTGTAAACTTTTTTTTTACAAGATGCTCCATTTTCTTTTAAATTACTATTATAGATTTAGCTAATGACATATTATTCCAGTTCAAATAAGGCAACCAAATGTAAGAGTACAAGTATTTATCATTTCTCCTTTTCTCTGTATGTTTTCTCTGTGCAAAGCACAAAGCCTATGACAATGACAGACTGGGAGATAGGATGGAGGTACCCAGTTGCAGATTAAAGAGATGTGGATTTCTACATATTTATTTTATCTTCTACACCTCACTAACGAGACTAAGTAAATATAATAGTAAAACGCCTGAGAAATGACGCTTTTCTTTAACTCAACGTTTAGTAAATAAACCTCGTAGAACCCCAAGATTGATTCCATACAGGTTTTTTTTTTTTTTACTACAGTGAGAATACTTGGGAATTCTAGCCGAATTCCAGCTATGAGGCCAAAGTAGCCAAACTGGGAAAATTCTCCCAGTCAAGTTTGCATCCACTTTGGCTATTTTGACCTTAAATGTGAAATTCACTTTGAATTCATGAGAATTCTCACTTAAGCAAATAAACTTGCAGATACTTTAACCCCTTAATGATGTGAGGACATGTTATTATGTTCTAATCATAATGGGCTTTAATGCCTTGGGACGTGATGTCACATCCTGCATATTTGGTGTGTGCAGGTTAATTCTCTGCTCACACCAGGGAGCCCCATCTATCAATGGATAGCTAGGGTTCCCCTCTGTCCTCCCAGACTTTTAGATGAGCTGTTTGCAGTGCTGGAAGCCAGCGGTGCAGACAACTCATAGATAGGCATTTAAATGTCTATTAAAATGATTGGGGTGTGAGCAGTTTTAAATCCCAGCACCCATCTCTGTATGTTCAGCTGAAAACCAGGCTAAGTATAAACATACCAACATCTACCTTGTTAAATACAGTAAAACCAATCAGAAATAATACCGGCAGTGGGTTACCTTGGAGTTGGGGTTGCGGTTAGGGGTAAGTGTAGGGTAGGGTAGTTATGGTTACACTTAGTGTTGAAGTAAGGGAAAGGATACTTGTAGAGTTAATGTAGGTTGAGGTAAGGGTTAATGCTGGATATGAGTTAATGCTATTTTTGAGTTAAATATAGTGTAGGGTTGAATTCAAAGGTAAGATTTGGATAGGCAAATGGTTAGACTTAGTATAAGCATTGGGTAAGGGGTATTGTTGTTATAGCTTTAGGTTGGGAGTTGGTATAGCATTAGCATTAACTATCAAAAATAATTAAGGCATTTAACAATCAGGACTGATATATAAATCTCTTTTGAGTTATTTTTAATTGGTTGCATGTCATGTGTAAAAATTATTAGAAGCAAAATGTGAATATTTTTTTGTAATTCTTTATTTAGGTTATGTAGAAGGTAACAGACAATTTTGCTCAGCCACAATGGCTGTTGTCATCAGAGTAAAAAAACAGTTATTAAGATTGGTATGGCTTTTCATACATTGCATATTTTATATTTTTGGTTACGAGTAGTAGGTAGTTAAACCAGTAGCTGGAAGTACTCGCCCTGGTTAGATTTAGTGAAGTGTCGTCTATGTTATATACCCAATGAGGTTGGAGGTAGTTAAGGCATGGGTTAAGCTTTCGTGTGAGTGTGGTCCAGCCTATTCGTTGGTACGGTTGGATATGGATATGTGTGTAATGCATCCTGGGCAGTTCATTCAATTGTATAAATTGTGAGTGGCTACTTCCTTAAAAATGAAATGTTCTTTTGTGCTATGTATTAATATTATTACGCCTGGCTATAGCGAATTAGGTTGCTGGGGCTCTAGTGAAATCAAGTCAGGCGGGGGCGAGAGATTATGGTGGTCGACGGACCATCCGGTCAGTGCAGTGAGTTTGGCATAACTAGTGTAACGAACATTTAAACTAAATTAAGACAAAAACAACGTTGTAGATTAACAGAGTGTCTCTGTAGTGCTGTCATACGGCTGCTCGGTTCAAGTCGGTGCTGTCACAGTCTGGTCCCGTTTAGATCCACATGGGGCAAAGGGGGTCACCCTATCTGGGTTCCACTGGTGAGTTGTAGTTGCATTTCCCTTGGATCGTGTAGGGGTGTAGAGAGTCTTTCGGCAGTCCCAGAATAGGTAGAAAAGCTGTTGCTTCTATGAGGTTACTCACTGTGTGTTTGACGTCCCCATGGTGGATCCCCAGAGTGCGGGTCTTTTGCCACTTATATTGTATATCCTTTTGCCTCAGCAGTGTAGTAAAGGGCTTTAGCGATCTCCGCCAGGCAAATGTGCCCCCAGTGAGGTCCGCATAGAATGAGAGTTCCATTGCTTCAAATTTGTAGGGTGAGTATTCCCTGGTTGCTGCTACTACCGATGCTTTATCTTTATGTTGCTGGAACCGCAGGATAAGGTCTCGGGGTGCTGCGGTGGGTGCTTTAGCTGGTTTCGGGGCCTGGAAAAAAACATCCAGGTGGACCGCCTTAGCCTGACGTGGTAGAAGCAGGGCTACTAATAGGCATCTAAGTAAGTGCGGTAGTTCGGCTACTGGAGTGTCCTCCGGGATGCCCCGGACTTTTAGATTGTTGGCCCGACGTGCATCCTCGAGTGCCGCAAACCGGCGCTCGTATATCTCTTTATGGTGCTGGAGTCCCTGTACTGCTTGCTGCAGTGCGGCTATTTAAGTAGAGTGGTCGTTGGTAGCTGTTTCCAGGGCTCCAATTCGACCCATGAGGCAGTGAATGTTGGCTCGGAGGGAGGCAACGTCCAACTGGAGGGTCTTCTGGAGGTCCGCAAGAAGTGACTTCAGGATCGCTGTCGTCCCCGGTGAGGCATCGGTTCTCTGGGCTACCGGCGTTGGTATTTGCACCTGAGGTCGGTCTGCCGTCTCTTCTCCCGAGGAGAAATCATCCGACAGTTCGGAGTAGGCCTCTGGGTAGGTGGCCATTTTGGGCCCAGTTGCCCCTTGTGTCTGCCTTAGGAGTTCGGCGATGTTTGGGCCCTGTCATGGTTTGTCCTGTCTGGGCTTTTTTGTTTTGCGGCCCATTCTGCTGCCCTGTCACCAACAGCCTCCAAAAGTGGGGAAATAAGTGTTTAGGTGATGCCAAATGGGTAGTTTTGGGCTTGAAGTTGCAGGAGCTCATATGCCATGCGACTGTTCAGCTCAGTTGCTAAGCTCCGCCCCGTGAATTTTGTAAAAAGTTTTTCCCATTTTAACATTTTATTCACATTTATTGTTTTGCTAGGTATACATATAGCTGTAGAATATTATATATAATATTTTTGGGGCACTTGAAGAGAAACCCTTAAATCACAGTGGAACATACCTATAAAATTCAAGGTTTTGTTTTGGTTCAGAACGTGGACAATTGCCTCCGATCACAGAAGCACTGCAGCATTGACTCCTAAAGGATGGCTGTAAGAAACATTTGAGCTATTTTAATCTTATATTTACCAACTAGGAGAACATTTCTCTGTGTCGGGGCTGGATTGACAACTCCTCCGAAAATTGATACGAGCAAATGACTACTTTAGGGCATTCTCTGAAATAGAGAAAAAAATAACACTGAAAAACAAATTAACATTTAAGCAGAACTTGCAAACTATTTTAACTGTGGAAATGACAATAATTAATGAGTTCCTACCTGTAACTCAATTTATTTTACGGAATATTCATTGAATTTGACTAAATGTTTTATTACTTTTAGCCTATGGTTCATAGACCACAGATTGTGTAGATAATTTTAGTATTATGAATTTGTAGAAATGATTAATACAATCCTTTCACGCATTTACCAATAGTAAAGGAAGCATCACCTGTTCAAACTAACCTTTGCCAGGCTTTGTGGTAATATGTGCTTTCTTTATCAGTTGGGAAATATTTTAACCAACAGCAAAAGAAAAGCTTTAGTAAACGTTGACTTATGGAATCTATTGTTACATTGTATTAAACTATTAACTCTTTAAGAGGAACTTGTAGGTTTTTTTTAAATACAAGTTTGTTAAATTTTGTAGGTTCCTGTTTTAAAAAAAAATAAAAAAAATGTATTTCTGTTATTTTTCATTTTGAAATTTATGAAATATAAGTAATTCACATGATGCTCTACTTGCAACAAGTAATCAGCATACTTCCTCCATTTTGACGATCACATGTTCACAACACAATAGGAAAAATAAAGCATTAGAATACACTTGGATTAAATGTCTTTTAGTGGCTTTGCACAGTTTACAATAATTTTAAACTAGAAAAATGGCCCCAATATAATTCTCCCGCCAAACCGATCCTGAGAAGAAATAATTTCTGTGGTATACTGATGGAGCAAAATCAGTTTTACCCAAAAGTCCATGCGGATATATATCAAAGTGTTCATTATATATAAATTATTTTAATGTAATTATTGAGTTTTAGAATAACAGATAGAACATACAAAATACTTGGCAGGTTGAATACATTATAGCTGCAGAAAGGTAATAGGAAATTGCCAGAAAAGGAATATAGAGGTCCAAAAAGAAATGAGAAATGTATATATATACCAACAAGATTTAAGGAACTGCTCTCATTTAACAGAGCAAAATATTGTGTGCAACCAAACCAGAGGCTGACACAATCCCCACAAAGATCTATCTTCTTTTCCAACAATATGACAGGCTTGGTAAAGGTTATCAGATCATTGTCGGTATGCATATTTATTTTTAGTTCACCTCTTTCTGTAGGGAATCCTCTGATCTTAATTTTGTTCCTTATTTTAATGACCAAGGGTTCCATTGAGATAATGTAAAGAATAGAAGACAACAGATAACCCTGCTGGTCCCATTTTAAGTTTGAACCATTCTGGGCATATCTTTTAACCCACCTTTCATGCTGTTGGATTAGCGTTTACAGACATTATTGCATGGTGAATCCATCCTTGGATTACAAATTTTTGTACTGTTGTATACATCTCCAACTGACCCTGTTGAAAGCCTTCTCTGCATCTACTGCTACAGTCAATAGAGAATAAATGGTTTATGCTGCATTATCCAGAATGTCTATGTATATCCTACATGTATTGTCACTAGAAGCTAAGGCCTAGGATAAAGAAGATCTTGTCTGAATTCTTTTAGTTAAAATTGTGGAGAATAACTTTACATCAACATTGATTAATGAAATAGGCTGCTAACTTTCTAATTTAGTTTTATCTTTGCTTGCTTAAGAATTTGTAGAATATTCGTCTGGAATATTTCAGATGGCAAAGCACCTTTTTCTACAATATAATTAAATGTATTGACTAAATGGTCAGTTAATTGATAAAACTTACAAGGAAAGGTTAAAGGATCTTAACACATATGGCTTGGAGAAAAGAAGAGACGGGGGGATATGATAGAAACATTTAACTACATAATGGGAATCAACACATTAAAGGAGGAGACTATATTTAAAAGAAGAAAAACTACCACAACAAGAGGACATAGTCTTAAATTAGAGGGGCAAAGGTTTAAAAATAATATCAGGAAGTATTACTTTACTGAGAGGGTAGTGGATGCATGAAATAGCCTACCAGCTGAAGTGGTAGAGGTTAACACAGTAAAGGAGTTTAAGCATGCGTAGGATAGGCATAAGGCTATCCTAACTATAAGATAAGGCTAGGGACTAATGAAAGTATTTAGAAAATTGGGCAGACTAGATGGGCCGAATGGTTCTTATCTGCCGTCACATTCTATGTTTCTATGATCTTTATGGATTAGATAAAAAATATAACCAAAGCTATCTGGACCAGGGGTCTCTCACCTTTTCAGATTAGAAATAGAGTTTTCTATCTCCCTTTTGGAATAAAATTATTGAAAGTTTTCTTTTGGATCTCTAAATATTTGTGAAGATTAATTGAAGCTAAATGGCTCTCTTTATCAAAAGAAGATGTTACAGTGTGTAAAATATAGACTGCTATAGTAGAATTTAAAACTTTGTCCAATTGATACTGGAGACAAATAAATTCCATTGCCATCTTCTAATATAAATATTTTATTAGAAGCTCTTTTGAGAGGGCAATTAATTGTTTATTTAGTTTTCTTTAATCCAAGCTTCTCTTAATTTTTCACTAGTTCTTTTCATTAATATTTAATTGATTTTGTTTTGGATGTCTATAACTGTCATTTATGAGGTTATGGAACCGAGAATGCAGTACTTAAAATAAGTACGTAAAATAAGCAGAACCAATAGCAAACAAAGTTTAAGGCAAACAGAGTCCGACAAGGGGTAAGGCAGAGTCAAGTTCAGGTAATTCAAGGTCAATTTCCAGGCAGCAGAGGTTCACAAATGATAGACAGGCCAGAGGTCAGATAAATCCAGGAGAGCAAGTACAACACAGCACGGTAACAGGGAGAGTAGCACAGAACAACTGAGCAATGAAGACTCAGCTGTTCTGTGTTTAAATAGGGTGCCAGTTGTAAGACACACTTATCTGGTTAGCCTCCATAACACCCTATTGGTGTATGGAGTGTCTTTCACTGGGTTGCCATGGAGGAGAGAGCGACTGATTAAATGTGTTCCAGCTGCGTCTATAGATCTGTCCAGCGGCATTGGAGCGATTGCGCACATCTCCCAGATATCTACTATTTCCTGGGAGACGTGACGCTATCCAAGTTCGGAGGTCGTGGGCCGCCCCTTGTATTTGCACATGCGCTCACTCGGGCGGCTTTGGATCGCCGCTGGAGCAGCGAAGGAATAGAGGGAAATCGTGACAATAACTTCCTGTTATGGTTCTATAAATCTGTATTCTCTTTGGCTGGATCTTGTTTATTTGTCTTTATAGCCTTAGGTAGGTGAGCGTAGATAGATGCCACATTTTCTGATCTTTTTATTATGATTGCTATTTATACTAATTACCATACCTCTGATCCCAGACTTGAAAATGCACGAGTTAGTTGCAGGGGAGACGCCACTTGGATCATTAGCTTCAAAGAACTATTGGATAGACTTTCCTACTTGTTCCACTATTAGTTTGCCATACAATAATCCCTCATTCACTCTCCATTTGGAGAAACCTCCGTTGCTATACTCCTATTTCATCTCCCAATTCCAAGATATGGTCAAATCATGTTTTGTATCTAAATTTAATTTTACTTAGGCTTTCTACTGATTTCACGTTCCCCCATACCATGTTGATTCTTTAGTATGATAGACGAATTCTAGAAAAAAGTGTGTACTCTCACTCTATGTGATGCAATATTCACCACAAATCTAATCAATCAAATTTATCTGTGGCAACATTCAGGGTTTTTGGTAGTTTCATTAATATTTTAGCTGTTTTTTTTGTTTTTAGCCAACTTCTTATCTAACAAGGGATATAGCACACAGTTGTTATTAGACATTTATTAGGTATTAGACATTTCTCTATTTTGAACTCATCTACATATTCTCAAATATGGCATACTGGAGCTTTATTGGATAGTCTAAGAATAATTAATGTGTACATTTCTTCATTAATTTTACAGACAATTATTACAAATCTAGCATCTGGATTCAATCTTTTATAGATAATGTACAATTTGATTGCATAAAAAAAGATTATTGCAACCATTTTATTTTCTTGATGACATGACTGCAAAATAGTTAGAAATGTATATCCACCCCATTTAAGTGTATCACATTTTTTCCTGTGAGTTTCCTGCAAATATCCTATATCCATATTTTTTTTGACTAGGAAATTATACACTAACAATCTTTAAAGCTGTGTGTTTAAACCTCGGGTGTTGATTGAGAGCAAACTGATCATCCTGCAACTGTTATAACTCTCCTCTTCTTCGTGGCATTACCCATACATACACACAGCAAAGACATAGCAGACGATCTTATATCCAAGATCTAGTCAAATATGAATTTTATGGGGTGGCATGCTGCCAAGATGGTGGGGCCCACTCCTTCATTCTGTGAAAATCAGAATACTTTTCTGTGTTCCAGTAGAATCACAAAGTAGGGAGATTGCGTCATGCTGATGTGGAGTGTAATTCTTTCTTAAACCTTTATTACATAAAATATATCCCTAATGAAATATAAACTTACAATATATTTTACTTTAATTTATTGCAAATTTAAACTGAATTAGTTTTCATTCCTAGTAGAGTTATTAGCATCTGAGGATTAGCTTAATAGCAAATATAGTTACATAGTTACATAGCTGAAAAGAGACTTGCGTCCATCAAGTTCAGCCTTCCTCACATTTGTTTTTTGCTGTTGATCCAAAAGAAAGCAAAAAACCCAGTTTGAAGCACAATTTTGCAAAATCCTTCTTGACCCCAGAATGGCAGTCAGATTTATCCTTGGATCAAGCAGTTATTACCCTACATTGAAAGATTATGTCCTTGAATGTTCTGTTTTTGCACATATGCATCTAGTAACTGTTTGAACATCTGTATGGACTCTGATAAAACCACTTCTTCAGAGAATTCCATATCCTTATTGTTCTTACAGCAAAAAAACCTTTCCTTTGCCTTAGACAAAATCTTCTTTCTTCCAGTCTAAACACATGACCTTGTGTCCTATGTAAAGTCCGGTTTGTGAATAGATTTCCACACAGTGGTTTGTATTGGCCCTGAATATATTTGTATAATGTTATCATATCCCCTCTCAGGCGACGTTTTTCTAAACTAAATAGGTTTAAATTTGTTAACCTTTCTTCATGGCTGATATGTTCCATCCCTTTTATTAGTTTTGTAGCCCGCCTCTGCATGTTTTCTAGTGCCATAATATTCTTCTTTAGAACATGTGCCCCAAATTGCACAGCATATTCAATATGTGGTCTTACCAGTGATTTATAAAGAGGCAAAATTATATTCTCGTCCCGAGAATGAATGCCCTTTTTCATGCATGACAATACCTTACTGGCCTTGGCCACTGCTGATTGACATTGCACATTGTTGCATGGTTTGTTTTCTATAACAATTCCCAAGTCCTTTTTGTGTGTTGTTATCCCTAATTCGTTTCCATTAAGGGTATACGTTGCTTGTGTATTCTTTACGCCGAAGTACATAACTTTACATTTTTCAACATTAAATTTAATCTGCCATTTGAGTGCCCAGTCCCCCAGTCTATCTAAATCCGTCTGTAGCAAAGTAATATCTTGCTCACATTGTATTATCTTACAGAGTTTTGTGTCATGTGCAAACACTGAAACGTGACTTTCAATGCTGTCTTCAAGATCATTTATAACCATGTTAAATAGAAGGGGTCCCAGAACAGACCTCTGAGGGACACCACTTGCCACCTCTGTCCAGCTTGAAAATTTACCATTTACCATATCAAAGTAAGAAGGCAAAATGAAGAAAAAGAAGATAAATTAAAAATATTTATTTTCTCCTTTCTTCTTCCTTATTCTATTCCCTTCCCCTTCCCTTCTCTCTTCCCCTGCCCTCCTCTCTTCCCTCCCCTCCTCTCTTTCCCTCTTCCTCTCCCTTCCCCCTTTCCCTAGTCAACTCTCTTTCTCTATCCCATCTCTTATTCATTTCTATATATCGTAATATTTTAACAAATAAGGGAACCACCCTAATAGAGATCTTTAAAATAGCAAAATATATATTACTTTGATAATTCTATACATCCCTTATTCCAATGCTTCCTTTACGAACTTCACTTAGCTCCACAGTGCAAAGATAACCATATCCTTTTCAAGTTGCATCTGATTAAAGCATAACAATAATTTAAAATACAAATGTTTAATAGAAAATATGTGGATATTGTTAATATACCTTTTCATTTACCTGAAAAGGAATGTTAACTATGATTTTTTTCCATGAGCTCTCGAAAATTTTATATAGTGCCAAAAATAGGTACTTATGTGACAACTTGTAACCCCAAGTGTTAAATCCATTCAAAATTTACCTTAGCTAAAATTATCATTATTAGTGAAAAAAATACTGTAGGATAGATAACTATGAGGACATGCATAAAGCATCGGTGGACCCAATATTCAATATTCAATATTCAAATTATTTTTTTTCTTCCGTCATCCTTCCTCTCCAAATTGTTCCCTCTTTTTGCAACTAAATTATTATAATTAATTAGTCACCAGCAGTTAATACAGTATTTAGTTCCTCAAAATTTAGGGAGTTGAGCCATATCGAAACCCTCTCTGGTGTATCAAAACTTTCCAATTTCCCTTTGCAACTTATTCTCAAAGTTAAATCAAAGCCCAATTTCATGTTGTATTTACTCCAGGTGTACAACATTGTTGCAAAACCATGTCCTAATTTGAAAGGAAAGGTCTTGATATATACAGATATCTTAGAATTTGTTATCCGTTGATGGGTTTTCTCTCATCAATTTTAGAATTCTATCTTTCATCTGAAAAAATGTGGAAATTCACTTTGGCAAAGAGTCTGGGACTGTTTGGGGTTTATAGACCCAATGATATAGTTTTAGCATACATCCATGATCAGTTAAATCTGGGATATATGCTTAAAAAAATCCCATAGAAATTTCCACAGGGCCTCTTATGTAATGTTTTCAGGAATATTACAAATGCGTATGTTTGTTCATCGACAGCGATCCACCAGATCATTCAACCTGGATTCAAATATAATAATTTTCTGGGACATATTGGTGATGTCTTTAGTACAGTCCTGTGGGTAAGTTTTATATCCTAATTGCTTCTATTTATATGTGTGTGAGAGTGGTTATAAACATTGTAGTATTTCAAGAAGCGTAAGAATTCCACAACCAGCAGACCATCGACATTTAAGTTGACACTGTAGCAGAGTCCTAGTTCTAGCAGGGACTTCTCTCTGCTATATCCCGCAGAGTATACTCAGGAACAAGAAAAACGCCAAAAAAATATCCCACCTCCTCCCCAGCAACTGGACAACACACAGCTCTGGGAGTACAACTGGTTTAATTCCTGTCACACACGGCTTTTATACATTGCCCCTAGCATGAGGTTTCTCAGTCACAATTACAGGGCTTTTCTTCCAAGGATCCTCTGTGCCTGAGAGATAATTGCGTGAGAAAAAACTATAACTTAATTATCTCTCAGGTACAAAAAAATCTACAATATTTTAAAACACCCCAAAAATACATTTTAATAACTTCAGAACCCTACAAAAGTCATATCACAAAATAGCTTGGATCTTAAAGCACACTTTGCTAAAATATCAGATCCCTTTGTTGGTTTGGGAATGCCATTCTAATGAAGTTTTGACCGGTCAGCCACGATGTGTTGCCCCAAAACAGTTCCAGAGAAAACAAGACAACGACCATTCATCTTTCTGGGTTCTCTCATGAACACTGAAGAATCCATTCCCTGGCTTTTAGGGTACGAATGCTCCCCCTGTTTGGTAGTTTATGCCTCCTGAACGCAGTTCTCCTAACTGTTCGGAAAGTTGGATGGGCAGTGGTACCAGTTTCCCTGGTGTTCGCGTGGACACGTATCTGAAAATAGTTCCACACCATCGATGACCACGTACCGCTGTCATCGTTCGGGAAATATAATGGCTGCCAATTATACGAATGGCGGCCACACAGGGAAAGCACTTGAACTAATAACCAATTTGTGGTTAACAGCCAGGGGGTGGTCGGTGATTATGAAGGTGTGAACAAGGGGCCACGCAGCGAGGTGGTTCGGTAAACAAACGGGGCAAACGGATAGCCGAACAAAATGGAATTAAAGTATATTTGAGTTCTCCATTCCGCTACACTAATGGGACGGAGCTCCATGTACCCTGGCTGGGTACCTCTGCCAAGTCCGCTTTCTTACAGCTTATATAATTATAGAATATAATAGATAGCGGTACTTCCTAAATAGGAAACCTAATAGGGAGTACCGTAAGAAATGGGTTATAGGGGTGGCAACAAGGGCATAACCCTGCGTGGAACGCAAAAATATATACAAAAAATGAAAAATGAAGGAGAGACCACCTCGTAACAGGACGTGCCCCTCTCCTTCAAACCACCCCAAAAAACATATGTCTATAGAAAATAAATAAATTTTATTGAAAAAATAGTATAAAAAGCCAAATATCCTGAGGACTCCCGGAAAAGTCTGATCTATTAGCTGCAAGGTATGTCAGTCACTAGAAGATGTAACAATTGTAAACTTAGACAGAGTTGTTACCAAAGGTAATACTGACAGTGTGAACCACTATTGAGTGTGATCATATAAGTAAACCTAATTAAATACTAGAAGTGATAGTAGTGATATGGACTAAACCTTTCCAGACATTAGAAAGCACAAAGTTACCAGCATATGAAAAAATGGAGGGGTATATTGTATCAATCGCTTTCAAAAGGTAGCGAGTAGAACTTATGCAACTCTTACTATAGAGTAAGTGCTAAAAAAGTAATGTTTCTAATAAAGAAAGGACCAGAGAGTGCACAGTTATTGGCACATAGTGGAAATCGAAAGGACAGAGAAGATCATGTAGTAAAAGGAGAAAATATAAAGTAGGAATGAGTATTCAATCCGGATGCAAGGAAAAATGGAAAAATCAACCCACTAATTACTCCATACTACAGACTTAGATGCCCCAGCGTAGTAACCAGGTCTGGTCCCCCCCAAAGACAAAAAAAGAAAAATTGCTGTAACACACTAGAGAGTCGGATATTGGTAAAGTAAAATCAAAATCAACGGTTACATCAAAACAAAGAGAAGCCCGACGCGCGTTTCGGCAGACTAACCGCCTTTCTCAAGGGCCAAAATAAAATGCATTATACGAATGGCGGCCACACAGGGAAAGCACTTGAACTAATAACCAATTTGTGGTTAACAGCCAGGGGGTGGTCGGTGATTATGAAGGTGTGAACAAGGGGCCACGCAGCGAGGTGGTTCGGTAAACAAACGGGGCAAACGGATAGCCGAACAAAATGGAATTAAAGTATATTTGAGTTCTCCATTCCGCTACACTAATGGGACGGAGCTCCATGTACCCTGGCTGGGTACCTCTGCCAAGTCTGCTTTCTTACAGCTTATATAATTATAGAATATAATTTTGCCTCTTTATAAATCACTGGTAAGATTACATCTTGAATATGCTATGCAATTCTGGGCACCTGTTCTAAAAAAAAAAAGATATTATGGCACTCATCTATGAAGAAAGGTTAACAAATTTAAACCTCTTTAGTTTAGAAAAACGTCGCCTCAGAGGGGATATAATAACATTATACAAATATATCTGGGGCCAATACAAACCATTGTGTTGAAATCTATTCACAAATAGGACTTGACATACGACACGAGGTCATGTGTTTAGACTGGAAGAAAGAAGGTTTTGTGTGAGAATGTGGAATTCTCTGCCTGAAGAAGTGGTTTTATCAGAGTCCGTACAGATGTTCAAACAGCAACAAGATGCATACTTGCAAAAACAGAATATTCAAGGATATAATTTTTCAGTCTAGGGTTATCCAAGGATTAATCTGACTGCCATTCTGGGGTCAAAAATGATCCCCCCCCCCCTAGTTTGTTGCAAAATTGGAAGTGCTTCAAACTGTTTTTTTTTTTTATCCTTCTTTTGGATCAAAAGCAAAAAACAAATGTAAGGAAGGCTGAACTTGATGGACACAAGTCTCTTTTCAGCTATGTAACTATGGCTCTCAGACTTAGCTCTTTTGATTGATCCCAGGGATAGAGGGATCCTGCAGCCAGCAAACAGGTCCAAAGACTCTGTCACTAAGATCCCTACAAATCCACACAGGACACAAGTTCCAAAAGGAACTGGCAGCCAAAACTATTTTTTGGGACTAGTCCAAATGATTATTACATAAAGATTGATGTGACAACTCAATAAAAATACAAACATCAAATCATAGCAGATAACATACAACAACATATTATAACACAATGGCATATTTAGAAAGGGGTGGGGAAGACAATAATTAATAGAAAATCTCTCTCCTGCTTGCAGAATAAGCAATATGCAAATCTACAGGAATATGCAAATTAATGAGAGTTGCTATTCAGGTAGTGCATGTTGCTGTTGCTACCAACATAGGGCACTACACAAGCTCCACAGCCAAATCCACCTAGTTGGTAGCAATCCTCAGCAGTACAGGAGAGCAGGCAAAACATTTAACAGTATAAATACACACACATTATAAACAATTACAATACACACCCCCTGCACCTATAATGCGTACAGGGTGACTAAAACATAAGCAGAGTCCAGCAACCTACATAAATAGTCTGTCTGAAGGTCCAGGTGATGGTGACTACCATCACAGACACACTAAAGCTTAATTAGAATGGAACTCTATTGAAGTCCACTGAAAATGAACTCCCAAAAATATAATCAATTGCTGGAAAAGCTCAACATAAAAACCATGCAGTTTGGAACATCTCAAGATAAAAAGCAAAAAAAGACTACACTTATCTTATAGCCTTTTAGGGTTTGTCGATCCAAGTTGCTGATATAATTTCATTAGAACGCTTTAGTGTTCTCTATTATCCCGCAATATTCATACAAGACAATTTTGTAAGGCTTGCTCAATCCACTCTTTTATGGCCCTGGCTTATACAGGCTTTACCGGTAATCTTGGAATATCCATGCCGGTTCAAACTTTCTTGAGACTCTCCTCACTCCTTTTTCTTCCTCTCGGGAGGCTACCTGTCCTCCTCCTGACATGCGTGTGCGGAGTCACGACATCACATTTTAAAAAAACACATCACCCCTATGTTGGAAAAATATGAATAATCTGCACCTTTTATGGGATTTTTGTTGTGAATAATCAATTAAGGTTTTCCTTTCCACTATTTTTGCAATTTTGCAATAAAAGGCTGTCAATATTAATAAACTACCCGAAAAAGTAATGCTAAAAAAAGTTACAAAAGAAAAATTATATAGCGTAAGTGTCAAGAAGAGTTGAAAAGACCAATTTAAAAAATAAAAATAAAATAATAGCAGAAAGAATTACAGAAAAGGAATACACCTTGAATAATCTCATCCAGTGACTCTCACTAAGTCTAACTTAATTTTAGTCCTATTATACATGCTTGTCACATTTTGTCAAGATACCACAATGAAGCTATACAGGAGAGCAGTTAGGTTCAGAATGGTGTGTTTTCTTCAATGTCAAATGTATCTTAGTAGTTGATGAATAACTTACTTCAAACATTTCAGAGATATCTTTTAACACCTTACCACTAAAAAATGACACACAGAAAAGTATTTAACACATCAGTGAATGGCCATTAGTCAGTTAAATGTGTAAAAATCAGAGAGTATATGTAAAAACAAAACTTCAGCAAAGATTATCAAGAACCTTCAGACTGCACACAGGAGGAAACACGTACACAGCAATCCTTCTTAGTATATACTACGTTATCCTTAAACCATTTAAGTCCATACTAGACTTGTGCGCAGCATTTTTCCACTATTTGGTTCACAGATCAAATGAGAAAAAGTAATCAATAGAGCAAAAAAGAGGCGCAATAAATAAATCTATTTTTATACATAATATATATTCATTAAATATGTTGTATATAAATATAATTTTATTTTATTTTTTACTGTTCCTCCCTTTTCCCCCATCTATTGGTCGGTCACTTTTCTAATCTGTGAATAAAAATAACATTTAGTGACTGACCTCATACCATCAATTATCCTTTTTTCCATTAAGCACCTCTTTTTTTTTTTTTATGCCACAAGGGGAATTCAGAATTTTGAATCAACACAAGCTTGCTTGTCCATTGAGCATTTGGTTAGTGATTTAGCTTCATTTTCATTTATCCCAGTGTTTCAGTAACTGTATGAGTCGGTGAGTATGTTTGTATGTGTGTGTGTGACTGTGTGTAAGTGTATGTTCTTGTGCATTTGTCAGTGAGTGTGTGTCTTTAAAACGTCATATTTAATGAAACAATATTATACATAAATAATATATAAGTGTAAATTGATTGGATATTCTAAGCACCAAAACAACTTTAACTTAATAAATTAGTTTTAGTGTAAACATGCCACTACAGTCTCACTGCATGATCTATGTACACCAAAACCACTCCAATAAGCTAAAGTTGTGGATTGGAGGGTGAAAGGTAAAAACGAATCTCAGTGATGTCACAGATGTCAAAGACAAATTACATAGAAAGTGGACTTAACACCCTATATACAAAGAGTGAAAGAAAAAAAAGAAGAAAAGGAAAGAAAATATGTACAACTTGGTAAATGGCTGGATAAGCCATTTAAAACTCCAGTTATGGCCTTACCTACCCGCGTAAAGGACAGTGGTGCAGTTATAGAGCATTTGAAAAATATCACAGTACCACCTGAGGGAATTCTATTAGCAACTATTGATGTTTGTAGCCTGTACATTATAATCCCACCCAAGATGGTATACTTGCAATGAAAGAGATTTTGCAAAGTGGGTGTATCCCCCTGGAATACATACTAGAATTATTAAATCTGTGTCTAACCCTAAATTATTTCAGTTTTGAGTCAAACTTTTATAATCAACAAACAGGCACTTTGATGGGGGCACCGATGGCCCCCATGTATGCAAATGCATACATGTATATATATATATATGAAAAAGATGAGACTCTGGCCCACTATGGAGAACATATACTCCAATATCTTCGCTTCATATATGGTATTCTCCTTTCCTGGACAGGGGGAGAGGAGAAATTCATCTCGATGATGCATAATTTGAATTCCTTACTGTCTCCAGTGAGATTTACATATAAAATGAGTTCTACAACCATCAATTTCTTGGATCTACAAATCTTCATTACAGAAAATCGATTGGGATATACATTGTTTTCCAAACCAACTGATAGGAATACCATTCTCCATGCTACAAGCTTCCATCCAAGAAGGTTGAAAGAATCTCTTCTTATATCTCAGTTCATCAGAGTGTTACGCAACAACTCTGACGGTGGCCGATGTTTCATAAATTTCTACAAAGAAGATACTCTAAAACTTGTTTAAATTCCGCTTACACATGAGATGTTGAATCAATCACAGACAACAAAATCCATCTAGAAATTAGTAAACGATTTATCTTCCCTCAGGCGTGCCATCCTAAATCACAGAAACTGGGGGACACCATCCTTAAAAATTGTAACATTATGCACGAAGATCCAACATTCCCTTCAGTGTTTCAGAGAACATCAATTATGAGTTTCAGAAAAGAGAAGAGCCTAAGAGACTATTTGGTTCATACTGACTTAATAACAAGGACATATTCTCTTACCGTTGAGACTAATGTAGGCTGTTACCGCTGTTGGAATCGGCCTACAATTCTATGATCCCGGGAAAAAAATTTTGCCACCCAAAATCTGGCAAGGTGTACAAAATTAAACACTGCATTACATGTAGGACCACCCATGTGGTCTTCAGGATTATATGCCCATGTGGCCTCACTTATGTGGGGAAGACATCCAATGACCTAAGGGAACGCATGCGAGGACATAGATCCACCATCCACTCTGCTCTACTGTGTGGCTCTGCTAGCACTCCTGTCTCTTGACATTTTTTGGGAATTGGGTGATAATCTGGCCTTACTCCTGTTTCATGGGTATAAACCATGTACCCATGTCTCCCCAGGAAGGCGATCGTGATACTTTATTGTTAAAGCAATAAGCTTTTTAGTTCTACACCCTGGGAACTTTATCTCCCACTGGACTAAATGAAAAAAACACTGTTTAGATTGTTTTCTATCAAGGAGATAAATATTTGTGTTATTGCTTCCTCTAATAATATGGACTAAGAATCATTATGTTATGTAAGAACCTGAGTTACATATCTTGTATTTTGGGTCCCAGCTGCTTAGATTAGGCTTCCTTCTAATAAATAGGTCACATTTAGGAGCTTTGTGTGGTGACCATTTAGGTAAGTTTACACATGAAAGGAGGCATTGTGCAAAAGAGTGCTAATAATGGATATCCTGGCTGTATACAGTCCTGAAGACAGAGAAATATCCAAGGTAAGAGAAAACTTTCCTGGATGACTGATTGAAGTACACACATATATATGACAGGTTTTAAAACCTAACTCTAAGTCCAAACACACACACTTGTTTCTATCAAGGCATGTGGCATTGATTGCTGTTATCTGTGCATTATCGCAAATAGGCAGGCTTTTTCAGACAGTGGAAGAATATACTGCACAGGAGACCACTCCGCCTCAGTATCTGTACAATAACAGGTTTGTGGTACAGCATTCGTATGTTTCCACTATATATGCTCTATGTATGAATTGGTCTGAAGACTCAGTCTCAATGTGTGTCAAGTATATGCTCTATGTATGAGTTTCTATGAGGACACAGCCTCAGTATAAGCATCAACTATATGCTCTATGTATGGGTTACTATGAGGACACAGCCTCAGTATAACTATCAACTATATGCTCTATATATGAGTTACTAAGAGGACACAGCCTCAGTATAACTATCAACTATATGCTCTATGTATGGGTTACTAAGAGGACACAGCCTCAGTATAACTATCAACTATATGCTCTGTGTATGGGTTACTATGAGGACACAGCCTCAGTATATGTATGCACTATAGGCTCTATTTATGAATTACTATGAGTACACAGCCAAAGTATATGTATTCATTATATTGTTTATGTATGAGTTGGTCTGAAGACTCCGCCTCAGTATATGTCCTCTACATGCTCTATATGTAAGTTGGTGTGAAGACATTGCTTCAGTATATGTGTCCACTATATGCTTGATGAGTTAGTGGAAACACAAAAATATATGTGAATATAAGACATATCCTCTATATATGAGTTCAATCTAATACAAGCTCTGTGTGTGGGTTGCTGTTAGTCACAACCTCAGTATATGTGAGTGGTATAATCTGTGCATGAAGTTTTGTGAAGACACAACCTCAATTTATCTCACTCATATAATCTTAATATATGTGCTGGTGTGCAGGCATAGTGTCACTGTATATAGCAGATGTAGGCTATGTATGATATACTGTTTCAACAGACTCAGTATTTGACTGATATCTCTGTGTATAATGCGCTGCTAAGAAACACCCACAATATACAGGTATGTGTTTAGTATATTCTGTATGCAAGTTGGTATTATTATATAACCCCAATTTATACACAGCCTTGGTATATTTAATATAGGCAACCAATCTAAGGTCTGTGCTTTGTGCTGAAATGTAATATAGCCCAATTCTACCAAAAACAAATACAGCGTTGTACTGGGTAAGTAACTATTACATATTTCAGTGGATTTTCTATTTTAGTTTTTTAAATGAAGTAGACAAGAGGAACATACTCCGTTCGGCTTTACATTAGATTTCTTCTACCACAGGTGTTTCAGGATAAGAAATTAATACAATTAACCACTTCAGATAGATTGTAGGTGTTACTGAACCTGTGTGAGTGCCTCTCCCATGAGAGAAGGAGACCTGATTTCCTAAATGGAGCATGGTAATGTTCAACAAAGTTAAAGGGACACTCCAGGCACCCAGCTATAGTAGCTTTTCTGTGCTATTGGACTGGATGGGATAGCCTTCCTGACACTGGTTCATTGGTTGTCCTTCTTTGCACCACTTTTGGTAGGTACTAACCACCATGGAAACTCCTCACAAGACTTGCCGTTTTGGACTTGCTTTGACCCATTAATCTAGCCATCACTATTTGTCCTTGTCAAAGTCACACAGCTCTTTTGCTTGCCTATTTTCCCTATAATCAATGTTATTCACTTCACCTGTAAGTGGTTTTAAACTTGTGGATGATCAGTGTATGCAATCTTTAAAGGAACACTATTGTCATGGTTCAGATAACTTATGCTGGGGTTGACTTTAGGTTCTTATTTGAATTATTTGACATGTTTTAGACTTTAAATAATAAGAGTAGCAAGACAAAAAGGGAGGAAAGCAGAACCTATAAACAAGATTAAGTATGAGGAGATCAAAATAAAGAGTTTAGGTTATAAGCCCCAGACAGGTTATAAGGAAATAGAAGCAGTGCCTATAAATGAAATTATAGGCAGAAATAGAACCTATAAACAAAATTATAGGTAAAAGTTAGAAGGAGAACCTATAAGCGGAATTAAAGGTAAAAAGAAGAACAGAAATAAGAGTTGGGCAATATATATGCCCCAAGCAGGTTATCAGGAGACAGGGAAACCTATAAATGAGATTACAGGTAAATCAAGAGAAGGAAAACCTATAAGAGAAATTATAGGTTACAGGCAAACCTAATATAATAAGACAGAAATAAACAGCATATGAAGGTTTAACGAATTTAGGTTAGTTATACGTTTAGTTGTTCAGTCTCCTTTGTTTGCAGGCAGTTATGCAGTCATCAGATAGTTGTAATAGGGTTATCCAGGATCGATGCAAATAATAGGAAAGCTTGTATTATCCAGGTAGGTTGTGTTGAATCTGGTTGGAATAAAATAGGTTTGCAACAAAAGTAAAAAGGTATCAAAGTCCAGTATGAAAAAAAGCAGGTTGGTATTGGAGATCGGGTTTTGTTACCAAGCTTTGTGGAAAAGACAAGACTGGAAACAAAGCAGGCTGGTTGGATAGATCAGGATGATTCAATGGTATTTAGAGGTGAGCAGGTTTTCTCAGTTTGTGCCAGGATCAGAAGTCATCTCAGATTCAGAACGTCAACATCAATCAATTTAAAAGCCATTTGGTTAGCAGAGTGTGGCCTCTTACAGCATTTTTAGATGATCATGTTAGGCAGGTGAGAGAGAGACTGAGGTTTGGCTAGTGAGGCCACTAGTGGTGAAAAACTGATATTGTAGAAAAATAAAACAGAAGAAATAAAACATGATTTTAGTTGTCAGGATAGGATTCTGACAGCTATATTCACTAAAACAACTTTAGCTTAATTAAGCAGTTTTTGTGTATTGTCAGACATGTCACTGCTCAATTCTCTGCCATTTAGGAGTTAAATCCCTTTGGTCGTCTTGCATGAACCGCATGTTTGAGATCTCCCTAGAGTGGCTTGATGATATTAAGGTCAGGAGACTGTGATGGCCTCTCCAGAGCCTTCACCTTTTTCTGCTGTAACAACTGGAGGGTCATCTTGGCCTTGTTCTTAGGGTCATTGTCGTGCTGGAAAGTCCAAGAGCGTCCCATGCACAGACTTCATGCAGAAGAATGCAAAGTGTCTGCCAGTATTTTCTGATAACATGCTGCATTCACCTTGCCATCAATTTTTACAAGAATTCCCATGCCTTTAGAGCTCACCCCCCAAAAAAACATCAGTGAGCCACCACCATGTTTCACAGTCTGGATGGTATTCTTTTCACTATAGGCCCTGTTGACCCCTCTCCAAACATAGCTCTTATGGTTGTGACCATAAAGCTCTATTTTGGTCTTTTCATTCCAAATTACAGTGTGCAAGAAGCTGGAGGCATGTCAGGGTGTTGTTGGGCCATTTTACAGCACTACAGAACTTGCTGATGCTATATAAACATTAAAATAATAATATTGTAACCTGACATTTTTGGTGGCACTGGTGCAGTAAAGGCTTCTTTATGGCTACTCGACCATGCAGGTCAATTTTGTTTAAGAATCGTCGTATTGTGCTCCTTGAAACAACCACACTGTCTTTTTCCAGAGTAGCCTGTATTTCTCTTGAGGTTACCTGTGTGTTTTTCTTTGTATCCCGAACAATTCTTCTGGCAGTTGTGACTGAAATCGTTTTTTATATCTATATATTTTTTATATCTTTTTCCATCTTTATAAAGTTCCATTACCTTGTTATGCAGGTCTTTCAACATATTCTCTTCTGCTCCCCATGGCTCAGTATCTAGCCTGCTCAGTGCATCCATGTGAGAGCTAACAAACTCATTGACTATTTATACTTAGATACTAATTGCAATTTAAAAAGCAACAGGTGTGGGAAATTAACCTTTAATTGCCATTTTAACCTGTGTGTGTGTCACCTTGTGCGTCTGTAACAAGGCCAAACATTCAAGGGTATGTAAACTTTTGATCAGGACCATTTGGGTGATTTCTGTTCTCATTATAATTTACAAACATAAAATTACAGGAAAAGCTCTAATGAAAAATGGGTAATACGTTTGTGGTTTATAAGGTACAAGGTGCTCTTAAAGGAAGAGAATCTGTTCCCATACCAGATATATATAAGTAATAAAAAAATAATCCCAAGGCACACCACTGTTTTGCACATAAAAAGTATTTATTCATGCATAGAAAATACAACAAGGCATCATTATAGCAGAGAGAAAGTGCATAGTATAGTGCTAAACCAGTATATAGTACCAAAACCACAATGTAAGTAAAGTGCTAAATGCAAAAACCCATTAAAAAAGGTATACTGACCCAAAAAAGGAGAAATGAAACCCCAACGTTTTGGCTTTGAAGCCTTCAGCTATGAAGCCTTTTATAATTTAAAAAGGAGAAAACAATTATGTGATAGTATATGGCTTCATATGATCACTTTGCTTCAATATAATACTTTTTTGCATGATCAGTCATATTTTCAAAATCAATGCCAAAATTTCACATTTTGTGCCAGGGATTGCAAACCTTTGAGCACGTATTCTGCTCTATACATTGATCTAGCAAGTTATTAACAGAGCAGGTGATAAGAAATTCAAAATTAAACAGAATTTTAGGAAGTTTAAACATTAGATGACTCTTTACAGGAAGTGTTTAGGAAGGCTGTGTAAGCCACAGGTGTGACTAGAGATTTCATAAACTCGTAAATTGCAGAGAATTGAGCAATGAGACTACAGGGACATTATCTAAAGTTGTTTTGGTGACTATAGTGTCCCTTTAAAACGTAGCAAAAAATTACTTATTGCAAGTCCAATTTCTTTAAGCTCGAAATTCTCTAGAACAGGTGAATACAATTCAAAGAAAACCTTCTGCTGAATCATATGCATGTGGGACAATCATTTTCTTATCTACCTGGTCAGGTTTACATGGCTCTTTAGCTTAGTAGATAAAACAGCTTCTATTGAACTGGCAGTAATATTTTTTTATTATTTTTTTGATAAGAAACGCTCATTTTATAGCTCAATGGAAAAACGGAAATAATAAAAACAGAAATAAACTGGTTTACATAATTTATTGTATTCGACATGTAATAAAATCCTCAATAAAATAATCAAGGGATCCCGATGCTCTTACTGAATGCTTGCTGGTGCTGTTGCCAAAATCTGTTTTGTCCTTTGATTGCATTATGCATATCTAGGTAACATTGCATAAGATTTTTCAGTGTACCTTTCTAAAAATTGGTGCAAAAATTGTAAAAGTAGAGGCATCACCAATGGGATGTGCCTGCTAGCACCAGTGGTTTCCATGATAATTGCCATTCTTTTACTACTTTAGACCAATTTTAAGAACTGAACACTTTGATAAATCTCCCCAGCTGTGCTAAAGCAAATTATTTTCTAATGTGTTAAGCTGCATAAACACGACTCAGGTTTTGTTTTCTTAAGCTTCGCCATGAGATCATTTGGTATCTGCAGACATTTTAGCTGTGTCTATGGAGGGTCTTGCAAGATCCTCCATGGACCTCAAGGCTTCACCCTCATGCATGTGTGAGAATACTGCAGTGATGTCAGCTCCTGGCACCAGGAGCAGAAGAGGACTAGCCGGAAGAAGATGGTGGTGCCTATGAAGGACAGGTTCAGGTCAATCACCCTTTACCAGACCACCACTGATGATGTCAGCGTTGGTACCCAGATGGTGACAATGCTGCTTTACATTTTGAATTCACATTCAATTCCCTTCAGTTCTCACTTTACTGAAAAATCCAGTTTGTGTTGAAATTATTCTTGATGTGTAAATTTAGTTTGTAATCATTGCCAAATCTCCTATTCATTCTCCCAACCAACATTCTGTACCTCCCTCCTACTATAATGCAAGCTGAAAAATGCACCTGCTAGTCCTAAATAGTTACAATATACTTGTGAACTATAGGACCGAGAATTGCGCAAATGTTTGTTCTGTACATACAGGTACATATTTATATTTGTTTTCTGCTCTGGCTTGACATCTATCATTATTGTGGAGTTAATTTTCAACAAGCTTTTCCAAATACATGTCAGTCAAGAAAAGTGCTAATGTATTGTTCATTTAAGTGTGTATTCAGTGCTAGAATTATAATGTATAATGCACCTGACTTTAGTTAAATAACAAGAAGCAAGCTAGATATTTTATAAATTTCATTTAAATCTATACACTTTATAACATGACCCTAAATCAATTATAATAAAACTCAGGACCACTATTAGGCAGTAGACCTGGCAAATACATGTAGGGCTGGACACGGAAAAAGATTTGGCTTGGACATTTTCTAATCACAGCAGACCAATGCGAAGGGAGCAGGGTTAGAGATGGGGAGGCCCCGCTCATATATGTGTGTGTATCTTTGATCTCCATCTCTGCACCATTGCAGGCTTTTACCGCTGGAGAGGGAGTTCAGGAGGCGTTCTACCTGGTCCTCTGTCGGGTCCTTCATCTCACTCATGAGCCCAAGATGTCAGAGAGTTGTCGCAAGTTACCATGGCATTGCTGAACTCTGCTAGTGCTCGTGAAAACAGCCTGGGCAAGCAGGAGTCACTGTACCACCAGGGAATGTCATGTACCCTCTCTGTTCCAGAGAAGAGGTACACACATTGCATCCACCATATACACACACTGCATGTACTACATACACTTGAAGTTTAAATGGGCAGAGTTCCAGTTTGAAATGCTGCACATACTGATATAGTATTACAGCCAGAGGTGCTTAATGTTAATTCTGTGCACATTGGACATCTATCGTCAGCTTGCATAGCAATTGGATGACAGGCAACCAATAAAGACAGGGTCCCCTAGTCCATGCCACCCAATGCCTCCCCTTAGCCTGTCCTGCAGGATGTTCCTCCCCTCCAATTAGAGGGTATGACATCAATGAACAAGGATCAACTGCACTGAGAACTTGTGATGTCAATGTTTTTTCTTTCTTCCTTTCTTTTATTTATTTTATTTTATTGGAGAACCATGCCAGCCAGGCTTGCTCTATCTAAAAATTGTGTTTATTACCATTTAAATGCATTTTGTTCTTGATCGTTGAGAAACTTTCAGAGGATAAACACATAGATTGGGACATGCAATCATATGCTCTTACTTCTGGATCAGTTTAATTGCAGTAATGAACCTATCTTCCTAACTGTTGTGCTATTTGAAGGATACCCCTGAATTTATATACAAACACACCCTTTCACTCAAATACCAATACTACACACAAATGTACATCCGCATTTAAAATTCAACACTACACTGTTAAACCTCCTCCCCCCGCAGTTGGGGGCCCTAAATCAGAATAAGGGGGGGACTAATGTTCTCCCACCATCCCCCATTCCTGAGCCGCGGGTGGGGGCCCTAAATCAGAATAAAGGGGGCCTATTATCCTCCCCCCGTCCCCCACCCCTAAGCGGCAGGTGGGGGCCCTAAAGTAGAATAACAGGGGGGGAACCTATTGTTCTCCCACCCGGCCCACACCGCTGAGCGGCAGGTGAGGGCCCAAAATAAGAATAAGGTGGGGGGGAACTATTGTCCTCACCCTCGGCCCCCCCACCTGAGCGGTGGGTCGGGGCCCTAAAGTAGAATAAGGAGGGGAACTATTGTACTCACCCCCCACCACTGAGCAGAAGGTGGGGGCCCTAAACCAGAATAAGGCAGGGAGGACCTATTGTCCTCCCCTCCAACCCCACCCCTCAGTGGCGTGTGCCTTAAATAAGAATAAGGGGGGGGACCTATTGTCCACCCTCGGGCTCCCACCCCTGAGCAGTGGGTTGGGGCCCCAAAATCAGAATAAGGGGGACTATTGTCCTCCCCCCCGGCCCCCACCCCTGAGCAGTGGGTGGGGGCCCTAAATCAGAATAAGGGGGGGAACTATTGTCCTCACCCTCAGCCTCCACCCCTGAACAGTGGGGGGGGGTCCTAAAGTAGAATAAGGAGGGGACCTATTGTCCTAAACCCCACCCCCCACCCCTGAGCGGCGGGTGGGGGCCCTAAAGTAGAATAAGTGGGGGGGACCTATTGTCCTCCCCTCCGACCTCACCCCTCAGTGGTGGGTGTGGCAAACCTAGCCACTTGTAATAATCTGGACTATGTGTATAAAAAGGTTGCCTGTATTATTCCTGTAACTCTTGTACTTCCTGGCTGTATCCTGTGTGTTATTGTATGCTGTATTGAATTCGTATGCTAGCTGCCGAAAGCCGCTAGCATTCATGTGTTTCGTTTCACGAACAGCACCATTGCGGGCTGTACGTGAATCGAATGAGCTACCCCCTAATAGCCCACACAGAGAGGGACGTGTGGTGCTCATTAACCGATTGCAACAATATTGCAATCGGTAATTAGAGGCTTTCCTAGGTGGCCGTCGTTCGGCTACCAACCACGCGGCGGTCAGTCATCTTGGATCCTTTGTCTCCCCAGCGGTGTTTGGTCGTCGAGCGCGTGGAACTGAAAACAGCTCCTCAACGGCGTGAACACCGCTGGACTTCCAGGCCGTTCGGGAGCTCCGGTCTTTCGCTATTAGGGTTTTCCCATCGGTGTTCGGTACTTTGTGGCGAACTCAATGGCAAAGTATATTTTGTGCGGCGTTCGGCTGTTTTAGCTGGGATCTGAGCGGTATTCTCACAAACTGTGCACTCAGACCCCAGCTATCTACCGAACGTCCTTTCGTATAAATCTGCCAAGTATTCGAAAAGTTAAATATTTTAATGTAAATTGTCAGTTCTGCTGCACGGAGGGATAATCAACTTAACAGTATATTCCGGTGGGAGTATCCCTCTCGTGCAGCAGTGCCTGATGGGAGAAAAGGTCCGAATGTTAAGTCCCCCATGTAGTCCCCTACTGTATGACCCCTGCTATGACAGTATGGAAACCCCTTGCATGGGGACTTGCATAAATACTGGATGCTGTGAATAAAAACCTCAGTTGACTCCCAGAACTGTGTTTCGTCCGGTTACTGGGGGATTTGGGATATTGCCTTACTTTCCAGCGCTTTTCTTTGGATTACTTTCTTAACCAGCGGAGATCGTGGGATTTAATATTGCAGCTCCACTACAGTGGGTGTGGGCCCTAAATCAGAATAAGGGGGGGACCTATTATCCTCCCCCCAGTCCCCACCCCTAAGTGGCAGGTGGGGGCCCTAAATCAGAATAAGGAGGGAAACTAATGTCCCCCCCGCCCCCCTTTGAGCATCAGGTTGGGGCCCTAAATCAGAATAGGGGGGGACCTATTATCCTCCCCAGGCCCCCACCCCTAAGTGGCAGCTGGGGGCACTAAATCAAAATAAGAGGGGGGAACCTATTGTCCTCCCCACCGACCCCACCCCTCAGTGGTGGGTGTGGGCCCTAAATCAGAATAAGGGGGGGACCTATTGTCCTCCCCTCTGACCCCACCCCTCAGTGGCGGGTGCGTGCCTTAAATCAGAATCAGGGGGGGACCTATTGTCCTCCCCTCCGACCCCACCCCTCAGTGGGCCCTAAATCAGAATAAGGGGGGACACCTATTATCCTCCCCCCGGCCCCCACCCCTAAGCGGCACGTGGGGCCCTAAATCAGAATAAGGGGGGGAACTAAGGTCCTACCCCCATCCCCCACCCCTAAGCGGCGGGTGGGGGCCCTAAATCAGAATGGGGGGACCTATTATACTTCCCCCAGCCCCCACCTGCCACTCAGAAATCAGAATAAAGCGGGGGGAAACTATTGTACTCTCCCCCGGTCCCCACCGCTGAGGGGCGGGTAGGGGCCCTAAATCAGAATAAAGCAGGAACTATTGTCCTCCCCCCGGCCCCCACCCCTGAGCGGAGGGGTGGGGGCCCTAAATCAGAATAAGGGAGAGGGGCTATGGTCCTTCCACCGGCACCCACCCCTGAGCTGCGGGTGGGGCCCCAAAATCAGAATAAAGCAGGGACTATTGTCCTCCCCCCTGGCCCCACCCCTGAGCGGTGGGTGGGGGCCCTAAATCAGAATAAGGGGGGGGACTATTGTCCTCACCCCCGGCCCCAACCCCTGAATGGTGGGTGAGGGCCCTAAAGTAGAATAAGGGGGGGACCTATTGTCCTACCCCCGTCCCCCACCCCTGAGCGGAGGGTGGGGACCCTAAATCAAAATAAGGGGGGACACCTATTGTCCTCCCCTCCGACCCCACCCCTCAGTGGCAGGTGGGGGCCCTAAATCAGAATAAGGAGGGACAAATGGCAGATGGGAGCCCTAAATAATAATGTTACCCCCCCCAGGTGGCTAGGGGTCCCCAAACTCCTAGTCACCCCCCTCCCAAAATAAATTACCTACCCCCTCACCCTAAAAATAGTATCTAGAAAAAAAAGAAATAAAACTTACCATATGATGTCGTCTTTTTTCTAAAATCTTTCTTCAGCCCCAAAAAAGGCAAATAAAAAACAATAATACCCATAAGACTGAGCTCCGCAGGGCGGGGGAAGCCTTCCCTCTGCAATTAGGCTCAGAGCAATCTTTGCTTAATATTAATAAATTTGACTGAAAGACCAATTTAGGTATTTCAGTATTTTGGTAGATAGGGAGTAATCTACTAAGCAGCTGCAAGAGAATATATCAAAACCAAAACCAAACCATCTCTAACCCTGCTCCCTTCTCTAGACAAACCAAACCGAATATTTTGTCCATGCACATCCCTAGAAATTTGCCAAAAAAGAAAACATTACACTCTGTTTATTAAAAGGTTTGTGCTATGGCTTATGGGGAGGGGGTTACGATGTTGGTACACAATGTCCAAGGTTTCCAAGGAAAATATTAATTGGGAACTCCTGGGGTGCCTGTTTTCAGCACTTATTGTGTGTTTTTTTGGAGCTTAAGTGGACTGGTGGGGAGATAAGTACATTGGCCAGTGTCCTCTGTGTGAAGTCAGCTCCTGCATCTATGCAAACATAAGAGAGAGACTTGACTGCACAATATATAGGGTGAGTACTTTCTGAGTGAGTTGTGGTTAGTTTGAATAACCATTCGAACTCCACATGCCCTAAACATCCTTTCCCTAACCATAAATGAACCCCCCTGATATCTAAAAAAATCTCTTTAATTTTTATGCTTCCAATATCCAGCTGGGGAGAGGTGGGCACCTGACGTACAAAAACCTATCCTGCTCATAAGGCTGAATCTTTTCTACCTGACTACATAGATGGGGAAATACAGAAGAACACGTACTCACATTAGAATAAAAAGTAGGAAGCCAGAGAAAAAATATTTTAGGTTATTAAAGACTCAGTCCAAAATGCCATATTTTTTCTTATTTGTTGAAACAACTAATGGATCCCAGAACAAATTACTGTTTAGAGAGCATAATTTGAGGCTTGAAAAAGGCAAACAAAAAACCTCCAATGAATTAAAAAAACCACAAGCCTCCTAAACAAAAATTATCTCTATAAGTTATAGCCCCTTTCCTTTAGTTCATATATCCTATAACAATATTTACTATTGGTTCCTGAAAGCAAAGGTTTTATAAATTGTGACATTGTTACCATTCACACTTTGTGCAATAATCGTTTTTTTTATAATTGCCTATTATGCAACTTATACACAGGATCTTGCCAAATACAGTTCTGTTAAGAATGTGTGTTGGCATCCAACAATTTAGCTTTTTAAATGATTCATTTCATAAGGAAGAAAATCATAAAGTAACCCTAATTATAACACAGTTCTATTTCTATGTCACGGGAGATGGGACTCCTCGTACGTGTTCCCTTAATTATACTTTGTATCGTCTAATGTTTCCCTGCATTCAAATGGAATTGTTCCGTTCTGTTCGGATAACAAACAGATTGTGTGGGGTCCCCTTGTTCGCAAATCATGTTTTGGCTTGATTGGAAGATTGTGCTTGTCCCATTCTAAATATGATAAAATGAGGCTTGAGTATTAATCTGTGGATACGTATTAATGTCTCTTTTGGATATGATATTGGAACACACGGCTTGTTCAGATCAAATGGCTCCTTATCTTAGAGGGAATCAAGACATATGGCAAATGAGAGAGTTAGTTTATACTGAAATCAGACTTTCAGGCCACTTATGTGTGACTTCTCGCACCTTACATAGTAGCTCTGCTGGGGTCCCAGCTTCAAAAAGAGGAATTTAGGTTGTAAGCTCTGACCATTCATACAATCAAATTACCCTTTTTGAAATTGACAATACCACCTCTACCAGGCAGCCTGTTCATATATTCACAAACATAACTTTCGTTTTACCAAACCGATCTGAGCGCTTTTAGATATGTTGTGCGCTCACATTGGGGCTATTCCGGAATAGAATTTCTGTGGGGTTCGATGCTGTTGCCATGTATTTTTGTGATATGTAAAAATTGTATGTAAGGATGCGAGCAACGGCAGATATTAGCAGGGAGGTCGCGGCACTAGAGTTCAGGCACAAACGCCTCCTAGATGAGACAATATACAGAGACCTTGTCCTTAAACAAGGCCAACTCTTCATGCTATTGAACTGCTCGGTCCAACGTTCATACCAACACTTTAAACATGATCCACGAGCATGGGAATAAATGCGGGAGATTACTTGCAAAAACATTACAAAAAATAAAGTGCCCACAACAGCAACATTTACATCTCCTAGACCAGACCGCATTCCTAAGCTACTACCAGGGGCTGTACCACTTACACCAGGATGCACCAGGAGCAACACGACCCTCCAGACTAGAAGAGATCCAGAGATATGTGGACTCTGCAGCCGTGACCAGGCTCGAGGATGGCGACCGAGAGGCTCTGGAGATCCCCATCTCTACTAAGGAACTGGCACACTCTATTAAAAGGGCAAAAACCAGCAAGGCACCAGGCCCAGATGGCCTTCCCCTCTTGTTTTATAAGACCTTCTCCCAAGACCTCCCACCGAAATTACAAACCGCTTTGAATTCCATCTTAGAAGGGGCAACACCAACAACCCAGTTCACATTCGCGAATATCACACTTATCCCGAAGGATGGTAAAGATCCAACAATGTGCCCCAGCTACCGAAAAACCTCTGTGCTGGATGTAGACCTTAAGCTCTTGGCGAGTGTCCTGGCTACCCTTCTGGCACCTGCTAACCGTGACAGTACACCCAGACCAAACAGGATTCATCCCGGGACGAGAGGTACGGGACAACACGATCCGGGCTCTGAACATAATAGCTAAAGCCAGACTGTTGAAGACCCCAAAAGCGTTTGACTGGGTGTACTTGGACCTGATGTTTGGAGTACTCCGAAAACCTTGGAGTCGGACTACAATACCTCTCCTGGGTAAGGGCACTATACTCTTGCTCCACAGCCTGCATTCAGATCAATGGTGCACTGACAGATCCGTTCCAGATCCATAACGGAACAAGGCGAGGTTGCCCACCATTCGCTATTCGCACTGACACTAGAACCCATCCTCAATAAGGTCCGGCACAACAACAACATACAAGAAATGACAATAAGAAAAACTCATCCCAAAACCCTTGCATATGCTGACGACCTCCTATTCATAGTCACACACCCGGGACCCTTCCTACACGCAATTCAGTCAGAATTCAAGGCATAGGGACATGTCTCGAACCTACAAATCATCTATTCAAAATCTGAGATACTGGGCCTCTCTATCAGCCACACTCTCAGGCAGACACTTCAACGACAGTTCCCATACCACTGGTGCACCCAGCGCATGAGATACCAGGGGTTCTGGCTCACACCGAACCTGGCGGACCTCTACACCCACAACTACATTCCCATATTGAAGATGGTAACGGAGGAACTAGACACTTGGAACTACTACTACATCTCCTGGCTGGGCAGGGTGAACGTGGTCAAGATGACGCTGCTGCCCAAACTCCTATTCATCTTTCAAACGGTGCTGATTTTAGCCCTGAAATCATTCTTCATCACCATAAAGGCAGAAGTTTGCAAATGTATTTGGAAGGGCAGCCCCCTCCCCCATGTAGCATACTCCCAACTAACTCTACCCAAACTCCGGGGCAGACTAGCGCTCTACACATGGGGGGACACTTTCACTATATTCAGCACATCTGGAATTTGGACTAGATTGAAGGAATAACAGCAATAGACTCACGAACCCGTGATAGTTACCATTCACACTCTGTACAATAATCTTTCTTTGAATTGCCTATCATGTAACCTATGCACAGGATCTTGCCAAATACAGTTCTGTTAAGAATGTGTGTTTGCATACAACGATTTAAGCTTTTTTCATGATTTATTTCATAAGGAAGAAAATCATAAAGAAACCCCAGAGATAACACAGTTCTATTTCTCAGATCACAATGAATGTGACGCACAATAAATCAATAGAATGGGTGTGTATTTGAGTTCAGTAAGATCTGATGAGTCAGATATTATTATTTCAGGTGAAGCATGCAGTATACTTCCGCTGCCTACTGTTTTAAAATTTTTGATTAAACACACATCTCTGCTGTCTGTTCACCTTTAAAACACGTGAAGAGAAAGTTATCATATGAAATCATTCCTTCTAATAATAACAGAAATAAAACAAGCTGTAGGAATTACACCACCTATTGTGGATACTTGGCTGAGTTCTTCTAGATGTGGTTTCAAATGTATAGCAACAAGCTGCCAAATAAAAAATTTCCAATCCTTTTATAAAATCCGAGTAACTTTAATCATCCCTTTGGGGGGGCCATTAAAAGCATATATTATATTCACCTTACATATAGCAGACATGAGTCACCAACAGAAAGCGGCAGAAATGACAACAGGTAATGGCAACCTTCAATAGTTGGTGATGCCTTTATCTTTTGCCATGACTATTGCAATATGAGTGTGACTCACGTCTGTTGTATGTATGGTAAAAGTAATATGTGCGTTTAATGGGTTTTATCCATGTGGATGGAAAACTAATTTGGTGGATTATTTCTTTGTATTTGAAGCTATACGGTAAACAAGATTTGAAAATTGACAAAGCCCATCAAAATAAACATATTTGTCAATTTGTCAATTCTCAAATCTTATAAGTATGTTTCACTAAAGCACATATTAGTTTTTACGTTGTTTCACTATGGTTGTCTTATATTGTTTTCCCTACATGCTCTTGGGAGAATTCTGAAGACGATCAGCTTGAGATCTACTACATATGAGATGGGCGGCCTTTTTACCAACAGTTTCTTGAAAGTTTATCCTTGCAATCCACATATGTGGTGTATTGGTGATATTACTCTATTTAGTCTCTTATTTATTTTTTGGTAGAAATACTGTTTTGTGTTACATAGGTGAGGAATTTGAGGATCCTGTTATCTCTACAAATATTGAGTTTGAAAAGGGTAAATACCATTTCGTCTAAAATGTAATTTCCCTGCATTGCACTGCTAGGGTGAACGTGCTTTTTTTGTTGTTGTATTTGTTTGGTTATTTTTCATCACTAGGAGCATGCTGGAGCAGTGAGTACACTGTGAAACAGTTTTACATATATCTTACTCAAAGCAGTAATTGTGTTAATATTTAATAATTTTTCATAACTGGAATCAAAAAGGGAAACAAAAGTATTTTTGAACTTTTAATCAAGACATGGTATATACAAAATATGGCCTTATATTATGTGCCTACAAGTACCAGAACTTTCAGTTTAATCCAGGAATGTAAATGCAGTCAATACATCTATGTAGTTTTATAAGTCATAGTTCTTAACCTTTTAAACTTGGCTAAAGCTACACTTATTTAATTGTAAAAAAATATATTTTACACAGTCATTCCAGAAATACTGTCTGCTAATGATACCCTTTTAGGTTTAGTTTAGACATAACAGATGTCCCTACAATCATCCACTGTAATTATGTAACATAATGTATTTTCTGAGATCCAACCTGTGCTACAGTGGAAAGGCACTGGGAGATCAGGGTGGCTGAAGTCTTGGTGTAGGAAGGCTTTGGATTTCTAGAGCACTTTGCCGATTTTGTACTTGGGTACAATACTAATTATTATTATTATTATTATTGCCATTTATATAGCGCTGACAGATTCCGGAGCGCTTTACAATATTATGAGAGGGGGGGATTTAACTATGAATTGGACAATTACAAGAAAACTTACAGGAACGATAGGTTGAAGAAGACCCTGCTCATACGAGCTTACAGTCTATAGGAGGTGGGGTATAAAACACATTAGGACAGGAATTAGCAATCAAATAAAGTGGGAGTGAAGCAGAGCTGGAGGAAAGAGTAGAGTGCTGCCCTTTAATAGAGAGCAAGAGACAGGTAGGAAAGGTAGAGGTTACTCTGGGAGGCCATAAGCTCTCCTAAGGAGATGGGTTTTAAGGCACTGTTTAAATGATTGAAGACTATGGGAGAGTCTGATGGTGGTAGGCAGGCTATTCCATAGGAAGGGAACCGACCGCGAGAAGTCCTGCAAGCGTGAGTCAGCCTTATGGGTGCGAGTAGCGGTTAGGAGAAGGTCACGGGCAGAGCGGAGAGACAGAGAAGGGGCATACCTATGGATCTGTGAAGAGATATAAGAGGGGCTAGAATTGTTCAGGGCTTTATAGGTATGGGTTAGCACTTTGAATTGACTCCTATAGGATACAGGAAGCCAATTAAAGGACTGACAAAGGGGTGAGGTGTGAGAGGACCGACTAGAGAGGAAAATCAGTCGGGCGGCAGCATTCATTACAGACTATAGCGGGGCAATACAGCTTTTGGGAAGACCAATTAGGAGAGGGTTACAATAATTCATGCGGGAAATTACTAGAGCATGGACAAGCTCCTTGGTAGCATCTTGCGTAAGAAAGGGGCGGATATGTACTACAGTGGCATGTTTAAGGTCAGCAGGGACAACGCCAGAAGAGAGAGAGCAGCGCAACACATGGGGAGAGATCTGATAAGGTGAGATGGGATAGGATCGAGCGGGTGAGAGGAAAGCAGAAGCGCAGCCACCTCTTGTTCAGTAACCGGGGAGAAAGTCTGACGTGTAGCAAAGGCATGATCTACGTGTGGTTGTGAAAGAGAAAGACAGGGTTGGGAGAATTCTTTCCTTAGCTGTCCAATCTTGTCGGTAAGGTAGCATGCAAAGCTATCGGCTGTAAAGTTAGTTTGGGGGTGGCCACAGCAGGGAGAGGAAGAGAATTAAAGGTGTCAAACAGATGCCTGGGATTGCGGGAGCATGAATTAATGAAAGAGGAAAAGTATGACTGTTTGGCGAGCGCAAGGGCTGCGCTGTATGAACACAATATGAATCTATAATGGAGAAAGTTTGACTGGGTGCGAGACTTCCTCCAAGAGTGTTCAGCACAACAGGAGCATCCTTGCAGGTAGCGTGTTGATTTAGTATGCCACGGTTGTGGGTGCACCCTCCACGAGGTGCATGTTTGGAGCAGGGCTGCAGTGTTCAAGGCAGATGTAAGGGTAGTGTTATATGTGGAGATGGCCAGTGAGGGACAGGAGAGGGAAGGGATGGATAGCAGTTGTGAATCAATATCAGCTGACAGCTGCTGGTGGTAAATAGAATTAAGGTTTCTCATGAGTTGAGGGGGGTAAGGCTGAGTTTGTTTGGAGAGGTGGGATAATGGGAATATTGAAGTTCCAGAGAATTAGGAGAGGAGAGGGAAACCGGTGGGGGGGGGGAGGGGGAGAATAAATAAGGGCAATGTTAGCAGAGAAGGGTTGAAAAGGCAACGCAAATGAATTTTGAATAATGGGCAAGAGAGGAAAGGGGGTGTGGGCAGAGCTTTGAAGGAGCAGTGAGGTGAGAGGAGAAACCCTACACCAATCCCATAATTTAGTAATGAGTAAAGTTAGTGTTAAAGTGAAAAATAGACAGGAGAACATTATTTAGAGAAAATGTGTTTTGTTATATAGATATGAAGATTATACATATGCATGTATATAATCATAGGATATATATACACATATACCTATGAGTGATTAAACCATGGTTAAGGGTGCAGTTTGTTAACAGAAGGATTTCAGGTGAGGAGAGGTTTAGTGAACTGATTGGTGTGAAAAATAGGTAGCAAGAGAGGTGAGAACGGACAACAGCTCAATTAGCCAGATGTGGACCCCTTGCTCATGGTGCCTAGAGAGATATCAGCTATGTCTCACCGATGATGCTTAACAAGGCTGAAACGATCATCTGGGGTTGCTGTGTCTCTTGTGCAGAGGGAACTTGCTGGCATTTCGGATCTGGATTGCCCATGTGGGTGGGACCAGACTGATATGCTTCAGATATGTTCTCCCTGTAATGGCACAAGATGAGCTAAAACCAGCTTGAGATCTGAGCGGGTACCCACCGAAGGGCAGACTCTTTCAGTTGCTGTATTCTCAGTATACTCTTGGGCCCTCTTTTTATGCTTGACTTGATTGGTGTGTTTTGAAAACCAGCTGATCTGCACTATCTATAAGTATGGTAATGAACATGGGGTGGAGTGGTGTGGGGAGGGTGGGCAGCCATCCAATAGCCATGACATATTGCATCTGAACTAAAGAGTGTCTTTTGTGCTAGTGGAGAGGGTGTCTCAAAGGTTGAAGAAGCATTTAAGCTGGGAGTAGGAGGGAGGGAGGCAACAGAACAACAAATGTTGTCAAAAGTGTAAAAAGGATATGGAATTCAGCTGAAGTCCAGGTGGGTGGAGATGGAGGGAGCGATAAGATCAGCAAACAGAGTAAGCAGGTATTAAATACATGTTTTTCAAATAAAGTTAAACAAATAGTGACTTTAAACGTCTGAATGCTGATGCAGGAAGTTTCTGTAAGAAAATTTAGGAGCTTGAGATACTAGTATCAAAAATAAAGAAGAGGGTTGCACTCAATCACAGAAATATACACAGGGTGCTAAACTGAGCATGGGTCAGCATACCCCATATAATCTACATATAAGAGAAAAAAGTCTCAGGCACTCACTGTGATATGTTCAAAGCAGTTTTAATGGATCCGCAACGTTTTGACCTGTACCCAAGTCTTTATCAAGCTAACACCACAGTCACAAGAAATTTTTTTATATATTATTATTATTATTATGATATTTATAGAGCGCCGTCAAATTCCGCAGCGCTTTACAGTGGGTAGACGAACAGACATGTAGTTGTAACCAGACAAGTTGGACACACAGGAACAGAGGGTTTGAGGGCCCTGCTCAATGAGCTTACATGCTAGAGGGAGTGGGGTAAAATGACACAAAAAGGTAAGGATAGTATTAGACTAGTGACAGTTGCAGAAGAGGAATCAGTCAGGAGCTATTAACAGTTTAATTGATACGCTTTTATGAAGAAGTGGGTTTTTAACGATTTTTTAAAAGAGTGGAGACTGGGTGAGCATCTAACGGAGGAGGGAAGCGAGTACCACAGGAATGGTGCAGCCCTCGAGAAATCTTGAAGGCGAGCATCAGAGGTGGGAGTACGGACAGAAGATAGACGTAAGTCTTCAGCAGATCGTAAGGGCCTAGACGGGACATACTTGTGTATAAGGGAGGATAGGTAGGTGGGAGCAGCATTATGTAGAGATTTGAAAGCAAGAACCAGAATTTTAAATTGAGCTCTATATTTTATAGGAAGCCAATGTAGGGACTGACAGAAGGGTGAGGCATGGGAGGTGCGGGCGGACAGGAAGATGAGCCTCGCCGCCGCATTCATTATGGACTGTAACGGCGCAAGTTGGGAGCACGTAAGACCACTGAGAAGCGGATTACAGTAGTCAAGGTGAGAAAGGACAGTGGAATGGACCAACACCTTTGTCGCATCTGGCGTTAAGTAGGGGCGGATGCGCGCAATGTTTTTGAGATGGAAATGACAGGATTTGGCGATAGATAGATAGCAATGAAGTGGTTACACTGTTTCACAATTGCAGAGTGCACTTGTCTCTAGTAGCTTTCATACCGATAGCTACTAGAGGTGTTCTTGTGAAATAGTGCATCAAAACACCACTATTTCTATCATATGGTTTCATAGAGTGGGGCAGTGGGGTACATTGCTGTGCATGCTTACTAGCCCTTCAATAGATTGGCTGAAATAATCAATCTTGATGATCTAAGCTACATGCCAAAAATCAGTGCTATGAGAGAGAAAAGGCAAGTAAAAACTACCTTTTTAATTCTGACAGCAGGGGCCCAATATCCTAAATGGTGACTATTTAATTTCTACAGCACTTTATCCAGTGTTACAATAAGGGATTTGCTAATCTACAACCATAAACTATTTTTCCCTAAATATTGAAGAAAATATTTAAAATGTCGACCCTTGTCCTGATCCACCTTGATTAACACACCCATCTTAGATTCCAATGGACCAATACTTTAATACATAAAGAAACACCCTATCAATAGGAATACAACCGAGTATTCCTAACACTATAGGAATTAGGAATACTCGGTTGTATTCCTATTGATAGGGTGTTTCTTTATGTATTAAAGTATTGGTCCATTGGAATCTAAGATGGGTGTGTTAATCAAGGTGGATCAGGACAAGGGTCGACATTTTAAATATTTTCTTCAATATTTAGGGAAAAATAGTTTATGGTTGTAGATTAGCAAATCCCTTATTGTAACACTGGATAAAGTGCTGTAGAAATTAAATAGTTACTGTAAACAAAGCCCCAGGGCCAAATAGTATTTACACATAAGTAGAAATATCCGTACCACAGTTTTTAATCTTTCAGGATTCATTTTTTATTCAGCAATGCATTGGATGAAAAGGATTGGAGAAAAGTAGATGCGGTACCAATAATAAATAATGCTCAACCCAGAAACAACAGAGATATGAGCTTAACATCCCCGATTGGGAAATTATTTGAAGGCTGTTAAGGGATAATATTAATTTTGAACAACAATATCATTAACAGGAATCTACATTATTTTATGAAAGAAAGATCATGACAAACTAACCAAATTGTGTTATGAAGAAATTACTTGTAATATACATCTGGGTGTCCAGTGGATGTGATCTACTTGGATTTTGCTAATGCATGTGATACAATTCAACACAAACTATTAAAACTAAAATCAGTTGGTTTAGATTAAAAAAACTGAGGATATAGAGAGTAATTGTAAATGGACAATTTTCAAGTTGGACAAAAGTGTTAAGTGGAGTTCTGTCTAGGATCCACTTCTCTTTAATTTGTCTATAAATTATGCTGAAGTAGGTATTGAAATTCATGAGTCAGTGGTTGCAGATGACACAAAACTAGGTAAGGAACAGGATATTAATTCTATAGGAGCATGATATAACTTCTCTACAGAGAGAATTTGATACATTGAGGTCCAGACAGTATAGAGGCAGATGAGATTCAATACAGACAAATGCTAAGTCATGCATTTGGAATGAGTGGAATCCACAAGCCTCTTATATACTAAATGGGACTGAGTTGCGGATAACGTCAAATGAGAAAGACTTGGAACAATTGTGAAAAAGTAATATATCACCAGTATTCATTGCTGGTTTGCCACTGCCAAATCGAGTTAAACATATATAAAAAAGGGGTATTGATTCACGTGATCAAAATATAACTTTGCCTCTTTATAAATTAAGTGTAAAACCACACCTTGAATATGCAGTGCAATTTTGTGCATCGGTTTTAAAGAGGGATATTGCAGAACTAGAAAAAAGTACAGAGGCAAGTTACAAAATTTAAAGGAGGGATGAAAATCCGTAATGAACGAAGACTAGAAAACTGTATTTGTTTTCTTTAGAAAGGAGGTGCTTCAGAGGGGATATGATGACAAATACATACAGTACAAACCGCTATAAGCGAATCAGTTCATTAGCAGGAATATATAACAGACAAGAGGTCACCAATTGAGGCTGGAAGAAAGGCATTTTCACTTACAGCAAAGGAAAGGGTTATTTACAGTCAGAACCATAAAGATGTTAAATTCTCTACCTAAAGATGTTGTCTTTCAGATTCTGTATATTTCTTTAAAAAGAGGCCTGTGTGTTTCTTGATAAAAAAAACTGAATGTTCAAGGATATACTTATAATAATTGTGAACAAGTTGTTGATCCAAGAAGACTGCCTTTATGGAGTCAAGGAGGATATTTTCCCTTTTTGTGGTATAATAGAAAATCATTACAATTGTTTTTTGTTTTTGTTTTTTGCCTTCTTTTGGGTTTTCAAGGTTGAACTTGATGGTCTTTAGTCCTATTTCAGCTTGTTAGATTACTAACTTAAATTTCCGACAACCAAACGCAGTGATCATGCAAATAACACACCTTCATGCATCCCACAACATGCACAGTTCTGATAACACAAAGCAGTTTAGCAAATATTTCCCCTAACCCTCGGCTCATTTTTATTTTAGATTTTAACTCTTTGGTACTTTTTTTGTTGCCATGATGATTTGATTGGACTTTATTTATTGGATGGAATACTGTTCCAGAACTGAGTGGACTTTTTAATGTTTTTGTTCTATTCTTGAGGAATTTGCATGGTTTGCAGCTTGTTTTGCAGAGTGTTTTTCAAATGGCTGGATTTGTGAAGGGTTTTTTCTTTACAAAGGAAAGTATCCTACGATCATATACCACTGTTGTTTTCCACTGATGTCCAGGTCTTTTTGTGTTCTAGAGCTTTCCAGTGCATTTTTTTTCTCAGAATATACAAAACTGTTGATTTGGCCACTCTTAATGTTTCTGCTATCTCTCTGTTGGATTTATTTTGCCGCCTAAGGACGGTCTGTTTCACTTGTATTGAATGCTCATTTGATCTCATATTGTGGGTTAACAGCAACAGCTTCCAAATACGAATGCCACAAATTGAATCAACTCCAGACCTTTTACTTGTTTAATTGATGAAGAAATAATGAAGGAATAGCCCACACCTGTCCACGAACCAGTCAATTGTCCAATTACATTTGGTCCCTTGAAAAAGAGGGGGCTATGTTTTAATGAATTGTAACCCCTAGCACACTCTCAAATTAAAGCTGAGACTGCACTTTAAGTCCATAGCCATCATTTAACTGTAACTTAAATTTATTGTGGTGAACAGTCCAAATAACAAAACATGTGTCAGTGTCCAAATATTTCCAGACCCAACTGTATAAGGGCTTAATCTGAAAGGGTCCAGGAACCACCACTTCAAACACGCAACATCTTTTTCTTTATACTTGTGCAGACTGTAATCTTGTTAGATGCTTAAATAGAATATAAACGTGTTTTTTCTTAGCCAATATTTGACAATTGTTAATGATGCAATAGATTATGGTGATGTGTTATTTCATACTGGGAATGTTTTGTTAAAAAAATATTTGTATATCAAAAAATTAATAAATCAATAAATGGTCCATGCTTATGGTTTTGCTGTCATTGTTTTCTTTGATTTACAATGCCATTACCATATAGTCATTTTTATATTTACTGGTTGCACACAGGTCCAGATTTACATTTCATAAACCTGTATATACATGATACATGTAGGACAGATAATTCTGGTAAAATAAAAAACACAAAATTATATATATTTTTTTCTTTAAAATGTCTAGCTTTACCTTGTACTAAAATAGCAACACTACTGTAAATACACTGCTCTGTCAGTAAACTATCCACAAATCCATAACTGGTGCTTAAAAAATTGAGGGTCATGGGAGAAACCTGCGACTTTTGGCCACAAACACTCACTTTTTTCATGGTTGGCCCTACTTACATGATATGCAATGTGATTTTTTTTGTTTTTGTTTGACAGATAAAGACTACGGTAGTTGTAATGTATGACATTGAATATTTCAACAACTTCCATCAATGTGACGTGCACCATGAGGAAGCTTTCATAGAGATCTGTGTTTAAGGTGTACAAACCGTTGTGTGCTATGAAAGTCTTGAGAATCATATATACTCAGCATTGTCTGGCAGCCTGGTTGGTCACAGATTTTCAATCTCACAGATCCTGATAAGCTAGACCTTACCAAACATTAACATTGCAGGATACCAGCCAAAGCTCAAACTCACACAGTGGGGGCTAGTACGGACCCTTTTACAATTCCTGCCTGCCACCTCATTTATACATACTGTTCCAACAGACACACCTCATCCATGGGTTTTAAAAAAAGCATTCTAAAAAAGCAAAACCAAAAGCCAAAGAAAGCAAAACCAACCCCCCAAAAACTTTTCAAGTACATCAATTCTAAAAAAAACAAAAAGTGAAAGTGTAGGTACACTGGAAACAGAGATGAGTCTGTTAGTTAATGAAGACCAGGAAAAGGAAGACATTTTAAAGAACTATTTTTCTTCAGTATATATTAATGAGGATCATATGGCAAGAGATATGCAAATTATTGGTGCAAAAAAACTTGCAGATAACTTGTGATCGGATGACTCGAGACAAGGTGCTACAGCAGTTAAGGAAATTAATGTAAATAAAGCTCCGGGGCCTGACTGCATTTACCCATGAGTACTTAAGGAGCTAAGTGGGAAAATAAGTGAACCTCTGTATTTAATCTTTCAACAACAAATTTAAACCTCTGTAGTTTATAAAAATGTTGCCTCAAAGGGCATACGATAGCATTATACAAATATATCCATGGCCAATACAAACCATTGTGTGGAAATCTATTCACAAATAGGACTTTGCATAGGACATGAGGTAATGTGATTAGACTGGAAGAATGAAGATTTAGTCTAAGGTAAAGGAAAGGTTTTTTACCGTAAGAACAATAAGGATATGGAATTCTCTGCCTGAAGAAGTTTTATCAGAGTCT
>OW240912.1:304115663-304155371 GCA_933207985.1 Pelobates cultripes | reverse complement strand
GTTGCAAAATTGGAAGTGCTTCAAACTGTTTTTTTTGCTTTCTTTTTGATCAACAGGAAAAAACTAATGTGAAGAAGGCTGAACTTGATGGACACATGCCTTTTTTCAGCCTATGTAACTATGTAAGATTATTTTGTTTCAGGAATTGTACCGGAGTATTGGAGGAAGGGAGATGTCGTTTCTATTTTTAAAAAGGGTTCAAAATCCTTGCCTGGAAATTATAGAACTGTGAGCTTAACTACCATGACTAGGAAAATATTTGAAGGACTATTATTCAGGAATTAATTGGGAAGAACTTTATTATTGACAATAATCAGCATGGTTTTATGAAACATAGTCCATGTCAAACTTACCTAATTGCATTCTATGCAGCAGTAAGTAGTAGTATACATCGGAGTGTTGCAGTGGATGCAGTCTACTTTGATTTTGCCAAGGCATTTGAAATGGTTCCTCACAATAGTTTAGTATTCAAACTAAAAGAAATTGATCTATATGAATATTCTTGTTCTTGTGTAAAACATTGACTTAAGGATAGAGTACAACGAGTTGTCATTAATGGTAAATTTTCAAGCTGGACAAAAGTGATAAGTGGTGTCTCTTAGGTTTCTGTTTTGGAACCGCTTCTATTTAACATATTTATAAATAATCTTGAAATAGGCATTGGAAGCCATGTTTTAGTGCTTGCAGATGACACAAAACGTTGTAAGTTTTAAGAAAGTAATAAAATGTGAGCAGGATATTGCTTTGCTGCAGAGGAATTTAGACAGATTGGGGGACTGGGCACTAAAATGGCAGATGAAATTTAATGTAGAGAAATGCAAAGTTGTGCACTTCAGGGTAAAGAATGCACAAGCAACTTACACCCTAAATGGTAGGGAATTATTGATAACAACACATGAGAAGGATTTGGGAATTGTTAAAGACAACAAATTAGGCAGCAATATGAAATGTCAATCTGCAATTTCTAAGGCCAGTAAAGTTTTGTCATGTATAAATAGGGGCATACATTCTCTGGATAGAAATTTAATTTTGCCTCTTTATAAATCACTGGTAAGACCACACTTTGAATATGCTGTGCAATTTTGGGCACCTGTTCTAATGAGACAAGCTAAAAAATTGATAATAGGAATGGAACATTTAAGTTATGAAGAAAGGTTAAAAATTTTTAATCTCTTTAGTTTGGGAAAACTGCACCTCAGAGGGGATATGATAACATTATACAAATATTTTTGGGGCCAATACAAACCATTATCTGGAAATCAGGGCTATACATAGGACACAAGGTCACGCATTTAGGCTGGAAGAAAGGAGATTTAGCCTAAGGCAAAGAAAAGTTTTTTTTTTATAGTAAGAACAACAAGGATGTGGAATTCTCTGCCTGAAGAGGTGGTTTTATCAGAGTCCATACAGCTGTTTAAACAGCAATTTGATAAATACTTGCAAAAAACATAATATACAGGGATGTCATTTCCAATTGGTGGGGTAATAGCTGCTTGATCCAATGAGATATCTGACTGCCATTTTGGGGTCAAGAAGGAATTTCTTCCTAGTTTGTTGCATAATTGGAAGCGCCATAAACTGGGGTTTTTGCCTTCTTTTTAATAAACAGTAAAATCATATATGAGTAAGGCTGAACTTGATGAACACAAGTCTCTTTTCAGCCATATAACTATGTAACTATGTAATGATGTATCTCCGTAAATGTGTATACTCTTTAAACCTTTCATGGGTAGAAGATCGTACACCCATTCATTATCTGCCTTCTTAACCTTTTTGCCATTGCAGCCCCTATTCAATAATTTTGTTTACTACATGCCTACATATTTAACCCATTAACGCTGTTACGGCGTACTATGCCGTCCTGAGAAAAGTTTTTTATACAGAACTTTAATTTGCTTTGATTAGTATTATAGAGTGAAAATGTTTGGAAATTCATGTTTTCAAATTATGTTTAGTTTGTCCTACATACTATAGTATAGGCATTGTACAGTTTATGGCACAAATCATGAAACAAAAACTAAATATTGTACACAAACCACCCAAAAAGTATCAGCTGCATAAATTTATAAGAGCAGTGTATTAATGTTATTAGAAGTCATAGTTGTGTACAATGGCGGAATCTTCCCGTTTTGTCCTGTTGACCAAACAGTGTGTACTGTGGAGACAGCCATCACTATCTATTAAAGGAGAACTCTCTCTATATATATGTATCACTATAGTATTGTAAATAGATTTTCTAAAAAAGAAAAAAAATATTTAATAATCTAGCTGTTTTGCTAGCACACTATCAGAGTTATTTACTTAAGTGAGAATTCAAAAATGAATTCAAGGTGGCTTTCAATTAGAAGGTCAAAATAGCAGTTTAACACTAGAGACAACTTCGGAGTTAAACGGTTTTCACCCGGTAGGCTCCTGGCACCTTAACTTCATTTAGATTAAGTTGTTTTGGTGCCTGGAGTGTTTCTTTAAGCACATGTAGGTGTGTTAATACTGATTCACCTGTAATTCGCACTGGGATGATAAATGACCCTTCAGCTACACATGTAAAAGTACTATTGAATGTATACAAGAAAAATGTCTAACATCTTTTTATAGCACTGCAAACTCGTCTACACCTGTAAATTTTCATCAACTCGATTACACCTGTCTTAAGCTGACTTTAAACAAGTGCCTAACTTAGTACTGTAAAAAAAAGTGCTGATATATAACAAATAACCCACAAGAATTTACAAGCGATGTATTAACCCATGAAAACACTGCCTTACATTTTGGAAATAACAGTAGAAATATGAAAGACACTTTCCACAAAGTGCTGAACCTTTTTTGATGACTAATTTCTTCCTAGTCATTAAAAAAGGATGATAAATGTGGTTCAATTCACATTTAGAGATTGCTTTATTTTAAACCAAAATATTGCATTTGACTTCTTGAATTTAGGTGGATCTATTTGAAAATCATCAATAAAGTCCAGCTGAAATTCAATTAAAAATATCCACTGAAAAAAGTTAATAATTATAAACTCTTTTTGTCTGATAGAACTAAATTGAGTCCTTGCAGGATTATTTACAAAAGTGAGAATTAAAGGTGAATTCAAAGTGAATTTCAAGTTTAAGATCCAAGCAAAACTGAGAAAAAAGTCTCTAAGTTAACTATGCTTCCAGCTTGGTTACTCCGGCATTAAATATAAAAATCATTTTGGATTTACTTTGAATTCTCACTTTACTAAGTAACGCTGTTAATTTGCCAACAAAAAAAAAATTGTGATTAACTTGGTAAGTGTCTGGTGGTTACCACTGCAATCATACAATACCTTTGGTATAAATTAGGTGTCATTATCAGGACATTGTATCAATTATCACAACTAAAAACAATATATTTGTGAAACATGCGCCACAAATTTCCTTTCCTTCTGATTTCCATTATGTTGGGTTTATTTTCTTTTCACTCTAAACAACTTAAAGCTAATTATTTACAATTTGTAAGAATTATTTGTGTGGAACATTTAGTTTTGCTGTTATATGACAATGTAACTAAACAACACTACACAATCCAAAATCAGGAAGCACAGTTTATTCAGTGATCATAATCTTTCACACACAAAGCTCTCATCCAACATTTATCATAAGTGCTGAACTCGGAGACTTCCCACTGTACATGATTAAGACTATGTATTTCAAAAGCAAATTGTATTGTTTTAGCTACAACTGTTGATTTAGTAGCACTGCTGAAATGTTACCCTTTTATCCAGGCATAACAATACCTGATGCATGTTTTCTTAGGATACCGGGAGCTGAAACAAAGCTTGCGGCATGTTATGGCTTGATTGACCTTTCTAACAAGTACACGCAGCATAGTTTGTGGCAATTTATATGGACTGATTTACACTGTGGGAATGCATTTCAATACAGCCGTGTATGAGCTTACCAGGGTTTGTTCTTTAGGTAAACGATCATTCTTTTCAAAGATTTTGATGTATGATTAGAGTAGTAGTTTACATAGTATATTGAATTCTATGTGTTAGAACATTAGGTTCATAGAACATTCAGGTGAATGGATATTTGCTCAAAACACAAAGTGTTTTAATACAATATTTATACACCTATTTAAAAAGATAAATTTCCCTGAACTGTCCCCAAAGAAAATCCAACCACTACATCCACAAGAGAAAAAAATAAAATAAACATACAACATAAACGTCTGTTACAGGTAATTTATAATGAGTTAAATGTAAATTGGGGCTGGCAAAAATCTGTTAGGTATGCCTCCAATTCGGCTACTCTGGCCTTAAATTTGAAATCAATTTTGAATTCACTTTGAATTTTCACTTTATTAAATAACCCTTACAGTTTGCAAATATTAGTGAATAACTCTCTAAATGTCTGGCAGTTACCATTGCAATCATACAATATTTTTTATATTAAAATTAGGTATTATTGATATTGGATTAAGTGTCATGATCAGGACATTGTATAATGTATTATAATTAAAATGATTGTATTTGTAATTGCTAAGCAAATGCTTGAAGAATTAAGAAACATATTTCATTGCTTCCATGAAAAACTCACCATGACTAGTGTCTGGTGACATCATAGCCACCCTGCCTGCCCAAAAAGTCTGTTGGAGGCAATGGTATACGCTTGTGGCTTGGCTCCTATAATCGTGCAGCGTTCAATTAGTCCACTAGTGTTTATGCAACTCAGGAAGTAATGGATCTGGAATATACTCACTATGATTACCCCTCTCTGTATTTCTAACTCTCCACCAGTCCAGATAAAGAAACTGATACGACTATGACTATACTCCACAAGAACAAGCAGGGTGCCAAGTGTTGCAGCATGCTGCATTGTGTAAGTGTATAATAGATTGCAGGGTGATATTCTACTGAATCTAAAGGATAGTTTATTATTTGGATGGTAGTTAAATGCAATATGATCTGAAACATTCTGTTTATACGAGACACGTGTCGTTTCGAATATGTGAAGACTTATGTGCAAATTATATGCTTACGTATCTGGTGGCTCTAGCTCACAAATTCAGGCAGAACACATAGCCACATGCAGTGGCGTAACTACCACAGTCACAGGGGATGCAACTGCGACCGGGCCCATCACTCGGCTGCACTATCGACCCCTCTCTACTCACTTAGAGAGTTCCTATTAGACTGGGTACCACTGCCCGCTCGGCCAAACTACAATGAGTTGAGCAGGTACGGGAGGAGGTAGAGACACATGGAAGGGTTAGGGTGGGAGAGACACATGAGGGGAGGCACATGTAGGGGTTTGGAATAGACACATAGAGGGTCAGGGACGATGGGAGAGAAACATGAAAATTCTGGGGGATGGGAGAGACACATGGAGGGGCTGGGGTGTGTGGGTGAGACACATTGGTGGGTGGGAGAGACATATGGGGGATAGGGAAGAGACACATGGACAGGCTGGGTGTGGGAGAGACACATTGTGGGGCTGGGGTGTGTGCGTGAGACACATTGGTGGGTGGGAGAGACATATGGAGGATAGGGAAGAAACACATGGACAGGCTGGGGGTGGGAGGGACACATGGAGGGATAAGAGAGAGACACATCAAGGGAATGAGAAAGAGTCATATGGTGGGCCTGTGGAGGTGGGAGAAACACATGGCGGGCCTGGAGGGTGGGAGAGACACATGGGGAGATGGAGGAGAGACACATGGATGGGCTGGGGGTGGGAGAGACACATGGAGGGGCTGGGGGGAGAGACACACGGGGGGCCAGGAGAGATACATGGTGGGGCTGGGGGTGGGAGAGACACATTAGGGGGCTGGGAGAGACACATGGTGGGGCTGAGGTGTGTGGGTTAAACACATGGGTGGGTTGGAGAGACATATGGGGGATAAGGTAGAGACACATGGAGGGATAGGAGAGACACATCAAGAATATGGGGGGTGGTAAAAATACATTGGAAGAGACACATGGTGGGCTTGAGGGGGTGGGAGAGACACATGGAAAGATGGAGGATAGACACATGGAGGGGATATTATTATTATTATTATTATTATGATATTTATAGAGCGCCGTCAAATTCCGCAGTGCTTTACAATGGGTGGACGAACAGACATGTAGTTGTAACCAGACAAGTTGGACACACAGGAACGGAGTCAAAGAGAATACCTAGGCAGCGAGCCTGCGTGGTGGAGCTGATGGTAGCACCGTTGACTTGGAGGGAGACAGACACAGCAGTAACAACACTTGAGGGAGGAAAGACCAGAATTTCAGTTTTGGTCAAGTTTAGTTTAAGGAAGTGGGCAGCCATCCAGTTAGAAACAGCAGAGAGGCAGTCAGAGACACTAGTCAAGTGGAGAGATCAGGAGAGGACAGGTAGATTTGCGTGTCATCTGCATAGAAATGATATTGGAAGCCAAAGGAGCTAATGAGTTTACCAAGGGAGGCAGTATAGATGGAGAACAGTAGGGGACCAAGGACGGAACCTTGGGGGACACCAACGGAGAGGAGTTGGGGAGAAGAAGCAGAGCCAGAGAAAGAAACACTGAAAGAGCGCTGGGAGAGGTAGAGAGGGATAGGCGGTGGGAGAGGCACACTGGGGAGTCTGGTGTTTGATGAGACACATGGAGGTGCTTGGAGGAATGAGACACATGAAGGGGTTAAAGTAGAAGAATGAGACACATGGAGGGGAATGGGGGGAGTGAGACACATGAAGGGGGTGAAGTGAGTGAAAAACATGGAGGGGTTGAGGGGTAGGAATAAAACACATGGAGGGGCTGCTGTGGGAGGAGATACATGAAGGGGCTGGTGTGGGTTGAGACACAGAGGGGCTGGGCCAGGTGGGACACATGGAGGAGCTGGGGGAGGTTAGACACATGGAGGGACTGGTGGTGGAGAATGAGACACATGGATGGGCAAGGGGAGTTGAGACACATGGAGGGACTGGTGGTGGAGAATGAGACACTTGGAGGAGCTGGGGGGGAGGGGAATGAGACACATGGGGAGCTCCAGGGCAATTTTTGCATCTGGACCCGTGGTTTCTAGTTATTCAGTTATTCATCTGGCAACATGATTACATTTATTCTAATCTCTACATGTTAGAGAAGTCTGTGACTCTTGGGTCCTATTTGTTGTTCCTTACTTTCTGGATTATCTATACCTTCTGCACTGTGAAACAAACTTACAGAACCAAAAATAATCGTACAATGGTCTTCATTTAGTCTACTCCTGTTTACAAAGATGGAATCAGTCCTGTTAACCCGTTTAAGGAGACAACTTCTGTCTAGAACAGGGGTGCCCAAAAGGTAGATACCAAGATGTTTTAAAACTACAGCTTCCATGACACTTTCATTATAAACTCATGCAAAGCTTTATGGGAGTTGTAGTTCTACAGCATCTTGGGATCTACCTTTTTGGCACCACTGGTCTAGAATATTGACTTACTTAACATGAGGACATTTAGTATACGGGTGATCCGTGTCTTGATAGGGGTTTCCCAGACTGGCCTGGACAAAATTTCCCCCCTTCACTCCCATCCAGTCTGTACAAAGGCTATGCTTTGCCTAGCAAAAAAAATGACAGTTAAAGCAAGTTAAAAAATCCCTCCTCTCTACACAGTGAAGAAACATACTTCTTTGCTAGAACTCTATTCCGACTCTGTAAAAGACCACCATATTCCCTCCTGGAAGCTACAGTGTTTTGTAAGTGCGGGGGCTGTTGAACAGCTGCCAGGTAAAGATGAATATGGAGAGAATGTTCTTGTCACTCAGGAGGGAATATGTGGAGGCTTCTTTAAGAGACAGATCTACCCTATAGAAAACAGATGCTGTTTTTAGCCAATGTATTTACTGCGTAAGGTCTTTATGACCATGTATAATCATATTGTTTGTATCCTGTGTTTGCATTCTGATGCAGCATTTTGGATTATGCATTACTAAAAATGTCAAGAGAGTACTTACAAATCAGAATCAGCTTAAATTATTGCATGAAAATGGATCGCTTCTCATTGCCAATACTTTTTATTTGACAATTGGTAAAGGGTGAACAACTGAAAAAGGAAAAAAATAATCATTTTATTTTTTCCCTCAATAACAAGCTATATCATATTGTATTTTAGCTATTCATATTTTGTTCTTTTAATGAATTGGCAATTCACAGGTTTCTGTAATACAAATTATTTATTCCATGGCCCATGATGGGGAAGGTATGCAAAGTAAATAGAAGGTATTATTTTACTACAACATTACATTTCTTCTTTATGCGTTTTGTACACAACTTCCAAAGTCTACATTCCAGGTAAGGACTGTAGACAGATGCCAAAGACGGAAATTAACACAGGGTTATTCAAAGAGTTAGAGAATTGCTGGGAATTCAGAGTTGAGAACTGAAAGTAATATTCAAATTTTAGGTCAAAATAGCCAGACTAGAAAAATTCTCCCAGTAAGCTATGCTTCTAGTTCAGCTCTGTGGCCTTAAATTTTAAATTCGCTTTGAATTCCCAACAATTCTGGCATATGATTAACTCTGTGAGTAATGAGACCGTGGTTTTAGTGTGCTATGTACATAATGCAGCTTATTTATTAGTGGGAAAAATTATCTTCTTAAAAAAAGTGAAAATCAATCATTACAGACATTGGGATAAGCATAATATAAATATTGATAGAGAATAAACAGAGTGCTTCACTCATGCAGTTTTATGAAAAGGCCAAATATATTATTTATTAAATATCTAGAAATGTTCATTGTGTGTCCATCTCCACTTTTATGATTTGGTAAGTTTGTTCATTCAGCAGATGTCTTAAGGAAAATATAATTCTCACATTTGAAACTCATTTATAAAAACTACAGATTTAGATCATCGTACAACAGTGAAGTTCTCATAACATCGTCCCAATTTCTCAGGCTTTTTTTTATTACTGTCCCGAAAGATTTGATATATTATAGTGTATTATAAAGATGGCTGTTAACATTGTTTATATTTTCTGTCTAACTGGCAGCCATATTCTATTTATCCAACACTATAGGTTTAGTTTGAAGCTGTGTAGCTTTCCCTTGCCATATGAGATCGGTCTAAGTATAATTTGTTTTTCAAGTTTTCCTCTTCCTTTATTTAGACAGTAAGTCCATTGAATTTACATCTTGGCTTTATAAAAGCTTGGCAAAACAGAAGAGAAAAAAAAGAATCATATTATTTTATAGATGATCAGATAGAAACAATTTGACAAAGAATATTGCAAAACTTGAGGACTTGGCATGAGATATTGTGTAGGTGGAGAACAGCAACTTAGCCAAGATGCAATCAACCGTAAAGTATACCATAAAATGAAAAAGATAAATAGCACTGTTTGGGTCTTTTCCATGAATTAAATAGGTAGCTGGTTTCCATGGTTGTGTGTACTTTAATTTTTATTTTCTAAAGCTAATGTGTATACAGCTGTTTCTGAGAGTAAATATATTTGATTTGCTGCTAAGCTTTAAAATTGAAAAGCTTGGGCGATTTCTAAATGCCAATGTTACTTCTACTATTCTGATATATCTTACAGTGAGGGAAAAAAGTATTTGATTTTGAACGTTTGCCCACTGACAAGGAAATGATCAGTATACAATTTTAATGGTTGGTGTATTTTAACTGTGAGCGACGGAATAACAAAAACAAAATGCGGAAAAACGCATGTTAAAAAAGTTATAAATTGATTTGCATGTCAATGAGTGAAATAAGTATTTGACCCCTTCAACTTAGTACTTGGTGGCAAAACTTTTGTTGGCAATCACAGAAGTCAGACGTTTCTTGTTGTTGGCCACCAGGTTTGCACACATCTCAGGAGGCATTTTGTCCCACTCCTCTTTGCAGATCATCTCCAAGTCAGGTTTCGAGGCTGACGTTTTAAGGCCTGGAGACTGGCTAGGCCACTACAGGACTTTAATGTGCTTCTGCCTGAGCCACACCTTTGCTTTGGCTGTGTGTTTTGGTTCATTGTCATACTGGAATACCCATCCATGACCCATTTTCAATACCCTGGCTGAGGGAAGGAGGTTCTCACGTAAGATTTGATGGTACATGTTACGGTGCAGTTGTCCTGCTCCCTAAATGCGCATTAGTTCCCCAGTATGGGAAACTTGGGCCATGCCTCATACCATAACTACTGATCGAACATCATGGTTAAAACGGTAACCTAAAACTCCTTGCACCGCCTACAATATGACCCCTGTGTGGGAAACCTGTTTGCCTTGTTGACCATTATGCTATGTGAGATAACGCATATACAGCCACTGCGCAGGCAAACCTGCTATATCAATTCTATACCATAGCTGTCCAATATATTGTTACCTGTATATGCACTGCATCCCCTGTGAGGCAAAACTATTTCTAAAAAAAAAAAGGATTTAACACAAAATCATCAGGTGATCAAATACTTTTTTCCCTTCATGTATGGATACACACGTCTCTATATTTTTACAATACTTATATAAGAAAACAATATGGCTATAATACTTAAATAAGAAAACAATGTAATGCTTTAATAAAATGGAAAAGCTGGACGTAGCTTCATTTGGCACCCAAACACTAAAGATTACACATACTATTCAACTCTGTATGAGAAATACTCGTAAAAATGCTCTTTATCCACTAATACATTTGGAGATAGGTTTTGCAGCATGATTTGATCCAGTGCAAGTGACTCCAAGTTCCCACATACGTTTTCCTGATCAGTATATTAAAAAATTAATACAGAGAATTTGTATAAAATAATTTTATAGAAGTTAGCAAAACTTGAAAAAAGAAACAAAAATGGACTACTTGGATTGATGTTGTAGTTGATTCTTGTGCCTTACATAACAAAAAGGTTATATAACATTTATAAGAGTTTCAAAAAGAGAAGAAAAGCTAAAGGGGTAAAGGACGAGCAATATAAGTGAAGCAGAGCAGGGTTAACTATAAGGTGAACCTAAGTGGTTAGGACCCAGTGGTTAGACAGGGGCCATAGGACCATGACATTGTTTGGCCCCATTAGCCAGCCCTAATGTTAATGAAGAACCTATGGGATATTAATCCTTCACTAGGGTAAGGAGGTGAGTTTGAGAAGAAGACTGAACTAAAGAAATAGAGGGTGCAAGAAAATCTTATATTTTTGGAAGTGATTAATTGGCTGTCTTAATGGCTCATATGGAAGTCATTTAAATGGGTATATGCACAGTGACAAACATTTATTATATGATGAGGAGAGTAAATAACTGATATAGATGTAGCATAAAAGAATAAACACAGCAAATAAAGCTCACTGATATGAACAATATTAAAATTAATTATAAAGAAGAGGTGCTCACAAAAGGAGAGCACATATTGGGTTTGCTCAATCCAGACAGTGTAAGTGGTGTAATCCCCACCAAGGATATTTCAGGAGTCCTCTTGAATAAGATCTTCTAAAAACCATCAGGAGGGTCCAAGGTAGATAAAAAGTATACTATTTTTATTACAGATAAAAATATAAAAATACACTTGACGCGTTTTGCCAAATAACAGGCTTTCTCAAAGTGTTTACAGACATAAGGACCACCCTGTTTATATGGTATTTCGAATAAAACAAAAAAATGATTGTGTGATGTCACAATCATGTGACCAATAAAATTAATTAACTAACCAAAGGTTTAAATTTGAGTAAAAACATACAAAGACAATTAATAAATGGTTTAGCATACAAATAATACATTGAAAATATAAAAACACATGATTACTTAAGTTAAAAAAGGAACATGGTGTATGTCCCCTTTAGAAGCGTACCAATATGGCTGCTGACGTCATCTGATTAGCAAAGAGACGGCTGAAATTGTCTAAAAAAAATAGCTTCTAGACGTATATATAAAATAAAGGAGGTGAGGGGAAGTGTGGGAAAGTAGAAACTAGCATGCAGGGAAATAGTATGGTGCACCAAATGGGTGCACCAAGATGGCGTCGCGGCCCGCACCACAAGATTGTCATGGGCCAAGGTGATCGAAGAGAGGGGGGAAAAAACTGTACAAGACACCAAGGGGAGCCGTAAGTGAAGCTTAGAAAGGGAAAGTAAATAAAAGTATAAGGTAGAAAGAGGAAAGAAAGAAAAGGAGGAGGTCTGTGTCTTTCCAAGATGGAAGAAATATGGAGGAAGGAGGATTTTGAATCTTTTTTATTTGTAAACTTTTATTATTAAAGTCCAGAACAACTGGACAACTTGTCTGTATTGAATAACCTGAATCCCAATATAACTGACTTACAAAACAAATGAAACGAGAATGGATTCGCTGTTTCATTTGTTTGGGGTTTTGGAGTTTCTCTGCTGGCTGGCAGGTGAAAGGACATAGTGATACCCAGGGAGTTGGAGTTGCCCAGGTGCAGGATAAAGAGGTCTGGATGTCTACACTTACTTTTATTTTTCACACCTCTAAATACATATTTATTACATTTAGGGAAAAGTAAACATACTATTAAATTGTGGGAGCTTAGTAAAAAGGCTTTAAAAGAGCTTATTGACTGTACACTTTAATTACTCATCTTCCTGTTTTACTATAGTGCAAGAAATGTCATCATGTGTTCATGTTCAAATTGAACAAATCATTCCAAACTATCAATTTGTAACAATGCTTGTGAAGTGGATTCAGGTCCTGAAAAAGAAAAACTGAATGTGAATTCAAAGGATAATTAAATTTTTCACTAAGTAAAAAGTGCTGTTTAATATAAACCAATTAAATGATACCTTTTATATTGGTCTGTTTATACCATATTGTCTTTTTCCTAATTGTACAGCGCTGCGGAAGATGTTGGCGCTTTATAAATGGCAGAAATAATAAAATGATATTCCAGCAAAAGCAATAGATTAGGCATTTTGTGATTCAATAATTTATAACTAGTGTATACATGATATATCAGTAAAGGTATTTGACAATTGTGCATATTATGGTGTTTACGCCTAAATTAATAATACCAGGCCATTCACTAAAGTGACAAATCAATGTGTATTCAAAGTAAATTTCAAATTTAATGCCAAAATAGTTGAACTGGCAGCACAGCTGAATTACAGAATCTTTCTAGCTTTGTTATTTTGACCTTGCATTTGAATTCTCACTTTAGTAAATACCTCTAATAATTTTATACTGACAGAAACCATGATAGTATTTCCTTTTATTGTCCTTACTGTTATAGAAAAAGAATGGTTCGCTCTATGACAGATCTCCAGAGCTCTATGTGCAGTAAACATAATTTCCTAAGGTAGGCATAGGCAACCTTTGGCACTCTAGATGTTTTGGACTCCACCTCCCATGATGCATTGTCAGCATTAAGGGTGTAAGAGCATTATGGGGGATGTAGTCCACAACATCTGGAGTGCCAAAGGTTGCCTATCCCTGTCCTAAGGTGTCTATTCACTAATCAGCAAAGTGGAAAATTGCAGAATTAAGACCAAAATAGCTGATGTGGAAATAATCTCTAACTTGGCTATAGTAGCAGCTTGGCTATTTTAGCCTGACTTTTGCAGTTATTTTTATTTTTTTAATTAACCATAATTAATGAATAAACCCTTTAGTATTTTATATATTGACTTATAATAGTACTCTGCAAAATATAAGGGATCTTTTTGATATTGCAATGTAAGTATGTTTTATTTATACTTTAGCATGGCTAAAATTTAAACAAATTTACTTGAATTTTTATTTTCTTTGACTTTCCTTCCTGCTTCCCTAAACAGGGTCCTCTCATTGTTCTAGCAGAGTTTAATCAGAGCCACTCGATTCTTCTGTTAGTCATGACTCTTTCTACACCACTCGACTATATTTTTACTAATACTGATGGATTGGTTTGTCGGATACCTGCTTGATTTTCTGCCCCGTAGCTTGACTATCATGACATACTTTGTATTGGAACAAGTCACAAATAAAAAGTTGAGAACATTTTTAAATTTCAATATGCAGTACGGTTATCATCCAGACTTAGGAAAATATATATGCTCCTTAGATAAATAATCCACCTACGGACGTGTTCTTAAGGTTTTAATTGGGACAATATGTAATACCACAACAGTGTTTCAGCAGCAAATTGTTTGCTTGGGAAGATGCTAAATGACTCCAATTTCATGTTCCTCCCACATTAACTATCAAACAATGAGTCAATTGTTTCACTAATTCAGTGTATATGTTGTGCTTTTTTTTTTAATGTTTCAGCTCTAATTGAGGAGTTTGCTCCTGAACTATCACAAAAGTGCCTTCCAGGCGCTATCACATAGTACCTGACATCTGCATTCAGTTTAGAAACAGGAGCACATGAAATACATTAAGGATGGGCACTCTTAGCTGGCTGTACTTAACTGAAGACCTCAATACCCAATGGGAAATACAGAAAACATAACTTGTCTGTGAGATAGAATACAAGACAGCAAAGGAAGTCGGTTCAATTCATCAACGGGACTTTCCATCTGTTTGTAATTTTCAATGATTATTGACACATCTGGATATCTGACTAGTAGAACTGCAAATTGCTGTTGTTGCATTATTTTCCGAACCATTTTTTCAGACCACCCACTAAATTGTACATCAAGTGCTGTGAGAAATTTATGATCGTGTGTTTCAAACACAGTTACATCTTGGCATATCTAATGTACATTATGTGCAAAAGGGAGTTTGTTTATCTTTTCCCCCTAAAATATCGTTTTTTTAATTGTTTTCCCTTTGACACCTGTTGGGAAAATAAAACCGAGGCCAGGCATTGTTTTTTGAAAACAATTAATTAAAATGACATACTGTGGAAGATATTTTACATTAGAAATTCTATAATGCACACACTCTGCACAAAAATAACATAGGCTTGGATGCTATTTTTTCTTTTTTTTCCTACTGAAGACTTTTTGTTTTTAAATACCTACAACTTTACTTGGAAACATATTTTTTTTCTTTTCACTGTATCCAATACGATTATGTTACCACTAAGGAAGCTGGCCTTTAAAGCTGATGTAATGCACTCATCTTGTTCTTACTGCAGACTCTATATTTTCTGCATTGTTTACAACATATACCATCCTGAAATATCATCTTACTGACGCATAGGTTACTACTGAAGTACTGTACTATAGTAGGCTCTGCCGTTGATCGAGAGATGGTCTTGGCTAATGGTATACAATACACACTAGATTATATTTACTAAACTCTGTAGTGTAGTATAAAAACACTTAAATAGCATAATTTAGATAATCTGAAAAAAAAATCCCAACTCTACTAGAACTGCAGAATGGATGATTTAGCCTCCATTTTATCATCCGGGTTTCAATTTACTACATTACTACAATTCCATTAGTAATGGGTGGGGAGGGGGGGGGAGGGGATCAAAGCAATCTAGAAAATGGAGATAGGATAGAAAGGAGATGGGCTTTAGCTCAGTGTAAGGGTGGTGGAGATGGGCGGAGAGGCAAGCTCAGAACAGAGGAGGTATGTAATATTGATGAAAAATCACAAAAAGTACAAATTACTCATGACAATATTAAATGTATGCTTACTAATGCAAGGAGCCTATATAACAAAATGGGGGAACTAGAGGCAATAGCATACACTAAACAATATAATATAATAGGCATAACAGAAACATGGTGGGATGAGACACATGACTGGGCAGTTAACTTAAATGGGTACATGTTATTTAGGAAGGATAGTAAAAACAAGAAGGGTGGTGGGGTATGTTTGTATGTCAACCATGAGACAGTCAAATCTTAGGTATGTGTACTGTGACGAGGAAAATGTGAAAGCTTTATGGGTAGATATCTGCTTGGGGCAAACAAAGTGAAATCAGTTATTGGTTGGGATATGTTATAAACCACCTAATGTAAATATTAATAAGGAAGAACAGCTGTTTGAGCAAATTAGGAAAGCTGCAAATCGGGGTAACACGTTAATTATTGGATATTTTAATTACCCAGACATAAATTGGGATAGAGTGACTAGTACTTCAGCAAGGGGAATCAGGTTTTTGAATGTGTTAAATGACACCTTTATGTCACAACTGGTATAAGCACCTACTAGAAAGGATGCTTGTCTGGATCTGGTTATAACAAACAATGTTGATCTTTTGACCAACATTCAAGAAGGGGAGCATTTGGGAAATAGTGATCACAATATGGTAATTGTTAAAATAAACTCAAAAAATGCAAAAGCAGGTGGGGTATTCACACGAACCAAATCTCTCAATCGAGGAACTTCGCTTCATCTTAACCAAAATTTTTTTCAGACATATCAATTTAGACAAGCCAATTTGCATGCAGTGCACTATTCTAAAATTAACTTGTTCTTTATCCAGCAAATATAAACACGTGGAATACCTTTTTAAAGATATACCAAAAAAAAGTGCATATAGTGTAGTATTGCACAATTTTTGCTGGCAGAAACCCCTGTCACCCAAGTAGATCCCTTACATAGATAAATGTGGTCTTGTTTCCAATAACCCCAATAGACAGCTTAGTGATCAAAGTGTTAACACTCCATGTGTCTGCTAAGGGCTGTCTCCTCACTGGAGCTGAGATGTAAAGTCAGATAGACGGAAGGATGCTCAACCCGTACACAGCTGTGACAGCTGACAGGAGGCTCTGGAAGGCAACTCTCACGATAAACACCCACTTCCAGCCGGCTTTGTCAAGATACTATATAATAGAGAGAACACTTGATCCTGTAACTGGTTAGTACAGATGCACACTTTAGCAGGGTTTTTCACCAAAGTGAGAATTTGAGGTGAATTAAAAGTGCATTTCAAAGTTAAGGTTATAATAGCTGAACTGGAAAAATTCTCCAAGTCAGCTATGCGTTCAGTTCAGCTACTCTGCTCTCACTTTAGTAAATAACCGTGTACTTGTTCTAAGCAATTTATAAATGAAAAACAAGAATAAAATACTTTTAAAAACCAATGAGATATCAAAATGTTTACGGAGCCCTGTTCCTGGGGTTTGACTCATCTCGCTCCCCTTGTCCCCTCCACCTTCTGACCAGTGCTGGACTGGGAATAAAATTCAGCCCTGGAAATTTTTTATACCAGACCTATCATTAATTGTGTTAGCTGTAACAGATATAGAGGTGGAAAAAAAAAATACAGAGCGAACTCACAGGACTTGATATCAGACACTTCTTACAGTCAACGTTTTATCCCCATAACTCTGGCTTCCACAGCTCCTTCCACATACCTCCACTCTGGCGATAGCCAGTGTAAAAACATGGTGTTATACTTGTGCTGAACATATGCAGAATATTCCGGTTTACTAATGAGAGAGAGGAAGATGGAGCTGGAGGGGCTAGCGAGTTAAGGACAGGGAGAAAGAGCTGGAGGGGAGAGATGGAGCTGAGAGGGGATAGGCAGATGAAGCTTTGAGGAGAGAGTATGATGAGATGGATGGGAGATTAAGTAAGAGGAGACAGGTGTAGGGGAGGGAGAAAGATAAATGGAGCTGCAGGGGAGAAACGGAGGAAGATGGAGCTGGAGGAGATGGTGTGAGGCATATTGAGCTGGAGGGGACAGAGTGAGGATGATGGAGCAGGAGGAGAGAGAGGTAGATGAATCTTATGAGGAGAGGGATAGATGGAGATGGGGACGATAGGTATATAGATGGGAGAGGGAGATGAAACTGGACAGAAGAGAGGGAGATGAAGCTTAAGCCTGTAGGAGAGAGGGAGCTGGAGGGAAGAGAGGGAAATGGAGCCATGATAATGATAACATATCAAAATGACTGTTAAAAAAACTATTTTCATTTGCACTTTGTGTGGTAAAGAAATGGCCAGCGTATTGCAAAACCTCTAATACTGAAAGAGTTCAAATATAATGCAAATTATACATTATTTGGCAAGCAGGAAACTGCTTAGTCAAATTATTTACACAAATCCTGCTGTAATACATTACATTATTCTAAAATATGTAAATATCGACACAGAAAAAAACATTTCCTGGTAGCTCCTCCCTTAGCAGTCACAGGACAGAAATTAATTATATTAATAGGCTGATAGACTGATAGGTATAAAGAGACCCTTCTTCCCTTACACCACAGTCTTTTTTCCTGTTCTTAGCTGTTTCTACAGGACTTTGCACACTTTTCTTTTTTGTACACCTTCCTGCATTTGTCGTGGGTTCTTTCCAAACGAGGTTCAGCCTCTCTTCATTTGAAGGGCCTAGTAAACAGCCTGCATAAGTAGGACTAACTGGGTCAGGTTCAGTGTATGTACTGAACTGCTTCGTGGGATATGTATGGTGTTCTGAGGGAGACATGTCTACAAGGTAAATTGTGGGGTCGGACCTCCTTAAAAATTTTCCTTTGGTATTACCTCTATAAATGGGGCCAAAATATCTCCCTCATGTGGCAGACCAGTGGGTTCCATACTATTATGTTGGGGTCCTCCTTAGGACACTTTAGTTTCCTCCTATTAGGTCCCCAAGAAAGTTTTGTATTGTCTTTCCTCATTGACTGTTTGGCTTTCCGGGGTTTCTTTCTTCGGGTCAGTCGCCATTCAATTGGGAGGAAGTGACGTTTTCGGCTGTCTCCCGCGGGACCCGAAGTGATGCGAGAGGGGGTCAAGCGGGTATGATGCAAACACATGGCGTGCATTCCAGCGTTTTGCGCATGCGCGGACCTGTCATTTTTCTCTGCACTATATAAATCAGCCTGGACTAAGGTTCCCCGTTTGCCTGCTGCATCAGCTGATTGTGTTCCTGGGAGCACTACTGCTAACTTTGCTTTGTGAAGGATTGAAGTTAGTGGATTTTCTGTGTGGTTGCTTGAATTGTGTCTCAACTTAAGAGGTAGGCTTTCTACTTTTTGGGGATTCTTTCATTTACATTCAGTATTTACTTCTGCTTTTATGGGATATGGACTTTATGTATTTTGACATTTTCTATTAATTTTCCATTATAATATGGATTCTCCCTCTGCAAGATCCCTCTCTAGAAAACATAGGTGAGACAAATTACTTTTACTTTATGTTTGTTTTTGTTTTTTTAAAGAGTGCCAGTATAAGCCTGTAATATGTGTTATATCTGGTTTTGTTCAGCCACAGCAAAACATTGGATATTCCCCCAAGGAAAGCAAGTTATAAAACCAATAGATGGATGAACTGTTCATCCTCTGCACCTCAGGGAAAGAACCTCTGCAGAGAATGCGTATGGTAAATAGCGGATGCTTCCAATAGAAGTTCCCCACAGGACAACCTTAAACTCTGGATTTCCCAAGCTATTGCTGAGGGCTTTAAGTCTACCACGGATAAAAGTGGTCCATATAAAAGACGCAGAGCAGAACCTCAGTCTTCATGGTCTGAAGAAGACCCTGATATGTAGGAAGTCTCAGATGATGGTGAGGGGGAAGTGGAATATACCTCCAGGTCTCTTGACTCTAAGTCTATTGATAGTCTGCTTACCATTATCAGGGACACTCTTAGTCTCACGAAAGAGAAGTCAGAGTTGAAAGAGGCAGACAGGTTTTTTGAGGATCTAAAGCTTAGTAGGCCAACATTCCCAGTGCATTCTTCAATCAGGGACACGGTTCAAGAATGGAAAGAAAGAAAATCCACCTTAAAGAATAAGTTCACATGGATATATCCTTACTCTGCCATTGACTGCAAAGTATGGTACTCAGTCCCAAAGATAGAGGCTGCTGTGATTCATATGGCTAAGAAAACTTTGCTTCCCATTGACTCCATGGCCTACCTTAGAGAATCTATGGAAAAACATATAGATGGGGGTCTCATAAAATCTTATTTAACTCTAGGCTCTGCCCTCCATCCTGTGGTGGTGCTAACAACTCTCTCAAGGGACTTAAGAGTATGGCTCGCAAAGCTGGAGGAGGACATTGACTGTGGAGTCCGCAGGGAACATCTCCTGGAAAGTCTCAAGGACTTCATACTTGCTACAGAATTCTGCTCAGAAGCCTCTTTAGACATCACTTGTATGATTGCTAAAGGTATGGCCCTGCCTGTGGCCTCTAGAAGGACCTTCTTCATTAATGGGGAGCCGACTATGCCTCCAAGACATCTTTGTGTGGCCTTCCATTCCAGGGGGATTTATTATTTTGTAAGATTCTGGAGGATGCCATAGAAAAGGTTGCAGATGGCAAAAAAAGCTTTTTTGTCGCAAGAAAAAAGGAATATTTTTTCCTCTTCCTTGAAGACTAAACATTTCAAGGATCGGTCCTTTTGGGACAGCAGAAGCTATAAACCAGGAAGGGAGTATTCTAGAAATTCCTCTTCTCCCATTCATCGACCAGTAAGTCTTTTTAAGAGGGAGAGGATCTAGAACTTTGGAGAAGAACTTCCGAAGGTCTTCAGGCCCATTCGGGGATTGTGGGAGGAAGACTAAGGTTCTTCTACTGGTGTCAGCAGCAAATATCACAGATGTCTGGGTCAATTCCATCATAAAAAAAGGTTACAGGATAGAGTTCTCCTCTTACCCAAAATTCACTCTCTTCAGGAAATCGAGGGTATCAAACGAAGAGCCATGAGGAAATGCATCTCTACTCTTCAGGAACAAAGGGTTATAGAAAAAGTTCCAAAAGAGGAAAGGTTCAAAAGAGTTTACTTCATGGTGTTCTTGGCTCCAAAACCCCAAGGAAAGCAGAGTCTAATCCTGAACTTAAAAGGAGTGAACTCCATGCTTGACGTGAGAACGTTCAAAATGGAATCCTTACAGACCATCTTGAAAAGCATCAAAAGAGGGGACTGGATAATTTCTATAGACTTGAGGGACAGCTACTACCAAATCCCTATAAACTGCAATTGTGTAAAATTCAGATTCTGGGCTCCATGAAGACACTTTCAATTCCGGGGCCTCCCGTTTGGCCTCAGCTTGGAACCAAGAACATTCTCAAAAGTTCCTGTCACTTTAATAGCCTTCATAAGAGTAAGAGATATCGAAATCTTTCATTACTTGGGTGATATCCTCATCATAGGTCCATCCCAAAGGATAGCGGCTAATCATACTCTAGTGACAATGAACATTCTTCAAGATCATGGTTGGCTACTGAATGTAGAGAAGAGCTCCCTAATTCCTTCTCAAAAAATCGTATTCCTTGGAGCAGTGATAGACACGATCTCAGCCCATGTGCTCCTCTCTCCAGAAAGGGCCCTAAAAATCCGAGACAGAATCGGAAAACTACAATATCTCAAAACAGCCTCAGCGAGAGAAGCCATGAGTCTCCTAGGGTCTTTGACATCAACAATTGGGCTGGTAATATGGGCCCAATGGAAGTTTTGTCCTATTTAGAATTGCTTCCTTCTTCCATTCGACAAAGTAGAAACAGATTGGGAGCAAAGTATAACTCTGACCCTGCCTGTAAGAAAAGGGTTGTACTGATGAAAGGGCAAGAAGAATTTGCAAAAGGCTTCCCGTTAAAGCAACCTCCTTGGAACGTTATTACAACAGATGCAACTTCTTTTAGATGGGGTGTCCACTTGCATTCCAGAAGGAAACAAGGGAAGTGGACCCGAAAAGAGCGTCATCTACACTCAAATTTAAGAAGCTAAGGGCCATTTCCAGAGCCATCTTGGAATTCCTTCCGGTGGTCGAAAAATCTTGGGTCCTGATCAAAACGGACAACTAAGCGGTTGCCTCGTATGTGAACAACCAAGGAGGCACACGAAGCAGAATGCTCTTGAAGGAACTAGCTCCCTTGATTAAAGTGGTCATGAGCAGTCTACAAGGTCTGAAGGCAATCTATCTTCCAGGTTCAAAGAACCTTTACTGCGGACTTCCTCAGCAGAACAGAAATTCTTCCAGGAGAATCGACGCTTCACCCTGCAGACTTCTCATGGATTGCCCATCGCTAGATCGACCTGATGGCAACTTACCAGAATTGTCAAGTAGAGAATTTCTACTCTCTCCATCCAGACAATCAGGCGATGTTCTCTCCCTTCCTTGATATCCTCCCCTACCCATGATACCCAGATTCCTGCAGAAGGTTTGGACGGAAGGCAACAATTTAATTGCTATAATTCTGATCTGGCCTCAAAAGCCATGGTTTCCTCTCTTAACCATGATGAGTCAGGAACGGCCTTTGCCTCTTCCAATAATGAAGGATCTGCTAACTCAGGGCCCAATCTCCCATCCTCATCCAGAACACCTCAAGTTGGGGGTGTGGGTTTTGAAAAAGAAAGACTCCGATAATTAGGACTTTCGGAAGCAGGGGTCAATACCCTTTTGCAGTCTAGGAAGGGTTCTACTTCCTCGTGCTACCATAGAATCTGGGATACAGTCAGAGAATGGGCATCAGCCAAAAACATTGACTGCTTGCAACCTTGCAGTATTTAGATCCTGGATTTCCTTCAAGAAGGTCTTAGCATCAAAGGCCTTAGCATCAGCACTCTTAGAATTCAGTCCTCGGCTCTTTCAGCATTATGCAATATCTCATGGGCATTGATCCTTTGATCTTAAGATTCTTCAAAGCAGCTTTCAGGTTGAGACCTCCTTCCAGATCTGGTACCCCTCCTTAGGACCTTCCTCTTGTTCTCAACTACCTGACTGATGATCTGTTCGTTCCCCTTGAAAGTTTGGATACTACCCTTCTGACTTACAAGACTTTGTTTTTGGTAACTATCACTTCTGCAAGAAGAATTTCAGAGATTAAAGTCTTTTCTATCATGTCTTCCTGCCTACAGATCTATCAGGATAGGGTGTGTCTGAGACTAAAACCTGAGTTTCTTCCTAAGGTGGTCTCTCAGTTTCATCTCTCTCAAGAAGTGGTCCAACATTTGGATGTTAATAACTGTCTCAATACCTTCTTTGATCTAAGTCATACAGAAAGACTGACCAACTCTTCGTTCTACCTTCAGTAGGTAGGAGGGGTGAGGCAGCTTCTTTATCTACGTTGAACAGTTGGATTTCACTAATAATCAGGAAATCATTCTACCAGAGCATTGTCGACTTCATGGGCTAATTGGACAGAGGTTCCATACGATGATATATGCAGAGCAGCTTCCTGGTCTTCCCCGATGACGTTCATAAAACACTACAAACTGGACGTGGCCTCTTCCTCAACCTCCTTTGGGAAGAGTGTTCTGTCTATGGTTTCTTTATCCTGCTGATATTAAATTTCTTTGCAGTGTTAGTGTCTGTATAGTGGTTTTTTTTTCAGTTTCTTTGTTCCCACCCAATATTTCTGTGAGTAGCATCAGGGTTCCCACCCATTCTTTGATAAATAAAACAACTGACACTGTTTCCCTAGGCCTAGGGGCATTGCAAATTACATTAAAAATAGTAATATAAACCACCCCGTACTGCAGTACTACAATTTACCTCCCCTAATATTCCACAGCACAGATTAGACTTGTCTGTGGCAGAAACATTTGTTTTGGTGTCATCAATTTTGTTAGATATAAAAATTGGAACAACTGAATTTCGGCCATATGCCGATTAGCCTCTGCTGAATTTTGTTCATTGTGAAGGAATCTCTTATTAAAAAATTAAAAAATTGAAAAAAGGGGGAAAGGAAAGAAAAGAAGAGGAAAAACAGAAATATATATATATATATATTAAAAGGAAAAAAATATATAGACATACACTGCTCAATAATCAGCTCTGAAAGTACTGAAGTGGAGAAGCTGTAAGCGAAGAAGCCAAGTGGTGTACAAACAGAATTGAGTAAAGAAGATAGAGAAAGAAGGATAGCAAGAAAGGAGGAAAAGAAATAAGAAGGAAACAGTTAATGAATTTAGCGCCTCCTTAAAAAGTGGTAAAATCTTGAAACGTCTGATAGGGCACTTCAGCTAAACATAGCTCCCCAATAAAATACGTGTTAGAAAATAGAGGGAAATCAGACCCGAAAAATGGCAACAAGGAAAACAACTGATCAAAGACAGGATTTGAAACCTCCCCCCAAAAAGGACCGGGAAAAAAAAAGATAAACAGGAAAAGAGACTTTCAAATTTGTATAATGCCCCAGCAGATAAAAGCACCTTAGAAATCTCTCAGATATCAACTCCAAATAAAGCTGCCTTAAGTAAGGAAACTGCAGATTTCAGCGATACTGAGGGACAGGAACGCTCAGATGAACGACAAATGATCACCCCAGTGTATTTAAAAGAATGTTTAGATCTACAGTTGGAACAAATAAAAATAGAAATGCAGGGGAGCTTTGCCACTTTAAAGAAAGATATATTGGAGATCGGACAAAAAGTCAAAGTCAACAAACAGAAAATAGAAAATTTAGAATTTCTTCTACAGAAGCAAAGTGAGATTATTGAGAAACAACAAATGAAGATAAATGATCTTGAAGAGAGAACCATAAATATAGAAGACAGAGACAGAAGAAATAAATTGAGAATAAGAAACATCCCCGAATTCATCTCACAGGATAATTTGGCAACTTACCTCTCTGAGTTTTTAAAGCTCTTAAAATAAATATTGATGATAAAGTGGACTTTCTTGAAAGAACACATCGACTTTACAAACCAAAAACACTTGCAGCTGACCTCCTAAGAGACACAATCATTGCTTGTCACTCTTATTCTTTTAGAGAAAAAATTCTAAAAGCGGCAAGACAAATGGAAAGAGATCAAGGCAAATTTAATGATATAAATGTCTTCCCGAATTTGTCTTTCCAGACAAGAAAAGCGAGGAAACAATTCCTGCCAGCTACTTTGCGCTTAAGGGAAAATAATTTAAAATACCGTTGGGGCTTCCCAACCAAACTTGTAGTTACTAAAGATGGGATTACGCACACATTTGATTCACTCGAAAAGGTCACAAATTGGTTGGAAAATATGGTTTAATAATGGATAGAATTGGAATAAGTAAGGTGATATCTCCTGTTTTGTATTCAGATTGATTCATAATTATATTTAAAATGGAATAGGTTTAATATGTTAACTATTAATTCCGAGCTCTTTTGGGAAAATGTAGAAATAGCACTTTAAAGGTTTAAATTTGATTTTTAAAGAGAACACGGAGCACACAGGAAGTGTTATTTATTTTACATGGTTTTTTTAGCTATGTAATTTTTCTGCCTTGTGCGGAGATTGACTCACTTATATAAATACAAGAAAATAGGTGGAGGTGAAAAGAAGAGATAGTAAATTAAGGTTTTAGTCTTAATGTTTATGGAATGCATTGAGTACAAAGGGTGTGTTTTTCTTTCGAAAGGTATAAAATGTGGCTTGTTTGAATATAATGATGGATCTTGGGGTAAGGTAGTAAGGGTAATACATAGGACGGAGATAAGGACAAAAATAGAGTATATTTCATGTTAATACGATAGGGGAGGGAATCATGTTATACAGTAGCAAGTTGCATTGCTGAGACAAATTTTTGCTGTTAGGTTAAGCACTAAGAGGAATACAAGGAAAAACAATTAATGATAGATGTATTTATGTACCATTGGGTTAATTTTAAATTTATTAGGGTAGTGCACCCTTTTTCAAAATTGTGTAGCACTTGGAAAAAATTAATGGAAAACTGATATATATTACACTTGTACAAGTTGATAAATGGGTAAAAAGAATTAGTATCATAAAGAAGTAACCCCATTAATGTTTCTAATGCGAGGTTTGGTGGTAAAGATGGGATGGGACTCCAAATAATTGTGAGATTATAGGGTTTCATAGGATTGTTTTACAGTCTGGGATTTCAAATTTTGAAGGGTAAAAGGTTTTGGTAACTTTGCTTGTGGTGGGGAGGTTTCTGGATATTGTTGTAGCAATTTAGAAGGTGAAGGAATAATTCAATAAGATGGGATGGTCATAGCTCAGCTTTTTCTTTTTTCCTTATCTAGGAGTTATCCTGATGAGGACATGATCCCAATTAGGGGTTTCTTCTCCCTTTGGGATCTATACCCAGAGTCTAGGACTCAGGGTTATTTGTATGAATGCCCCTCACATATGAGGGGATGGTGTATGATTGGCATGGTAAGTGTGTTAGGGGCGGGGACTCAAATTCAGACCAGGAAGAAATTTACAAAACAAGTCCATCAAGATTATGCATAATGGATTCTGGATTTTGGAGAATTTTTTATATCGATTGACATGAGGATGAAAAATTGTAATGGTTAAACTTATATCGTTAAATTCTCAGGGCCTAAATTCTCCTTGTAAGAGAGCAATTTTGTTTGACTATATTAAGAGAGAAAGAGCTCAAATTATCTTTTTACAAGAGACACATTGGAGAAGAGAGGACAGTTTAAGATTTGTCCCACAAAGGTTTTCAATAGTAGTATCCGCCTCATCAGAGAAGCAGAGGTAGAGAGGGGTGGCTATTCTGATAAGTGACGATATAGATGCTAAAATAATTTATCAAGAAACAGACGAGGAACTGCCAAATAAAGCTGCAATTTCGCAGGCAGTTCAATTTCAAAAGATACTCAGGAAATATGGATTAATGGATATATGGCGTGTGTTTCACCCAATGGAGAGGGATTTTACATGTTTCTCCAGAACCTATTTTTCATATTCAAGAATTGACTTATTCTTGGGTAATGATGGTTTGGCCAATTGTACTAAAAATGTTCTTATAGATGAAGTCTCATGGTCCGACCATAATGCTATAATTTTGGAGTTGGACATAGAGAACAATAGAGCTAGAAGAACAAACTGGAGATTAAATGATATCCTTTCTAGAAAAGAAAATAGAGAATATATTGAGGAGATGACAGAAGGGTTTTTTCAGGAAAATGAAGGTGGAGAAGTCTCACTCCCAGTAGTATGGAACACATATAAATGTGTTACAAGAGGCTATCTTATTAAATTGGGTACAATTGATAAAAAAAAGAAGGGGAAATTCCTGATGGATCTCTATGTTGATTATTATAAATGATCTAATGAAAAAAATGTTATTAACGCAAAATAGTATAAATTAATTATTATTTGAGGAGAAAAATAGAAATTTACAATCCTTAAAGATAAATTGGTACTATAAGAGTAACAGGGCAGATAGGTTGCTCACAAATAAATTGAAAAATAAAAAACAACTGAGGAGGATTCATAAAATTGAGACCGAAAAGGAAACGCTTTTGTGCCCAAAGAAAATTGGGTCAGCCTTTAATGACTATTATAGCCAATTATATAACTTAGAATCTGTAGGTCAACAACTTCCGTCATCAGAATATTTTAAAAACAAAAAATGCCCAAAATAACTAGAGAACAACTTATGGAAAAAAATAAACCGATAATTTCTGATGACATTAAAGTAGCAATAAATAAGTTACAGATCAACAAAGCCCCTGGCCCGGACGGTTACTCAAATAAATTCTATAAGATATTCAGAGATACTCTTTCAGTGCTTCTTGCTAGGATATTTAATGAGATAATGGAAAATCGTACATTTCCTAAAGAGATGCTTCAAGCAAATATTGTCCCAATCTTGAAGCCGGACAAAGATCCAGCTAAATTGGCGAATTACCGCCCTATATCTCTCCTCAATGGAAATGTAAAGATCATAGCAGACCACTTAAAAATCTGTATTCCAGCCCTGATACATCAGGACTAGGCCGGATTCATTCCTGGCAGAGCAGCTTCAGGTGGTCTCAGAAGGATATTGCATGTTCATGATGCTGCATCGAGGAAGAATGTTTCCCTTCTGACCCTGTCATTGGATGCTGAGAAAGCTTTTGACAGGGTCAGATGGGATTTTCTGGGGAATGCATTGAAGTCGTATGGCATAGTGGGGGCAGTCTATGACGCCATTATGGCGTTATATACTAGACCTTCAGCAAGGACGGTAGGTCCAGGAATAGATGAAGACTGGTTTAATATCACAAATGGCACTAGCCAGGGCTGGCCCCTCTCCCCTTTGCTTTATGTTTTAACCATCGAGCCCCTGGCAGAAGATATAAGGCAAAATGGGAAGATTAAGGGACTCAGGTTAAATAAAGTAGAACATAAGATCAACTTATATGCTGACAACGTCATGCTTATGTTGCAGAATCCTAGATCCTCGCTGCCGGAATTGATAAAGATACTAGGTCAGTATAGTGAATACTCAAATTATAAATTAAATACTAATAAGACTACAATAATGACAACTAATATATCTCGTGAAGATAAGTTTTTTTATTAAAATATCTTATGATTTTGTCTGGGCAAAGGACAATACTATGTTCCTTGGTATTAAAATACCAAGAAACATGAAAAAATTATAGAGGTTAATTTTCTCCCCCTCATAAAATATACAAATAAGACCTTAAAAGAATGGGCTAGCAGGGAGATTTCCTGGGTAGGGCGTATAAACACTATTCGCTCATATATTTTGCCCAAATGGAATTATCTTTTTAGAATGCTACCAATACAAGTCCCAATTCCCTGGTTAGAAAATGATACAGTCAGCTTTCTCTAAATTCATTTGGAAGGGGAAAAAACCCAGAATAAGTTTACATTTGTTATCTAAGAAAAAAAAAGATGGGGGTCTTGCTGCCCCAAATATAATAGAATATCACAATGCCTGTATGTTGGCACATGCTATTAATACTTTAAGTACAGATCAAAAAGATCAAGCCTGGTACCAAATAGAGCAATCATTAGTAGAGACAGACAGTCTGTCTGCCCTATTTTGGGCAACAAGAAAGGAGAAAAATAAGAGCAAACCAGTATGTCCAGGAAATTCGATTGACAGTATTTTGAGGCACTGGAATAAAATCAAGAAAGACTTTAAAATAGAATACAGAGTGTTTCCATTCTTACCCATAGAGGTGATTAAAGGGAATATTGAGGATATTAATATCAGCGGCCGGTCACAGAAGGGAATTAAGAAAATCAAGCCATTCAACCAGCTACAAATAGAGTTCGGGATTGATAACAAGGAGATATTTACATATTTAAGAATCAAGTTTTATTTGGCGAAATTCTTGGATTTCCAGGTTAATAAAAACTCAAGTAATCTTAAAAAGATTCTGGAAAATCATAGAAATAAAGGCCATATTACTAGATGTTATGAGTTCTTAAAGGACCACTATAGTGCCAGGACAACATACTCGTTTTCCTGGCACTATCGTGCCCTGAGGGTGCCCCCACCCTCAGGGACCCCCTTCCGCCAGGCTCTGGGGAGAGGAAGGGGTTAAACTTACCTCTTTCTCCAGCGCTGGGGGGGGAGCTCTCCTCCTCCTTTCCTCCCTCTTCTCCTCCTCTTCGGCTGAATGCGCATGCGAGGCAGGAGCCGCGCGCGCATTCAGCCAGTCCATAGGAAAGGATTCACAATGCTTTCCTATGGACACTGGCGTTTTCTCACTGTGATTTTCACAGTGAGAAGCACGCAAGCGCCTCTAGCGGCTGTCAAGAGACAGCCACTAGAGGCTGGATTAACCCTAACATAAACATAGCAGTTTCTTTGAAACTGCTATGTTTATAAAAAAAAAAAAGGGTTAACCCTAGCTGGACCTGGCACCCAGACCACTTCATTAAGCTGAAGTGGTCTGGGTGCCTATAGTGGTCCTTTAAAGGACTCTCAGAAGCCCTATGTTTGGAAATTTAAGATCAAGTGGGAAAAAGATCTACATATTGAAATTACTGAGCAAGATATGATAAGTGCGATAGTTAAGGTCAATAAATCGGTACATTGTCTGAATATAGTAGAGAATTTTTATAAACTCATAAACAGATGGTATAGGGTCCCAGAAAAATTGGCTAAAATTTATAAAGATCAGAATCATGTTTGTTGGAGATGTGATGATGGGAAAGGAGATTATCTCCATATATGGTGGCAATGTAAATCTTTAAGCAATACATGGAAGAATATCTATCAACAGATTTAGAATAACTGCCCTCTATGTCTATTGAAAAAAGTATGTTAAAAATACACATTTTAATGGCAGCTAAGATAGTTCTAGCTAGGCATTGGAAAAGCAATAAAGTGTTAGAGTGGGCTGAAATTAAAAAACAAGTAACATACCAATGTAAAATGGAAATTGGAATAATTCAAGGAAACTCTGTTGGTTTGAGGAAAATTAGTAGGTGGAAAAATATAGTTGACAATTTTATGGCTAATACTGCAGTACTACAATTTACCTCCCCTAATATTCCACAGCACAGATTAGACTGTGTGGCAGAAACATTTGTTTTGGTGTCATCAATTTTGTTAAATGTAAAAATTGAAACAACTGAATTTCGGCCATATGCCGATTAGCCTCTGTTGAATTTTGTTCATTTTGAATTTTGTACACTGATAATATCATTTTCCCACCATTTGATTCACAGATACAGTGAAAATAAGTAGCCTATAAAGGGGAAAATAAGGAGCAGTAAAAAAAAATGTGACAATTGATTTGGAAACCACTCCATTAGATGTATAATATTTTGTGTATTATTAGCAAGTTTACACTGCAATACAATTTTATATATATTATCTCATTTTTGTAAATGCCCTTATTAAACAAACCATACTTATTTCTACTGAGATTGTTTGGTGGAACATTGAAGAATAAGTAGGCGTACTTAGTTATTATATGTTTATCTGTCAAATAATAAATTCATTGCATATGACATCTCAAACATATTTGACACTTATTTAACAAAAGAAAACAACATAATACAATAAAGTGTTTAATTCCCATACCATTAGGAACTAGTCATACATGCACTTTTTATTTTTTTTCTCTTATATAAAATAATATTTTTCCCATTCTAGATTATTGTGTACAACATATTTTACACGTAAGCTCACTTATCATTAAACTCCTTTAAATCTAGCACACATGGGGGTCAACACATTGGTTCCACTACTAGCCTATGATGGGTTAGTTAAATATGAGCAGGCATTTTCCACAAATCAAGGAGACTGGAAATTTTGAAACAAAAACCTTGTTCTAACACTGTGAATGTCAGATGACTATGTAATCAAATAAAAATATTTGTTTTGGAAATCTTCAGTGAGCTAATATGTAATATATGGAAGAATGCAGTGTATTTACAATGCAGAGTCACAAACGTCTCCAGTACTTAAAATAAATACCTTGCAAATAAAACTTCCCTTGCACTAATAAATAACTAGTAAATAAGAAAATGCTCTTTAGTTATGTGTTTGTATTTTTATTAAATCTCAAAACTGCATAGGATTGTAAGGCTTTTAAAGGAAATGACACATACCCAGCTTTTCTTTTTCTCTACATCACTCTGTTATTTGGATTTTTGAGTCTATACATTATTTTCTAGATTTGCTGCACACATTTTTTTTTTAACTGTAAATCATGTAAGAGGTGTCTAGGTATGTCTGTGGTTCAGACAGAAACTACATGCTCAGCTAAAAATGGTTTCTGTTTATTTTTAAAAATGTAATTTCTCATTATTTACCAGTCACACCCACAACAGCAAGGGTTGATGACTGCTGATGTGATCAATATTTAAACATAAGATAAAAAAGATAAGCAACAGAAAGAAAACTCCTTATGGATGCTCAAAACATGCATGCAATGACTCTTACTAGGAGAATCAATCTAGCATTTGGTAGTTGAAGGTTGCATGGCTTGATATTTGCTTGGTCTTTGAAAACATTACATAGTTCCTACAATTATTTCAGCCACACAATCATAATGCAAACCTTCTTTTTTTTACCTTACCACAATTTTTTTCACAAGGGTCTGATGAAGGCCATTGGAGATGAATGATGCATGCATTGTTCCATAGTTTTAGTTATGGAAATTTCCATATTAAAAGGATAAACTGTGGCCCTAAAAGAATGCACATGGCTAGCAACAAGAAGAGCACTACGACACATGTTGCCACTTTCAGTAGTGGCATTTTATGACCATTGACAATATTCCTGCCTGGTACTACAAGCAGGCAACCTTTAGGATGCTGACACTTTATTGACCTCACAATGTAAAGTATATATGCCACCCACTTATCATTAGTTAAAGCACCATGTCTTATATCAGGGATAGGCAACCTTCGGCACTCCAGATGTTGTGGACTTCATTCCCCTATAATGCTCTTACACCTAGAAAGCTAGCAAAGCATCATGGGAGATGTAGTCCAAAACATCTGGAGTGCCAAAGGTTGCCTATCCCTGATATAAGACATGGTGCTTCAACTAATGTCTGTCTTATATAAAACACAAAAAAACAGGTTGCGCTGAATACTTAATAATTAATGTGCATTAAGTCCAATAAAACAATTATTTTGAAGATCCTGGCTTGGAATTGTCCAGGCTTCAGTTGGTGAGGAGTATATGTAAAAAAACAGAAAATCACCGATAATAGTGTAGCTAGTCAAATGCTTAGTGTAGGACACACAACAAGGATGTGTGGGATCACACTCACATATCAGAAATTTGTTAGAACTATAGACCATCTCTGAGTGAATTTTCTATTGAAAATTGAAATACAATATACATAAACATAGGTTGTACTACAGAATTGTATACAGAGCCCCAAGACATTAAATACAATGTGAGTATGAATTTTTTCATTACAAAAATATCTTACTGTTCATTTATAGGTTATACATTTTTGGAATTTGTTTTAAATGTCCATATCATTCACTTTGACTTCAACAATTACATCCATCGATGGAAATTATTCTGCTCTTATTATTTATTAGATCTTTATAGAGTGCTCATGACAGCTCTCTGAATAGTGAGCAATATTCTATACCAGCTTTATTAACAGGTGCTTAATAACATTATGGTATGGCGTGTCCTCACTTGTCATATATGTACCTTCAACATTGATCGGAAAACATTCAAGATTCTGTATACATTGTAATATTTTGTTGTACATATCTGTATTATTATCAGGTCATTATACATTTACCACTTTTTTCATGCTGGTACGTCTGCAATACTTTCTCTTTTTTTAAAAGCACAATATTTGTACATTTATAGCTTGAAAATGGCTCACAACAACAAAACTTTTATTTGAGTGATAGGGTCCATTTTTTTTTTATCTGTGCCAACATGTCATTTGATTGACAGATATTGTGTACAAAAAACAGCACTGAACTTGATGTACGATTGCAGAAATGATACACAAACTTGTTGATAGAAGTGCCGAAATGAATAGATAGAATAAGTATATCACAATCATGTTAAAGAATTCAAAATGCTGATTGAAATGTATATTATCACACTTGTTCTCATTTGCACAATGAAACAATAGAAATTAAGCTATGTATAACTTCAAATAACATGTACTGAGTGTACCTTCTGCATTTTAACTATGGATGAATGGATTATGAATCATGCGGATTATAAATAAAATGAAAACAGATGAGAAGGAAACAGATTATTAGAAAACACAATGCCGTGTGCATGTAATTAACACCCAACAGGAAGAAACTTGTTATTTTTAATATTTTCAATATTCACCCACACCATTGCAGAGAATAAATAAAATTACAAATGACTTTTCCATGGATAATAAGTTCCTATGGATAGTTAGTCAATTTGAAAAATTATAGCACACTGTCACCCCACTTACCCTGAAAAATGTGTATTTCATAAAGATAGAATCTTTATGAAATACTCACATTGACTGTGTTGGCATTTCACTGAAATTCCAACCTAGTCAAGGGATATACTGAGACAAAGAAAGGACTGCATTTACTTTATATATTTTTCTGCCTGACACTCCTAGACACTGGGAGGAGCTACCTTTATCTACGCAGTCACCAGTGACAACTGCAGGGATTTGCTCTGTCTATTGAGGATCCTGCGGTCTTTCGGGATACTCCATAGACCTCACTGCTGTACTTTCACGCCAGCTGAAGAGGACCTGCCGGGTGAAGATGACAACACCCACAAGAGACAGGTTCAGGTATGTAGAACTCACATGTACCTGCACCCCGTCATAGTCGGAGGTCTTTGTGTCAGTGCTGCTTTAAGGCAAAAGACAAGGAAATGTACAAAATAATACAGTTTTTTCCTTCCAAGCTGGGTAATTGCTTCACACTCCGGAATTGTCTTGACACGTGTTAGTTCTGGGAAACACCCCTGTGTGCAGGATAACTGAGGATCAATCTTCACTCTAGAATCCATGTTCAAAAGAAATATTAATTTATTAAAAAAAATCTAAACTGCTTGAACACAAAACTCTAGGAAATTGTATAACAAAAACACAAGGAATAAAAGATACACATTCAAGGTATAGAATGAAAGATACTTTGTAATTATCTCATAAAGAGCAATTACAAAGTATCCCTGTAGGTTTAGTCTAACACAGGAGCTGTCTTAGCTATAGTACCTGGATTGCTGTATTAAGTCTGAAGATCATTACAATATTCTTCAGGGGAGTTAACCTCTATTCGAATCCATATATAATGCAATTAATATCCATTAATTCCAAAGTATTAAAATAATTTGCCTAATATCATGTAGGACCCCCTCATGCTGCCAAAACAGGACTGATGCATGGAGGCATGATCTCCCCAAGATCTCTAATTGTGTCCTGTGGCATCTGGCACCAAGAAATCAGCATCAGATCCTTTAAGTCCTGCAAGTTGTGAATTGGGAGCTTCACAGATGGAATTTGTTGTTTTAGTAAATCCCCCAGATGCTAGTTCAATTGAGAACCTGGGAGTTTATAGACCATGGCAAAACCTTGAATGCTTTGTCATGTTCCTCAAACCATTCCTGAACAATTTTTGCAGTGTAGCAGGGTGCATTATCCTGATGAAAGATGCTTCTGCCATCAGGGAACAGCATAGAAGGGGTGTTTACCTGGTCTGCAACAATCTCTAGGTAGGTGGTACATGTCAAAGTAAAATATACATTTATACCAGGACCCAAGCTTTGCCAGCAAATCATTGGTCAGAGCATAATATTCCCTCTACCAACCTTCCTTCTTCCCATAGTGCATCTTGCTGCCACCATGTGCACCCAGCCATCCACCTGTTCTAAAAGAAAGCATGAAATATTAAACCGAAAAATCTTCTTCTATTGCTTCATGGTCCAGTTCCAATGCTCATGACCCCATTGAAGGCACTTTTGGTGGTGGACAGGGGTCATCACGGGCACTCTGACTGGTCTGCATCTATTCAGCCCCCACGCTGCAAACTGCGATGCTATGTGTGTTCTGACATCTTTCTATCATGGCTAGTATTATGTTTTTAAGCAATTTGATTCTGTTTTGGTCTTCTGTTTGATTGGACCAGAGGGCTAGCCTTAACTCTCACCGTATATCAATGAGCCTTTGGCACCCATGATCCATATACCGGTTCACTAGCTGTCCTATCTTGCACCACTTTTTGTAGGTACTGACCACTGCAAAACAGGAATACCCAGAAGACTTGCCATTACGGAGATGCTCAGACCCAGTTGTCTAGCCATCACTATCTGGCTGTTTTCAAAGTAACTCAGAACTTTTAGTTTACCCATTTTTCCTGCTTCCAACACAAGACATTGAAGAACTGACTATTCACATTCTGCTTAATATACCCCACCCTTTGGCAGGTGCCATTATAACAATAAAATCAATGTTAGTCATTTCATCTGTTAGTGATTTTAATGTTTTGGATGAGTAATGTGGTTATGTGTGAATTCTTATATATGTGTTAGTGTACATATATACGTGATTGAAGTTTTGTATTTACTGTGCATGTACATATATGTTATTGTTTAACCATTTCTGACTGTATTAACTCTAGAGTGTGTTATGATGACATACTTTAGGAAAGAGGGACTACCAACATATGGCTCTGCTTTGGGTAAGAACTAGACCAGGTGCATCTCTGCAGCTGACTAAAACACATTTTCCACTTTAGCTACTTTGAACTAAAATAGGATGAATTCACTTTGAAATCACTTTGAATTCCTATCTATTCATATATTTTTTTGATTGGCAAGATTGATTGGGTTAGGGGCTAAAGCTTTAAAGGGCATTAAATGTACCTTCTACTAGCACACTGTATTGGAAAAATATTTGAAGGTTAGACAGCATAAATGCAATTAGTGGTGACAACATACATAGTAGTGTGTTTACTACTTATTGTATTATAATGTTACAGTATCTATGTAAGGACTATTTTGGAGCTTTGTTTGAAAACTTGGACTCAGGTACAGACCGTCAGGGTCCTCCAGGAGCCTGTGGCGAGGTTATGTTCATGACATATCTCCCCCCCCAAGGGAAGAGTAACCAGGTACCAGACCTGCTGCTAGTCTGTATCTGAGTGAGTCGGGAAGTCCACCTAAAGCCAAATAGCTGACCTGACAGCCTCCTGCTCCATGCTCGGCCCGGTCAGTTGCAGGGTACTGTGCGCGTGATGTCCACCACCCCCGGTCTCTCCCTGGCTCCCATTTATGGAGCTGTCTGGGCTTAGGGGGCAGAGGCCACCTGCGCTCTGCCCGCATGCCAGCACTTCTGCTGGGAGGGTGGCAGTGGAGACCGCCATCCCATCCACTATCCTCAGGACCCGGTTGGGAATCCGCTGCTCGGAAGAGGGATTGACCACCTTCCCTCCCTGGCATTCCTGCCATAGTTTGGGAGGGATGACACCCTCTTCTCCCAGGCTCTCACCATGCTGTTGTGGAGTTGGACCGCCGGTATCCTCCTCCTGAACTGTATCCAGCTGTTGTGGAGCTGGGCCGGCTGCCCAGCGTCCCTGTAGGTCTGGTGTAGAGACCTCGGTCCCATCTGCTCCATACACTCCAGGTGTCCTGTCTCCAGATAACAGGTACCACCATTTGGGAGTAGGGCTGGGTGTCCCCACTCCCATTAGCTCCTACCATAGTTGGGGAAAGGGACCAGCTGTCTCTTCTCCCGGTATCTCCGGCTGCCACTAGGGAGAGGGACCGGTTGTCTCCTCTCCCTGCAGGATACACTGGTGCTGACCGACTACAACTGTTTCTGCTGAGGGGCCACTGCAACACTCCATATGCTGGAGTTCTCCGCCTACAGTCTCTGACCTCAACATGGCTAACTGAAGCTCGTATTTCCTCCTGTCTTATAAGACCACAACCATGTGGATTTTGAGTGCCCTGATAATCTCCACTGGCACATCAGAGTTAAAAAAGGACAGTCGTAGTTGCACTGCATGCCGGAACTTCTCATCCACGTATGGGGACGCTGCCCGGGGCTAGCTCGCTCCATCCTGTTGAGTTCCTCTGCTGACAGGGATGCTGCATGGATGCTAGCGCTATCCTCCTATTGTAATCCATATGGTGTCTCCAGAATGCTTCTCCACTCCACTAGGAAGCCCTTCTGCTGCTGCCACCAGATATGGCAGACCCCCTGGTACCCCGACTGGGTACCTCTGCCAATTCATGCTTCCTAGTAATCACGAGTACCATAAGCATTGCACCAGGACACCATAAGCACTTCCAGCCCCTAGCCACTGCAGCTTGGCTGGGGTCTTGCCATCTCCGCCCACCCTGGACCCAAGTCCTGGATCCAGCTTCCAGTGGGTAGACCTCTCATCCAGAGAATATAGCAGATATAGCACATGAGCCGAGGCTTAATACTGGGAGTAGACTGTTTAATCCAAGCAAGCACTCACAATTTATACACACATTTTAACCCCAACAGCCTCATTTACTATCCAATAAGGTACATAGAGCACTATAGTACAAGGAAGGGTACTCCTCTCATTATCTCCAGGTACAGAAAAACATACAATTTACAAACACCCCAAAAGTGCCCAAAATCCGTGGAAACCCAACTAGAGTCACATCCTTGGATAGCCCCGATCTGGGTGACCAACATATCCAAAAATCACCCAGATCAGTTCAGTGGTTAGGTTTATCCATGGAAGTCACTTTTTAACATGTCTTTTTACATGGCCCATAGTCTTTGGGCAGGTGGCTAGCCAGCAGGCCCCTCCAGGAACACGTAGCAGAGGCATCTTTGCCACGCTCAGTATGTAAAAATATAATTATACTGCCATACTAGATTTCTACATGTATCACACGTTGACTTTTGTACTGGATACATTGCTTGAATTATTAGCAATATGAGCATTTCCTTTATTGTCAAGTCTTAAGAAACCTATTGTTCTTTTTACCTTAATTTCCTGGAGCACTTTCATAAGATATGCTATGAGTAAATGCTGATTACATTATATCTATGGTGATACTGTGTTCAAGCCTACATGTAAAACCTGGAAGTTTAAAGAAGTATGCAAGACTCAGATACCTGTGATGTAGCAACCATGAGGCAAACATAATTCTCACATGATCTCATCTGAGATTTTGAGAGTTTTCACATCTATTTGTAAATTTGAACACATAAGACAAGAACTCAAGTTGCTAACTTCAGAACCAAAAACAGATATAGAGAAATATGCATAGCATTCTGGTACCCTATCAAAGCAAAAACATCATAATAAAAAATGAAATTTCCCACAAAAATAAATGCCACAATCAGTTAGAAAGGTGCTTGGTCTCCAAAACGTTTCAGTAACTGATGCTTTACTCATAAATGAGGCTACACTATGTTGCTTTGTTTTTATGTACTCTTGGTTCCATTTTGCAAACCATTCAATCCACTAAGTAATTTGTCCTGAAAATTAAGTTGAATAAATACTGATTAATTAATTATTAGTAAAGATTTAAGCAATGATTAATGTGTTAATTTGACCTATATTATTACATAATAGATGTCAGTTAGGGGTATATACCATTAAAACAGCTTTCAAATGCATTTTAATTATATGCAAAATTTTGTTGCATCCCAGAAATTACATGAAACATGTATAGCACATGTACTTTTTTTGTTTTATAAGTGTAATGTGATTTACAACTGCTTTAATCTTGTGGGTTAGCTTAAAGGACCCCAACACCTCAGTGCACCAACTGGTACCCATCAGCCTTTAGTGTGAAGCCTGAGGGTGCGTCTGCAGGTGGTTTGAGAGGGTGCTTAGCCTGGCTAGACAGATTTTGGTGTGTGCTTAGTAAGACACTATATTACTAGCCTTACTTTTGTCTTCCTTTAACTTTTTATACATGTTCATACTGTTTTACAGCTACTACTGTGGATGGTAGGTATATGTTCAGAAAGAGGTAACTGAGGATGAGGGTCACAGGAAGACTGTTACGTCAATGCCATGTGATCGCTGTGTAACTCTTTATTGCTGTAAGTGAAAGATACAATGTCCTGCGACAGGGGGAGAGGATACTCCTTACCACTATTCAATTACACAGGACTAAAGGGAATCTCCAGGGTCGGGCAGCCATTTGCCGCTGACAGCACACATTGGATTCACACTGCTCCACAGCTCTGTCATTGGATCAAGGTGTAGCAGGTATTACATACTGGATTCACACTGCTCCACAGCTTTGTCACTGGATCAGGTTGAAGCAGGTATCACATACTGGAATCACTCTGCTCCACAGCTCTGCCACTGGATTAGGGTGCAGCAGGTATCACATACTGGATTCACACTGCTCCACAGCTCTGTCAATGGATCAGGGTGCAGCAGGTACCACATACTGGATTCACTCTCCTCCACAGCTCTGCCACTGGATCAGGGTGCAGCAGGTATCACATACTGGATTCACTCTGCTCCACAGCTTTGTCACTGAATCAGGGTGCAGCAGGTATCACATACTGGATTCACTCTGCTCCACAGCTCTGTCACTGGATCAGGGTGCAGCAGGTATCACATACTGGATTCACTCTGCTCCACAGCTCTGTCACTGGATCGGGGTGCAGCAGGTATCACATACTGGATTTACTCTGCTCCACAGCTTTGTCACTGGATCAGGGTGCAGCAGGTATCACATACTTGATTCACTCTGCTCCACAGCTCTGTCACTGGATCAGGGTGCAGCGGGTATCATGTACTGGATTCACTCTGCTCCACAGCTTTGTCACTGGATCAGGGTGCAGCTGGCAGCTCACACTGGAGTCACTGTG
>OW240912.1:304093163-304110663 GCA_933207985.1 Pelobates cultripes | reverse complement strand
ACTAAAGTTGTATTGAAAAATGAAATCATACGTAGTAAAGGTACAAACCTTCCACTTAGAAAATGGCTTCCATCCCTCCATGAGATCTGATTTTTTTCATAATGCCTTTGAAGCTTTCATGACCATACAATATGTGGAATCACAAATAATACACAGTACAAGAGTATCCTTTTATCTGTTGAATTGAATCTATAAATCAAACAACTTTGACGATGTTTCTGCATTAAGACTGTTATCTTGGCTTTTTAATATTTATTTATTTATTTAAAGAAAAATATATACTTATTTCTATGTGCCCCGAAGGTCTCACTTCTGTTTTCAATTTAAATGGAAGAAGGTTCACGTTTGGCACTGTGAATCTTATTTTTCTTTTCCAGAAGACTGATAGCAAGAATTTTTAAGAAAACAAGACCCTAGTTAAGACAAATATATAAAAGACCAATACTGCTTTAGTGTACATTTGAACAACCGCACGTATGATGATACCTTTCATTTATGATTTTTCCACTTGATTTACAAGATCCCATGTTAGTGTCAGTTTCCCTATGGATTTATTTCATAAAACATATATTTGAATTTATTTATGTCACACATTAATGTTTTCTGTATTCTGTTCAATTTAGCAAAGTATTAAAAACTAACTACCGGTACTAACAAATTATAACCTTGGTGTGAAAACATTTGACTTATACAGGTAGGAACATTTTTCAAGAGTTATTTACTAAAGTAATAGTTGGACGTGAATTTAGAATTTAAGGCCAGAGTTGCTAAACTGAGAGCATCGCATAGCTGGAAAATTTTCCAGATCAGTTATTTTAAATTTTAAATTCACTTAGAATTTTTACTTCTTAAAATTAATTCTGAAAGGTCTGCCAACTTTGGGTGGCACCAGTGACATGATTTGTATTACTGGACCACCACCTCTTACTCAAGCGCCCCAATTCATGGGATGCCTTTGTTGGGGGAATATGAGTAAAAGAATTAAGAGGCCGACTTTCAGTCACACAGAGCATCCCACTGAAGGCATAAAATGCAGGGAGCACAGTCCTCTCTCCTTTGTTCTAATGTCCTCAGTGTGAACGTGTATAATGATGCACTAGCACTTCACTTTTGGGGACAGATCTGTGGCGTCCCCAAAAAGGGGACACCAGTAAACAAATGCGGTATAGCAGGACAGGAACCTGCTATAGGACCCTAAAATCAGGATTGTTTGGCGATGATCATGCATTCCAGACTTGAAACAGTCATTGCCTGCAAAGGATTCTCGAAAAAGTATTTAAAATTAACAGCTTATTTATGATTATGTTAATTTGTCCAATTACATTTGAGCCCCTTAAATAAGGGGACTGTGTATGAAAATGGTTGCAGTTCCTAAAAGTTTCATACGATATTTTTGTTCTACCCCTTGAATTAAAACTTAAGTCTGCACTTCAATTGCATATCAGTTGTTCCATTTCAAATCCATTGTGGTGGCGTACAGAGCCAAATTATGAAAATTGTCCAAATATTTCTGGACCTAACTATATTGCGTTTAAAAATATATATATATTTGAAAGCTCACAGAATTTTTTTTTTTTTACATAATGGGGACTTGTTTACAGTATATTACATGTGAAATGCATTTATTACAGATATTGTTTGACTGCAAAACTCGAAATAGGTAAGATACTTTATGTCAAATGCACAAATACCACACAATAAAAAATAGTGACAATAATTAAAATTGACAATAAATGCTGGTGCACTGGATTCCAGAAGGTTTTTCTGTTTGTTTGCTAATTCTAAGTTCTATTGAGTTTTTTTACGTTTGTGGTTATGTCTCGATCACATGATTCATGACAGGAATGTAGCTTAGAACTCTTGCAATGTAAGCAGCTGCAGATTCTTCAAATATTTTAGTACATGTGATCTCAAAGCTTGCTATAAATTTATTACTAAAAATACAATAAGTAACTTGAAGGCATTAGTAATTAAACCTTTAAAATATGAATACTATGCCTATACATTGTGAATATATCTGTATAACATCAGCCAGTACACCATTTGGAAACTGAATGGGTAAATGACTGAAAATACACAGCATTAAGACATTCAGGGTGGATGGACCGAGGATGTAAGATAAATGTATACCTGTTGTAATTAAGTGCACTTGTTGATTATCTAACCTTCAATTAAACTGTGCACCATTAGGCCAACTTCAGAAGTTTGTCTGGTAGCACATGGCTCATCTCAAGACCTCAGTGGGAATATCCACAATATTTAATTTAAAACCCTTTTTATGATGTGATTAGAAAAAAGTTTTACAAAATATGATAGCTAAAATATAAACAATACATCTATTTTTTAATACATCTTGTATATTTTTGACAAAGTTTGATATCATCGTCGTGGTACGTTTCACTGTTTTTAAACACTAGTATTTGTGTTCAGCGAAGTCTCCTAAGTAAAACAGTACCCCCCATGTACAGGTTTTATGGTGTCCTGGAAAGTTACAGGGTTAAATATAGGGATTGCAGGCCAAATTCTCTGGACTTTCTGCCTGGGTTGTCAGGCAGGTCCCTCAAATTGTAATTCATATAATGACTTGATTATGTAAAAATATTATATAGCTATATTTGTAGAATTTAAATATATATGTATATAAATAGATAGATAGATAAATATATGTATTTATAACATTATACTAAATGTATTTTAAATGAAACCAAGAGGGCTGCCCTCACCTGAACATGCATGCATTAAAGGGAGCTGCTTGGGGCCAAAATATACAAAATATACAATCCAGCACACTCGCTTATTCACTAAACAATGATTTCAAATCTTAGAGATTGTAATCGTTTTATTTAAAAACCTTACCTAGGCAAAAAATAATGGGGGGTTTAGTTACATTATATGATCATATATTGCATAAGCCTGCCACAACAGGGTACATTGATCATATATTGCATAAGCCTGCCACAACAGGGTACATTGATGTTGTGGCAGGCTTATGCAATATATGATCATATAAATATATACAAGGTGGAGCATCTCACATGTATATCTGAAAACAGTTATTTATACCTATACTGAAACCTTTGACTACAATCAAACAGTGGGAATTATCCCAACAGACAGAGGATAGAGCGGGACCCTAACAATCCCACAAAGCTGAAAGTTTGAGCCCAACACATATGGGCTCTACACTTGTGAGTGTACCTCTATACATTTTTTGCACTCCAATATACATTACAGACAGTATTACACTATTTTTGCTCTTTTGTATCTCATTCTAGGACTGTATCTACCAAAGAATTGTTTTCAGACCCACATGTAAGATACTCCACCTTGTATATATTTATAATTTCAATAGTTTGTGATGTTTAAGGGGAACCCACTTAGGTGTTAGAGTACCACTCATTGTTGGAACACTCACTGGGATTTTGCACCTATTTTGTTTTGAAATATATGATCATATAATGTGACGTCCTTAATGACCGTTTTGTTTTTTTGGATGTACCTAATATGTCCGTGGTCATTCAGAGGTTAAGGATCGTGGACATACTAGGTACATCCGACAAAAAACGGTCCTTAAACACCATGGACGTACGAATGTACTCGGCAAATATGAGCGCTGGAAGCGATTGTGATCGCTTCCAGTTGCTCTAAGGGTATTGCAGTGATGCCTCAATGTATAATATTTATATATATCTTGTATATATAATGTCATACTAAGTGTATTTTTATATTATAAACATATATTAATATGAAAATACACTTATAATTAAATTACACATGTATATATATATAACTATGTATATATATATATATATATATATATATATATATATAGTGTGTGTGTGTGTATATACATATATATATATATATATATTATAAAATATAAATAATAAGTAAATAAAAAAAAATAAAAAAATGCAATTTAATTTTATTCTAACTGTATTTTGATATTAATATATCTATATGTTTATATCAAAATACACTTAGAATGAAATTATATATATATATAGATATATATATATATATATAAATAATAATATGACATATATTTATATATTCATATACATAATTACCTAAATAATTTCATAAATATACACGTAGACTTCAAATATATAAATATGTATATATATATTTAAATTCTATGTGCATATTTATGTTTTATTTTCACATAATTAAGTAATTTTATTGATTGCAATTTGAGGGACCTGCCTGAAAACCCAGGCCAAAGGTCCAGAGAATTTAATTTGCTAGCACTGTATTTAACCTTATAACTTTCCATGACACCCTAAAACCTGTACATGTGGGTACTGTTTTACTCGGGACACTTTACTGAACACAAATATTAGTGTTTCAAACTTTAAAACATATCACAGCAATGATATTGTCAGTGAAAGTGATGTTTTTTGCATTTTTCACACACAAACGTCACTTTTACTGATGATATTGTTGTGCTAAATTTTACTGTTGTGAAACACTAATATTTGTGTTCAGGAAAGTCTCCCCAGTATAACAATACTCCCATTTACAGGCAGGGATGTATCTATTGCGAGGCAAACAAGGCATTTGCCTTGGGCGGCAATGTCCAGGGTGCGGCAAAAAACGCCGCCCCCATATGCCCAGGCTAATGCATTGTTTGCCTCGTTTTATGGGGGCCCAAGAGCTGGCTGGCTGGCCACCTTTGGGCTCACCCGGGGAAGGTGGCCAGTTGTTTCCCGGGCGGGCGGCGAGGGATCACTTTCCCCTGAGCTCTCTGCTCAGCTCCCTCACGCGACCTGCAGTGATGCCGGGAGCCGGAAGATGACGTCAGTCCGGCTCCCGGCATAACTCTGCGACGCGACAGGGAGCAGAGTAGAGAGATCACAGTTCTCTCGCTGAAAACTCACGCCTGCACGTCCGGCTGCCTTCCTGCCCAGCAGCTCGGCCAGCAGCCCCACTGGACCCCAGGTGAAAAATCCACCCAGCTATCCCAAAAGTAGGGAGGCTGGGTGGATTTAAATTTAAAAAAATAATAATTATAATTGTGAGTGTTGGGGGAAAATGTGTGTGTTTGTCAATGAATGTGACTGTGTGTGTGTCAGTGAATGTGACTGTGTGTGTGTGTGTGTCAGTGAGTGTGAAGAAGTGAGTGAGTGTGTGTGTTAGTGAATGTCAGTGAGTGAGTGTGTGTGTTAGTGAATGTGATGAAGTGAGTGAGTGTGTGTGTCAGTGAATATGAGTGAGTGTGTGTGTGTCAGTGAATGTGAGTGAATGAGTGAGTGTGTGTCAGTGAATGTGAGTGAGTGTGTGTGTCAGTGATTGTGAGCGAGTGCGTGTCAGTGAATGTGAGTGTCAATGAATTTGAGTGAGTGTGTGTGTCTGTCAGTGAGTGTGTGTGTTTCAGTGAATTTGTGTGCGTGTCTTTCAGTAAGTGTATGCATCTGTCAGTGAGTGTATGAATCTGTCAGTGTGTGTCTGATTGTATGTGTGTCAGATTGTGTCAAATCAGTGAGTGTATGAGTGTGTATGTCAGTGTATCTGAGAGCATTTGCTAGTCCGTGAGTGTGTGTCTGTCAGTCAAAATGTGTGTAAGTTAACAGAAAGAGGTGTGGTCTTGGCAGGAAGGGGCGGGTACATTTAAATGAGGGGGTGCCCGAGATCTGTCATGCCCAGGGAAGCACCATTTTAAAATACACCACTGTGTACACAGGTTTTATAGTGTTTTTGAAAGTTACAGGGTCAAATATAAAGCTTGATTTTCCATTTTTTCACATTGAAATTTGCCAGATTGATTATCTTGCCTTTGAGAGCGTATGGTAGCTAAGAAGGAAAATTACCAACATGATGGCATACCATTTGCAAGAGAAGACAACCCAAGGTATTGCAAATGGGGGATGTTCAGTATTTTTTAGTAGCCACTTAGTCACAAACATGGGCCAAAGTTAGCTTTCATAATTGTTTTTTGCATTTTTAGCACACAAACAAATATAAATGCTAACTTAAACCCCTTAAGGACTGAGACAGTTGTACAAGTTGTGATCAAAACAAAACGTAAACCAAACCTGGCATCTGCGCTATATGTCTGTCCAACCATAATTCACCTCTTTCGTATTAAATGCACCCACACTTATTATGTATCATTTTATTCAGGAGAAACAGGACTTCCATGTCACATAAAATATTTATTTATTAAACATAATTTAATTTTAATAAAATGTAAAAAAAATTGAAAAATTAAGATTTATTATATTTCTTTAGTACTGCATGGCATTTTAACTATGAATGTCATAATACTGTTAGCTGTTACTGCAATAAAATGCACACATTTGTATTCAGTGAAATCTCACAGGTAAAATAGCACCCCCCAAGTACATGTTTTATAGTGTTTTGGAAAGTTACAGGTCACCATGTACAGGTCTTATGGTGTTTTCAAAAGTTACAGAGTGTAATATAAGACTTGCATTTCCATTTTTTTACATTAAAGTTCGCCAGATTGGTTATGTTGCCTTTGAGACCGTATGGTAGCCCAGGAATGAGAATGACCCCCATGATAGTATACCATTTGCAAAAGTAGACAACCCAAGATATTATGAATGAGGTATGTCCAGTATTTTTTAGTAGCCACTTGGTCACAAAATGCTGTTTGCGCATTTTTTCTATATAATGTCAGACAGTTTGATGCAATGTTATGCTGTCTTGAGGAAAGTCCCAAACCGGGACTGAAACTTTGACGAACTCTGCATATTTTAATGTAAATTAATAAAAGTTACGTTTTATAACACCGAGAGTGCGGACCACCTCCTTCATCTCTACATATATATATATATATATATATATATACATATGATCTAAGTACTTTAAAGGACCACTATAGTGCCAGGAAAACATGCTCCTTTTCCTGGCACTATAGTGCCCTGAGGTTACCTCCACCCTCAGGATCCCCCTCCCGCCGGGCTCTAGGGAGTTGGAAAGGGTTAAACTTACCTCTTTCTCCAGTGCCGGGTGGGGAGCTCTCCTCCTCCTCTCCTCCCTCTTCCTCCATCACCGGCTGAATGCGCATGCGAGGCAGGAGCCGCGCGCATTCAGCCAGTCCATAGGAAAGCATTCACAATGCTTTCCTATGGACGCTGGCGTCTTCTCACTGTGATTTTCACAGTGAGAAGCGCGGAAGCGCCTCTAGCGGCTGTCAATGAGACAGCCACTAGAGGCTGGATTTACCCTATTATAAACATACCAGTTTCTCTGAAACTGCTATGTTTATAGAAAAAAGGGTTAATCCTAGCTGGACCTGGCACCGAGACCACTTCATTAAGCTGAAGTGGTCTGGGTGCCTATAGTGGTCCTTTAAATTACTTTATTAAACTTTTTTTTTTACTTTTACTTACTTATGTTTTCATCCTTTGAATAATTAGTACAGGTAAAGTGAGCTAAGTACAGGTAACATGAGCAGGCACTTATCTCCCAATTAGCATACAGTCCTACAAGGTAGTCATTTATTTCATGACCACGTCATACCTTGACATTGGACCTAACCAGCTATATGTCCGCAGTAAAACTTACTGTAGGATGATTCAATACCATATAATTCCTCTGCAGGTTTATCAAGAGGATTTTCTCAAGCACATACCTTGATGTTAAATTACTAAATGTTTCCTAAGAATAAAGCAGACATCTCCTCGGAGGTTGGGGCCTCCTAGTTTATAATAGTTGTAACAATCTACTAGAATTACATATGACTGTTAAGCTACCGCTAACTTTAGACCACTTCACAATCATCTTGTGATTTCTTTTTTCTCTTACCTGTATGCACACTTGAGAAATGTCTATTCAAATCTAATACTAGTTTATACATCTTTATGTATATTCTTTATATATAAATATATAAAATACTTAGATAAGTGGGAACTATGAATAATGCAACAATTGGGAGACTGTCCAACTACCCCAATGATTTATGCTGTTTGGATAGGTTATGGTTAAAGTAGGTGTCTTGTCTGTGTGCACATAATTGCTTATAACAGTAGTGATTTGCAAAAAGTATTTGCCACATTAGACCAGCTCCATCATTGAGGGATGTATTTACTAAACTAGATTAAAATCCGAGCGGTGAAACTGGGGCTAAAATAACCAATCTGTCAAGACTCTCGGTTTATGTGCAGTCAGTGACGAACTATTTCAGCCTGAATTTTGCCATTAGGATTCCAGTTCACTTCAGTTTGAAGTTTACTGAACAACCATGTAGAACACATCGCAGGAGCATAACAGGCTGCAGTTCTATTTATTTAAGATGATGCCCTTAATTTCTGCCAAATGCTGCAATGGTTTATGTGATATGTTTTGCTCCATTGGGAGCATTGTAATTCACTAAGCTGCCTCCAGGTTTGTTGGGAACTCATTGCAAAACTGACAAATGTTAGGAAAATTTTATTTGAAAAATGCATTAGACTTTGGGTATCAAGTCAATTATAGCCTGGAGTCAGGGCCGGATTAAGAGCCCAGTGGGCCTGGTGCTGACAATTATGAGGGGCCTAAGTACAGAATCTTATTGACCAAAAACACTGAAACAGACATACCTCTCAAGCATTATGTATCTGGTGGAGATGTTGCCGGAGGGAAACTCATAGGATGCAGCTAAAAAAAACACCTCAGATTCTCTTAAAATATGCTAATCTCTCTCTAAATTATGCTTTCATCTTTCAAGTAAATCCATACTCCCTAACAGCAGTAAATCCATACTCCCTAACAGCAGTGTCCAGTGAAGCAGTAAGTCAATGGGCGGTGTTAAAGGGTGGGCCAGTCTAGCATGAATGCATGTAAGGCTGCCTGCCAATCATGCATGCTGGCCAACAGCTTCCTGACCTTGGCATAAATACATCTAATGATGCGCTAGCTCTATGCTTTCTAAGGACTGTCCCCTAGTACTCGCAGGTCCACTTCTATCCTAACCCACTTACTAAAAGGAAGAAGCTCCTGGTATACAGTCTGAGACAGAGAAAAGGTGGATGTAGTGAGTGTAGAAGAAAGGGAACATGGCACAGTGTTAGAGAGACCAAAGTCGGCATTACCTTAACTAATTTAATTTCAGCTAGTCCACACAAGTTTTGTTCCTCTATATCCCTCTTAAGTTTCCATACTTAAGCAAGAGTATGTGAAGAGTAATTAGGGTTGCCACCTTTCTTGGAAAAAAAAATGGCAGGCCTTACTAATTTACATAACTAATTATGTATGCGTGACATCACATGATGTAAATCACAAGAAGTGACAGAGAAAATTCTGTGAAATCACCAAAAAACTACTTAGTTTGATTCTGCTGTATAGATGGATTGCTCCCAGTGTCCCCATGTCTCCCAGTGTCCCCATGTCACCCAGTGTCCCCTAGTGTATGTGTCCCCATGTCTCCTAGTGTCCCCATGTCACAAGGGGACACTGTGAGACACGGGGACACTGAGACTATGCATCACAATGTCTCTATATCCCCATTTCTCTGTGTCTCCATGTCTCCCAGGGACACTGAGAGACATGGGGACACTGGGAGACATGGGGACACAGACACTGGGAGACATGGGGACACTGAGACACTAGGGATACTGGGAGACTAGGGACACTGAGACACTAGGGACACTGGGAGACATGGACATAGACACTAGGGACACTGGGAGACATGGGAACACTGAGAATCTAGGGACACTGGGAGACATGGGGACACTGAGACACCAGGGACACTGGCTTGGAGACATGGGAACAATGAGACATTTGGGGACATTATGTTCCTAGTGTCCGTGTCCCCATGTCTCCCGGTGTCTCAGTGTCCCCATGTGTGTCTTTGTCCCCATGTCCCCTAGTGTCTCAGTGTCCCCTAGTGTTTCAGTGTCCCCATGTGTGTGTTTGTGTGTGTGTCCTTGTCTCAGTGTCCCCATGTGTGTCTGTGTCCCCATGTCGCTAAGTGTCGCCAAGTGTCTTAGCATCCCCAGAGGTCTCAATGTGCCACATGTCTCATAGTGTCCCCTAGTGTCTTAGTGTCCCCATGTCCCCCTGCAGCCTTTATCCCATCCCTCCCATCTCTGAGCTGTAGGCTGTCTCTACAGGCTAGGAGCTGCTGTCTGGACTCTTTGTGCTGTGTAGCTGCTCTCCCGCGGATCAGTGAGTAGAGCAATGCAGGTATATGCTGTAACTTCCTATCCCTGCCTCTCTCCACACACACAGCGACCCCTAGTGGACGGTAATGGTATTGCAGAATAATCTCTGTTTATACTGAGAAAAATACCGGCATTTGTATTGCCAGTATTACAGGAATATCGGCACCGGCCAGGCAGCATCAAATAAATAAATAATGGCCAGGTGAACAACCCTAAGAGTAGTGTGTAAAAAAAAATAAAAAAAATAAAAAAAAAGTTTTTTTTTTTTTTTAAATCAATGGGCCTATTCCATGGGCTTGGGCCTGGAGCTGCAGCTCCATCAGCCCCTATGTTAATCCGGCCCTGCCTGGAGTATCCCTTTAATATCACATCTGGCATATATTTTTCCTTTAAAACCATTGCTAGAAAGTCATATTTAAGACTTTACAGTGAGGCTTTACAGTGACACTTATGAACCATGAAACTGCAAATATCTGTTAAAATATGGATTTTAATTTTACATATATATATATATATATATGTATATATATATATATATTATCCTTCATGTATTATTTCTGTTCGCTGTGTTTCCCAGCTGAATAACTATTGCACGATATCCAATTTCATGACCTACTAAAAATCCCAAACCCACAGCTTGATCTTTGCAAAACCCTATATACCATTAAATCAGTTAACTTAAATTGAAAAGGTATAAACAGCGAGAAAACACATTCTCATGTACTCTTATATGATTCATCAAACAAAAGATTGTTTTTAATGAAAATGGCCTTTTAGGCACTCCACGGTCTAACATTTTTCTTTCTGAAGAATACAAAAATGGATTACAAATGGTAATGAAAATAATCATTGATCAATTCAACACTATAAAGTACATAACCTGTAAATATGAACCCTCTTTCAAAAAGCTATTGTTTGTTTTTCCTATAAATGAACAAGTACAAAGAAATATACCGAAGTTTTGTCTTCATAATATTTCTCAGGAAGATGTTTCATGAAAGATCGAGGTTATGCAGACTAATGATACACAAACATATTTTAAAGATCAGCACTTAAGTGAAGAAACATGTGGTTTTCAGCAGGATGCAATTTAGAAGTCCTGTCTATTTTCTACCATTTCAGAAAACCATAAATGCAATATCTGTTTTCCATTAATATTCAAATAACGTAGTGTACTAATGTTTTCAGACCAAACATGAATCTTTAGCAAAACACGGTAAATTACTTTTCTCTGTAAAAATTGCTTAAATGGCAACTATAATAAACAAACAAAAATAAAACATATTGTTTCTTTAATTCTTACAGGGTTATTCACTAAATTGAGAATTGTCAGGAATTCTAAGTGAATTTAAAATTGTTAAATAGTTAAACTGAAAGTAAAACCTATTTTAGAGAATTTTTCCAATTCCAATTCCTAACTGTTAAATTTTATTCTGTGTTTATTGAGTAAACAAATGTGATTAAACAGATGCTTATAATATATAACTGTTAGTTATTTGTGTTATTAGTATTATCAATATGTCACATGGTCTAAAATGTATGTTTGATGATACAGCTGAACCAATCCCAGGAAGTTGCCATCTGTGGATAATACTACTAGGACCCTAGGCAAAGCATTTTTTGGGTCCCCTGGATCCCCTCCCTCCACTCCCTGGCATGCAATCACACCTTTCTCATACATACTTACACAGACATATACACGGACAGACATACTGACACACACACACGGACAGACATACTGACACACACACATACACTGATACACACACATATATACTGACAGACATATGGACACACATTCAGACAGACACATATGCAGACATACTGACAGACACATACACACACACACACTGACAGATATGCTGACACAGACATACACTGACAGACATACTGACACACACAAACACACTGACATACACACAGACACATACCCTGACAGGCATACTGACACGCAGACACACACTGTCAGACATACTGACAGATATACTGGCAGGCACACAGAAATCCACACTGACTGACATACTGACACACAGACATACTGACACACACACTGACAGACACACAGACATACTGACACATTCACACACAAAATGTATACTTTTAAATCTACTTCCCGTTTCCTACCTTGAAGGATTGCTTCCCTGGTGTCCAGAGTGGTGGTTGAAGCTATTGGGGGTTGCCGACTTGCAATCTGGCCCAGCTTCCCTCCTCTCTGACTCCCTTGTCTCTCCCGCGCGGCTCTCTGGGAGGAAGTGACTCACGTCAGTCACTTCCTCCCGTGCTGCCAAAAAGCACTGTGCTGTTAAAGGGCCACAGCTTGTGACCGTGCCCCTGCTTACAAACGCCCACCGGGTGGCCTTTAGTGCATGGGCTATCTGGTGTGCCTCCTTAGTGTGTAGGCAACAGGATGCACCGAGGGCCCATGGGGGAAGAGTAAGTTGCTGAGGGCAGCAGCGCCCATGGGGCAGCTGCCTTTGACCCCCCAGAAGTAAAAGGGCCCAGAGCAGCTGCCTTGTTTGCCCCGCGTTAAAGACGGCCCTGGTCTCAGTACTTTCTTCCCCTAGTAATGAAATTGTCTACCAAAACTCACACATCGTCAAGACACAAATAAGATTATACTCACACTGTATTAATTGAAGAAAATAGACAAGAATGGCCCATTATACCAGAGCCAATTCCAGGACTCATATGTCACATGTGACTATGATATTTTAACAAAAAAGTTACAACTTAGTGTGTACCACATATTGTTTAGTTACTATCTTTTCTATGCTCTTTTGGAATTGTAAGTTATACATTTAAACTATACCTGCGTTTACAGATTTAAAAAAATTCAGAAGGTGATCCACCTTTTCTTTGCAATTATGAATCTGGTTCTGTTTCCTGCTATTATTTCATTGTCTGTGAAATTGTAGCATATCAATTAAAATCATTGCATAATGCTTGCTAAAGTAATCCTTCATCCAAAATGTTTTGGGATAAGTTCCTGATTGATTTAAAGGAATTCTATAGTGTTAGGAATACAAATTTGTATTCCTAACACTATAGTTCCCCCTGGTCTCCACCTCCCTTACGCTCGCCCACTCCCCCCCACCCAGCATCTACAGGATTAAAAAGCCATTTGATCACCTACCCAATTCCGGCGCCAATATCCCACGGTGCTGGGTCGGTGCTCTGCCCCCTCTGAGATCACCTGACAGGGGGCCTAACGCACATGCAAAGCATGAGGATGTCCAGCCTCTAGAGGCAGTCTTAGTCCTGCAATGTAATAATTACAAAAACAGCAATGATTTGCATTGCAGCACTAAGTGGAACTGGGACACTGCACCCAGACCACTTCAATGAGGTGAAGTGGTGTGGGTGTCTATAGTGTCCCTTTAATGTGTATATATTAAAGTTGTGATATATTTACTTGAGGTTTATATCTTCCTCCTGCAGACTGACTAACAGGAAACCATGTAAATTGCATCCCAAATGCTAAGAGTAAAATGTCAGTCTAAAAATATGTTTGTAGACGGCTCCATTCATGTTGCAGTCACCAGAACCATTGCTTGTGTGGCTATATTATACCAATGGATACTCTGTGAAATTCAGTTAATAACACGACAGAACAGTCATCATTCACTAGTTTCCAAATTCTGGGATGGTCTTAGCACATCCCTTGTTATGCATGGATTTATATTTAATATAGAAAAAATTGATATGTAGCAAAAATATTAAAAAGAAAGAATTTAAAAAAAAGTCTAAGAATATAAGTGCCTTATTCTCTCTGGTGTCAGCCGTGGCTAATAAAATTCCTGCTGCACTTCTCTGTTACTGATGAGGTCCGGAATTACAAATAATAGTAAAATATTTTATTAGAATGGAGGTTTTCTCTTGTTCCATATTACACACTGCAGTGAAGAGGTTGTTATTACTCTATTCAATGGTTTGCATTTTTATTGACTATAAAAGAAAGAGTTTACCCTGCCAAAAACGGAATCCTTGACTTTGATGTTTTGATTGCTTTAACTAACTGCGTTATCTCACTCACCATGTAGGAATACCAGTTAATTTGATGGGAACTAGACAAGTGCTCTTTTCTGTCATTCTTATTGTTATTTTTTTCTTTTAGTTCTGCTCTCTTTAATAGTTCTGCAGTAAAGTGATGCAACGTTCCATGTAAAATATCAAATCTTGTACCCATATTGAATTCTACAGACAGTGGACAAGGATGCAGAGGGTGCCCCTTCTCGTTCAATCTCCAAAGGATGCAGATCACCTTGGCCACTTTAGAGTGAAGTCTAATCTTTTGACCACTGGTCCTACAACTCTGGTAACAATCATGTAATTTACATTTACTGTCATAAATCTTTTATTCATGTTAACATTCTTTTGGAAAAAGGCATGGTTAACGTTTACAATAGTGATGTAATTAATTCAATTCATGGATTATTGTGGTCTTAAAAATGCTGTATTATTTCTGGAAGTTGGATAAAAGCAGTTTTGAGCCTTCTAGAAAAATATGAGTTTCAAAGAGAATTTAATAGTGAGTCTGTTTGCTACATATACAGTGAAGCTATCTGTTATTGAAGTTAATTGTTTTCCTTTGTTTTGTCACAATACAGCTATTACCAAAAAGAACATTACACACATCAAGGGGTCTAAATGATTCCAAAATCTTGATCTGTCTCCAGTCTTAAATGCTTTTTGAAATGGGTGGGAAGGTCAAGAACTATCTTGGGTTATTCAAATCATGTTTGCGCTAGAGATAAGAATAAGAAAAACACCATCAATGTTCTCACCAAGAATTACAAAAATGTACCAGCTGTATATGGAATAAATAGGAACTGATTAAAAATGCTCCATAGACTTCCATATTTACACAATGCTGGTGGTTTGAATGCTGTGCCATTTGAATTATATGAAACACTTTCTATAAATAGTTCTAAGCTACTTTCCGTGACTTTCAATTGAGCATTATTCACAGCACATAATCAGTTAAGATAAAGAAAAGAAGAAGTGGAACTCAATGACTTCTCATTCATTTTGAGGACAATCAGAAGCTAAGGAAGCCAGCTATAGTATCTCAATCACAGGTTCACGTCTTATGTAAACCTGTGATTGAGATAGGTTACCTATGTCAAAGGGTGCTAGTCACCATCGGTTCAGTCAAACACACCTCAAAAATAATGGTCTAAAACTCCTTTTTACGTCAAGCATTGTGTTTTAATACAGCATATTAAAAAAAAACTGGCCTTTGTGAAGTTTTCCCATAACACAGTGACTCCCCAATATATAGAAATGGTGATCAAGTGACTACATTGTCATTGTAACATATATACAATAGCAACATATAGCAATCAATTACAAAATGTACAAGAAGGAGTTAGATGCAAACCCAGTCCAGTGGCGGATTCAGGGGGGGGGCAACGGGGCAATTGCCCCCCCCGAGAAATCCGCCGGTCTCCCTCTCCCTCCCCTGCCACCCCTTCAATGTGCCTGCGGACCGGGGGGGGAGATCAGAGCTCTCCCTCCCCGGTCCGCAGGCACCTTGCTTACAGCCGGCAGGGGAGGGAGAGGGAGGAGAGAGGACCCGGGAGCTCAGGCTGCAGCTCCTCCGGGTCCTCCTCTCATGAGATTTGGAGCGTTGCCGCGGTTACCACGGCAACGCTCCAAATCTCGCGAGAGTGAACTCTATCCCGGGAGCGCGGGCTAGAGTTCACTCTCCACACTGGGACCACCAGGGAATCACCACTGGGACCACCAGGGAACGAAATATGTCCCCCCTCCTCCTCAAGGTAAGAAGGGACGGGGGACATAGAATATTTATTTTAATTAAACAAAAAATAAATACATATATTATAAAAACAAAAAAAGCCCCCCCCCCCTACCCTTATCACACACTCTATACACATACATCCCCATACACACACACATACTGCCCCCCCATGCACACACACACACACACATACCCCCCCATACACACACACACACACTGCCCCCATACACACACACACATACTACCTCCCATACACACACACACATACTGCCCCCCATACACACACACATACTGCCCCCCATACACACACACACACATACTGCCCCCCAGTATGCACACACACACACACATACCCCCCATACACACACACTGCCCCCCATACACACACACATACTGCCCCCATACACACACACACATACTGCCCCCATTCACACACACACACATACTGTCCCCCATACACACACACACACATGTACTGCCCCCATACACACACACATACTGCCCCCTATATACACACACACACATACTGCCCCCCATACACACACACACATGCACACACACATACTGCCCCCCCATACACACACACACATATCACCCCCCATACACACACACACATACTACCCCCCATACACACACACACACACACATACTGCCTCCCATACACACACACACATTCTGTCTCCCCTATACACACACACACTGCCCCCATACACACACACTGCCCCCATACACACACACACACACACTCTGCCCCCATACACACACACACTGCCCCCCCATATGCACATACTGCCCCCCCATACACACATACTGCCCCCCCATACACACACACTGCCCACACTCACACATACACTGCAATACTCACACATACACACACTGCAACTGTTACACACACATACTGTCCCACACATACACTGCATCCCTGACATACACTGCTGCCCTCACTCACATACTACAACCTTCACACACACACTGCTCACACACTGTCCCCCTCACACACACACATACTGCACCCCTTACACATTGCACCACTCACAAACACCACTGCTCCTATGCCCTACTACAGCCCCATTTCCCAGCAGACCTCAGGTAAGTTGTCAAACTGTTCTTAAACGGTTTGACTACTTACTCTGGGAGGGGGTCCCGGCACTATTGACACCATCACCACTACACTGAGCTGTAGTGGTTATTGTGTCTGGATTATTTCTTTAAATAATCTACAAGTGCCCCTCCTGAGATCAGGCTCTGGATCCGCCACTGACCCAGTCGTGTGACCACATTATCATGGTAACATATATATAACAATGAAGTGCAGCTGTGCTTTGGAATTAGTTGTCATCATGTACATAGTAATATAGTTTGAAAAAAGACCATCAAGTTCAACCTTGTGATCCATAATATTACATATTTTTATTAAGAAAAACAAACACACATATAAAAACAAGCACACATATAAAAACAAACACACATGTAAAAACAAACATTTGTGTTTTATGTGTGCTATCAACTTTCTCAATAAATGTACACATACAGTTAATTAACAATTTGACTTTGTGGCCATCTTAACGTTAACCAGATAAACCACAATACAGGCGGTCTGATTCTTGATGGTAGATTTACTAAATATGGA
>OW240912.1:304060723-304093063 GCA_933207985.1 Pelobates cultripes | reverse complement strand
TTAACAAATAAGGGAACCACCCTAATAGAGATCTTTAAAATAGCAAAATATATATTACTTTGATAATTCTATACATCCCTTATTCCAATGCTTCCTTTACGAACTTCACTTAGCTCCACAGTGCAAAGATAACCATATCCTTTTCAAGTTGCATCTGATTAAAGCATAACAATAATTTAAAATACAAATGTTTAATAGAAAATATGTGGATATTGTTAATATACCTTTTCATTTACCTGAAAAGGAATGTTAACTATGATTTTTTTCCATGAGCTCTCGAAAATTTTATATAGTGCCAAAAATAGGTACTTATGTGACAACTTGTAACCCCAAGTGTTAAATCCATTCAAAATTTACCTTAGCTAAAATTATCATTATTAGTGAAAAAAATACTGTAGGATAGATAACTATGAGGACATGCATAAAGCATCGGTGGTGTAGCGTTACTTACCTTAACCGGGGGGCCGGTCGCGGTCCTCTCTTCAAGCCGCGCGCGGTCCTGCGGCTGCACGAGCCGCGCGCGGCTCATCCAACTGCTTTGGATGGAAGGCGGGCAGTGACCGCGTGAGGCGGTCACGTGTCCCGCCTGAAACTAAGAGCGCGCCGCGAGTCTCGGGCGCGCTCTTAAAGAGACAGTGGGAGCCTAATTGCCAAAAGGCTCCCATTGGCTCCTGTCATACCACACTCCCTGTACAATTACCTATAGGGGGTGTGGAAGTGACAGGAGCCAATCACTTTCGTTTTAAAGCTATTTAAACTTACCTTTTTCCCTTAGCTCGTTGCCCTATCGTGGTTTCTGTTTCAGTTCCCTTTAGCGCTTGTGGTGTTCAGTTGTGTTTTCTCGTATTGACTTTGGCTTCGTATTCTGACTTCGTTTTCGCTTTATCCTTATCTGTACTGTTTGCCGGCTTGCTGTTTTCCGTGTACCAGACCCCGGCTTGTCCTAGTTTACGCTGTCTCTCTGTGCCCTTGACCTCGGTTTGTTCCTGGCTCTGTCTCCTCTCATATACGTCGAGTCCGGCCATTCTAAGGTCCGGTAGACGTATCTCTCCTCTGTATTTGCCTCTGTTTAGCTGGATCCTGCGTGTAGGGGTATATTCTCGTTACATTACGATAGGGCCATGGACCCCGCAGATTTAGCTCAACAGATGGCGTCCCATGAGGCAAGATTTGTAGAGCAGGATCACCGTATGGATCAAATAGCTCAGGCTCTCCAGACGCTCCTAGCTAGAACCGTTCCAGCAACTACACCTAACCCTCCTACGCCCCTTCTCCCTGAAGTATCTACTTTGCCTAATACTTCGGCCCATTTAACACCTCCTCCTAGGTATGGAGGGGACTCTAAGACTTGCAGAGGGTTTATTAATCAGATTGAATTTCACTTCGAAATGTATCCACGTTCATTTCCCACAGAGAGGTCTAAGGTTGGGTTCTTTATGCACCAACTTACCGATAAGGCACTTGAGTGGGCAAATCCTATTTGGGAAGCTAATGGACCTATGGTACATGATTTCAACAGTTTTCTTACGGCTTTTCGTAGAACTTTTGACACAATGAAAAGGTCAAAGAATGCCGCGAGAGCATTAATGAGAATTAAACAGGGTTCTAGGTCTGTGGCTGATTATGCTATTCAGTTTCGCACTCTTGCTTCGCAGGTAGATTGGACCAACAATGGGTTAACTACTGCCTTTATGGAAGGTTTGTCAGATACGATATTGGATGAGGTAGCAGCTAAGGAGCTTCCTATTGCCTTAGAGGACCTTATCGATTACCTCATTGATATTGATAATAGAATTCGTGACAGGCTCTATACCAAGAACAGGAATAGACGTTTTGTTACACCCATTAACCCCAGAGTTAATATACCAGAGAGTGTTAAAGTGTCTGAGGAGGAACCTATGCAATTAGGGGTTGCCAAACTCTCTGATACTGAGAAATTACATAGGAGAAGGGAGGGACTCTGCCTATACTGTGGTAGGAGAGACCATATGGTAAAGGAATGTCCTTTACTCCCGGAAAACTCTCGCACCTAAGACCTTATAGGGGACTGGCCTTGGGTGTGATATCTAAGTCTCCTAAATTGCCTCCTAACCGCTTGCTTCTCCCGGTTTCTTTATATATGGGAGAGATTTGTATAGTTGACAACATATATGCTCTGGTTGACTCTGGGGCAGCTGAAAATTTTATAGACTCTGGCTTTATAAAGAGAAACAACATTCCCATCAGAGAGAAGGAGATACCCTTGGCCGTTGAGGCCATAGATGGTAGACCATTAAGTTCTCCAGTTGTTACTCATGAGACTGTACCATTACACATGTACACAGGGGTTTTACACTATGAAACCATTCGATTCCAGGTCATCACCTCTCCCTCTTCACAGTTAGTATTAGGGTATCCATGGTTACGTGCTCACAATCCCATTTTTGACTGGGAGACAGGGCAAATAAAATCATGGAGTGAGGCCTGCCACGAGTCTTGTACGTTGGAAGTCACACCTTTGAATTCTATTGAGGTACCTACCAGTCCTCCTTTGTCTACGGTTATACCCCCTCAGTACTTATCTCTAAAGACTGTTTTCGATAAAAGGGAGGCTGAGAAATTACCGCCTCACAGACCCTATGATTGCGCTATTGACTTGTTGCCTGGCACTATACCTCCAAAGGGCAGGGTGTACCCCTTATCGGTTCAAGAAAACCGTGTCATGGAGGAGTACATCAAGGAATCACTAGAAAAAGGGTTTATTAGGAGATCCTCTTCTCCAGCTGGAGCAGGGTTCTTCTTTGTATCGAAGAAAGAAGGTGATTTAAGACCGTGTATAGATTATAGAGGTCTAAACAAAATCACTATCAAAAATGCATACCCTATACCATGGGTCGTCAACCTGGTCCCTACCGCCCACTAGTGGGCGTTTTAGGATTCCAGGTGGGCGGTAGGGATTTCTGAGGCTAAATCCTCTTTTTAAGAGGATTTCTCCTTTTGGGCGGGCGCGAGCGGCTCTGCATGCGCAAGTCTTCAGTGACCGGCAGGAGGAAGCGCTCCCTCCTGCCAGGCCACCTTCTGGACCCCCCGGCATGGCAGCGTTCTAATCAGTCGCGGCGAGGGAGCTCTAACCTCTCTGCTCTGCTCCCTCGCGCGATGTTTGCTGATGCCGCGGGAGCCGGAATATGATGTCATATTCCGGCTCCCGGCATCCGTAGACAGTCCGCGAGGGAGCAGAGCAGAGAGGTTAGAGCTCCCTCGCTGCGTCTGATTAGCCGCCCGCCTAAGTGAAGCCCCACTGGACCCCAGGGACAGATCCACACCAGCTCTCCAGGTAGGGAGGCTGTGTGGATATTTAATATTAATAATTTGTGTGTATATGTGTTTGTCTCTAAGTGTATGTGTGTGTGTGTCTGTAAGTGTATGTGTGTGTGTGTCTGTAAGTGTATGTGTGTGTGTCTGTAAGTGTATGTGTGTGTGTGTGTGTGTGTGTGTGTGTGTCTGTAAGTATATGTGTCTGTGTCTGTAAGTGTATGTGTCTGTGTCTGTAAGTGTATGTGTGTCTGTGGGTCTGTCTGTGTATGTGTGAGTGTCTGTAAGTGCATGTGTGAGTATGTGTATATTTGTGTGTATGTGTTTCTATGTGAGTGTGTGTGTGTGTGTGTGTATGTGTTTGTCTGTGAGCAGAGTACTTGTAGAATAGAAGAAAGAAGGTGCAGAGTACTTGTAGAATAGAAGAAAGAAGGTGCAGAGTACTTGTAGAATAGGAGAAAGAAGGAGTAGAGTACTTCTAGTATAGGGGAAAGAAGGAGTAGAGTACTTCTAGTATAGGGGAAAGAAGGAGTAGAGTACTTCTAGTATAGGGGAAAGAAGGAGTAGAGTACTTCTAGTATAGAGGAAAGAAGGAGTAGAGTACTTGTAAAAAAGGAGAAGGAAAGAAAAGGAAAAGGAGAGAATTGTTGTTGACTAATAATAGTAAGTGGGCTACCTAGCTCAGCCTTCCTATTGGCCATTGCTATAAGGAAGGTTAAAAAATAGAAAAAAGGGGAAAAAGGTGGGAAGGGGAATTGAGGAGGGAGAGGAGGGGAGCTGACGCACAGATGAGAAATCATTTTATGAGCAAACAAAGAAGTCTTCCGATTATCACTGAAAGAGGAGACCTTCGTTTGTTCCTTATGAAAATCGAACCAGATATCAAATATTTAGTCTCGCAGCATCAACCTCTAGTAAAGGTAAGTTCAATTTACTTTATTGCTTCCTCATTAAACTTTATAAAGTTAAAAACATTATAAACATGCATAAAGTAGAAATAAAAAGATAAATGTACGTTCATTTATGTATTTTTTAAAACACCCTCCTTTCTAAAAAATATTCCGCGCTTGCGCGAAAACTGGTGGGCGGTAAGGAAATTTTTCCATCAAGAAAGATGCATTAGTGGGCGGTAAGTGGAAAAAGGTTGACTACCACTGCCCTATACCTTTGATTACAGAATTATTTGACAGGCTGAAACATGCCACTGTGTTCACTAAATTAGACCTTAGGAGTGCATACAATTTGATACGTATAAAGGAAAATCACGAATGGAAGACTGCATTCAACACTAGATCCGGTCATTACAAATATACTGTTATGCCATTTGGGCTTTGCAATGCCCCAGCAGTATTCCAAGAATTTATTAATGATGTCTTGAGAGATTTTATTCACACTTTTGTTATCGTATACTTGGACGACATTTTAATATATTCTACAGATATACACACTCATCACAGACATGTTACGACAGTTTTGAAGACCCTTCTTGCTAATGGTCTTTATTGCAAGCTAGAAAAATGTCTGTTTGACCAAACCGAAGTCCAGTTCTTGGGGTATTTGATTTCCGCTAAAGGTTTTCGTATGGATCCCCAGAAGCTAGCTGCTGTAATAGAATGGCCTCTACCGCAAGGTCTGAAAGCTATTCAGCGTTTTCTTGGGTTCTCCAATTATTATAGACGTTTTATCAAAGGTTTCTCGTCCATTGTAGCACCTATTACCCGTATGACTAAAAAGGATGGCAATACTCGTGTTTGGTCTACCGAGGCACTTCAGGCTTTTGAATTTCTTAAAACTACGTTCGCCTCTGCACCTATTTTACAGCATCCTGTCCCCTCACTGCCCTATATTCTTGAAGTTGATGCTTCGGATATTGGGGTAGGTGCTGTCTTATCCCAAAGAGAGTCGCCTGAGAAGCCATTGCATCCATGCGGCTTCTTTTCTAAACAAATGTCCAAAGCAGAGAAAAATTATGATGTGGGTAATCGCGAACTCCTTGCTATTATTTTAGCACTTAAAGAGTGGAGACATTTGTTAGAAGGAACTAAGGATCCTATCCTCATTTTTACGGATCACAAGAACCTATCCTACCTTAGCGAAGCCAAAAGATTGTCTTCCAGGCAGGCTAGGTGGTCACTATTTTTGTCCCGTTTCAATTTTATTATCACCTATAGGCCAGGTGATCGCAACACTAAAGCAGACGCTCTGTCCAGACAGTTCGAAACTACTGACAAACAGGAGATTGATGTTACTCCTGTCATTCCCCCAGACAGGATAATAGCTACTACTATTTTGTCTATTTCCTCGTCCCTCTTGCAGGCCATACAAGCGAAACAAAGCATGGCACCTAGCGAGAGGCCTAATGATAAACTGTTCGTTGATGTTCCTGAGAGACGGGATATTATGTCATTATATCATGATACTAAGACCGCTGGACATCCTGGTATTTCCAAAACGGTGTCAGCTGTTTCTCGGTATTTTTGGTGGGATTCCTTACGAAAGGATGTCACTGACTATATAAGTGCTTGTACTACTTGTGCCTGTATGAAATCCTCCCGTAGAGTTCCTTGTGGGCTGTTGCATCCGTTACCCGTTCCCGAGAGACCTTGGTCTAACCTGTCCATGGATTTTATTGTTGAATTACCCCCTTCAAATGGTAACACAGTAATCCTGATGATAGTGGATCGGTTCTCCAAAATGGCTCACTTCGTGTCTCTTCGCAAGTTGCCCACATCCAAGGAACTGGCTCATATCTTCGCTAGAGAAGTATTTCGATTACATGGGATTCCCGTATCTATTGTATCCGATAGGGGTAGCCAATTTATTTCCAGGTTCTGGAGGGCCTTTTGTTCAGAAATGGGTATTTCTCTCTCATTTTCTTCCGCTTATCATCCCCAGTCTAATGGGGCTGCTGAACGTGCCAACCAGTCTCTGGAGCAATACCTCCGTTGTTTTGTGTCTCACCATCAGGACAATTGGTCTGACCTGCTTCCTTGGGCTGAATTTGCTCGGAATAACGCCACTCATGATTCTTCCGGCAAGAGCCCTTTTTACGTTGTCTATGGCCAGCATCCCGTTGTTCTTCCGGCTGCATTCTCCTCACAGGGCATGCCAGTTCTGGATGAGCATTTGGCTGGTTTGCGTAATACTTGGGAGCAGGTTCAGCGTTCTTTGGTGGACTCTGCTACTCGCCAGAAGGCTCAGGCTGACAAGCATCGCAGAGCAGCTCCGTCCTATGTTGTGGGGGACAGGGTTTTGCTTTCCACGCGGAATATTCGTCTCCGGGTGCCTTCTATGAAATTGGCTCCCCGCTTCATTGGACCTTATCGTATTATACATAAGGTTAATCCTGTTTCTTATGCCTTAGGCCTGCCTAAGAATCTACGTATTCCTAATGTTTTTCACACCTCATTGTTGAAACCTTTCGTACGCAACCGCTATACCCGGCATACTCCTCCTCCCCCTCCTATCTCGGTGGAGGGTCATGAGGAGTTTGAAGTGTCTGCTGTTCTTGACTCTCGTTTCCTTAGGGGTCGACTTCAGTACTTGGTACATTGGAAGGGTTATGGGCCTGAGGAGCACAGTTGGATTTCGGCTGATGCTGTCCATGCTCCCCGTCTTGTGCGCTCTTTCCATTCTCGTTTTCCTGCCAGGCCTGGTCCTACCCGCCCGGGGGGCGTGTCCTCAGGGGGGGGTACTGTAGCGTTACTTACCTTAACCGGGGGCCGGTCGCGGTCCTCTCTTCAAGCCGCGCGCGGTCCTGCGGCTGCACGAGCCGCGCGCGGCTCATCCAACTGCTTTGGATGGAAGGCGGGCAGTGACCGCCGGTCACGTGTCCCGCCTGAAACTAAGAGCGCGCCGCGAGTCTCGGGCGCGCTCTTAAAGAGACAGTGGGAGCCTAATTGCCAAAAGGCTCCCATTGGCTCCTGTCATACCACACTCCCTGTACAATTACCTATAGGGGGTGTGGAAGTGACAGGAGCCAATCACTTTCGTTTTAAAGCTATTTAAACTTACCTTTTTCCCTTAGCTCGTTGCCCTATCGTGGTTTCTGTTTCAGTTCCCTTTAGCGCTTGTGGTGTTCAGTTGTGTTTTCTCGTATTGACTTTGGCTTCGTATTCTGACTTCGTTTTCGCTTTATCCTTATCTGTACTGTTTGCCGGCTTGCTGTTTTCCGTGTACCAGACCCCGGCTTGTCCTAGTTTACGCTGTCTCTCTGTGCCCTTGACCTCGGTTTGTTCCTGGCTCTGTCTCCTCTCATATACGTCGAGTCCGGCCATTCTAAGGTCCGGTAGACGTATCTCTCCTCTGTATTTGCCTCTGTTTAGCTGGATCCTGCGTGTAGGGGTATATTCTCGTTACAGGTGGACCCAATATTCAATATTCAATATTCAAATTATTTTTTTTCTTCCGTCATCCTTCCTCTCCAAATTGTTCCCTCTTTTTGCAACTAAATTATTATAATTAATTAGTCACCAGCAGTTAATACAGTATTTCGTTCCTCAAAATTTAGGGAGTTGAGCCATATCGAAACCCTCTCTGGTGTATCAAAACTTTCCAATTTCCCTTTGCAACTTATTCTCAAAGTTAAATCAAAGCCCAATTTCATGTTGTATTTACTCCAGGTGTACAACATTGTTGCAAAACCATGTCCTAATTTGAAAGGAAAGGTCTTGATATATACAGATATCTTAGAATTTGTTATCCGTTGATGGGTTTTCTCTCATCAATTTTAGAATTCTATCTTTCATCTGAAAAAATGTGGAAATTCACTTTGGCAAAGAGTCTGGGACTGTTTCGGGTTTATAGACCCAATGATATAGTTTTAGCATACATCCATGATCAGTTAAATCTGGGATATATGCTTAAAAAAATCCCATAGAAATTTCCACAGGGCCTCTTATGTAATGTTTTCAGGAATATTACAAATGCGTATGTTTGTTCATCGAGAGCGATCCACCAGATCATTCAACCTGGATTCAAATATAATAATTTTCTGGGACATATTGGTGATGTCTTTAGTACAGTCCTGTGGGTAAGTTTTATATCCTAATTGCTTCTATTTATATGTGTGTGAGAGTGGTTATAAACATTGTAGTATTTCAAGAAGCGTAAGAATTCCACAACCAGCAGACCATCGACATTTAAGTTGACACTGTAGCAGAGTCCTAGTTCTAGCAGGGACTTCTCTCTGCTATATCCCCCAAAGTATACTCAGGAACAAGAAAAACGCCAAAAAAATATCCCACCTCCTCCCCAGCAACTGGACAACACACAGCTCTGGGAGTACAACTGGTTTAATTCCTGTCACACACGGCTTTTATACATTGCCCCTAGCATGAGGTTTCTCAGTCACAATTACAGGGCTTTTCTTCCAAGGATCCTCTGTGCCTGAGAGATAATTGCGTGAGAAAAAACTATAACTTAATTATCTCTCAGGTACAAAAAAATCTACAATATTTTAAAACACCCCAAAAATCCATTTTAATAACTTCAGAACCCTACAAAAGTCATATCACAAAATAGCTTGGATCTTAAAGCACACTTTGCTAAAATATCAGATCCCTTTGTTGGTTTGGGAATGCCATTCTAATGAAGTTTTGACCGGTCAGCCATAATGTGTTGCCCCAAAACAGTTCCAGAGAAAACAAGACAACGACCATTCATCTTTCTGGGTTCTCTCATGAACACTGAAGAATCCATTCCCTGGCTTTTAGGGTACGAATGCTCCCCCTGTTTGGTAGTTTATGCCTCCTGAACGCAGTTCTCCTAACTGTTCGGAAAGTTGGATGGGCAGTGGTACCAGTTTCCCTGGTGTTCGCGTGGACACGTATCTGAAAATAGTTCCACACCATCGATGACCACGTACCGCTGTCATCGTTCGGGAAATATAATGGCTGCCAATTATACGAATGGCGGCCACACAGGGAAAGCACTTGAACTAATAACCAATTTGTGGTTAACAGCCAGGAGGTGGTCGGTGATTATGAAGGTGTGAACAAGGGGCCACGCAGCGAGGTGGTTCGGTAAACAAACGGGGCAAACGGATAGCCGAACAAAATGGAATTAAAGTATATTTGAGTTCTCCATTCCGCTACACTAATGGGACGGAGCTCCATGTACCCTGGCTGGGTACCTCTGCCAAGTCCGCTTTCTTACAGCTTATATAATTATAGAATATAATTTTGCCTCTTTATAAATCACTGGTAAGATTACATCTTGAATATGCTATGCAATTCTGGGCACCTGTTCTAAAAAAAAAAAGATATTATGGCACTCATCTATGAAGAAAGGTTAACAAATTTAAACCTCTTTAGTTTAGAAAAACGTCGCCTCAGAGGGGATATAATAACATTATACAAATATATCTGGGGCCAATACAAACCATTGTGTTGAAATCTATTCACAAATAGGACTTGACATACGACACGAGGTCATGTGTTTAGACTGGAAGAAAGAAGGTTTTGTGTGAGAATGTGGAATTCTCTGCCTGAAGAAGTGGTTTTATCAGAGTCCGTACAGATGTTCAAACAGCAACAAGATGCATACTTGCAAAAACAGAATATTCAAGGATATAATTTTTCAGTCTAGGGTTATCCAAGGATTAATCTGACTGCCATTCTGGGGTCAAAAATGATCCCCCCCCCCCTAGTTTGTTGCAAAATTGGAAGTGCTTCAAACTGTTTTTTTTTTTTATCCTTCTTTTGGATCAAAAGCAAAAAACAAATGTAAGGAAGGCTGAACTTGATGGACACAAGTCTCTTTTCAGCTATGTAACTATGGCTCTCAGACTTAGCTCTTTTGATTGATCCCAGGGATAGAGGGATCCTGCAGCCAGCAAACAGGTCCAAAGACTCTGTCACTAAGATCCCTACAAATCCACACAGGACACAAGTTCCAAAAGGAACTGGCAGCCAAAACTATTTTTTGGGACTAGTCCAAATGATTATTACATAAAGATTGATGTGACAACTCAATAAAAATACAAACATCAAATCATAGCAGATAACATACAACAACGTATTATAACACAATGGCATATTTAGAAAGGGGTGGGGAAGACAATAATTAATAGAAAATCTCTCTCCTGCTTGCAGAATAAGCAATATGCAAATCTACAGGAATATGCAAATTAATGAGAGTTGCTATTCAGGTAGTGCATGTTGCTGTTGCTACCAACAGAGGGCACTACACAAGCTCCACAGCCAAATCCACCTAGTTGGTAGCAATCCTCAGCAGTACAGGAGAGCAGGCAAAACATTTAACAGTATAAATACACACACATTATAAACAATTACAATACACACCCCCTGCACCTATAATGCGTACAGGGTGACTAAAACATAAGCAGAGTCCAGCAACCTACATAAATAGTCTGTCTGAAGGTCCAGGTGATGGTGACTACCATCACAGACACACTAAAGCTTAATTAGAATGGAACTCTATTGAAGTCCACTGAAAATGAACTCCCAAAAATATAATCAATTGCTGGAAAAGCTCAACATAAAAACCATGCAGTTTGGAACATCTCAAGATAAAAAGCAAAAAAAGACTACACTTATCTTATAGCCTTTTAGGGTTTGTCGATCCAAGTTGCTGATATAATTTCATTAGAACGCTTTAGTGTTCTCTATTATCCCGCAATATTCATACAAGACAATTTTGTAAGGCTTGCTCAATCCACTCTTTTATGGCCCTGGCTTATACAGGCTTTACCGGTAATCTTGGAATATCCATGCCGGTTCAAACTTTCTTGAGACTCTCCTCACTCCTTTTTCTTCCTCTCGGGAGGCTACCTGTCCTCCTCCTGACATGCGTGTGCGGAGTCACGACATCACATTTTAAAAAAACACATCACCCCTATGTTGGAAAAATATGAATAATCTGCACCTTTTATGGGATTTTTGTTGTGAATAATCAATTAAGGTTTTCCTTTCCACTATTTTTGCAATTTTGCAATAAAAGGCTGTCAATATTAATAAACTACCCGAAAAAGTAATGCTAAAAAAAGTTACAAAAGAAAAATTATATAGCGTAAGTGTCAAGAAGAGTTGAAAAGACCAATTTAAAAAATAAAAATAAAATAATAGCAGAAAGAATTACAGAAAAGGAATACACCTTGAATAATCTCATCCAGTGACTCTCACTAAGTCTAACTTAATTTTAGTCCTATTATACATGCTTGTCACATTTTGTCAAGATACCACAATGAAGCTATACAGGAGAGCAGTTAGGTTCAGAATGGTGTGTTTTCTTCAATGTCAAATGTATCTTAGTAGTTGATGAATAACTTACTTCAAACATTTCAGTGATATCTTTTAACACCTTACCACTAAAAAATGACACACAGAAAAGTATTTAACACATCAGTGAATGGTCATTAGTCAGTTAAATGTGTAAAAATCAGAGAGTATATGTAAAAACAAAACTTCAGCAAAGATTATCAAGAACCTTCAGACTGCACACAGGAGGAAACACGTACACAGCAATCCTTCTTAGTATATAACACACAGTATAGAGAGCGCAAAAAAGTATAAAATAAATAATAAATAAAAATAAAACAGTGAACTTTCTAAAACAATGCTCCAAATTCGATTGTTCACAAGAAAAATAGAAAAAAGCTGCTAATTACATAAAAAACCTTCCCAGAGTTTTTAAATATCCCATAGGACAAAGAAATAAAAATAAATACGAAATCAGCGCTTAGTGGGTAAGCCCCTATTAGTAAAAAAGGGTCCAGCACAACCAAATAGTTATTCAATGCAGAGTTTCAATTCCAATGTTCTATAGGGGGTATTTCCAAATTTCACAGGGATTGATTTCTGTAACAATGGCACATATAGCAAATCTGTATCCTTATGTGTGTCCAGACCTTTAAAAAAAGGAAACTGACATAGCGTAAAAACGTTACAGTTTTATTCCCATATGTTAAAAAACCCCCCTAAGAGAAACTCTTACAATATGATATTGTGAATCTTATCTCTAGGGTTCACAATTACAGCAAATTAAAACAGAGTATCAATGGAAGGATGAGATGTTACCGCTCCGTGAATAGATAGTTCGAACTGATCCTGTGCACTTGGACCCGTCCTTCACAAGAACGCCGACTTCCAGATACTGCTGTGCTGTGGTGTATTCAAAAGTCCCGCCAAAAAACACATCTACGCGTTTCGCTCATTGAACTGAGCTTTCTTGAAAAAGCTCAGTTCAATGAGCGAAACGCGTAGATGTGTTTTTTGGCGGGACTTTTGAATACACCACAGCACAGCAGTATCTGGAAGTCGGCGTTCTTGTGAAGGACGGGTCCAAGTGCACAGGATCAGTTCGAACTATCTATTCACGGAGCGGTAACATCTCATCCTTCCATTGATACTCTGTTTTAATTTGCTGTAATTGTGAACCCTAGAGATAAGATTCACAATATCATATTGTAAGAGTTTCTCTTAGGGGGGTTTTTTAACATATGGGAATAAAACTGTAACGTTTTTACGCTATGTCAGTTTCCTTTTTTTAAAGGTCTGGACACACATAAGGATACAGATTTGCTATATGTGCCATTGTTACAGAAATCAATCCCTGTGAAATTTGGAAATACCCCCTATAGAACATTGGAATTGAAACTCTGCATTGAATAACTATTTGGTTGTGCTGGACCCTTTTTTACTAATAGGGGCTTACCCACTAAGCGCTGATTTCGTATTTATTTTTATTTCCTTCTTAGTATATACTACGTTATCCTTAAACCATTTAAGTCCATACTAGACTTGTGCGCAGCATTTTTCCACTATTTGGTTCACAGATCAAATGAGAAAAAGTAATCAATAGAGCAAAAAAGAGGCGCAATAAATAAATCTATTTTTATACATAATATATATTCATTAAATATGTTGTATATAAATATAATTTTATTTTATTTTTTACTGTTCCTCCCTTTTCCCCCATCTATTGGTCGGTCACTTTTCTAATCTGTGAATAAAAATAACATTTAGTGACTGACCTCATACCATCAATTATCCTTTTTTCCATTAAGCACCTCTTTTTTTTTTTTTTATGCCACAAGGGGAATTCAGAATTTTGAATCAACACAAGCTTGCTTGTCCATTGAGCATTTGGTTAGTGATTCAGCTTCATTTTCATTTACCCCAGTGTTTCAGTAACTGTATGAGTCGGTGAGTATGTTTGTATGTGTGTGTGTGACTGTGTGTAAGTGTATGTGCTTGTGTCAATAAGTGTGTTACTGAGTTTGTGCATTTGTCAGTGAGTGTGTGTCTTTAAAACGTCATATTTAATGAAACAATATTATACATAAATAATATATAAGTGTAAATTGATTGGATATTCTAAGCACCAAAACAACTTTAACTTAATAAATTAGTTTTAGTGTAAACATGCTACTACAGTCTCACTGCATGATCTATGTACACCAAAACCACTCCAATAAGCTAAAGTTGTGGATTGGAGGGTGAAAGGTAAAAACGAATCTCAGTGATGTCACAGATGTCAAAGATAAATTACATAGAAAGTGGAATTAACACCCTATATACAAAGAGTGAAAGAAAAAAAAGAAGAAAAGGAAAGAAAATATGTACAACTTGGTAAATGGCTGGATAAGCCATTTAAAACTCCAGTTATGGCCTTACCTACCTGCGTAAAGGACAGTGCTGCAGTTATAGAGCATTTGAAAAATATCACAGTACCACCTGAGGGAATTCTATTAGCAACTATTGATGTTTGTAGCCTGTACATTATAATCCCACACCAAGATGGTATACTTGCAATGAAAGAGATTTTGCAAAGTGGGTGTATCCCCCTGGAATACATACTAGAATTATTAAGTCTGTGTCTAACCCTAAATTATTTCAGTTTTGAGTCAAACTTTTATAATCAACAAACAGGCACTTTGATGGGGGCACGGATGGCCCCCATGTATGCAAATGCATACATGTATATATATATATATGAAAAAGATGAGACTCTTGCCCACTATGGAGAACATATACTCCAATATCTTCGCTTCATATATGATATTCTCCTTTCCTGGACAGGGGGAGAGGAGAAATTCATCTCGATGATGCATAATTTGAATTCCTTACCGTCTCCAGTGAGATTTACATATAAAATGAGTTCTACAACCATCAATTTCTTGGATCTACAAATCTTCATTACAGAAAATCGATTGGGATATACATTGTTTTCCAAACCAACTGATAGGAATACCATTCTCCATGCTACAAGCTTCCATCCAATAAGGTTGAAAGAATCTCTTCTTATATCTCAGTTCATCAGAGTGTTATGCAACAACTCTGACGGTGGCCGATGTTTCATAAATTTCTACAAAGAAGATACTCTAAAACTTGTTTAAATTCCGCTTACACATGAGATGTTGAATCAATCACAGACAACAAAATCCATCTAGAAATTAGTAAACGATTTATCTTCCCTCAGGCGTGCCATCCTAAATCACAGAAACTGGGGGACACCATCCTTAAAAATTGTAACATTATGCACGAAGATCCAACATTACCTTCAGTGTTTCAGAGAACATCAATTATGAGTTTCAGAAAAGAGAAGAGCCTAAGAGACTATTTGGTTCATACTGACTTAATAACAAGGTCATATTCTCTTACCGTTGAGACTAATGTAGGCTGTTACCGCTGTTGGAATTGGCCTACAATTCTATGATCCCGGGAAAAACATTTTGCCACCCAAAATCTGGCAAGGTGTACAAAATTAAACACTGCATTACATGTAGGACCACCCATGTGGTCTTCAGGATTATATGCCCATGTGGCCTCACTTATGTGGGGAAGACATCCAATGACCTAAGGGAACGCATGCGAGGACATAGATCCACCCTGCTCTACTGTGTGGCTCTGCTAGCACTCCTGTCTCTTGACATTTTTTGGGAATTGGGTGATAATCTGGCCTTACTCCTGTTTCATGGGTATAAACCATGTACCCATGTCTCCCCAGGAAGGCGATCGTGATACTTTATTGTTAAAGCAATAAGCTTTTTAGTTCTACACCCTGGGAACTTTATCTCCCACTGGACTAAATGAAAAAAACACTGTTTAGATTGTTTTCTATCAAGGAGATAAATATTATTGCTTCCTCTAATAATATGGACTAAGAATCGTTATGTTATGTAAGAACCTGAGTTACATATCTTGTAGTTTGGGTATGCTATGTATATGTTTTCTCTGTCGTTCCTCCATGTTAGATGTAGGGGCCCATTGTCTAATTATTTTATGTTTTATTTTCTATTCTATTTGGGTATTTACTGAGTATGTTTTGAACAGTTACTTTGTTTTAAACGGCTACAATGTTGCCAGTTCATATATTGGCACTCTACTTCGATTACACTCTGGGTTACGGGATAGGAACTTGTACATACTTTCTTTCCTTTTCTTCTTTTTTTTTTCACTCTTTGTATATAGTGTTAATTCCACTTTCTACGTAATTTGAAAATGTCTACGACATCTGTGACGTCACTGACAATTGTTTTCACCTTTTACCCTCCAATCAGGTTATCTTAGTCACATATTTAAAGACTTTCACCCCACTTACACAATTGTCTTGAAAAAAGTCTGAATAGACTGAAATGTTGACTTGTACTTTGTGTATCACTGTTTTTGCTCAATAAAGGAACAGTTGGAATTTATCATTAAGACTCCAGAGTGCTCTCTACTGGGATTATACATATATATATATATATATCCTGATCAACCATTGCAGCATTTACTCATGGGTTAGATCCTCCCTCACAGCAGAAAGGACAGGAAATAGAACTCTGAAACTGGTATAAATAGATTCTACCCCTTCCCATCAGGCAGTCTTTTTTCCTGTCCTTCACAGCAGTTTGGAAGGAGTCTGCTTATGCAGGCCTAGATTTTTCTTTTATGCTCACCATGTAATATTTTTGTAGCCCTGTCAAGGTTCAGCCTCTAAGCCTCGAAGACCCAGCAACACACTATTGTAAAGGTGGCTAGCCTGGGTACCCCCTTTAGTGACCGACCGGGGGTCAGACCCAACCTCTCCCTCAGGGGATGTAAATGGTAAACTGCATGCCAGGGTTCAGCCTCGTATCCCTGAAGACCCAGCAAACAGTACATCTGTAAGAGTTGCTGGCCTGGATACCTACTTCAGCAACCAGGAGTCTGACCTATCTATCTCCCTGAGGGGATGACAGCAATTCACTGCATACATGAGGCCCAGCCGAGTCTAAGCCTTTATCCCTGAAGACCCAGTAAACAGCACTTCCACAAGGTGACTTCCTGGGTATACCTCTTCTATGTATTCCACCTTGTCTGGGGTTTGGTTTAAACCTTCTCCCAGCAGGGTACAGATGGAAGCCTATAGTTTAAACAGTTTAGGTTGTCAGTTGGGTCAAATGCCCATTTTGCCACTGAAACACAGGCCTGCAACTGTTCAGGTAAGTGCATTAGTAATTCAGATTAAAACTAGTATAGGCACATGGGTCTCTGTTCTTTCAGTCTGTCCCAGCTGCTTAGATTAGGCTTCCTTCTAATAAATAGGTCACATTTAGGAGCTTTGTGTGGTGACCATTTAGGTAAGTTTACACATGAAAGGAGGCATTGTGCAAAAGAGTGCTAATAATGGATATCCTGGCTGTATACAGTCCTGAAGACAGAGAAATATCCAAGGTAAGAGAAAACTTTCCTGGATGACTGATTGAAGTACACACATATATATGACAGGTTTTAAAACCTAACTCTAAGTCCAAACACACACACTTGTTTCTATCAAGGCATGTGGCATTGATTGCTGTTATCTGTGCATTATCGCAAATAGGCAGGCTTTTTCAGACAGTGGAAGAATATACTGCACAGGAGACCACTCCGCCTCAGTATCTGTACATTAACAGGTTTGTGGTACAGCATTCGTATGTTTCCACTATATATGCTCTATGTATGAATTGGTCTGAAGACTCAGTCTCAATGTGTGTCAAGTATATGCTCTATGTATGAGTTTCTATGAGGACACAGCCTCAGTATAAGTATCAACTATATGCTCTATGTATGGGTTACTATGACACAGCCTCAGTATAAGTATCAACTATATGCTCTATGTATGGGTTACTATGACACAGCCTCAGTATAAGTATCAACTATATGCTCTATGTATGGGTTACTATGACACAGCCTCAGTATAAGTATCAACTATATGCTCTATGTATGGGTTACTATGACACAGCCTCAGTATAAGTATCAACTATATGCTCTATGTATGGGTTACTATGACACAGCCTCAGTATAAGTATCAACTATATGCTCTATGTATGGGTTACTATGACACAGCCTCAGTATAAGTATCAACTATATGCTCTATGTATGGGTTACTATGACACAGCCTCAGTATAAGTATCAACTATATGCTCTATGTATGGGTTACTATGACACAGCCTCAGTATAAGTATCAACTATATGCTCTATGTATGGGTTACTATGACACAGCCTCAGTATAAGTATCAACTATATGCTCTATGTATGGGTTACTATGACACAGCCTCAGTATAAGTATCAACTATATGCTCTATGTATGGGTTACTATGACACAGCCTCAGTATAAGTATCAACTATATGCTCTATGTATGGGTTTCTATGAGGACACAGCCTCAGTATAACTATCAACTATATGCTCTATGTATGGGTTACTAAGAGGACACAGCCTCAGTATAACTATCAACTATATGCTTTATGTATGGATTACTACGAGGACACAGCCTCAGTATAACTATCAACTATATGCTCTGTGTATGGGTTACTATGAGGACACAGCCTCAGTATATGTATGCACTATAGGCTCTATTTATGAATTACTATGAGTACACAGCCAAAGTATATGTATTCATTATATTGTTTATGTATGAGTTGGTCTGAAGACTCCGCCTCAGTATATGTCCTCTACATGCTCTATATGTAAGTTGGTGTGAAGACATTGCTTTAGTATATGTGTCCACTATATGCTTGATGAGTTAGTGGAAACACAAAAATATATGTGAATATAAGACATATCCTCTATATATGAGTTCAATCTAATACAAGCTCTGTGTGTGGGTTGCTGTTAGTCACAACCTCAGTATATGTGAGTGGTATAATCTGTGCATGAAGTTTTGTGAAGACACAACCTCAATTTATCTCACTCATATAATCTTAATATATGTGCTGGTGTGCAGGCATAGTGTCACTGTATATAGCAGATGTAGGCTATGTATCTATGTATGATATACTGTTTCAACAGACTCAGTATTTGACTGATATCTCTGTGTATAATGAGCTGCTAAGAAACACCCACAATATACAGGTATGTGATTAGTATATTCTGTATGCAAGTTGGTATTATTATATAACCCCAATTTATACACAGCCTTGGTATATTTAATATAGGCAACCAATCTAAGGTCTGTGCTTTGTGCTGAAATGTAATATAGCCCAATTCTACCAAAAACAAATACAGCATTGTACTGGGTACGTAACTATTACATATTTCAGTGGATTTTCTATTTTAGTTTTTTAAATGAAGTAGACAACATCTAATGTTCGGCTTTACATTAGATTTCTTCTACCACAGGTGTTTTAGGATAAGAAATTAATACAATTAACCACTTCAGATAGATTGTAGGTGTTACTGAACCTGTGTGAGTGCCTCTCCCATGAGAGAAGGAGACCTGATTTCCTAAATGGAGCATGGTAATGTTCAACAGAGTTAAAGGGACACTCCAGGCACCCAGCTATAGTAGCTCTTTTTGTGCTATTGGACTGGATGGGATAGCCTTCCTGACACTGGTTCATTGGTTGTCCTTCTTTGCACCACTTTTGGTAGGTACTAACCACCATGGAAACTCCTCACAAGACTTGCCGTTTTGGACTTGCTTTGACCCATTAATCTAGCCATCACTATTTGGCCTTGTCAAAGTCACAAAGCTCTTTTGCTTGCCTATTTTCCCTATAATCAATGTTATTCACTTCACCTGTAAGTGGTTTTAAACTTGTGGATGATCAGTGTATGCAATCTTTAAAGGAACACTATTGTCATGGTTCAGATAACTTATGCTGGGGTTGACTTTAGGTTCTTATTTGAATTATTTGACATGTTTTAGACTTTAAATAATAAGAGTAGCAAGACAAAAAGGGAGGAAAGCAGAACCTATAAACAAGATTAAGTATGAGGAGATCAAAATAAAGAGTTTAGGTTATAAGCCCCAGACAGGTTATAAGGAAATAGAAGCAGAGCCTATAAATGAAATTATAGGCAGAAATAGAACCTATAAACGAAATTATAGGTAAAAGTTAGAAGGAGAACCTATAAGCGGAATTAAAGGTAAAAAGAACAGAAATAAGAGTTGGGCAATATATATGCCCCAAGCAGGTTATCAGGAGACAGGGAAACCTATAAATGAGATTACAGGTAAATCAAGAGAAGGAAAACCTATAAGAGAAATTATAGGTTACAGGCAAACCTAATATAATAAGACAGAAATAAACAGCATATGAAGGTTTAACGAATTTAGGTTAGTTATACGTTTAGTTGTTCAGTCTCCTTTGTTTGGAGGCAGTTATGCAGTCATCAGATAGTTGTAATAGGGTTATCCAGGATCGATGCAAATATAGGAAAGTTTGTATTATCCAGGTAGTTTGTGTTGAATCTGGTTGGAATAAAATAGGTTTGCAACAAAAGTAAAAAGGTATCAAAGTCCAGTATGAAAAAAAGCAGGTTGGTATTGGAGATCGGGTTTTGTTACCAAGCTTTGTGGAAAAGAGCAGACTGGAAACAAAGCAGGCTGGTTGGATAGATCAGGATGATTCAATGGTATTTAGAGGTGAGCAGGTTTTCTCAGTTTGTGCCAGGATCAGAAGTCATCTCAGATTCAGAACGTCAACATCAATCAATTTAAAAGCCATTTGGTTAGCAGAGTGTGGCCTCTTACAGCATTTTTAGATGATCATGTTAGGCAGGTGAGAGAGAGACTGAGGTTTGGCTAGTGGCTAGGGAGGCCACTAGTGGTGAAAAACTGATATTGTAGAAAAATAAAACAGAAGAAATAAAACATGATTTTAGTTATCAGGATAGGATCCTGACAGCTATATTCACTAAAACAACTTTAGCTTAATTAAGCAGTTTCTGTGTATTGTCAGACATGTCACTGCTCAATTCTCTGCCATTTAGGAGTTAAATCCCTTTGGTCATCTTGCATGAACCGCATGTTTGAGATCTCCCTAGAGTGGCTTGATGATATTAAGGTCAGGAGACTGTGATGGCCTCTCCAGAGCCTTCACCCTTTTCTGCTGTAACAACTGGAGGGTCAACTTGGCCTTGTGCTTAGGGTCATTGTCGTGCTGGAAAGTCCAAGAGCGTCCCATGCACAGCCTTCATGCAGAAGAATGCAAAGTGTCTGCCAGTATTTTCTGATAACATGCTGCATTCACCTTGCCATCAATTTTTACAAGAATTCCCATGCCTTTAGAGCTCACCCCCCAAAAAGCATCAGTGAGTCACCACCATGTTTCACAGTCTGGATGGTATTCTTTTCACTATAGGCCCTGTTGACCCCTCTCCAAACATAGCTCTTATGGTTGTGACCATAAAGCTCTATTTTGGTTTTTTCACTCCAAACTACAGTGTGCAAGAAGCTGGAGGCATGTCAGGGTGTTGTTGGGCCATTTTACAGCACTACAGAACTTGCTGACGCTATATAAACATTAAAATAATAATATTGTAACCTGACATTTTTGGTGGCATTGGTGCAGTAAAGGCTTCTTTATGGCTACTCGACCATGCAGGTCAATTTTGTTTAAGAATCGTCGTATTGTGCTCCTTGAAACAACCACACTGTCTTTTTCCAGAGCAGCCTGTATTTCTCCTGAGGTTACCTGTGGGTTTTTGTTTGTATCCCGAACAATTCTTCTGGCAGTTGTGACTGAAATCGTTTTTTATATCTATATATTTTTTATATCTTTTTCCATCTTTATAAAGTTCCATTACCTTGTTATGCAGGTCTTTCAACATATTCTCTTCTGCTCCCCATGGCTCAGTATCTAGCCTGCTCAGTGCATCCATGTGAGAGCTAGCAAACTCATTGACTATTTATACTTAGATACTAATTGCAATTTAAAAAGCAACAGGTGTGGGAAATTAACCTTTAATTGCCATTTTAACCTGTGTGTGTGTCACCTTGTGTGTCTGTAACAAGGCCAAACATTCAAGGGTATGTAAACTTTTGATCAGGGCCATTTGGGTGATTTCTGTTCTTATTATAATTTACAAACATAAAATTACAGGAAAAGCTCTAATGAAAAATGGGTAATATGTTTGTGGTTTATAAGGTACAAGGTGCTCTTAAAGGAAGAGAATCTGTTCCCATACCAGATATATATAAGTAATAAAAAAATAATCCCAAGGCACACCACTGTTTTGCACATAAAAAGTATTTATTCATGCATAGAAAATACAACAAGGCATCATTATAGCAGAGAGAAAGTGCATAGTATAGTGCTAAACCAGTATATAGTACCAAAACTACAATGTAAGTAAAGTGCTAAATGCAAAAACCCATTAAAAAAGGTATACTGACCCAAAAAAGGAGAAATGAAACCCCAACATTTTGGCTTTGAAGCCTTCAGCTATGAAGCCTTTTATAATTTAAAAAGGAGAAAACAATTATGTGATAGTATATGGCTTCATATGATCACTTTGCTTCAATAAAATACTTTTTTGCATGATCAGTCATATTTTCAAAATCAATGCCAAAATTTCACATTTTGTGCCAGGGATTGCAAACCTTTGAGCACATATTCTGCTCTATACATTGATCTAGCAAGTTAGTAACAGAGCAGGCGATAAGAAATTCAAAATTAAACAGAATTCGTAATAAAGGAAGTTTAAACATTAGATGACTCTTTACAGGAAGTGTTTAGGAAGGCTGTGTAAGCCACATGCAGGGAGGTGTGACTAGAGATTTCATAAACTCGTAAATTGCAGAGAATTGAGCAATGAGACTACAGGGACATTATCTAAAGTTGTTTTGGTGACTATAGTGTCCCTTTAAAAAGTAGCAAAAAATTAATTATTGCAAGTCCAATTTCTTTAAGCTCGAAATTCTCTAGAACAGGTGCATACAATTCAAAGAAAACCTTCTGCTGAATCATATGCATGTGGGACAATCATTTTCTTATCTACCTGGTCAGGTTTACATGGCTCTTTAGCTTAGTAGATAACACAGCTTCTATTGAACTGGCAGTAATATTTTTTTATTATTTTTTTGATAAGAAACGCTCATTTTATAGCTCAATGGAAAAACGGAAATAATAAAAACAGAAATAAACTGGTTTACATAATTTATTGTATTCGACATGTAATAAAATCCTCAATAAAATAATCAAGGGATCCCAATGCTCTTACTGAATGCTTGCTGGTGCTGTTGCCATAATCTGTTTTGTCCTTTGATTGCATTATGCATATCTAGGTAACATTGCATAAGATTTTTCAGTGTACCTTTCTAAAAATTGGTGCAAAAATTGTAAAAGTGGAGGCATCACCAATGGGATGTGCCTGCTAGCACTACTGGTTTCCATGATAATTGCCATTCTTTTACTACTTTAGACCAATTTTAAGAACTGAACACTTTGATAAATCTCCCCAGCTGTGCTAAAGCAAATTATTTTCTAATGTGTTAAGCTGCATGAACATGACTCAGGTTTTGTTTTCTTAAGCTTCGCCATGAGATCATTTGGTATCTGCAGATATTTTAGCTGTGTCTATGGAGGGTCTTGCAAGATCCTCCATGGACCTCAAGGCTTCACCCTCATGCATGTGTGAGAATACTGCAGTGATGTCAGCTCCTGGCACGAGGAGCAGAAGAGGACTAGCCGGAAGAAGATGGTGGTGCCTATGAAGGACAGGTTCAGGTCAATCACCCTTTATCAGACCACCACTGATGATGTCAGCGTTGGTACCCAGATGGTGACAATGCCGCTTTACATTTTGAATTCGCATTCAATTCCCTTCAGTTCTCACTTTACTGAAAAATCCAGTTTGTGTTGAAATTATTCTTGATGTGTAAATTTAGTTTGTAATCATTGTCAAATCTCCTATTCATTCTCCCAACCAACATTCTGTACCTCCCTCCTACTATAATGCAAGCTGAAAAAATGCACCTGCCAGTCCTAAATAGTTACAATATACTTGTGAACTATAGGACCGAGAATTGCGCAAATGTTTGTTCTGTACATACAGGTACATATTTATATTTGTTTTCTGCTCTGGCTTGACATCTATCATTATTGTGGAGTTAATTTTCAACAAGCTTTTCCAAATACATGTCAGTCAAGAAAAGTGCTAATGTATTGTTCATTTAAGTGCATATTCAGTGCTAGAATTATAATGTATAATGCACCTGACTTTAGTTAAATAACAAGAAGCAAGTTAGATATTTTACACATTCCATTTAAATCTATACACTTTATAACATGACCCTAAATCAATTATAATAAAACTCAGGCCCACTATTAGGCAGTAGACCTGGCAAATACATATAGGGCTGGACTTGGAAAAAGATTTGGCTTGGACATTTTCTAATCATAGCAGACCAATGAGAAGGGAGCATGGTTAGAGATGGGGAGGCCCCGCTCATATATGTGTGTGTATCTTTGATCGCCCTCCCTGCACCATTGCAGGCTTTTACCGCTGGAGAGGGAGTTCGGGAGGCATTCTACCTGGTCCTCTGTCGGGTCCTTCATCTCACTCATGAGCCCAAGGTGTCAGAGAGTTGTTGCAAGTTACCATGGCATTGCAGAACTCTGCTGGTGCTCGTGAAAACAGCCTGGGCAAGCAGGAGTCACTGTACCACCAGGGAATGTCATGTACCCTCCCTGTTCCAGAGAAAAGAGGTAGACACATTGCATCCACCATATAAACACACTGCATGTACTACATACACTTGAAGTTTAAATGGGCAGAGTTCCAGTTTGAAATGCTGCACATACTGATATAGTATTAAAGCCAGAGGTTAATTCTGGACATTTATCGTCAGCTTGCATAGCAATTGGATGACAGACAACCAATAAAGACAGGGTCCCCTAGTCCATGCCACCCCTTAGCCTGTCCTGCAGGATGTTCTTCCCCTCCAATTAGGGGGTATGGACAATGATCAACTGCAGTGAGAACTTGTGATGTCAATGTTTTTGCTTCCTTTCTTTTATTTCTTTTATTTTATTGGAGAACCATGCCAGCCAGGCTTGCCCTATCTAAAAATTGTGTTTATTACCATTTAAATGCATTTTATTCTTGATCGTTGAGAAACTTTCAGAGGATAAACACATAGATTGGGACAGGCAATCATATGCTCTTACTTCTGGATCAGTTTAATTGCAGTAATGAACCTATCTTCCTAACTGTTGTGATATTTGAAGGATTTTTTGGTAGTCCAGTCTTCCCGTGATACAACTTTTACTTGGCAACTCAATTAGTCAAAATGGGTGTGTGTATCTGTGTGTGTATGTGCCAGTGTATTTACATGTGTTTCAGTGTATCTGTCAGTATGTTTATCTGAGTGTGTATGTGCCAGTGTTTCAGTGTGTGTATCTAAATGTGTGTATCTTTGTGTCAAATGTATCTATCAGTGTGTGTGTGTGTATGTGTGTTTATGTAGCAGTGTGTATCTGAGTGTGTGTGTTTATCTTTGTGCCAGTGTGTATCTGTGTCAGTGTGTATATCAGTGTGTATATCAGTGTGTATATCAGTGTGTCAGTGTGTATATCAGTGTGTTTAGGTTATTATAGACTCAGTCCAAAATGCCATATTTTTTCTTATTTGTTGAAACAACTAATGGATCCCAGAACAAATTACTGTTTAGAGAGCATCATTTGAAGCTTGAAAAAGGCAAACAAAAAAACTCCAATGAATTAAAAAACCACAACCCTCCTAAACAAAAATGATCTCTATAAGTTATAGCCCCTTTCCTTTAGTTCATATGTCCTATAACAATATTTACTATTGGTTCCTAAAAGCAAAGGTTTTATAAATTGTGACATTGTTACCATTCACACTCTGTGCAATAATCCTTTTATTTTTTTAAATTGCCTATCATGCAACTTATGCACAGGATCTTGCCAAATACAGTTCTGTTAAGAATGTGTGTTGGCATCCAACAATTTAGCTTTTTTAATGATTCATTTCATAAGGAAGAAAATCATAAAGTAACCCTAATTATAACACAGTTCTATTTCTATGTCACGGGAGATTGGACTCCTCGTACCTGTTCCCTTAATTATACTTTGTATCATCTAATGTTTCCCTGCATTCAAATGGAATTGTTCCGTTCTGTTCGGTTAACGAACAGATTGTGTGGGGTCCCCTTGTTCGCAAATCATGTTTTGTCTTGATTGGAAGATTGTGCTTGTCCCATTCTAAATATGATAAAATGAGGCTTGAGTATTAATCTGTGGATAGGTATTAATGTCTCTTTTGGATATGATATTGGAACACACGGCTTGTTCAGATCAAATGGCTTCTTATCTAAGAGGGAATCAAGACATATGGCAAATGAGAGAGTTAGTTTATACTGAAACCATACTTTCAGGCCACTTATGTGTGACTTCTCACACCTTACAGAGTAGCTCTGCTGGGGTCCGAGCTTCAAAGAGGAATTTAGATTGTAAGCTCTGACCTCTCATACAATCAAATTACCCCTTTTGAAATTGACAATACCACTTCTACCAGGCAGCCTGTTCATATATTCACAAACATAACTTTCGTTTTACCAAACCGATCTGAGCGCTTTTTAGATATGTTGTGCGCTCACATCGGGGCTATTCCGGAATATAATTTCCGTGGGGTTCGATGCTGTTGCCATGTATTTTTGTGATATGTAAAAATTGTATGTAAGGATGCGAGCAACGGCAGATATTAGCAGGGAGGTCGCGGCCCTAGAGTCCAGGCACAAACGCACCCTAGTCGAGACAATATACAGAGACCTTGTCCATAAACAAGGCCAACTCTTCATGCTATTGAACCGCTCGGTCCAACGTTCATACCAACACTTCAAACATGATCCACGAGCATGGGAATAAATGCGGAAGATTACTTGCGAACCTCTTCAAACAACATTACAAAAAATAAAGTGCCCACAACAGCAACATTTACATCTCCTAGACCAGACCGCATTCCTTAGCTACTACCAAGGGCTGTACCACTTACACCAGGATGCACCAGGAGCAACACGACCCTCCAGACTAGACGAGATCCAGAGATATCTGGACTCTGCAGCCGTGACCAGGCTCGAGGATGGCGACCAAGAGGCTCTGGAGATCCCCATCTCTACTAAGGAACTGGCACACTCCATTAAAAGGGCAAAAAATGGCAAGGCACCAGAACCGGACGGCCTTCCCCTCTTGTATAATAAGACCTTCTCCCAAGACCTCCCACCGAAATTACAAACAGCTTGAATTCCATCTTAGAAGGGGCCACACCAACAACCCAGTTCACATTTGTGAATATCACACTTATCCCGAAGGATGGTAAAGATCCAACAATGTGCCCCAGTTACCGAAAAACCTCTGCTCTTGGCGAGTGTCCTGGTTACCCACCTGGCACCACTGCTACCCGCGACAGTACACCCGGACCAAACAGGATTCATCCCGGAACGAGAGGTACGGGACAACACGATCTGGGCTCTAAACATAATAGCTAAAGCAAGACTGTTGAAGACCTCAAAAGCGTTTGACAGGGTGTACTTGGACCTGATGTTTGGAGTACTCCGAAACCTTGGTGTTGGACTAAAATACCTCTCCTGGGTAAGGGCGCTATACTCTTGCCCCATAGCCTGCATTTAGATCAATGGTGCACTGACATATCCGTTCCAGATCCATAACGGAACAAGGCAGGGTTGCCCACCATCACCCCTGCTATTCGCACTGACACTAGAACCCATCCTCAATAAGGTCCGGCACAAAAACAACATACAAGGAATGACAATTAGAAAAACTCATCTCAAAACCCTTTCATATGCTGACGACCTCCTATTCATAGTCACACACCCGTGACCCTTCCTACAAGCAATTCAGTCAGAATTCGAGGCATATGGACATGTCTCGAACCTACAAATCAACTATTCAAAATCTGAGATACTGGGCCTCTCTATCAGCCACACTCTCAGGCAGACACTTCAACGACAGTTCCCATACCACTGGTGCACCCAGCGCATGAGATACCAGGGGGTTTGGCTCACACCGAACCTGGTGGACCTCTACACCCACAACTACATCCCCATACTGAAGACGGTAACGGAGGAACTACACACTACATCTCCTGGCTGGGCAGGGTGAACGTGGTCAAGATGACGCTGCTGCCCAAACTCCTATTCATCTTTCAAACAGTTCTGACTCTAGCCCTGAAATCATTCTTCGTCGGCATAAAGGCAGAAGTTTGCAAATTTATTTGGAAGGGCAGCCCCCCCCCTGTGTAGCATACTCCCAACTAACACTACCCAAACTCCGGGGCAGACTAGCGCTCTACACATGGGGGAATACTTTCACTATATTCAGCATATCTTGAATTTGGACAAGTGGAGGATTGAAGGAATAACAGCAATAGGCTCACAAACCCGTGATAGTTACCATTCACACTCTGTACAATAATCTTTCTTTGAATTGCCTAGCATGTAACCTATGCACAGGATCTTGCCAAATACAGTTCTGTTAAGAAAGTGTATTTGCATACAACAATTTTAGCTTTTTTCATAATTTATTTCATAAGGAAGAAAATCATAAAGAAACCCCAAAGATAACACAGTTCTATTTCTCAGATCACAATGAATGTGACGCACAATAAATCAATAGAATGGGTGTGTATTTGAGTTCAGTAAGATCTGATGAGTCAGATATTATTATTTCAGGTGAAGCATGCAGTATACTTCCGCCGCCTACTGTTTTAAAATTTTTGATTAAACACACATCTCTGCTGTCTGTTCACCTTTAAAACACGTGAAGAGAAAGTTATCATATGAAATCATTCCTTCTAGTAATAACAGAAATAAAACAAGTTGTAGGAATTACACCACCTATTGTGGATACTTGGCTGAGTTCTTCTAGATGTGGTTTCAAATGTATAGCAACAAGCTGCCAAATAAAAAATTTCCAATCCTTTTATAAAATCCGAGTCACTTTAATCATCCCCTTGGGGCCATTAAAAGCATATATTATATTCACCTTACATATAGCAGACATGAGTCACCAACAGAAAGCGGCAGAAATGACAACAGGTAATGGCAACCTTCAATAGTTGGTGATGCCTTTATCTTTTGCCATGACTATTGCAATATGAGTGTGACTCACGTCTGTTGTATGTTTGTTAAAAGTAATATGTTCGTTTAATGGGTTTTATCCATGTGGATGGGAAACTAATTTGGTGGATTATTTCTTTGTATTTGAAGCTATACGGTAAACAAGATTTGAAAATTGACAAAGCCCATCAAAATAAATATATTTGGCAATTTGTCAATTCTCAAATCTTATAAGTATGCTTCAATAAAGCACATATTAGTTTTTACGTTGTTTCACTATGGTTGTCTTATATTGTTTTCCCTAAATGCTCTTGGGAGAATTCTGAAGACGATCAGCTTGAGATCTACTACATATGAGATGGGCGGCCTTTTTACCAACAGTTTCTTGAAAGTTTATCCTTGCAATCCACATATGTGGTGTATTGGTGATATTACTCTATTTAGTCTCTTATTTATTTTTTGGTAGAAATACTGTTTTGTGTTACATAGGTGAGGAATTTGAGGATCCTGTTATCTCTACAAATATTGATTTTGAAAAGGGTAAATACCATTAAGTGTAAAATGTAATTTCCCTGCATTGCACTGCTAGGGTGAACGTGCATTTTTTGTTGTTGTATTTGTTTGGTTATTTTTCATCACTAGGAGCATGCTGGAGCAGTGAGTACACTGTGAAACAGTTTTACATATATCTTACTCAAAGCAGTAATTGTGTTAATATTTCATAATTTTTCATAACTGGAATCAAAAAGGGAAACAAAAGTATTTTTGAACTTTTAATCAAGACATGGTATATACAAAATATGGCCTTATATTATGTGCCTACAAGTACCAGAACTTTCAGTTTAATCCAGGAATGTAAATGCAGTCAATACATCTATGTAGTTTTATAAGTCATAGTTCTTAACCTTTTAAACTTGGCTAAAGCTACACTTATTTAATTGTAAAAAAATATATTTTACACAGTCATTCCAGAAATACTGTCTGCTAATGATACCCTTTTAGGTTTAGTTTAGACGTAACAGATGTCCCTACAATCATCCACTGTAATTATGTAATATAATGTATTTTCTGAGATCCAACCTGTGCTACAGTGGAAAGGCACTGGGAGATCAGGGTGGCTGAAGTCTTGGTGTAGGAAGGCTTTGGATTTCTAGAGCACTTTGCCGATTTTGTACTTGGGTACAATACTAATTATTATTATTATTATTATTGCCATTTATATAGCGCTGACAGATTTCGGAGCGCTTTACAATATTATGAGAGGGGGGGATTTAACTATGAATTGGACAATTACAAGAAAACTTACAGGAACGATAGGTTGAAGAAGACCCTGCTCATACGAGCTTACAGTCTATAGGAGGTGGGGTATAAAACACATTAGGACAGGAATTAGCAATCAAATAAAGTGGGAGTGAAGCAGAGCTGGAGGAAAGAGTAGAGTGCTGCCCTTTAATAGAGAGCAAGAGACAGGTAGGAAAGGTAGAGGTTACTCTGGGAGGCCATAAGCTCTCCTAAGGAGATGGGTTTTAAGGCACTGTTTAAATGATTGAAGACTATGGGAGAGTCTGATGGTGGTAGGCAGGCTATTCCATAGGAAGGGAACCGACCGCGAGAAGTCCTGCAAGCGTGAGTCAGCCTTATGGGTGCGAGTAGCGCTTAGGAGAAGGTCACGGGCAGAGCGGAGAAGGGGCATACCTATGGATCTGTGAAGAGATATAAGAGGGGCTAGAATTGTTCAGTGCTTTATAGGTATGGGTTAGCACTTTGAATTGACTCCTATAGGATACAGGAAGCCAATTAAAGGACTGACAAAGGGGTGAGGTGTGAGAGGACCGACTAGAGAGGAAAATCAGTCGGGCGGCAGCATTCATTACAGACTATAGCGGGGCAATACAGCTTTTGGGAAGACCAATTAGGAGAGGGTTACAATAATTCATGCGGGAAATTACTAGAGCATGGACAAGCTCCTTGGTAGCATCTTGCGTAAGAAAGGGGCGGATATGTACTACAGTGGCATGTTTAAGGTCAGCAGGGACAACGCCAGAAGAGAGAGAGCAGCGCAACACATGGGGAGAGAGATCTGATAAGGTGAGATGGGATAGGATCGAGCGGGTGAGAGGAAAGCAGAAGCGCAGCCACCTCTTGTTCAGTAACCGGGGAGAAAGTCTGACGTGTAGCAAAGGCATGATCTACGTGTGGTTGTGAAAGAGAAAGACAGGGTTGGGAGAATTCTTTCCTTAGCTGTCCAATCTTGTCGGTAAGGTAGCATGCAAAGCTATCGGCTGTAAAGTTAGTTTGGGGGTGGCCACAGCAGGGAGAGGAAGAGAATTAAAGGTGTCAAACAGATGCCTGGGATTGCGGGAGCATGAATTAATGAAAGAGGAAAAGTATGACTGTTTGGCGAGCGCAAGGGCTGCGCTGTATGAACACAATATGAATCTATAATGGAGAAAGTTTGACTGGGTGCGAGACTTCCTCCAAGAGTGTTCAGCACAACAGGAGCATCCTTGCAGGTAGCGTGTTGATTTAGTATGCCACGGTTGTGGGTGCACCCTCCACGAGGTGCATGTTTGGAGCAGGGCTGCAGTGTTCAAGGCAGATGTAAGGGTAGTGTTATATGTGGAGATGGCCAGTGAGGGACAGGAGAGGGAAGGGATGGATAGCAGTTGTGAATCAATATCAGCTGACAGCTGCTGGTGGTAAATAGAATTAAGGTTTCTCATGAGTTGAGGGGGGTAAGGCTGAGTTTGTTTGGAGAGGTGGGATAATGGGAATATTGAAGTTCCAGAGAATTAGGAGAGGAGAGGGAAACCGGTGGGGGGGGGGAGGGGGAGAATAAATAAGGGCAATGTTAGCAGAGAAGGGTTGAAAAGGCAACGCAAATGAATTTTGAATAATGGGCAAGAGAGGAAAGGGGGTGTGGGCAGAGCTTTGAAGGAGCAGTGAGGTGAGAGGAGAAACCCTACACCAATCCCATAATTTAGTAATGAGTAAAGTTAGTGTTAAAGTGAAAAATAGACAGGAGAACATTATTTAGAGAAAATGTGTTTTGTTATATAGATATGAAGATTATACATATGCATGTATATAATCATAGGATATATATACACATATACCTATGAGTGATTAAACCATGGTTAAGGGTGCAGTTTGTTAACAGAAGGATTTCAGGTGAGGAGAGGTTTAGTGAACTGATTGGTGTGAAAAATAGGTAGCAAGAGAGGTGAGAACGGACAACAGCTCAATTAGCCAGATGTGGACCCCTTGCTCATGGTGCCTAGAGAGATATCAGCTATGCCTCACTGATGATGCTTAACAAGGCTGAAACGATCATCTGGGGTTGCTGTGTCTCTTGTGCACAGGGAACTTGCTGGCATTTCGGATCTGGATTGCCCATGTGGGTGGGACCAGACTGATATGCTTCAGATATGTTCTCCCTGTAATGGCACAAGATGAGCTAAAACCAGCTTGAGATCTGAGCGGTTACCCACCGAAGGGCAGACTCTTTCAGTTGCTGTATTCTCAGTATACTCTTGGGCCCTCTTTTTATGCTTGACTTGATTGGTGTGTTTTGAAAACCAGCTGATCTGCACTATCTATAAGTATGGTAATGAACATGGGGTGGAGTGGTGTGGGGAGGGTGGGCAGCCATCCAATAGCCATGACATATTGCATCTGAACTAAAGAGTGTCTTTTGTGCTAGTGGAGAGGGTGTCTCAAAGGTTGAAGAAGCATTTAAGCTGGGAGTAGGAGGG
>OW240912.1:304004401-304060623 GCA_933207985.1 Pelobates cultripes | reverse complement strand
CCAAAAAGTCTGTTGGAGGCAATGGTATATGCTTGTGGTTTGGCTCCTATAATCGTGCAGCGTTCAATTAGTCCACTAGTGTTTATGCAACTCAGGAAGTAATGGATCTGAAATATACTCACTATGATTACCCCTCTCTGTATTTCTAACTCTCCACCAGTCCAGATAAAGAAACTGATACGACTATGACTATACTCCACAAGAACAAGCAGGGTGCCAAGTGTTGCAGCATGCTGCATTGTGTAAGTGTATAATAGATTGCAGGGTGATATTCTACTGAATCTAAAGGATAGTTTATTATTTGGATGGTAGTTAAATGCAATATGATCTGAAACATTCTGTTTATACGAGACACGTGTCGTTTCGAATATGTGAAGACTTATGTGCAAATTATATGCTTACGTATCTGGTGGCTCTAGCTCACAAATTCAGGCAGAACACATAGCCACATGCAGTGGCGTAACTACCACAGTCACAGGGGATGCAACTGCGACCGGGCCCATCACTCGGCTGCACTATCGACCCCTCTCTACTCACTTAGAGAGTTCCTATTAGACTGGGTACCACTGCCCGCTCGGCCAAACTACAATGAGTTGAGCAGGTACGGGAGGAGGTAGAGACACATGGAAGGGTTAGGGTGGGAGAGACACATGAGGGGAGGCACATGTAGGGGTTTGGAATAGACACATAGAGGGTCAGGGACGATGGGAGAGAAACATGAAAATTCTGGGGGATGGGAGAGACACATGGAGGGGCTGGGGTGTGTGGGTGAGACACATTGGTGGGTGGGAGAGACATATGGGGGATAGGGAAGAGACACATGGACAGGCTGGGTGTGGGAGAGACACATTGTGGGGCTGGGGTGTGTGCGTGAGACACATTGGTGGGTGGGAGAGACATATGGAGGATAGGGAAGAAACACATGGACAGGCTGGGGGTGGGAGGGACACATGGAGGGATAAGAGAGAGACACATCAAGGGAATGAGAAAGAGTCATATGGTGGGCCTGTGGAGGTGGGAGAAACACATGGCGGGCCTGGAGGGTGGGAGAGACACATGGGGAGATGGAGGAGAGACACATGGATGGGCTGGGGGTGGGAGAGACACATGGAGGGGCTGGGGGGAGAGACACACGGGGGGCCAGGAGAGATACATGGTGGGGCTGGGGGTGGGAGAGACACATTAGGGGGCTGGGAGAGACACATGGTGGGGCTGAGGTGTGTGGGTTAAACACATGGGTGGGTTGGAGAGACATATGGGGGATAAGGTAGAGACACATGGAGGGATAGGAGAGACACATCAAGAATATGGGGGGTGGTAAAAATACATTGGAAGAGACACATGGTGGGCTTGAGGGGGTGGGAGAGACACATGGAAAGATGGAGGATAGACACATGGAGGGGATATTATTATTATTATTATTATTATGATATTTATAGAGCGCCGTCAAATTCCGCAGTGCTTTACAATGGGTGGACGAACAGACATGTAGTTGTAACCAGACAAGTTGGACACACAGGAACGGAGTCAAAGAGAATACCTAGGCAGCGAGCCTGCGTGGTGGAGCTGATGGTAGCACCGTTGACTTGGAGGGAGACAGACACAGCAGTAACAACACTTGAGGGAGGAAAGACCAGAATTTCAGTTTTGGTCAAGTTTAGTTTAAGGAAGTGGGCAGCCATCCAGTTAGAAACAGCAGAGAGGCAGTCAGAGACACTAGTCAAGAGGGACGGGGAGAGATCAGGAGAGGACAGGTAGATTTGCGTGTCATCTGCATAGAAATTATATTGGAAGCCAAAGGAGCTAATGAGTTTACCAAGGGAGGCAGTATAGATGGAGAACAGTAGGGGACCAAGGACTGAACCTTGGGGGACACCAACAGAGAGGAGTTGGGGAGAAGAAGCAGAGCCAGAGAAAGAAACACTGAAAGAGCGCTGGGAGAGGTAGAGAGGGATAGGGGGTGGGAGAGGCACACTGGGGAGTCTGGTGTTTGATGAGACACATGGAGGGGCTTGGAGGAATGAGACACATGAAGGGGTTAAAGTAGAATAATGAGACACATGGAGGGGATTGAGGGGAGTGAGACACATGAAGGGGGTGAAGTGAGTGAAAAACATGGAGGGGTTGGGGGTAGGAATAAAACACATGGAGGGGCTGCTGTGGGATGAGATACATGAAGGGGCTGGTGTGGGATGAGACACAGAGGGGCTGGGCCAGGTGGGACACATGGAGGAGCTGAGGGAAGTTAGACACATGGAGGGACTGGTGGTGGAGAATGAGACACATGGATGGGCAAGGGGAGTTGAGACACATGGAGGGACTGGTGGTGGAGAATGAGACACTTGGAGGAGCTGGGGGGGAGGGGAATGAGACACATGGGGAGCTCCAGGGCAATTTTTGCATCTGGACCCGTGGTTTCTAGTTATTCAGTTATTCATCTGGCAACATGATTTAATTTATTCTAATCTCTATATGTTAGAGAAGTCTGTGACTCTTGGGTCCTATTTGTTGTTCCTTACTTTCTGGATTATCTATACCTTCTGCACTGTGAATGAAACTTACAGAACCAAAAATAATCATACAATGGTCTTCGTTTAGTCTATTCCTGTTTACAAAGATGGAATCAGTCCTGTTAACCCGTTTAAGGAGACAACTTCTGTCTAGAACAGGGGTGCCCAAAAGGTAGATACCAAGATGTTTTAAAACTACAGCTTCCATGACACTTTCATTATAAACTCATGCAAAGCTTTATGGGAGTTGTAGTTCTACAGCATCTTGGGATCTACCTTTTTAGCACCACTGGTCTAGAGTATTGACTTACTTAACATGAGGACATTTAGTATACGGGTGATTCGTGTCTTGATAGGGGTTCCCCAGACTGGCCTGGACAAAATTTCCCTCCTTCACTCCCATCCAGTCTGTACAAAGGCTATGCTTTCCCTAGCAAAAAAATTGACAGTTAAAGCAAGTTAAAAAATCCCTCCTCTCTACACAGTGAAGAAACATACTTCTTTGCTAGAACTCTAATCCGACTCTGTAAAAGACCACCATATTCCCTCCTGGAAGCTACAGTGTTTTGTAAGTGTGGGGGCTGTTGAACAGCTGCCAGGTAAAGATGAATATGGAGAGAATGTTCTTGTCACTCAGGAGGGAATATGTGGAGGCTTCTTTAAGAGACAGATCTACCCTATAGAAAACAGATGCTGTTTTTAGCCAATGTATTTACTGCGTAAGGTCTTTATGACCATGTATAATCATATTGTTTGTATCCTGTGTTTGCATTCTGATGCAGCATTTTGGATTATGCATTACTAAAAATGTCAAGAGAGTACTTACAAATCAGAATCAGCTTAAATTATTGCATGAAAATGGATCGCTTCTCATTGCCAATACTTTTTATTTGACAATTGGTCTATATCATATTGTATTTTAGCTATTCATATTTTGTTCTTTTAATGAATTGGCAATTCACAGGTTTCTGTAATACAAATTATTTATTCCATGGCCCATGATGGGGAAGGTATGCAAAGTTAATAGAAGGTATTATTTTACTACACCATTACATTTCTTCTTTATGCGTTTTGTACACAACTTCCAAAGTCTACATTCCAGGTAAGGACTGTAGACAGATGCCAAAGATGGAAATTAACACAGGGTTATTCAAAGAGTTAGAGAATTGCTGGGAATTCAGAGTTGAGAACTGAAAGTAATATTCAAATTTTAGGTCAAAATAGCCAGACTAGAAAAATTCTCCCAGTAAGCTATGCTTCTAGTTCAGCTCTGTGGCCTTAAATTTTAAATTCGCTTTGAATTCCCAACAATTCTGGCATATGATTAACTCTGTGAGTAATGAGACCGTGGTTTTAGTGTGCTATGTACATAATGCAGCTTATTTATTAGTGGGAAAAATTATCTTCTTAAAAAAGTGAAAATCAATCATTACAGACATTGGGATAAGCATAATATAAATATTGATAGTTTTATGAAAAGGCCAAATATATTATTTATTAAATATCTAGAAATGTTCATTGTGTGTCCATCTCCACTTTTATGATTTGGTAAGTTTGTTCATTCAGCAGATGTCTTAAGGAAAATATAATTCTCACATTTGAAACTCATTTATAAAAACTACAGATTTAGATCATCGTACAACAGTGAAGTTCTCATAACATCGTCCCAATTTCTCAGGCTTTTTTTTATTACTGTCCCGAAAGATTTGATATATTATAGTGTATTATAAAGATGGCTGTTAACATTGTTTATATTTTCTGTCTAACTGGCAGCCATATTCTATTTATCCAACACTATAGGTTTAGTTTGAAGCTGTGTAGCTTTCCCTTGCCATATGAGATCGGTCTAAGTATAATTTGTTTTTCAAGTTTTCCTCTTCCTTTATTTAGACAGTAAGTCCATTGAATTTACATCTTGGCTTTATAAAAGCTTGGCAAAACAGAAGAGAAAAAAAAGAATCATATTATTTTATAGATGATCAGATAGAAACAATTTGACAAAGAATATTGCAAAACTTGAGGACTTGGCATGAGATATTGTGTAGGTGGAGAACAGCAACTTAGCCAAGATGCAATCAACCGTAAAGTATACCATAAAATGAAAAAGATAAATAGCACTGTTTGGGTCTTTTCCATGAATTAAATAGGTAGCTGGTTTCCATGGTTGTGTGTACTTTAATTTTTATTTTCTAAAGCTAATGTGTATACAGCTGTTTCTGAGAGTAAATATATTTGATTTGCTGCTAAGCTTTAAAATTGAAAAGCTTGGGCGATTTCTAAATGCCAATGTTACTTCTACTATTCTGATATATCTTACAGTGAGGGAAAAAAGTATTTGATTTTGAACGTTTGCCCACTGACAAGGAAATGATCAGTATACAATTTTAATGGTTGGTGTATTTTAACTGTGAGCGACGGAATAACAAAAACAAAATGCGGAAAAACGCATGTCAAAAAAGTTATAAATTGATTTGCATGTCAATGAGTGAAATAAGTATTTGACCCCTTCAACTTAGTACTTGGTGGCAAAACTTTTGTTGGCAATCACAGAAGTCAGACGTTTCTTGTTGTTGGCCACCAGGTTTGCACACATCTCAGTAGGCATTTTGTCCCACTCCTCTTTGCAGATCATCTCCAAGTCAGGTTTCGAGGCTGACGTTTTAAGGCCTGGAGATTGGCTAGGCCACTACAGGACTTTAATGTGCTTCTGCCTGAGCCACACCTTTGCTTTGGCTGTGTGTTTTGGTTCATTGTCATACTGGAATACCCATCCATGACCCATTTTCAATACCCTGGCTGAGGGAAGGAGGTTCTCACGTAAGATTTGATGGTACATGTTACGGTGCAGTTGTCCTGCTCCCTAAATGCGCGTTAGTTCCCCAGTATGGGAAACTTGGGCCATGCCTCATACCATAACTACTGATCGAACATCATGGTTAAAACGGTAACCTAAAACTCCTTGCACCGCCTACAATATGACCCCTGTGTGGGAAACCTGTTTGCCTTGTTGACCATTATGCTATGTGAGATAACGCATATACAGCCACTGCGCAGGCAAACCTGCTATATCAATGCTATACCATAGCTGTCCAATATATTGTTACCTGTATATGCACTGCATCCCCTGTGAGGCAAAACTATTTCTAAAAAAAAAAAGGATTTAACACAAAATCATCAGGTGATCAAATACTTTTTTCCCTTCATGTATGGATACACACGTCTCTATATTTTTACAATACTTATATAAGAAAAAAATATGGCTATAATACTTAAATAAGAAAACAATGTAATGCTTTAATAAAATGGAAAAGCTGGACGTAGCTTCATTTGGCACCCAAACACTAAAGATTACACATACTATTCAACTCTGTATGAGAAATACTCGTAAAAATGCTCTTTATCCACTAATACATTTGGAGATAGGTTTTGCAGCATGATTTGATCCAGTGCAAGTGACTCCAAGTTCCCACATACGTTTTCCTGATCAGTATATTAAAAAATTAATATAGAGAATTTGTATAAAATAATTTTATAGAAGTTAGCAAAACTTGAAAAAAGAAACAAAAATGGACTACTTGGATTGATGTTGTAGTTGATTCTTGTGCCTTACATAACAAAAAGGTTATATAACATTTATAAGAGTTTCAAAAAGAGAAGAAAAGCTAAAGGGGTAAAGGACGAGCAATATAAGTGAAGCAGAGCAGGGTTAACTATAAGGTGAACCTAAGTGGTTAGGACCCAGTGGTTAGACAGGGGCCATAGGACCATGACATTGTTTGGCCCCATTAGCCAGCCCTAATGTTAATGAAGAACCTATGGGATATTAATCCTTCACTAGGGTAAGGAGGTGAGTTTGAGAAGAAGACTGAACTAAAGAAATAGAGGGTGCAAGAAAATCTTATATTTTTGGAAGTGATTAATTGGCTGTCTTAATGGCTCATATGGAAGTCATTTAAATGGGTATATGCACAGTGACAAACATTTATTATATGATGAGGAGAGTAAATAACTGATATAGATGTAGCATAAAAGAATAAACACAGCAAATAAAGCTCACTGATATGAACAATATTAAAATTAATTATAAAGAAGAGGTGCTCACAAAAGGAGAGCACATATTGGGTTTGCTCAATCCAGACAGTGTAAGTGGTGTAATCCCCACCAAGGATATTTCAGGAGTCCTCTTGAATAAGATCTTCTAAAAACCATCAGGAGGGTCCAAGGTAGATAAAAAGTATACTATTTTTATTACAGATAAAAATATAAAAATACACTTGACGCGTTTTGCCAAATAACAGGCTTTCTCAAAGTGTTTACAGACATAAGGACCACCCTGTTTATATGGTATTTCGAATAAAACAAAAAAATGATTGTGTGATGTCACAATCATGTGACCAATAAAATTAATTAACTAACCAAAGGTTTAAATTTGAGTAAAAACATACAAAGACAATTAATAAATGGTTTAGCATACAAATAATACATTGAAAATATAAAAACAAATGATTACTTAAGTTAAAAAAGGAACATGGTGTATGTCCCCTTTAGAAGCGTACCAATATGGCTGCTGACGTCATCTGATTAGCAAAGAGACGGCTGAAATTGTCTAAAAAAAATAGCTTCTAGACGTATATATAAAATAAAGGAGGTGAGGGGAAGTGTGGGAAAGTAGAAACTAGCATGCAGGGAAATAGTATGGTGCACCAAATGGGTGCACCAAGATGGCGTCGCGGCCCGCACCACAAGATTGTCATGGGCCAAGGTGATCGAAGAGAGGGGGGAAAAAACTGTACAAGACACCAAGGGGAGCCGTAAGAGAAACTTAGAAAGGGAAAGTAAATAAAAGTATAAGGTAGAAAGAGGAAAGAAAGAAAAGGAGGAGGTCTGTGTCTTTCCAAGATGGAAGAAATATGGAGGAAGGAGGATTTTGAATCTTTTTTATTTGTAAACTTTTATTATTAAAGTCCAGAACAACTGGACAACTTGTCTGTATTGAATAACCTGAATCCCAATATAACTGACTTACAAAACAAATGAAACGAGAATGGATTCGCTGTTTCATTTGTTTGGGGTTTTGGAGTTTCTCTGCTGGCTGGCAGGTGAAAGGACATAGTGATACCCAGGGAGTTGGAGTTGCCCAGGTGCAGGATAAAGAGGTCTAGATGTCTACACTTACTTTTATTTTTCACACCTCTAAATACATATTTATTACATTTAGGGAAAAGTAAACATACTATTAAATTGTGGGAGCTTAGTAAAAAGGCTTTAAAAGAGCTTATTGACTGTACACTTTAATTACTCATCTTCCTGTTTTACTATAGTGCAAGAAATGTCATCATGTGTTCATGTTCAAATTGAACAAATCATTCCAAACTATCAATTTGTAACAATGCTTGTGAAGTGGATTCAGGTCCTGAAAAAGAAAAACTGAATGTGAATTCAAAGGATAATTAAATTTTTCACTAAGTAAAAAGTGCTGTTTAATATTAACCAATTAAATTATACCTTTTATATTGGTCTGTTTATACCATATTGTCTTTTTCCTAATTGTACAGCGCTGCGGAAGATGTTGGCGCTTTATAAATGGCAGAAATAATAAAATGATATTCCAGCAAAAGCAATAGATTAGGCATTTTGTGATTCAATAATTTATAACTAGTGTATACATGATATATCAGTAAAGGTATTTGACAATTGTGCATATTATGGTGTTTACGCCTAAATTAATAATACCAGGCCATTCACTAAAGTGACAAATCAATGTGTATTCAAAGTAAATTTCAAATTTAATGCCAAAATAGTTGAACTGGCAGCACAGCTGAATTACAGAATCTTTCTAGCTTTGTTATTTTGACCTTGCATTTGAATTCTCACTTTAGTAAATACCTCTAATAATTTTATACTGACAGAAACCATGATAGTATTTCCTTTTATTGTCCTTACTGTTATAGAAAAAGAATGGTTCACTCTATGACAGATCTCCAGAGCTCTATGTGCAGTAAACATAATTTCCTAAGGTAGGCATAGGCAACCTTTGGCACTCTAGATGTTTTGGACTCCACCTCCCATGATGCTTTGTCAGCATTAAGGGTGTAAGAGCATTATGGGGGATGTAGTCCACAACATCTGGAGTGCCAAAGGTTGCCTATCCCTGTCCTAAGGTGTCTATTCACTAATCAGCAAAGTGGAAAATTGCAGAATTAAGACCAAAATAGCTGATGTGGAAATAATCTCTAACTTGGCTATAGTAGCAGCTTGGCTATTTTAGCCTGACTTTTGCAGTTATTTTTATTTTTTTAATTAACCATAATTAATGAATAAACCCTTTAGTATTTTATATATTGACTTATAATAGTACTCTGCAAAATATAAGGGATCTTTTTGATATTGCAATGTAAGTATGTTTTATTTATACTTTAGCATGGCTAAAATTTAAACAAATTTACTTGAATTTTTATTTTCTACGACTTTCCTTCCTGCTTCCCTAAACAGGGTCCTCTCATTGTTCTAGCAGAGTTTAATCAGAGCCACTCGATTCTTCTGTTAGTCATGACTCTTTCTACACCACTCGACTATATTTTTACTAATACTGATGGATTGGTTTGTCGGATACCTGCTTGATTTTCTGCCCCGTAGCTTGACTATCATGACATACTTTGTATTGGAACAAGTCACAAATAAAAAGTTGAGAACATTTTTAAATTTCAATATGCAGTACGGTTATCATCCAGACTTAGGAAAATATATATGCTCCTTAGATAAATAATCCACCTACGGACGTGTTCTTAAGGTTTTAATTGGGACAATATGTAATTCCACAACAGTGTTTCAGCAGCAAATTGTTTGCTTGGGAAGATGCTAAATGACTCCAATTTCATGTTCCTCCCACATTAACTATCAAACAATGAGTCAATTGTTTCACTAATTCAGTGTATATGTTGTGCTTTTTTTTTTATGTTTCAGCTCTAATTGAGGAGTTTGCTCCTGAACTATCACAAAAGTGCCTTCTAGGCGCTATCACATAGTACCTGACATCTGCATTCAGTTTAGAAACAGGAGCACATGAAATACATTAAGGATGGGCACTCTTAGCTGGCTGTACTTAACTGAAGACCTCAATACCCAATGGGAAATACAGAAAACATAACTTGTCTGTGAGATAGAATACAAGACAGCAAAGGAAGTCGGTTCAATTCATCAACGGGACTTTCCATCTGTTTGTAATTTTCAATGATTATTGACACATCTGGATATCTGACTAGTAGAACTGCAAATTGCTGTTGTTGCATTATTTTCCGAACCATTTTTTCAGACCACCCACTAAATTGTACATCAAGTGCTGTGAGAAATTTATGATCGTGTGTTTCAAACACAGTTACATCTTGGCATATCTAATGTACATTATGTGCAAAAGGGAGTTTGTTTATCTTTTCCCCCTAAAATATAGTTTTTTTAATTGTTTTCCCTTTGACACCTGTTGGGAAAATAAAACCGAGGCCAGGCATTGTTTTTTGAAAACAATTAATTAAAATGACATACTGTGGAAGATATTTTACATTAGAAATTCTATAATGCACACACTCTGCACAAAAATAACATAGGCTTGGATGCTATTTTTTCTTTTTTTTCCTACTGAAGACTTTTTGTTTTTAAATACCTACAACTTTACTTGGAAACATATTTTTTTTCTTTTCACTGTATCCAATACGATTATGTTACCACTAAGGAAGCTGGCCTTTAAAGCTGATGTAATGCACTCATCTTGTTCTTACTGCAGACTCTATATTTGCTGCATTGTTTACAACATATACCATCCTGAAATATCATCTTACTGACGCATAGGTTACTACTGAAGTACTGTACTATAGTAGGCTCTGCCGTTGATCGAGAGATGGTCTTGGCTAATGGTATACAATACACACTAGATTATATTTACTAAACTCTGTAGTGTAGTATAAAAACACTTAAATAGCATAATTTAGATAATCTGAAAAAAAAATCCCAACTCTACTAGAACTGCAGAATGGATGATTTAGCCTCCATTTTATCATCCGGGTTTCAATTTACTACATTACTACAATTCCATTAGTAATGGGTGGGGGGGGGGGAAGGGATCAAAGCAATCTAGAAAATGGAGATAGGATAGAAAGGAGATGGGCTTTAGCTCAGTGTAAGGGTGGTGGAGATGGGCGGAGAGGCAAGCTCAGAACAGAGGAGGTATGTAATATTGATGAAAAATCACAAAAAGTACAAATTACTCATGACAATATTAAATGTATGCTTACTAATGCAAGGAGCCTATATAACAAAATGGGGGAACTAGAGGCAATAGCATACACTAAACAATATAATATAATAGGCATAACAGAAACATGGTGGGATGAGACACATGACTGGGCAGTTAACTTAAATGGGTATATGTTATTTAGGTAGGATAGTAAAAACAAGAAGGGTGGTGGGGTATGTTTGTATGTCAACCATGAGACAGTCAAATCTTAGGCATGTGTACTGTGACGAGGAAAATGTGAAAGCTTTATGGGTAGATATCTGCTTGGGGCAAACAAAGTGAAATCAATTATTGGTTGGGATATGTTATAAACCACCTAATGTAAATATTAATAAGGAAGAACAGCAAATTAGGAAAGCTGCAAATCGGGGTAACACGTTAATTATTGGATATTTTAATTACCCAGACATAAATTGGGATAGAGTGACTAGTACTTCAGCAAGAGGAATCAGGTTTTTGAATGTGTTAAATGACACCTTTATGTCACAACTGGTACAAGCACCTACTAGACAGGATGCTTGTCTGGATCTGGTTATAACAAACAATGTTGATCTTTTGACCAACATTCAAGAAGGGGAGCATTTGGGAAATAGTGATCACAATATGGTAATTGTTAAAATAAACTCAAAAAATGCAAAAGCAGGTGGGGTATTCACACGAACCAAATCTCTCAATCGAGGAACTTCGCTTCATCTTAACCAAAATTTTTTTCAGACATATCAATTTAGACAAGCCAATTTGCATGCAGTGCACTATTCTAAAATTAACTTGTTCTTTATCCAGCAAATATAAACACGTGGAATACCTTTTTAAAGATATACCAAAAAAAAGTGCATATAGTGTAGTATTGCACAATTTATTGCTGACAGAAACCCCTGTCACCCAAGTAGATCCCTTACATAGATAAATGTGGTCTTGTTTCCAATAACCACAATAGACAGCTTAGTGATCAAAGTGTTACCACTCCATGTGTCTGCTAAGGGCTGTCTCCTCACTGGAACTGAGATGTAAAGTCAGATAGACGGAAGGATGCTCAACCCGTACACAGCTGTGACAGCTGACAGGAGGCTCTGGAAGGCAACTCTCACGATAAACACCCACTTCCAGTCGGCTTTGTCAAGATACTATATAATAGAGAGAACACTTGATCCTGTAACTGGTTAGTACAGATGCACACTTTAGCAGGGTTTTTCACCGAAGTGAGAATTTGAGGTGAATTAAAAGTGCATTTCAAAGTTAAGGTTATAATAGCTGAACTGGAAAAATTCTCCAAGTCAGCTATGCGTTCAGTTCAGCTACTCTGCTCTCACTTTAGTAAATAACCGTGTACTTGTTCTAAGCAATTTATAAATGAAAAACAAGAATAAAATACTTTTAAAAACCAATGAGATATCAAAATGTTTACGGAGCCCTGTTCCTGGGGTTTGACTCATCTCGCTCCACTTGTCCCCTCCACCTTCTGACCAGTGCTGGACTGGGAATAAAATTCAGCCCTGGAAATGTTTTATACCAGACCTATCATTAATTGTGTTAGCTGTAACAGATATAGAGGTGGAAAAAAAAAATACAGAGCGAACTCACAGGACTTGATATTAGACACTTCTTACAGTCAACGTTTTATCCCCATAACTCTGGCTTCCACAGCTCCTTCCACATACCTCCACTCTGGCGATAGCCAGTGTAAAAACATGGTGTTAGACTTGTGCTGAACATATGCAGAATATTCCGGTTTACTAATGAGAGAGAGGAAGATGGAGCTGGAGGGGCTAGCAAGTTAAGGAGAGGGAGAAAGAGCTGGAGGGGAGAGATGGAGCTGAGAGGGGATAGGCAGATGAAGCTTTGAGGAGAGAGTATGATGAGATGGATGGGAGATTAAGTAAGAGGAGACAGGTGTAGGGGAGGGAGAAAGATAAATGGAGCTGCAGGGGAGAAACGGAGGAAGATGGAGCTGGAGGAGATGGTGTGAGGCATATTGAGCTGGAGGGGACAGAGTGAGGATGATGGAGCAGGAGGAGAGAGAGGTAGATGAATCTTATGAGGAGAGGGATAGATGGAGATGGGGATAATAGGTATATAGATGGGAGAGGGAGAGGAAACTGGACAGAAGAGAGGGAGATGAAGCTAAAGCCTGTAGGAGAGAGGGAGCTGGAGGGAAGAGAGGGAAATGGAGCCCTGATAACCAGGGCCGGATTAACATAGGGGCTGATGGAGCTGCAGCTCCAGGCCTAGGCCCATGGTATAGGCCCATTTAAAAAAAACACACTACTCTTAGGTTTGCCACCTGACTGGTATTTTACTGGCACAGCTGGTATTTGAGGCTGCCTGGCCGTGCCAGTATTGCAGTAATACTGGCAATACAAATGCAGGTATTTTTCTCAGAATAAACGGTAATTACTCTGCAATACCAGCACCGGCCAGTAGGGGTCACTGTGTGTAGAGAGAGGCAGGGATAGGAAGTTACAGCATATCCCTGCCTCTCTCTACTACTCACTGATCCGTGGGGGAGCAGCAACACAGCACAGAGAGTCCTGACAGCAGCTCTACAGCTCAGGTAAGTGAGGGATGGGGGAAAGGCAGCAGGGAGACATGGGGAAACTGAGACACTAGGTGACACAAGGGGACACAGACACTAGGGGACACTGGGAGTCCTGGGGACACTGAGACACTTGGGGACATTAGAAAACATGGGGACACTGATACACTAGGGTACACTGGGAGACATGGGGACGCTATGAGACATAGGGACATTGGGAAACACTGAGACATTGGGACACAGATACACTATGTCCCCATGTCTCCCAGTGTCCCCATGTCTCCCAGCCAGTGTCCCTAGTGTCTCAGTGTCCCCAAGTCTCCCAGTGTCTGTGTCCCATGTCTCTTAGTGTGCCTACTGTCCCCATGTCTCCCAGTGTCCCTAAATGTCCCAGTGTCCCCATATCTATGTCCACAACTGTCCCCATGTCTCCCAGTGTCTGAGTGTCCCCATGTCTCCCAGTGCCTGTGTTCCCATGTCTCTCGGTGTCCCTAGTGTCCTAGTGTCCCCAAATGTTTCAGTGTCCCCATGTCTCCTGGTATCTGTGTCCTTTGTCTCTGTATCTCTAGTGTCTCAGTGTCCCCATTTCTCCAAGTTTCCCTAAATGTCTCAGTGTCCCCATGTCTCTCAGTGTCTTCATGTTTCTCAGTATCCCTATGTCTGTATCCACAAGTGTCCCCATGTTTCCCGGTGTTGCCAAGTTTTTCAGTGTCCTCGGGTCTCTCAGTGTCCCCATGTCTCACTGTGTCCCCAGTATCCTAGTGACATGGGGACACTGAGACACTGGGGGACTGGGCTACATGGAGACACTGATCCTGTGATACATAGGGACACTGAGACACTGTGTGACTTGCGAGACTGAGACGCTGGGAGACAGGGAGACACTGGGAGCAATCCATCTATATAGCAGAATCAACTGTGAGTAGTTTGATGGTAATTTTACAGAATTTTCTCTTATGTCACTCCTTGTGATTTACATCATGTGATGTCATGCATAACTAATTAATTATACAAATGATTAAGGCTAGTATTTTTTTCCAAGAAAGGTGGCAACCCTAACTACTCTTCACATGCCCTTGCTTAAAGGATCACTATGGGGTCAGAAACACAATCATGAATTTCTGACTCTATTATGTTAAAACCACCATCTAGCCCCCCTGGCCCCTCTCTTGCCTCCCTAAATATAGTACAATATTACTTGTATTCAAGTCTGCAGCTGCTGGCTCTGCCTCTGAACTGACTGTCTGCTGACATCATCAGAAGTGGTGGTCTGAGCAAATTACAATACTTCCCCATAGGATTGTCTGAGACTGTCAACTAGGCAGATCAGGGGCAGAGCCAGCACAAGTCAAACATAGCCCTGGTCAATCAGCATCTCCTCATCAAGATAAATTGAATCAATGCATCTCCATGAGGAAAGTTCAGTGTCTGCATGCAGAGGGTGGAGACACTGAATGGCAGTACTGCCCCAGGAAGCACCTCTAGCAACCATCTAAGGAGTGGCCATTGAAGTTATTTTCTCTGAAAAGACAACGTTTACTGCAAAAAGCCTGAATGGAATGATTCTACTTACCAGAACAAATACAATAAGCTGTAGTTGTTCTGGTGACTATAGTGTCCCTTTAAGTTTGGAAGCTTAAGAGGGATGTATGGGAACAAAACTTGTGTGGACTGGCTGACAATAAAATCAGTTTAGGTAATGCAGACATTGGTCTCTCTAACACTGTGGCATGTCCCCTTTCTTCTACACTCACTACATACACCTTTACTCTGTCTCAGACTATATACCAGGAACTTCTGCTTGCTAGTAAGAAGGTAAGGAGACAAGTGGACCAGCGAGTGCTAGGGGACAGTCCTTAGAAAGCATGGAGCGAGCGCATCATTAGACACATTTATGCCAAGCTCAGGGTGCTGCCTGCATAGTATGCCCTTAGTTGGACAGCCTGCATGATTGGCAGGAAGCCTGACATGCATTCATTCCAGGCTGTCCTTCAAATTCTTTGGACAGACATGCCCCCTTTTTGGGCATGCTCTCCCATTTTGGCAGGTCTGGTCACGTGATTCGCACCAGTGGCCCACCCTTTTACCCCACCCATTGACTTCCTGCTTCATTGGACACTGCTGTTAGGGGGTATGGATTTACTTGAAAGATGAAAGCATAAATTAGAGAGGAATTAGCATAGGGTATGTGTTTTCTTATAGCTGCATCCTTTTGAGTTTCCCTCCAGCACCATCAGATACATGACGCTTGGGAGGTATGACTATTTTAGTGTTTTTGGTCCATAAAATTCCATAATTAGGCCCATCATAATTGTCAGCACCAGGCCCACCGGGCTCTTAATCTGGCCCTGTTGATAACATATCAAAATGACTGTTAAAAAAACTATTTTCATTTAGCACTTTGTGTGATAAAGAAATGGCCAGCATATTGCAAAACCTCTAATACTGAAAGAGTTCAAATATAATGCAAATTATACATTATTCGGCAAGCAGGAAACTGCTTAGTCAAATTATTTACACTAATCCTGCTGTAATACATTACATTATTCTAAAATATGTAAATATCGACACAGAAAAAAACATTTCCTGGTAGCTTCTCCCTTAGCAGTCACAGGACAGAAATGAATTATATTAATAGACTGATAGACTGATAGGTATAAAGAGTCCCTTCTCCCCTTACACGACAGTCTTTTTTCCTGTTCTCAGCTGTTTCTACAGGACTTTGCACACTTTTCTTTTTTGGCCACCTTCCTGCATTTGTCGTGGGTTCTTTCCAAATGAGGTTCAGCCTCTCTTCATTTGAAGGGCCTAGTAAACAGCCTGCATAAGCAGGACTAACTGGGTCAGGTTCAGTCTATGTACTGAACTGCTTCGTGGGATATGTATGGTGTTCTGAGGGAGACATGTCTACAAGGTAAATTGTGGGGTCGGACCTCCTTAAAAATTTTCCTTTGGTATTACCTCTATAAATGGGGCCAAAATATCTCCCTCATGTGGCAGACCAGTGGGTTCCATACTATTATGTTGGGGTCCTCCTTTGGACACTTTAGTTTCCTCCTATTAGGTCCCCAAGAGAGTTTTGTATTGTCTTTCCTCATTGACTGTTTGGCTTTCCTGGGTTTCTTTCTTCGGGTCAGTCGCCATTCAATTGGGAGGAAGTGACGTTTGCGGCTGTCTCCCGCGGGACCCAAAGTGATGCGAGGGAGGGTCAAGCGGGTATGATGCAAACACATGGCGTGCATTCCAGCGTTTTGCGCATGAGCAGACCTTTCATTTTTCTCTGCACTATTTAAATCAGCCTGGACTAAGGTTCCCCGTTTGCCTGCTGCATCAGCTGATTGTGTTCCTGGGAACACTACTGCTAACTTTGCCTTGTGAAGGATTGAAGTTAGTGGATTTTCTGTGTGGTTGCTTGAATTGTATCTCAACTTAAGAGGTAGGCTTTCTACTTTTTGGTGATTCTTTCATTTGCATTCAGTATTTACTTTTGCTTTTATGGGATATGGACTTTATGTATTTTGACATTTTCTATTAATTTTCCATTATAATATGGATTCTCCCTCTGCAAGATCCCTCTCTAGAAAACATAGGTGAGCCAAATTACTTTTACTTTATGTTTTTTTTTTTTTTTTTAAAGAGTGCCAGTATAAGCCTATAATAAGTGATATATCTGGTTTTGTTCAGCCACAGCAAAACATTGGATATTCCACCAAGGAAAGCAAGTTATAAAACCAATAGATGGCTGAACTGTTCATCCTCTGCACCTCAGGGAAAGAACCTCTGCAGAGAATGCGTATGGTAAATAGTGGATGCTTCCAATAGAAGTTCCCCACGGGACAACCTTAAACTCTGGATTTCCCAAGCTATTGCTGAGGGCTTTAAGTCTACCATGGATAAAAGTGGTCCATATAAAAGATGCAGAGCAGAACCTCAGTCTTCATGCTCTGAAGAAGACCCTGATATGTAGGAAGTCTCAGATGATGGTGAGGAGGAAGTGGAATATACCTCCAGGTCTCTTGACTCTAAGTCTATTGATAGTCTGCTTACCAATATCAGGGACACTCTTAGTCTCACGAAAGAGAAGTCAGAGTTGAAAGAGGCTGACAGGTTTTTTGAGGATCTAAAGCTTAGTAGGCCAACATTCCCAGTGCATTCTTCAATCAGGGACACGGTCCAAGAATGGAAAGAAAGAAAATCCACCTTAAATAATAAGTTCACATGGATATATCCTTACTCTGCCATTGACTGCAAAGTATGGTACTCAGTCCCAAAGATAGAGGCTGCCGTGATTCATATGGCTAAGAAAACTTTGCTTCCCATTGACTCCATGGCCTACCTTAGAGAATCTATGGAAAAACATATAGATGGCGGTCTCATAAAATCTTATTTAACTCTAGGCTCTGCCCTCCATCCTGTGGTGGTGCTAACCACTCTCTCAAGGGCCTTAAGAGTATGGCTCGCAAAGCTGGAGGAGGACATTGACCGTGGAGTCCGCAGGGAACATCTCCTGGAAAGTCTCAAGGACTTCAGCCTTGCTACAGAATTCTGCTCAGAAGCCTCTTTAGACATCACTTGTATGATTGCTAAAGGTATGGCCCTGCCTGTGGCCTCTAGAAGGCCCTTCTTCATTAATGGGGAGCCGACTATGCCTCCAAGACATCTTTGTGTGGCCTTCCATTCCAGGGGGATTTATTATTTAGTAAGATTCTGGAGGATTCCATACAAAAGGCTGCAGATGGCAAAAAAGCTTTTTTGTTGCAAGAAAGAAGGAATATTTTTTCCTCTTCCTAGAAGACTAAACACTTCAAGGATCGGTCCTTTTGGGACAGCAGAAGCTATAAACCAGGAAGGGAGTATTCTAGAAATTCCTCTTCTCCCATTCATCAACCAATAAGTCTTTTTAAGAGGGAGAGGATCTAGAACTTTGGAGAAGAACTTCCGAAGGTCTTCAGGCCCATTCGGGGATTGTGGGAGGAAGACTAAGGTTCTTCTACTGGTGTCGGCAGCAAATATCACAGATGTCTGGGTCAAATCCATCATAAAAAAAGGTTACAGGATAGAGTTCTCCTCTTACCCAAAATTCACTCTCTTCAGGAAATCGAGGGTATCAAACGAAGAGCCATGAGGAAATGTATCTCTACTCTTCAGGAACAAAGGGTTATAGAAAAAGTTCCAAAAGAGGAAAGGTTCAAAAGAGTTTACTCCATGGTGTTCTTGGCTCCAAAACCCCAAGGAAAGCAGAGTCTAATCCTGAACTTAAAAGGAGTGAACTCCATGCTCGACGTGAGAACGTTCAAAATGGAATCCTTACAGACCATCTTGAAAAGCATCAAAAGAGGGGACTGGATGATTTCTATAGACTTGAGGGACAGCTACTACCAAATCCCTATAAACTGCAATTGTGTAAAATTCAGATTCTGGGCTCTAGGAAGACACTTTCAATTCCTGGGCCTCCCGTTTGGCCTCAGCTTGGAACCAAGAACATTCTCAAAAGTTCCTGTCACTTTAATAGCCTTCATAAGAGTAAGAGTTATCAAAATCTTTCATTACTTGGGTGATATCCTCATCATAGGTCCATTCCAAAGGATAGCGGCTCATCATACTCTAGTGATGATGAACATTCTTCAAGATCACGGTTGGCTACTGAATGTAGAGAAGAGCTCCCTAATTCCTTCTCAAAAAATCGTATTCCTTGGAGCAGTGATAGACACAATCTCAGCCCATGTGTTCCTCTCTCCAGAAAGGGCCTTAAAAATCCGAGACAGAATCGGAAAACTACAATATCTCAAAACAGCCTCAGCGAGAGAAGCCATGAGTCTCCTAGGTTCTTTGACATCAACAATTGGGCTGGTAAAATGGGCCCAATGGAAGTTTTGTCCTATTTAGAATTGCTTCCCTCTTCCATTCGACAAAGTAGAAACAGATTGGGAGCAAAGGATAACTCTGACCCTGCCTGTAAGAAAAGGGTTGTACTGATGAAAGGGCAAGAAGAATTTGGCAAAAGGCTTCCCGTTAAAGCAACCTCCTTGGAACGTTATTACAACAGATGCAAGTTCTTTTAGATGGGGTGTCCACTTGCATTCGAAAAGGAAACAAGGGAAGTGGACCCGAAAAGAGCGTCATCTACACTCAAATTTAAGAAGCTAAGGGCCATTTCCAGAGCCATCTTGGAATTCCTTCCGATGGTCGAAAAATCTTGGGTCCTGATCAAAACGGAGAACTAAGCGGTTGCCTCGTATGTGAACAACCAAGGAGGCACACGAAGCAGATTGCTCTTGAATGAACTAGCTCCCTTGATTAAAGTGGCCATGAGCAGTCTACAAGGTCTGAAGGCAATCTATCTTCCAGGTTCAAAGAACCTTTACTGCGGACTTCCTCAGCAGAACAGAAATTCTTCCAGGAGAATCGACGCTTCACCCTGCAGACTTCTCATGGATTGCCCATCGCCAGATCGACCTGATGGCAACTTACCAGATTTGTCAAGTAGAGAATTTCTACTCTCTCCATCCAGACAATCAGGCGATGTTCTCTCCCTTCCTTGATATCCTCCCCTACCTATGATACCCAGATTCCTGCAGAAGGTTTGGACAGAAGGCAAAAATTGAATTGCCATAATTCTGATCTGGCCTCAAAAGCCATGGTTTCCTCTCTTAACCATGATGAGTCAGGAACGGCCTTTGCCTCTTCCAATAATGACGGATCTGCTAACTCAGGGCCCAATCTCCCATCCTCATCCAGAACACCTCAAGCTGGGGGTGTGGGTTTTGAAAAAGAAAGACTCCGATAATTAGGACTTTCGGAAGCAGTGGTCAATACCCTTTTGCAGTCTAGGAAGGGTTCTACTTCCTTGTGCTACCATAGAAACTGGGATACATTCAGAGAATGGGCATCGGCCAAGAACATTGACTGCTTGCAACCTTGCAGTACTTAGATCCTGGATTTCCTTCAAGAAGGTTTAGACAAAGGCCTTAGCATCAGCACTCTTAGAGTTCAGTCCTCGGCTCTTTCAGCATTATGCAAAGAATCTTAAGATCAAAGGATCAATGCCCATGAGATATCTCATGGGCATTGATCCTTTGATCTTAAGATTCTTCAAGGCAGCTTTCGGGTTGAGACCTCCTTCCAGATCTGGTACCCCTCCTTAGGAGCTTCCTCTTGTTCTCAACTACCTGACTGATGATCTGTTCGTTCCCCTTGAAAATTTGGATACTACCCTTCTGACTTACAAGACTTTGTGTTTGGTAACTATCACTTCTGCAAGAAGAATTTCGGAGATTAAAGTCTTTTCTACCATGTCTTCCTGTCTACAGATCTATCAGGATAGGGTGTGTCTGAGACTAAAACCTGAGTTTCTTCCTAAGGTGGTCTCTCAGTTTCATCTCTCTCAAGAAGTGGTCCAACATTTGGATGTTAATAACTGTTTCAATACCTTCTTTGATCTAAGTCATACAGAAAGACTGACCAACTCTTCGTTCTACCTTCAGTAGGTAGGAGGGGTGAGGCAGCTTCTTTATCTACGTTGAACAGTTGGATTTCACTAATAATCAGGAAATCATTCTACCAGAGCATTGTCGACTTCATGGGCTAATTGGGCAGAGGTTCCATACGATGATATATGCAGAGCAGCTACCTGGTCTTCCCCGATGACGTTCATAAAACACTACAAACTGGACGTGGCCTCTTCCTCAACCTCCTTTGGGAAGAGTGTTCTGTCTATGGTTTCTTTATCCTGCTGATATTAAATTTCTTTGCAGTGTTAGTGTCTGTATAGTGTTTTTTTTCTCAGTTTCTTTGTTCCCAACCTATATTTCTGTGAGCAGCATCAGGGTTCCCGCCCATTCTTTGAAAAATAAAACAACTGACACTGTTTCCCTAGGCCTAGGGGCATTGCAAATTACATTAAAATAGTAATATAAACCACCCCATACTGCAGTACTACAATTTACCTCCCCTAATATTCCACAGCACAGATTAGACTTGTGTGTGGCAGAAACATTTGTTTTGGTGTCATCAATTTTGTTAGATATAAAAATTGGAACAACTTAATTTCGGCCATATGCCGATTAGCCTCTGCTGAATTTTGTTCATTTTGAAGGAATCTCTTATTAAAAAATAAAAAAATTGAAAAAAAGGGGGAAAGGAAAGAAAAGAAGAGGAAAAACTGAAAAAAAATATATATATTAAAAGGAAAAAAATATATAGACATACACTGCTCAATAATCAGCTCTGAAAGTACTGAAGTGGAGAAGCTGTAAGCGGAGAAGTGGTGTACAAACAGAATTGAGTAAAGAAGATAGAGAAAGAAAGATAGCAAGAAAGGAGGAAAAGAAATAAGAGGGAAACAGTTAATGACTTTAACGCCTCCTTAAAAAGTGGTAAAATCTTGAAACGTCTGATAGGGCACTTCTGCTAAACATAGCTCCCCAATAAAATACGTGTTAGAAAATAGAGGGAAATCAGACCTGAAAAATGGCAACAAGGAAAACAGCTGATCAAAGGCAGGATTTGAAACCTCCCCCCAAAAAGGACAGGGAAAAAAAAGAGAAACAGGAAAAGAGACTTTCAAATTTTTATAATGCCCCAGCAGATAAAAGCACCTTAGAAATCTCTCAGATATCAACTCCAAATAAAGCTGCCCTAAGAAAGGAAACTGCAGATTTCAGCGATACTGAGGGACAGGAACGCTCAGATGAACGACAAATGATCACCCCAGTGTACTTAAAAGAATGTTTAGAATGTTTAGATTTACAGTTGGAACAAATAAAAATAGAAATGCAGGGGAGCTTTGCCGCTTTAAAGAAAGCTATATTGGAGATCGGACAAAAAGTCAAAGTCAACGAACAGAAAATAGAAAATTTAGAATTTCTTCTACAGAAGCAAAGTGAGATTATTGAGAAACAACAAACGAAGATAAATGATCTTGAAGAGAGAACCATAAATATAGAAGACAGAGACAGAAGAAATAAATTGAGAATAAGAAACATCCCTGAATCCATCTCACAGGATAATTTGGCAACTTATCTCTCTGAGTTTTTAAAGCTCTTAAAATAAATATTGATGATAAAGTGGACTTTCTTGAAAGAACACATCGACTTTACAAACCAAGAACACTTGCAGCTGACCTCCTAAGAGACACAATCATTGCTTGTCACAAAAAATTCTAAAAGCGTCAAGACAAATGGAAAGAGTTCAAGGCAAATTTAATGATATAAATGTCTTCCCGAATTTGTCTTTCCAGACAAGAAAAGCAAGGAAACAATTCCTGCCAGCTACTTTGCGCTTAAGGGAAAATAATTTAAAATACCGTTGGGGCTTCCCAACCAAACTTGTAGTTACTAAAGATGGGATTACGCACACATTTGATTCACTCGAAAAGGTCACAAATTGGTTGGAAAATATGGTTTAATAATGGATAGAATTGGAATAAGTAAGGTGATATCTCCTGTTTTGTATTCAAATTGATTCATAATTATATTTAAAATGGAATAGCTTTAATATGTTAACAATTAATTCCGAGCTCCTTTGGGAAAATGCAGAAATGGCACTTTAAAGGTTTAAATTAGATTTTTAAAGAGAACACGGAGCACAGAGGAAGTGTTTTTTATTTTTTATTTGTTTTGCGTATAAAATATGGCTTGTTTAAACTAAATGTTGGATCCTGGCTACTCTTCGCTTAAGGGAAAATAATTTGAAATACCGGTGATAGATGGGCTTACGTATATACTGTTTCACTTAAGAAGATCACAAATTGGTTGGAAAATAAGGTTTAATTTTGCATGGTTTTTTAGCTATGTAATGAGATTTTTCTGCCTCGTGCGGAGATTGACTCACTTATATAAATACAAGAAAATAGGTGGAGGTGAAAAGAAGAGATAGTAAATTAAGGTTTTAGTCTTAATGTTTATGGAATGCACTGAGTACAAAGGGTGTGTTTTTCTTTTGAAAGGTATAAAATATGGCTTGTTTGAATATAATGATGGATCTTGGGGTAAGGTAGTAAGGGACATACATAGGATGGAGATAAGGACAAAAATAGAGTATATTTCATGTTAACACGATAGGGGAGGGAATCACGTTATACAGTAGCAAGTTGGATTGCTGAGACAAATTTTTGCTGTTAGGTTAAGCACTAAGAGGAATACAAGGAAAAACAATGAATGATAGATGTATTTATGTACCATTGGGTTAATTTTAAATTTATTAGGGTAGTGCACCCTTTTTCAAAATTGTGTAGCACTTGGAAAAAATTAATGGAAAACTGATATATATTACACTTGTACAAGTTGCTAAATTTGAATCACATGGGTAAAAAGAATTACTATCATAAAGAAGTAACCCCATTAATATTTCTAATGCGAGGTTTGGTGGTAAAGATGGGATGGGACTCCAAATAATTGTGAGATTATAGGGTTTCATAGGATTGTTTTACAGTCGGGGATTTCAAATTTTGAAGGGTAAAAGGTTTTGGTAACTTTGCCTTTAGTGGGGAGGTTTCTGGATATTGTTGTACCAATTTAGAAGGTGAAGGAATAATTCAATAAGATGGGATGGTCATAGCTCAGCTTTTTCTTTTTACTTATCTAGGAGTTATCCTGATGAGGACAAGATCCAAATTAGGGGTTTCTTCTCCCCTTTGGGATCTATACCCAGAGCTAAGGCCTCAGGGTTATTTGTTTGAATGCCCCTCATATATGAGGGGATGGTGTATGATTGGCATGGTAAGTGTGTTAGGGGCGGGGGCTCAAATTCAGACCAGGAAGAAATTTACAAAACAAGTCCATCAAGATTATGCATAATGGATTCTGGATTTTGGAGAATTTTTTATATCGATTGACACGAGGATGAAAAATTGTAATGGTTAAAATTATATCGTTAAATTCTCAGGGCCTAAATTCTCCTTGTAAGAGAGCGATTTTGTTTGACTATATTAAGAGAGAAAAAGCTCAAATTATCTTTTTACAAGAGACACAATGGAGAAGAGAGGACAGTTTAAGATTTGTCCCACAAAGGTTTTCAATAGTAGTATCCGCCTCATTAGAGAAGCAGAGGAAGAGAGGGGTGGCTATTCTGATAAGTGACGATATAGATGCTAAAATAATTTATCAAGAAACAGATGAGGAAACCAGAGTTATAATACTGATAATCAAAATTCAAACAGAAATTTATACTTTAGTAAATGTTTATGCACCTAATAATCCTTCCAATAAGTATTTATGTGATCTTTTAGATAAAGTTGAAAAAATAAAACAGGGTAAACTACTTCTAACGGGGGATTTCAACCGAATTCTGGATGCTAGTTTAGACAGAAAAACATTAAATACTGCCAAATAAAGCTGCAATTTCGCAGGCAGTTCAATTTCAAAAGATACTCAGGAAATATGGATTAATGGATATATGGTGTGTGTTTCACCCAATGGAGAGGGATTTTACATGTTTCTCCAGAACCTATTTTTCATATTCAAGAATTGACTTATTCTTGGGTAATGATGGTTTGGCCAATTGTACTAAAAAAGTTCTTATAGATGAAGTCTCATGGTCCGACCATAATGCTATAATTTTGGAGTTGGACATAGAGAACAATAGAGCTAGAAGAACAAACTGGAGATTAAATTATATCCTTTCTAGAAAAGAAAATAGAGAATATATTGAGGAGATGACAGAAGGGTTTTTTCAGGAAAATGAAGGTGGAGAAGTCTCACTCCCAGTAGTATGGAACGCATATAAATGTGTTACAAGAGGCTATCTAATTAAATTAGGTACAATTGATTAAAAATAAAAGAAGGGGAAATTCCTGATGGATCTCTATGTTGATTACTATAAATTATCTAATGAAAAAAAATGTTATTAACGCAAAATAGTATAAATGAATTATTATTTGAGGAGAAAAATAGAAATTTACAATCCTTAAAGATAAATTGGTACTATAAGAGTAACAGGGCAGATAGGTTGCTCACAAATAAATTGAAAAATAAAAAACAACTGAGGAGGATTCATAAAATTGAGACCGAAAAGGAAACGCTTTTGTGCCCAAAGAAAATTGGGTCAGCCTTTAATGACTATTATAGCCAATTATATAACTTAGAATCCCTCATCAGAATATTTTAAAAACAAAAAAATGCCCAAAATAACTAGAGAACAACTTATGGAAAAAAATAAACCGATAATTTCGGATGACATTAAAGTAGCAATAAATAAGTTACAGATCAAGAAAGCCCCTGGCCCGGACGGTTACTCAAATAAATTCTATAAGATATTCAGAGATACTCTTTCAGTGCTTCTTGCTAGGATATTTAATGAGATAATGGAAAATCGTACATTTCCTAAAGAGATGCTTCAAGCAAATATTGTCCCAATCTTGAAGCCGGACAAAGATCCAGCTAAATTGGCGAATTAATGCCCTATATCTCTCCTCAATGGAGATGTAAAGATCATAGCAGACCACTTAAAAATCTGTATTCCCGCCCTGATACATCAGGACCAGGCCGGATTCATTCCTGGCAGAGCAGCTTCAGGTGGTCTCAGAAGGATATTGGATGTTCAAGATGCTGCATCGAGGAAGAATGTTTCCCTTCTGACCCTGTCATTGGATGCTGAGAAAGCTTTTGACAGGGTCAGATGGGATTTTCTGGGGAATGCATTGAAGTCATATGGCATGGTGGGGGCAGTCTATGACGCCATTATGGCGTTATATACTATACCTTCAGCAAGGACGGTAGGTCCAGGAATAGATGCAGACTGGTTTAATATCACAAATGGCACTAGACAGGGCTGCCCCCTGTCCCCTTTGCTTTATGTTTTAACCATCGAGCCCCTGGCAGAAGATATAAGGCAAAATGGGAAGATTAAGGGACTCAGGTTAAATAAAGTAGAACATAAGATCAACTTATATGCTGACGACGTCATGCTTATGTTGCAGAATCCTAGATCCTCGCTGCCAGAATTGATAAAGATACTAGGTCAGTATAGTGAATACTCAAATTATAAATTAAATACTAATAAGACTACAATAATGACAACTAATATATCTAGTGAAGATAAGTTTTTTTTTATTAAAATATCTTATGATTTTGTCTGGGCAAAGGACAATACTATGTTCCTTGGTATTAAAATACCAAGAAACATGAAAAAATTATAGAGGTTCATTTTCTCCCCCTCATAAAATATACAAATAAGACCTTAAAAGAATGGGCTAGAAGGGAGATTTCCTGGATAGGGCGTATAAACACTATTCGCTCATATATTTTGCCCAAATGGAATTATCTTTTTAGAATGCTACCAATACAAGTCCCAATTCCCTGTTTAAAAATTATACAGTCAGCTTTCTCTAAATTCATTTGGAAGGGGAAAAAACCCAGAATAAGTTTACATTTGTTATCTAAGAAAAAAAAAGATGGGGGTCTTGCTGCCCCAAATATAATAGAATATCACAATGCCGGTATGTTGGCACATGCTGTTAATACTTTAAGTACAGATCAAAAAGATCAAGCCTGGTACCAAATAGAGCAATCATTAGTAGAGACAGACAGTCTGTCTGCCCTATTTTGGGCAACAAGAAAGGAGAAAAATAAGAGCAAACCAGTATGTCCAGGAAATTCGATTATTATTGACAGTATTTTGAGGCACTGGAATAAAATCAAGAAAAACTTTAAAATAGAATACAGACTGTTTCCATTCTTACCCATAGAGGTGATTAAAGGGAATATTGAGGATATTAATATCAGCGGACGGTCACAGAAGGGAATTAAGAATATTCAAGAGATTATAGATAGAAAGGAAATCAAGCCATTCAACCAGCTACAAATAGAGTTCGGGATTGATAACAAGGAGATATTTACATATTTAAGAATCAAGTTTTATTTGGCGAAATTCTTGGATTTCCAGGTTAATAAAAACTCAAGTAATCTTAAAAAGATTCTGGAAAATCATAGAAATAAAGGCCATATTACTAGATGTTATGAGTTCTTAAAGGACCACTATAGTGCCAGGACAACATACTCGTTTTCCTGGCACTATCGTGCCCTGAGGGTGCCCCCACCCTCAGGGACCCCCTTCCGCCAGGCTCTGGGGAGAGGAAGGGGTTAAACTTACCTCTTTCTCCAGCGCTGGGGGGGGAGCTCTCCTCCTCCTTTCCTCCCTCTTCTCCTCCTCTTCGGCTGAATGCGCATGCGAGGCAGGAGCCGCGCGCGCATTCAGCCAGTCCATAGGAAAGGATTCACAATGCTTTCCTATGGACACTGGCGTTTTCTCACTGTGATTTTCACAGTGAGAAGCACGCAAGCGCCTCTAGCGGCTGTCAAGAGACAGCCACTAGAGGCTGGATTAACCCTAACATAAACATAGCAGTTTCTTTGAAACTGCTATGTTTATAAAAAAAAAAAAGGGTTAACCCTAGCTGGACCTGGCACCCAGACCACTTCATTAAGCTGAAGTGGTCTGGGTGCCTATAGTGGTCCTTTAAAGGACTCTCAGAAGCCCTATGTTTGGAAATTTAAGATCAAGTGGGAAAAAGATCTACATATTGAAATTACTGAGCAAGATATGATAAGTGCGATAGTTAAGGTCAATAAATCGGTACATTGTCTGAATATAGTAGAGAATTTTTATAAACTCATAAACAGATGGTATAGGGTCCCAGAAAAATTGGCTAAAATTTATAAAGATCAGAATCATGTTTGTTGGAGATGTGATGATGGGAAAGGAGATTATCTCCATATATGGTGGCAATGTAAATCTTTAAGCAATACATGGAAGAATATCTATCAACAGATTTATAATAACTGCCCTCTATGTCTATTGAAAATAGTTTGTTAAAAATACACATTTTAATGGCAGCTAAGATAGTTCTAGCTAGGCATTGGAAAAGCAATAAAGTGTTAGAGTGGGCTGAAATTAAAAAACAAGTAACATACCAATGTAAAATGGAAATTGGAATAATTCAAGGAAACTCTGTTGGTTTGAGGAAAATTAGTAGGTGGAAAAATATAGTTGACAATTTTATGGCTAATACTGCAGTACTACAATTTACCTCCCCTAATATTCCACAGCACAGATTAGACTGTGTGGCAGAAACATTTGTTTTGGTGTCATCAATTTTGTTAAATGTAAAAATTGAAACAACTGAATTTCGGCCATATGCCGATTAGCCTCTGTTGAATTTTGTTCATTTTGAATTTTGTACACTGATAATATCATTTTCCCACCATTTGATTCACAGATACAGTGAAAATAAGTAGCCTATAAAGGGGAAAATAAGGAGCAGTAAAAAAAAATGTGACAATTGATTTGGAAAACACTCCATTAGATGTAGAATATTTTGTGTATTATTAGCAAGTTTACACCGCAATACAATTTTATATATATTATCTCATTTTTGTAAATGCCCTCATTAAACAAACCATACTTATTTCTACTGAGATTGTTTGGTGGAACATTGAAGAATAAGTAGGCGTACTTAGTTATTATATGTTTATCTGTCAAATAATAAATTCATTGCATATGACATCTCAAACATATTTGACACTTATTTAACAAAAGAAAACAACATAATACAATAAAGTGTTTAATTCCCATACCATTGGGAACTAGTCATATATGCACTTTTTATTTTTTTTTCTCTTATATAAAATAATATTTTTCCTATTCTAGATTATTGTGTACAACATATTTTACACGTAAGCTCACTCAACATTAAACTCCTTTAAATCTAGCACACATGGGGGTCAACACATTGGTTCCACTACTAGCCTATGATGGGTTAGTTAAATATGAGCAGGCATTTTCCACAAATCAAGGAGACTGGAAATTTTGAAACAAAAACCTTGTTCTAACACTGTGAATGTCAGATGACTATGTAATCAAATAAAAATATTTGTTTTGGAAATCTTCAGTGAGCTAATATGTAATATATGGAAGAATGCAGTGTATTTACAATGCAGAGTCACAAACGTCTCCAGTACTTAAAATAAATACCTTGCAAATAAAACTTCCCTTGCACTAATAAATAACTAGTAAATAAGAAAATGCTCTTTAGTTATGTGTTTGTATTTTTATTAAATCTCAAAACTGCATAGGATTGTAAGGCTTTTAAAGGAAATGACACATACCCAGCTTTTCTTTTTCTCTACATCACTCTGTTATTTGGATTTTTGAGTCTATACATTATTTTCTAGATTTGCTGCACACATTTTTTTTTTAACTGTAAATCATGTAAGAGGTGTCTAGGTATGTCTGTGGTTCAGACAGAAACTACATGCTCAGCTAAAAATGGTTTCTGTTTATTTTTAAAAATGTAATTTCTCATTATTTACCAGTCACACCCACAACAGCAAGGGTTGATGACTGCTGATGTGATCAATATTTAAACATAAGATAAAAAAGATAAGCAACAGAAAGAAAACTCCTTATGGATGCTCAAAACATGCATGCAATGACTCTTACTAGGAGAATCAATCTAGCATTTGGTAGTTGAAGGTTGCATGGCTTGATATTTGCTTGGTCTTTGAAAACATTACATAGTTCCTACAATTATTTCAGCCACACAATCATAATGCAAACCTTCTTTTTTTTACCTTACCACAATTTTTTTCACAAGGGTCTGATGAAGGCCATTGGAGATGAATGATGCATGCATTGTTCCATAGTTTTAGTTATGGAAATTTCCATATTAAAAGGATAAACTGTGGCCCTAAAAGAATGCACATGGCTAGCAACAAGAAGAGCACTATGACACATGTTGCCACTTTCAGTAGTGGCATTTTATGACCATTGACAATATTCCTACCTGGTACTACAAGCAGGCAACCTTTAGGATGCTGACACTTTATTGACCTCACAATGTAAAGTATATATGCCACCCACTTATCATTAGTTAAAGCACCATGTCTTATATCAGGGATAGGCAACCTTCGGCACTCCAGATGTTGTGGACTTCATTCCCCTATAATGCTCTTACACCTAGAAAGCTAGCAAAGCATCATGGGAGGTGTAGTCCAAAACATCTGGAGTGCCAAAGGTTGCCTATCCCTGATATAAGACATGGTGCTTCAACTAATGTCTGTCTTATATAAAACACAAAAAAACAGGTTGCGCTGAATACTTAATAATTAATGTGCATTAAGTCCAATAAAACAATTATTTTGAAGATGCTGGCTTGGAATTGTCCAGGCTTCAGTTGGTGAGGAGTATATGTAAAAAAACAGAAAATCACCGATAATAGTGTAGCTAGTCAAATGCTTAGTGTAGGACACACAACAAGGATGTGTGGGATCACACTCACATATCAGAAATTTGTTAGAATTATAGACCATCTCTGAGTGAATTTTCTATTGAAAATTGAAATACAATATACATAAACATAGGTTGTACTACAGCATTGTATACAGAGCCCCAAGACATTAAATACAATGTGAGTATGAATTTTTTCATTACAAAAATATCTTACTGTTCATTTATAGGTTATACATTTTTGGAATTTGTTTTAAATGTCCATATCATTCACTTTGACTTCAACAATTACATCCATCGATGGAAATTATTCTGCTCTTATTATTTATTAGATCTTTATAGAGTGCTCATGACAGCTCTCTGAATAGTGAGCAATATTCTATACCAGCTTTATTAACAGGTGCTTAATAACATTATGGTATGGCGTGTCCTCACTTGTCATATATGTACCTTCAACATTGATCGGAAAACATTCAAGATTCTGTATACATTGTAATATTTTGTTGTACATATCTGTATTATTATCAGGTCATTATACATTTACCACTTTTTTCATGCTGGTACGTCTGCAATACTTTCTCTTTTTTTAAAAGCACAATATTTGTACATTTATAGCTTGAAAATGGCTCACAACAACAAAACTTTTATTTGAGTGATAGGGTCCATTTTTTTTTTATCTGTGCCAACATGTCATTTGATTGACAGATATTGTGTACAAAAAACAGCACTGAACTTGATGTACGATTGCAGAAATGATACACAAACTTGTTGATAGAAGTGCCGAAATGAATAGATAGAATAAGTATATCACAATCATGTTAAAGAATTCAAAATGCTGATTGAAATGTATATTATCACACTTGTTCTCATTTGCACAATGAAACAATAGAAATTAAGCTATGTATAACTTCAAATAACATGTACTGAGTGTACCTTCTGCATTTTAACTATGGATGAATGGATTATGAATCATGCGGATTATAAATAAAATGAAAACAGATGAGAAGGAAACAGATTATTAGAAAACACAATGCCGTGTGCATGTAATTAACACCCAACAGGAAGAAACTTGTTATTTTTAATATTTTCAATATTCACCCACACCATTGCAGAGAATAAATAAAATTACAAATGACTTTTCCATGGATAATAAGTTCCTATGGATAGTTAGTCAATTTGAAAAATTATAGCACACTGTCACCCCACTTACCCTGAAAAATGTGTATTTCATAAAGATAGAATCTTTATGAAATACTCACATTGACTGTGTTGGCATTTCACTGAAATTCCAACCTAGTCAAGGGATATACTGAGACAAAGAAAGGACTGCATTTACTTTATATATTTTTCTGCCTGACACTCCTAGACACTGGGAGGAGCTACCTTTATCTACGCAGTCACCAGTGACAACTGCAGGGATTTGCTCTGTCTATTGAGGATCCTGCAGTCTTTCGGGATCCTCCATAGACCTCACTGCTGTACTTTCACGCCAGCTGAAGAGGACCTGCCGGGTGAAGATGGCAACACCCACAAGAGACAGGTTCAGGTATGTAGAACTCACATGTACCTGCACCCCGTCACAGTCGGAGGTCTTTGTGTCAGTGCCGCTTTAAGGCAAAAGACAAGGAAATGTACAAAATAATACAGTTTTTTCCTTCCAAGCTGGGTAATTGCTTTACACTCCGGAATTGTCTTGACACGAGTTAGTTCTGGGAAACACCCCTGTGTGCAGGATAACTGAGGATCAATCTTCACTCTAGAATCCATGTTCAAAAGAAATATTAATTTATTTAAAAAAAATCTAAACTGCTTGAACACAAAACTCTGGGAAATTGTATAACAAAAGCACAAGGAATAAAAGATACACATTCAAGGTATAGAATGAAAGATACTTTGTAATTATCTCATAAAGAGCAATTACAAAGTATCCCTGTAGGTTTAGTCTAACACAGGAGCTGTCTTAGCTATAGTACCTGGATTGCTGTATTAAGTCTGAAGATCATTACAATATTCTTCAGGGGAGTTAACCTCTATTGGAATCCATATATAATGCAATTAATATCCATTAATTCCAAAGTATTAAAATAATTTGCCTAATATCATGTAGGACCCCCTCATGCTGCCAAAACAGGACTGATGCATGGAGGCATGATCTCCCCAAGATCTCTAATTGTGTCCTGTGGCATCTGGCACCAAAAAATCAGCATCAGATCCTTTAAGTTCTGCAAGTTGTGAATTGGGAGCTTCACAGATGGAATTTGTCGTTTTAGTAAATCCCCCAGATGCTAGTTCAATTGAGAACCTGGGAGTTTATAGACCATGGCAAAACCTCGAATGCTTTGTCATGTTCCTCAAACCATTCCTGAACAATTTTTGCAGTGTAGCAGGGTGCATTATCCTGATGAAAGATGCTTCTGCCATCAGGGAACAGCATAGAAGGGGTGTTTACCTGGTCTGCAACAATCTCTAGGTAGGTGGTACATGTCAAAGTAAAATATACATTTATACCAGGACCCAAGCTTTGCCAGCAAATCATTGGTCAGAGCATAATATTCCCTCTACCAACCTTCCTTCTTCCCATAGTGCATCTTGCTGCCACCATGTGCACCCAGCCATCCACCTGTTCTAAAAGAAAGCATGAAATATTAAACCGAAAAATCTTCTTCTATTGCTTCATGGTCCAGTTCCAATGCTCATGACCCCATTGAAGGCACTTTTCGTGGTGGACAGGGGTCATCACGGGCACTCTGACTGGTCTGCATCTATTCAGCCCCCACGCTGCAAATTGCGATGCTATGTGTGTTCTGACATCTTTCTATCATGGCTAGTATTATGTTTTTAAGAAATTTGATTCTGTTTTGGTCTTCTGTTTGATTGGACCAGAGGGCTAGCCTTAACTCTCACTGTATATCAATGAGCCTTTGGCACCCATGATCCATATACCGGTTCACTAGCTGTCCTTTCTTGCACCACTTTTTGTAGGTACTGACCACTGCAAAACAGGAATACCCAGAAGACTTGCCATTACGGAGATGCTCAGACCCAGTTGTCCAGCCATCACTATTTGGCTGTATTCAAAGTAACTCAGAACTTTTAGTTTACCCATTTTTTCTGCTTCCAACACAAGACATTTAAGAACTGACTATTCACATTCTGCTTAATATACCCCACCCTTTGGCAGGTGCCATTATAACAATAAAATCAATGTTAGTCATTTCATCTGTTAGTGATTTTAATGTTTTGGATGAGTAATGTGGTTATGTGTGAATTCTTATATATGTGTTAGTGTACATATATATGTGATTGAAGTATTGTATTTACTGTGCATGTACATATATGGTATTGTTTAACCATTTCTGACTGTATTAACTCTAGAGTGTGTTATGATGACATACTGTAGGGAAGAGGGACTACCAACACATGGCTCTGCTTTGGGTAAGAACTAGACCAGGTGCGTCTCTGCAGCTTACTAAAACACATTTTCCACTTTCCTACTTTGAACTAAAATAGGATGAATTCACTTTGAAATCACTTTGAATTCCTATCTATTCATATATTTTTTTGATCAACAAGATTGATTGGGTTAGGGGCTAAAGCTTTAAAGGGCATTAAATGTACCTTCTACTAGCACACTGTATTGAAAAAATATTTGAAGGTTAGACAGCATAAATGCAATTAGTGGTGACAACATACATAGTAGTGTGTTTACTACTTATTGTATTATAATGTTACAGTATCTATGTAAGGACTATTTTGGAGCTTTGTTTGAAAACTTGGACTCAGGTACAGACCGGCAGGGTCCTCCAGGAGCCCGTGGCGAGGTTATGTCCGTGACATATCTCCCCCCCCAAGGGAAGAGTAACCAGGTACCAGACCTGCTGCCAGTCTGTATCTGAGTGAGTCGGGAAGTCCACCTAAAACCAAATAGCTGACCTGACAGCCTCCTACTCCATGCTCGGCCCGGTCAGTTGCAGGGTACTGTGCGCGTGATGTCCACCACCCCCGGTCTCTCCCTGGCTCCCATTTATGGAGTTGTCTGGGCTTGTGGGCAGAGGCCACCTGAGCTCTGCCCGCATGCCAGCGCTTCTGCTGGGGTGGCCTGTGGGTAGTCAGGCACCAGAACAAGGGAACAGGTAGGGCAGTGGCCAGCTGTGCTCTGCCCTAAGGCCAGTTCTTCTGCTGGGAGGGTGGCAGTGGAGACCGCCTGACCGATTGACCACCTTCCCTCCCTGGCATTCCTGCCATAGTTTGGGAGGGATGACACCCTCTTCTCCCAGGCTCTCACCATGCTGTTGTGGAGTTGGACCGCCTGTATCCTCCTCCTGAACTGTATCCAGCTGTTGTGGAGCTGGGCCGGCTGCCCAGCATCCCTGTAGGTCTGGTGTAGAGACCTCGGTCCCATCTGCACCATACACTCCAGGTGTCCTGTCTCCAGATAACAGGTACCACCATTTGGGAGTAGGGCCGGGTGTCCCCACTCCCATGAGCTCCCACCATAGTTGGGGAAAGGGACCAGCTGTCTCTTCTCCCGGTATCTCCGGCTGCCACTAGGGAGAGGGACCGTTTGTCTCCACTCCCTGCAGGATACACTGGTGCTGACCGACTACAACTGTTTCTGCTGAGAGGCCACTGCAACACTCCATATGCTGGAGTTCTCCGCCTACAGTCTCTGACCTCAACATGGCTAACTGAAGCTCGTATTTCCTCCTGTCTTATAAGACCACAACCATGTGGATTTTGAGTGCCCTGATAATCTCCACTGGCACATCAGAGTTAAAAAAGGACAGTCGTAGTTGCATTGCATGCCGGAACTCCTCATCCACGTATGGGGACGCTGCCCGGGGCTAGCTAGCTCCATCCCGTTGAGTTCCTCTGCTGACAGGGATGCTGCATGGATGCTAGTGCTATCCTCCTATTGTAATCCATATGGTGTCTCCAGAATGCTTCTCCACTCCACTAGGAAGCCCTTCTGCTGCTGCCACCAGATATGGCAGACCCCCTGGTACCCCAACTGGGTACCTCTGCCAATTCATGCTTCCTAGTAATCACGAGTACCATAAGCATTGCACCAGGACACCATAAGCACCTCCAGCCCCTAGCCACTGCAGCTTGGCTGGGGTCTTGCCATCTCCGCCCACCCTGGACCCAAGTCCTGGATCCAGCTTCCAGTGGGTAGACCTTTCATCCAGAGAATATAGCAGATATAGCACATGAGCCGAGGCTTAATACTGGGAGTAGACTGTTTAATCCAAGCAAGCACTCACAATTTATACACACATTTTAACCCCAACAGCCTCATTTACTATCCAATAGGGTACATAGAGCACTATAGTACAAGGAAGGGTGGGGTCAGACAGCAGCAAGGGCTGTGGGAAATTGTGGAGGGAGAAAGCAGCTAGCTTAAACTGGTCTGGCAGTGTCCCTGGAACAATGCCCTGCTGGGGAAACAATAGGACAGGAAAAGGAGGGATGGGTAGAGGTACAGACAAGCAGTACATTCAACATACTCCTCCTCTGTGCCTGAGAGATAATTGAATCAGGAACTGTACAAACTCATCTCATTATCTCCAGGTACAGAAAAACATACAATTTACAAACACCCCAAAAGTGCCCAAAATCAATGGAAACCCCACTAGAGTCACATGCCTTGGATAGCCCCGATCTGGGTGACCAACATATCCAAAAATCACCCAGATCGGTTCAGGGGTTAGGTTTATCCATGGAAGTCACTTTTTAACATGTCTTTTTACATGGCCCATAGTCTTTGGGCAGGTGGCTAGCCAGCAGGCCCCTCCAGGAACACGTAGCAGAGGCATCTTTACCACGCTCAGTATGTAAAAATATAATTATACTGCCATAATAGATTTCTACATGTATCACACGTTGACTTTTGTACTGGATACATTGCTTGAATTATTAGCAATATGAGCATTTCCTTCATTGTCAAGTGTTAAGAAACCTATTGTTCTTTTTACCTTAATTTCCTGGAGCACTTTCATAAGATATGCTATGAGTAAATGCTGATTACATTATATCTATGGTGATACTGTGTTCAAGCCTACATGTAAAACCTGGAAGTTTAAAGAAGTATGCAAGACTCATATACCTGTGATGTAGCAACCATGAGGCAAACATAATTCTCACATGATCTCATCTGAGATTTTGAGAGTTTTCACATCTATTTGTAAATTTGAACACATAAGACAAGAACTCTAGTTGCTAACTTCAGAACCAAAAACAGATATAGAGAAATATGCATAGCATTCTGGTACCCTATCAAAGCAAAAACATCATAATAAAAAATGAAATTTCCCACAAAAATAAATGCCACAATCAGTTAGAAAGGTGCTTGGTCTCCAAAACGTTTCAGTAACTGATGCTTTACTCATAAATGAGGCTACACTATGTTGCTTTGTTTTTATGTACTCTTGGTTCCATTTTGCTTTACTCTCACATCTCATAGATTTGATTCTTTGCAAACCATTCAATCCACTAAGTAATTTGTCCTGAAAATTAAGTTGAATAAATACTGATTAATTAATTATTAGTAAAGATTTAAGCAATGATTAATGTGTTAATTTGACCTATATTATTACATAATAGATGTCAGTTAGGGGTATATACCATTAAAACAGCTTTCAAATGCATTTTAATTATATGCAAAATTTTGTTGCATCCCAGAAATTACATGAAACATGTATAGCACATCTACTTTTTTTGTTTTATAAGTGTAATGTGATTTACAACTGCTTTAATCTTGTGGGTTAGCTTAAAGGGCCCCAACACCTCAGTGCACCAACTGGTACCCATCAGCCTTTAGTGTGAAGCCTGAGGGTGCGTCAGCAGGTGGTTTGAGAGGGTGCTTAGCCTGGCTAGACAGATTTTGGTGTGTGCTTAGTAAGACACTATATTACTAGCCTTACTTTTGTCTTACTTTAACTTTTTATACATGTTCATACGGTTTTACAGCTACTACTGTGGATGGTAGTAATATTTTCAGAAAGAGGTAACTGAGGATGAGGGTCACAGGAAGACTGTTACGTCAATGCCATGTGATCGCTGTGTAACTCTTTATTGCTGTAAGTGAAAGATACAATGTCCTGCGACAGGGGGAGAGGATACTCCTTACCACTATTCAATTACACAGGACTAAAGGGAATCTCGAGGGTCGGGCAGCCATTTTCAGCTGACAGCACACATAGGATTCACACTGCTCCACAGCTCTGTCACTGGATCATGGTGCAGCAGGTATCACATACTGGATTCACACTGCTCCACAGATCTGTCACCAGATCAGGGTGCAGCTGGCAGCTCACACTGGACTCACACTGCTCCACAGCTCTGTCACTGGATCAGAGTGCAGCAGGTATCACATACTGGATTCACACTGCTCCACAGCTCTGTCACTGGATCAGGGTGCAGCAGGTATCACATACTGGATTCACGCTGCTCCACAGCTCTGTCACTGGATCAGGGTGTAGCAGGTATAACATACTGGATTCACTCTGCTCCACAGCTCTGTCACTGGATCAGAGTGCAGCAGGTATCACATACTGGATTCACACTGCTCCACAGCTCTGTCACTGGATCAGGGTGCAGCAGGTATCACATACTGGATTCACACTGCTCCACAGCTTTGTCTCTGGATCAGGGTGTAGCAGGTATCACATACTGGATTCACTCTGCTCCACAGCTCTGTCACCGGATCAGGGTGCAACAGGTATCACATACTGGATTCACTCTGCTCCACAGCTTTGTCACTGAATCAGGGTGCAGCAGGTATCACATACTGGATACACTCTACTCCACAGCTCTTTCACTGGATCAGGGTGCAGCAGGTATCACATACTGGATTCACTCTGCTCCACAGCTCTGTCACTGGATCATGGTGCAGCAGGTATCACATACTGGATTCACACTGCTCCACAGCTCATTCACTGGATCAGGTTGAAGCAGGTATCACATACTGGATTAACTCTACTCCACAGCTCTGCCACTGGATCAGGGTGCAGCAGGTATCACATACTGGATTCACACTGCTCCACAACTTTGTCACTGGATCAGGTTGAAGCAGGAATCACATACTGGATTCACTCTGCTCCACAGCTCTGTCACTGGATCAAGGTGCAGCTGGCAGCTCACACTGGAGTCACTGTGCTCCACAGCTCTGTCACTGGATCAAGGTGTAGCAGATATCACATACTGGATTCACTCTGCTCCACAGCTTTTCCACTGGGTCAGGGTGTAGCAGGTATCACATACTGGATTCACTCTGTTTCACAGCTCTGCCACTGGATCAGGGTGCAGCAGGTATCACATACTGAATTCACTCTGCTCCACAGCTCTGTCACTGGATCAGGGTGCAGCAGGTATCACAAACTGGATTCACTCTGCTCCACAGCTCTGTCACTGGATCCAGGTGCAGCAGGTATCGCATACTGGATTCACTCTGCTCCACAGCTCTGTCACCGGATCAGGGTGCAGCAGGTATCACATACTGGATTCACTCTGCTCCACAGCTCTGTCACCGGATCAGGGTGCAGCTGGTATCACATATTGGATTCACTCTGCTCCACAGCTCCGTCACTGGATTCAGGTGCAGCAGGTATCACATACTGGATTCACTCTGCTCCACAGCTCTGTCACTGGATCAGGGTGCAGCAGGTATCACATACTGGATTCACACTGCTCCACAGCTCTGTCACTGGATCAGGGTGCAGCAGGTATCACATACTGGATTCACACTGCTCCACAGCTCTGTCACTGGATCAGGGTGTAGCAGGTATAACATACTGGATTCACTCTGCTCCACAGCTCTGTCACTGGATCAGAGTGCAGCAGGTATCACATACTGGATTCACACTGCTCCACAGCTCTGTCACTGGATCAGGGTGCAGCAGGTATCACATACTGGATTCACACTGCTCCACAGCTTTGTCTCTGGATCAGGGTGTAGCAGGTATCACATACTGGATTCACTCTGCTCCACAGCTCTGTCACCGGATCAGGGTGCAGCAGGTATCACATACTGGATTCACTCTGCTCCACAGCTTTGTCACTGAATCAGGGTGCAGCAGGTATCACATACTGGATACACTCTACTCCACAGCTCTTTCACTGGATCAGGGTGCAGCAGGTATCACATACTGGATTCACTCTGCTCCACAGCTCTGTCACTGGATCATGGTGCAGAAGGTATCACATATTGGATTCACACTGCTCCACAGCTCATTCACTGGATCAGGTTGAAGCAGGTATCACATACTGGATTAACTCTGCTCCACAGCTCTGCCACTGGATCAGGGTGCAGCAGGTATCACATACTGGATTCACACTGCTCCACAACTTTGTCACTGGATCAGGTTGAAGCAGGAATCACATACTGGATTCACTCTGCTCCACAGCTCTGTCACTGGATCAAGGTGCAGCTGGCAGCTCACACTGGAGTCACTGTGCTCCACACCTCTGTCACTGGATCAAGGTGTAGCAGATATCACATACTGGATTCACTCTGCTCCACAGCTTTTCCACTGGGTCAGGGTGTAGCAGGTATCACATACTGGATTCACTCTGTTTCACAGCTCTGCCACTGGATCAGGGTGCAGCAGGTATCACATACTGAATTCACTCTGCTCCACAGCTCTGTCACTGGATCAGGGTGCAGCAGGTATCACATGCTGGATTCACTCTGCTCCACAGCTCTGTCACTGGATCAGGGTGCAGCAGGTATCACATACTGGATTCACTCTGCTCCACAGCTCTGTCACCAAATCAGGGTGCAGTAGGTATCACATACCGGATTCACTCTGCTCCACAGCTCTGTCACCGGATAAGGGTGTAGCAGGTATCACATACCGGATTCACTCTGCTCCACAGCTCTGTCACCGGATCAGGGTGCAGCAGGTATCACATACTGGATTCACTCTGCTCCACAGCTCTGTCACTGGATCAGGGTGTAGCAGGTATCACATACTGGATTCACTCTGCTCCACAGCTCTGTCGCTGGATCAAGGTGTAGCAGGTATTACATACTGGATTTACACTGCTCCACAGCTCTGTCACTGGATCAGGGTGCAGCAGGTATCACATATTGGATTCACACTGCTCCACAGCTCTGTCACTGGATCAGGGTGCAGCAGGTATCACATACTGGATTCACACTGCTCTACAGCTTTGTCACTGGATCAGGTTGAAGCGGGTATCACATACTGGAATCACTCTGCTCCACAGCTCTGCCACTGGATTAGGGTGCCGCAGGTATCACATACTGGATTCACACTGCTCCACAGCTCTGTCACTGGATCAGGGTGCAGCAAGTACCACATACTGGATTCACTCTCTTCCACAGCTCTGCCACTGGATCAGGGTGCAGCAGGTATCACATACTGGATTCACTCTGCTCCACAGCTTTGTCACTGAATCAGGGTGCAGCAGGTATCACATACTGGATTCATTTTGCTCCACAGCTTTGTCACTGGATCAAGGTGCAGCTGGCAGCTCACACTGGAGTCACTGTGCTCCACAGCTCTGTCACTGGATCAAGGTGTAGCAGGTATCACATACTGGATTCACCCTGCTCCACAGCTCTTCCACTGGATCAGGGTGTAGCAGGTATCACATACTGGATTCACTCTGCTCCACAGCTCTGCCACTGGATCAGGGTGCAGCAGGTATCACATACTGAATTCAGTCTGTTCCATAGCTCTGTCACTGGATCACGGTGCAGCAGGTATCACATACTGGATTCACTCTGCTCCACAGCTCTGTCACCGGATCAGGGTGCAGCAGGTATCACATACTGGATTCACTCTGCTCCACAGCTCTGTCACTGGATCAAGGTGCAGCAGGTATCGCATACCGGATTCACTCTGCTCCACAGCTCTGTCACCGGATAAGGGTGCAGCAGGTATCACATACTGGATTCACTCTGCACAGCTCTGTCACCGGATCAGGGTGCAGCAGGTATCACATACTGGATTCACTCTGCTCCACAGCTCTGTCACTGGATCCAGGTGCAGCAGGTATCACATACTGGATTCACTCTGCTCCACACCTCCGTCACTGGATTCAGGTGCAGCAGGTATCACATACTGGATTCACTCTGCTCCACAGCTTTGTCACTGGATCAAGGTGCAGCTTGCAGCTCACACTGGAGTCACTGTGCTCCACAGCTCTGTCACTGGATCAAGGTGGAGCAGGTATCACATACTGGATTCACCCTGCTCCACAGCTCTGTCACCAGATCAGGGTGCAGCAGGTATCACCTACTGGATTCACTCTGCTCCACAGCTCTGTCACTGGATCCAGGTGCAGCAGGTATCGCATACCGGATTCACTCTGCTCCACAGCTCTGTCACCGGATAAGGGTGCAGCAGGTATCACATACTGGATTCACTCTGTTGCACAGCTCTGTCACCGGATCAGGGTGCAGCAGGTATCACAAACTGGATTCACTCTGCTCCACAGCTCTGTCACTGGATCCAGGTGCAGCAGGTATCGCATACTGGATTCACTCTGCTCCACAGCTCTGTCACCGGATCAGGGTGCAGCAGGTATCACATACTGGATTCACTCTGCTCCACAGCTCTGTCACCGGATCAGGGTGCAGCTGGTATCACATATTGGATTCACTCTGCTCCACAGCTCCGTCACTGGATTCAGGTGCAGCAGGTATCACATACTGGATTCACTCTGCTCCACAGCTCTGTCACTGGATCAGGGTGCAGCAGGTATCACATACTGGATTCACTCTGCTCCACAGCTCTGTCACCGGATCAGGGTGCAGCAGGTATCGCATACTGGATTCACTCTGCTCCACAGCTCTGTCACTGGATCCAGGTGCAGCAGGTATCGCATACTGGATTCACTCTGCTCCACAGCTCTGTCACCGGATCAGGGTGCAGCAGGTATCACATACTGGATTCACTCTGCTCCACAGCTCTGTCACCGGATCAGGGTGCAGCTGGTATCACATACTGGATTCACTCTGCTCCACAGCTCTGTCACTGGATCAGGGTGCAGCAGGTATCACATACTGGATTCACTCTGCTCCACAGCTCTGTCACTGGATCAGGGTGCAGCAGGTATCACATACTGGATTCACTCTGCTCCACAGCTCTGTCACCGGATCAGGGTGCAGCAGGTATCACATACTGGATTCACTCTGCTCCACAGCTCTGTCACCGGATCAGGGTGCAGCTGGCAGCTCACACTGGAGTCACTGTGCTCCACAGCTTTTTTACGTTATTAAAAAAAAATTGAATTAGCACACATTGTGATATTTTTAAGCCAAGAGTTGTGTAGAATTGGCAAGAAAATTATGAATATTAGAACGAAATCTCCAAAATTTTGAAAAAAGCTTAGTACTCTTTCTAGTGTTTTAATTCCCATCTATTCATTTTTTTCATGTTATTTATTATATTTCTTCAAAATAGTGTATATATAGAAGTTGTGTCCAGTTATTACTAATAAGAACTATAATCAAATTATCTTAAATTGTATCACTATTGTATTGTTAAAATAAGTGGTTTTATACTAGTGGTAATCTCATGAGATTTGACTCCATCTCTTTGGGAGTTGGATCTCTAATTGGTTTGTTAGTTGAAATTTATCAGGGTCATGCACCTTAATGGTTACCCATACAGTCCCCTTTTCTTGCAATATGGTTTGGTTTTTGTATATAACACACAGCATTTTTTTTCTCTAAATCTAGAAAATAGGTGGTTTGAAGAATATTTCCAATTTAGCTATTCTGACTTTACATTTTCAGTTTCCCACTATTCTTAGTTTAGTAATTACATTTTGTTTTTGCTTCTGTGGAACCCATACTCAAGGGAGGCGTAGCACAGGTCACCACTTTAGGGGTGACCGGCAGGAAGGAAGGGCAGAGCTAAAAGTGTTTCTTCCTGTCAGTCACTACATGTAGTGTGGCTCTGCGGACCACAGTAGAGGATTGTCTGCAATCTCTATTCGGTTTGACAGTAAATGTTCACCAGGAGCAACAACAGCTTCCTGTCATACAGAAGAGCCTCTACCACACGTCAATATAGAGGTAAACAGGAGGGAAACACACAAAAGGGGAATGTGAGAAAGATACACATAAAGGGGGCTGAGGGAAGAGACATACAAAATGGGCTGTGGGAGAAGAGACAAATAAAAAAAGCCTGTGGGAGGGAGAAAAAGATACACTGAGGGGCTGGGGAAGGGGAGAAAGAGACACAGAAAGTGGGATGCAGTGAGAAAGAGGCACACCGATGGGGCTGAGGGAGCAGATAGACAAATCCTGCTGAGGGAAAGAGACATACAAAAGGGTCTGTGGAGGGAAAAACAGATACACATGGAGGCTGGGGAACAGGTTAAAGAGCCACACAGAGGGATTAGGAGGATAGAGACACAGAGGGTGGTGGTGGTAGGTGGGGAAGGTGGATACACACAGTGTCTGGGGAACCAGTCAAGCTAGAGGAACTGTCTTCACTAAAGTTGTATTGAAAAATGAAATCATACGTAGTAAAGGTACAAACCTTCCACTTAGAAAATGGCTTCCATCCCTCCATGCAGAAGAGTAATGAGATCTGATTTTTTTCATAATGCCTTTGAAGCTTTCATGACCATACAATATGTGGAATCACAAATAATACACAGTACAAGAGTATGCTTTTATCTGTTGAATTGAATCTATAAATCAAACAACTTTGACGATGTTTCTGCATTAACACTGTTATCTTGGCTTTTTAATATTTATTTATTTATTTAAAGAAAAATATATACTTATTTCTATGTGCCCCGAAGGTCTCACTTCTGTTTTCAATTTAAATGGAAGAAGGTTCACGTTTGGCACTGTGAATCTTATTTTTCTTTTCCAGAAGACTGATAGCAAGAATTTTTAAGAAAACAAGACCCTAGTTAAGACAAATATATAAAAGACCAATACTGCTTTAGTGTACATTTGAACAACCGCACGTATGATGATACCTTTCATTTATGATTTTTCCACTTGATTTATAAGATCCCATGTTAGTGTCAGTTTCCCTATGGATTTATTTCATAAAACATATATTTGAATTTATTTATGTCACACATTAATGTTTTCTGTATTCTGTTCAATTTAGCAAAGTATTAAAAACTAACTACCGGTACTAACAAATTATAACCTTGGTGTGAAAACATTTGACTTATACAGGTAGGAACATTTTTCAAGAGTTATTTACTAAAGTAATAGTTGGACGTGAATTTAGAATTTAAGGCCAGAGTTGCTAAACTGAGAGCATCGCTCAGCTGGAAAACTTTTCCAGATCAGTTATTTTAAATTTTATATTCACTTAGAATTTTTACTTCTTAAAATGAATTCTGAAAGGTCTGCCAACTTTGGGTGGCACCAGTGACATGATTTGTATTACTGGACCACCACCTCTTACTCAAGCGCCCCAATTCATGGGATGCCTTTGTTGGGGGAATATGAGTAAAAGAATTAAGAGGCCAACTTTCAGTCACACAGAGCATCCCACTGAAGGCATAAAATGCAGGGAGCACAGTCCTCTCTACTTTGTTCTAATGTCCTCAGTGTGAACGTGTCTAATGATGCACTAGCCCTTCACTTTTGGGGACAGATCTGTGGCGTCCCCAAAGAGGGGACACCAGTAAACAAATGCGGTATAGCAGGACAGGACCCTGCTATAGGACCCTAAAATCAGGATTGTTTGGCGATGATCATGCATTCCAGACTTGAAACAGTCATTGCCTGCAAAGCATTCTCGAGAAAGTATTTAAAATTAACAGCTTATTTATGATTATGTTAATTTGTCCAATTACATTTGAGCCCCTTAAATAAGGGGACTGTGTATGAAAATGGTTGCAGTTCCTAAAAGTTTCATACGATATTTTTGTTCTACCCCTTGAATTAAAACTTAAGTCTGCACTTCAATTGCATATCAGTTGTTCCATTTCAAAACCATTGTGGTGGCGTACAGAGCCAAATTATGAAAATTGTCCAAATATTTCTGGACCTAACTATATTGCGTTTAAAAATATATATATATTTGAAATCTCACAGAATGTTTTTTTTTTACATAATGGGGACTTGTTTACAGTATATTACATGTGAAATGCATTTATTACAGATATTGTTTGACTGCAAAACTCGAAATAGGTAAGATACTTTATGTCAAATGCACAAATACCACACAATAATAAATAGTGACAATAATTAAAATTGACAATAAATGCTGGTGCACTGGATTCCAGAAGGTTTTTCTGTTTGTTTGCTAATTCTAAGTTCTATTGAGTTTTTTTACGTTTGTGGTTATGTCTCGATCACATGATTCATGACAGGAATGTAGCTTAGAACTCTTGCAATGTAAGCAGCTGCAGATTCTTCAAATATTTTAGTACATGTGATCTCAAAGCTTGCTATAAACTTATTACTAAAAATACAATAAGTAACTTGAAGGCATTAGTAATTAAACCTTTAAAATATGAATACTATGCCTATACATTGTGAATATATCTGTATAACATCAGCCAGTGCACCATTTGGAAACTGAATGGGTAAATGACTGAAAATACACAGCATTAAGACATTCAGGGTGGATGGACCGAGGATGTAAGATAAATGTGTACCTGTTGTAATTAAGTGCACTTGTTGATTATCTAACCTTCAATTAAACTCTGTACCATTAGGCCAACTTCAGAAGTTTGTCTGGTAGCACATGGCTCATCTCAAGACCTCAGTGGGAATATCCACAATATTTAATTTAATACCCTTTTTATGATGTGATTAGAAAAAAGTTTTACAAAATATGATAGCTAAAATATAAACAATACATCTATTTTTTAATACATCTTGTTTGTTTTTGACAAAGTTTGATATCATCGTCGTGGTACGTTTCACTGTTTTTAAACACTAGTATTTGTGTTCAGCGAAGTCTCCTAAGTAAAACAGTACCCCCCCATGTACAGGTTTTATGGTGTCCTGGAAAGTTACAGGGTTAAATATAGGGATTGCAGGCCAAATTCTCTGGACTTTCTGCCTGGGTTGTCAGGCAGGTCCCTCAAATTGTAATTCATATAATGACTTGATTATGTAAAAATATTATATAGCTATATTTGTAGAATTTAAATAAATATGTATATAAATAGATAGATAGATAAATATATGTATTTATAACATTATTCTAAATGTATTTTAAATGAAACCAAGAGGGCAGCCCTCACCTGAACATGCATGCATTAAAGGGAGCTGCTTGGGGCCAAAATATACAAAATATACAATCCAGCGCACTCGCTTATTCACTAAACAATGATTTCAAATCTTAGAGATTGTAATCTTTTTATTTAAAAACCTTACCTAGGCAAAAAATAATGGGGGGTTTAGTTACATTATATGATCATATATTGCATAAGCCTAACACAACAGGGTACATTGATGTTGTGGCAGGCTTATGCAATATATGATCATATAAATATATACAAGATGGAGCATCTCACATGTAGGTCTGAAAACAGTTATTTATACCTATACTGAAACCTGTGACGACAATCAAAGAGTGGGAATTATCCCAACAAACAGAGGATAGAGCGGGACCCTAAAAATCCCACAAAGCTGAAAGTTTGAGCCCAACACATATGGGCTCTACACTTGTGAGTGTACCTCTATACATTTTTTGCACTCCAATATATATTACAGACAGTATTACACTATTTTTTGCTCTCTTGTATCTCATTCTAGGACTGTATCTACCAAAGAATTGTTTTCAGACCCACATGTAAGATACTCCACCTTGTATATATTTATAATTTCAATAGTTTGTGATGTTTAAGGGGAACCCACTTAGGTGTTAGAGTACCACTCATTGTTGGAACACTCACTCGGATTTTGCACATTTTATTTTGAAATATATGATCATATAATGTGACGTCCTTAATGACCGTTTTTATTTTTTGGATGTACCATGGATGTTTAGTATGTCCGTGGTCATTCAGAGGTTAAGGACCGCGGACATACTAGGCACATCCGACAAAAAACGGTCCTTAAACACCATGGACGTACGCATGTCCTCGGCAAATATGAGCGCTGGAAGCGATTGTGATCGCTTCCAGTCGCTCTAAGGGTATTGCAGTGATGCCTCAATGTATAATATTTATATATATCTTGTATATATAATGTCATACTAAGTATATTTTTATATTATAAACAGATATTAATATAAAAATACACTTATAATTAAATTACACACGTATATATATATAACTATGTACATATATAACTATGTATATATATATATATTGTGTGTGTGTGTATATATATATATATATATAACATCCAACAAGAAAAGGCTGCTCTCCGGACTTAAAATCAAAAGTTTTATTGAAAAAATTTAAAAATGATGACCAACGTTTCGGTCCCCGATCGGGACCTTCCTCAGGGTCAGAGACAACAGGACAACAACAAACGGTGTACAAAATGACAATATATACCATTACATTAAGTGAAATAACTCACCCAGGTGTTCTATTCTCGTTTCCCGCCGGCACCCAGTGAATTTCCGGGTATGCGCGCGCACGTCAATACGTGCTCCGCCTCCTCATCATACTACGATACGTGCTGACGTACTCCCGGTCACATAGACCGGTCTCCTTAGCAACCGTATATACAAAGACCCCTCTTACAACAAGAGGAGTCTGTACCAGAATAGAGAATAGGATAAGTAGTATTAGTGCCATATACAAGTAGTCTAAGTGCCTTTCTGAAACAAATCTTGTGATAGGCTCATTATATATCATATACCCCTAACCACAATAACACCTAGTGAACCTAGGTAAGTGACACCTCATCAAGGTGATAATAGTACCACTAAAATTTATCCAGAAAGTGCATGAGCCCATTATAGTTAAGTGTGAAATTACACTTATTAATAGTGAATCAAAAAAGTTCATATCTCATAAAAAATTTAAAGTGATAGCATGCAAGTAATAAAGTGCATAATAAGTGTTCATAAGCAACATATGTGTAATCAAACATATCATACATATAAAAACAATTTGGCATAATTATAGACACACTTCCATATCCCTGAGAAATTCATTAAACATAAAAATATTTAAAAACAATAATGACAAGCTGGTTAGACCTATATAAAAGAATGATACGTGATACTCTCATTGAGACCCATGGGAGACATTGTATTTAGTTGGTGTATCCAAAAAGCCTCTTTCTGAAGCAACATTTTCCCCCTATTACCCCCCCTGCGGGGTAGGGGTATATGATCAATACCCACAAATTTAAGGGATGCTAAAGGATGCTTTTTATCAAGGAAGTGCCGAGCAACTGGCTTATCAGACTGGCCATCCCTGTACGCTAATCTTATACTCGAGCGGTGGCCCCTAATCCTCTCACACAAAGGTGTTTCTGTCTTTCCTACATAATAGAGGCCACACGGACACACTAATTTATATACAACAAAGGGGGTTTTGCAAGTAATAGTGTGTCTTATATCGTATGTTTTATTAGTATGTGGGTGATTAAATTTCTTTGCTGGAATCATATGTCCACAAGTGATACACCCCAAACATCGTATGCTTCCCCGTATGTTGTGCTTGACTGTTTTAGAATAACTCTCCACAGGGTCTGTGCGCACTAGCATATCCTTAAGACTCTTGTTTCTCCTGTAGCAAATTAATGGAGTCTCTTTAAAAATCTTTGGCAGGGTGTCATCCGTAGCAATCATTTTCCAATTGTCTTTAACAATTGTTGAAATCAAATTAGAAGAATTATGAAACGTCATCGGGAATACACAACAGGGTACATTGATGTTGTGGCAGGCTTATGCAATATATGTTCATATAAATATATACAAGATGGAGCATCTCACATGTAGGTCTGAAAACAATTATTTATACCTATACTGAAACCTGTGACTACAATCAAAGAGTGGGAATTATCCCAACAAACAGAGGATAGAGCGGGACCCTAAAAATCCCACAAAGCTGAAAGTTTGAGCCCAACACATATGGGCTCTACACTTGTGAGTGTACCTCTATACATTTTTTGCACTCCAATATATATTACAGACAGTATTACACTATTTTTTGCTCTCTTGTATCTCATTCTAGGACTGTATCTACCAAAGAATTGTTTTCAGACCCACATGTAAGATACTCCACCTTGTATATATTTATAATTTCAATAGTTTGTGATGTTTAAGGGGAACCCACTTAGGTGTTAGAGTACCACTCATTGTTGGAACACTCACTGGGATTTTGCACATTTTATTTTGAAATATATGATCATATAATGTGACGTCCTTAATGACCGTTTTTTTTTTTTGGATGTACCATGGATGTTTAGTATGTCCGTGGTCATTCAGAGGTTAAGGACCGCGGACATACTAGGTACATCCGACAAAAAACGGTCCTTAAACACCATGGACGTACGCATGTCCTCGGCAAATATGAGCGCTGGAAGCGATTGTGATCGCTTCCAGTCGCTCTAAGGGTATTGCAGTGATGCCTCAATGTATAATATTTATATATATCTTGTATATATAATGTCATACTAAGTATATTTTTATATTATAAACAGATATTAATATAAAAATACACTTATAATTAAATTACACACGTATATATATATAACTATGTACATATATAACTATGTATATATATATATTGTGTGTGTGTGTATATATATATATATATATATATATATTTATTATAAAATATAAATAATAAGTAAATAAAAATAAATAAAAAAATGCAATTTAATTTTATTCTAACTGTATTTTGATAATAATATATCTACATGTTTATATCAAAATACACTTAGAATGAAATTATATATATATATATAAATAATAATATGACATATATTTATATATTCATATACATAATTACCTAAATAATTTCATAAATATACACGTAGACTTCAAATATATAAATATGTATATATATTTAAATTCTATGTGCATATTTATGTTTTATTTTCACATAATTAAGTAATTTTATTGATTGCAATTTGAGGGACCTGCCTGACAACCCAGGCCAAAGGTCCAGAGAATTTAATTTGCTAGCACTGTATTTAACCTTATAACTTTCCATGACACCCTAAAACCTGTACATGTGGGTACTGTTTTACTCGGGACACTTCACTGAACACAAGTATTAGTGTTTCAAACTTTAAAACATATCACAGCAATGATATTGTCAGTGAAAGTGATGTTTTTTGCATTTTTCACACACAAACGTCACTTTTACTGATGATATTGTTGTGCTACATTTTACTGTTGTGAAACACTAATATTTGTGTTCAGCAAAGTCTCCCGAGTATAACAATACTCCCATTTACAGGCAGGGATGTATCTATACAAACACAAAAATAAAGCACCGCGCTTACAGCAGCAGTGGCTTAGTATCCAACAGCTTAAAATATATAGTAAAAATAAAGAAACGTTACCTGCGCTCTGGCCTAAATCCCCATGTGCATTTAAACAAAAATGGAGGCTCTTTAGTTTTATTCTAATGGCCATTTGAATATATAAGCTCACCAGCCACGTCAAGGCAAGCCTCAATAGGTGAGTTCCTACACTAGCCATTAGATATGCTGATATCAGCCAAGAGTCTCCAATGAGACAGGAAGGGGTATTTTATAAACCCTTTAACATTTAATCCTTTATAGGGCTTCTGCACATACAATAAACTTTGCTGATATCAGACAAAGTGAGACAGAAAGGGGTGTTTTACCAGCAAGGTGATTTGTATGTTATAGCCCTATTCAGGGTAAAGTATGTAGGGGTTTATAAAACACCCTTTCATGTCTCATTAGAGACATCCATACTTTGTCTGATACCAGCAAAGTTTATTGAATGTTTAAAAGCCCTATAAAGGGTTAAATGTTAAAGGGTTTATAAAACACCCCTTTCTGTCTCACTTTGTCTGATATCAGCAAAGTTTATTGTATGTGCAGAAGCCCTATAAAGGGTTAAATGTTAAAGGGTTTATAAAATACCCCTTCCTGTCTCATTGGAGACTCTTGGCTGATATCAGCATATCTAATGGCTAGTGTAGGAACTCACCTATTGAGGCTTGCCTTGACGTGGCTGGTGAGCTTATATATTCAAATGGCCATTAGAATAAAACTAAAGAGCCTCCATTTTTGTTTAAATGCACATGGGGATTTAGGCCAGAGCGCAGGTAACGTTTTCTTTGTTTTTACTATGTATTTTAAGCTGTTGGATACTAAGCCACTGCTGCTGTAAGCGCGGTGCTTTATCTTTGTGTTTGTATATGAATTTTGTATCACTCAGCTATGTTACATTGCTGCCAGCCTTCCCACGTTTGTCTTATTAAGACTTTATAAGTATGTAGGGGCAGCACCCCTTCCTGTCTCATCAGAGAAATTTGCCTTTTAGCTGATACCAGCAAGGTGATTTGTATGTTATAGCCCTATTCAGGGTAAAGTATGTAGGGGTTTATAAAACACCCTTTCATGTCTCATTAGAGACGTCTATACTTTGTCTGATACCAGCAAAGTTTATTGAATGTTTAGAAGCCCTATAAAGGGTTAAATGTTAAAGGGTTTATAAAACACCCCTTTCTGTCTCACTTTGTCTGATATCAGCAAAGTTTATTGTATGTGCAGAAGCCCTATAAAGGGTTAAATGTTAAAGGGTTTATAAAATACCCCTTCCTGTCTCATTGGAGACTCTTGGCTGATATCAGCATATCTAATGGCTAGTCTAGGAACTCACCTATTGAGGCTTGCCTTGACGTGGCTGGTGAGCTTATATATTCAAATGGCCATTAGAATAAAACTAAAGAGCCTCCATTTTTGTTTAAATGCACATGGGGATTTAGGCCAGAGCGCAGGTAACATTTTCTTTGTTTTTACTAGGGATGTATCTATTGCGAGGCAAACAAGGCATTTGCCTTGGGCGGCAATATCCAGGGGGTGGCAAAAAACGCCGTCCCCATATGCCCAGGCTAATGCATTGTTTGCCTCGTTTTATGGGGGCCCAAGAGCTGGCCGGCTGGCCACCTTTGGGCTCCCCCGGGGAAGGCGGCCAGTTGTTTCCCGGGCGGGCGGTGAGGGATCACTTTCCCCTGAGCTCTCTGCTCAGCTCCCTCACGCGACCTGCAGTGATGCCGGAAGCCGGAAGCCGGAAGATGACGTCAGTCCAGCTCCTGGCATTACTCTGCGACGCGCCAGGGAGCGGAGTAGAGAGATCACAGCGCTCTCGCTGAAAACCTAGAGCGCCCACACGCCTGCACGTCCGTCCGCCTTCCTGCCCAGCAGCTCGGCCAGCAGCCGCACTGGACCCCAGGTGAAAAATCCACCCAGCTATCCCAAAAGTAGGGAGGCTGGGTGGATTTAAAAAAATTATAATTGTAAGTGTTGGGAGAAAATGTGTGTGTTTGTCAATGAATGTGACTGTGTATGTGTCAGTGAATGTGACTGTGTGTGTGTCAGTGAGTGTGAAGAAGTGAGTGAGTGTGTGTGTTAGTGAATGTCAGTGAGTGAGTGTGTGTTAGTGAATGTGAGGAAGCGAGTGAGTGTGTGTGTCAGTGAATGTGAGTGAGTGTGTGTGTGTCAGTGAATGTGAGTGAGTGAATGAGTGTGTGTCAGTGAATGTGAGCGAGTGTGTGTCAGTGAATGTGAGTGAGTGTCAATGAATTTGAGTGAGTGTGAGTGTGTTTGTCTGTCAGTGAGTGTGTGTGTTTCAGTGAATTTGTGTGCGTGTCTTTCAGTAAGTGTATGCATCTGTCAGTGAGTGTATGAATCTGTCAGTGTGTGTCTGATTGTATGTGTGTCCAGGGCCGGATTAACATAGGGGCTGATGGAGCTGCAGCTCCAGGCCCAGGCCCAGGCCCATGGAATAGGCCCATAGATTTAATAAAAAAAAAAAACTTTTTTTTTTTTACCTTTTTTTTTTTTCACATACTACTCTTAGGGATTCCACCTGGCTTTTATTTTATTGGCACAGCCAGTATTTGAGGCTGCCTGGCTGGTGCCAATATTACAGTGATACTGGCAATACAAATGCTGGTATTTTTCTCAGTATAAACAAGAGATTACTATGCAATACCAGCACTGGCCAGTAGGGGTCGCTGTATGTGGAGACAGGCAGGGATAGGAAGTTCCAGCATATCCCTCCCTGCCTATCTATACTCACTGATCTGCAGGGGTGCAGCTACAGAGAGTCCAGACAGCAACTCCCACCCTGCAGAGACAGCCTACAGCTCAGGGAAGTAAGGGATGGGGGGGAAGGCTGCAAGGAGACATGGGGACACTGAGACACTAAGGGACATTGGGAGACATTATGACACAGACACATGGGGACACAGTGTCCCCATATCTCCCAGCCAGTGTCCCTGGTGTCTCAGTGCCCCCTAGTCTCCCAGTGCCCCCAATCTGCCAGTGTCTCACTGTCCTCATGTCTCCTAGTGCCTCCATGTCTCCCAGTGCCTCAAGTGTCTCAATGTCCCCATGTCTCCAAGCTATTGTTCCTAGTGTCTTTGGCCCTTGTGTCTCACAGTGCCCCCATGTCTCAATGTCCCCCAGCCAGTGTCTCTAGTGTCTGTGTCCCTGGTGTCTGTGTCCCCATGTCTTCAAGTGTCCCCTATTTTCCCAGTGTCCCCATGCATCCCAGCCAGAGTCCCCTAGTCTCCCAGTGTCACTGGTGTCTCCGTGTCCCTAGGTCTCCCTGTGTCCCCAGGTCTTCCCATCTTCCTAGTGACCTGGGGACCCTGGGACCTGGGATACATGGGGACATAGGGAGACATGGGGCATTGAGACACTGTGATACATAGGATCACTGGGAGACCTGGGGACACGACACTAGGGGACACTGGGAGACATGGGGCACTGAGACACTGATACATAGGAACACTGAGACCTGGAGTAATCGACACATGGGGGCACTGGGAGACATGGGGCCACTGGGAGGAATCCATCTATACAGCAGAATCAAACTAAGTAGTTTTTGGGTGATTTTACAGCATTTTCTCTTATGTCACTCCTTGTGATTTACATCATGTGATGTCACCCATACATATTTAATTATGCAAATTAGCAAGGGCGGTATGTTTTTCCAAGAAAGGTGGCAACCCTAACTACTTTTCACATACTCTTATTTAAGTATGGAAACTTAAGAGGGATGGATAAGAACAAAACTTGTGTGAACTGGCTGACAATGAATATAGTTAAAGGGACACTAGAGTCACCAGAACAAATACAGCTTATTGAATTTGTTCTGGTGAGTAGAATCATTACCATCAGGCTTTTTGCTGTAAACACTGTCTTTTCAGAGAAAATGCAGTCTTTACATTACAGCCTAGTGATAACTTCACTGGCCACTCCTTAGATGGCTGTTAGAGATCCTTCCTGGGTCATGGCTGCCTAAAATGCATCCAAACATTCAGTGTCTCCTCCCTCTGCATGCAGACACTGAACTTTCCTCATAGAGATTAATTGATTCAATTCATCTCTATGAGAAGATGCTGATTAGCCAGGGCTGTGTTTGAATCATGCTGGCTCTGCCCTTCATCTGCCTCTTTGTCAGTCTCAGCCAATCCTATGGGGAAGCACTGTGATTGGATTAGGCCACCACTATTAATGATGTCAGCAGACTGCTTGTTTTTCTGAGTCTAACAGCATGCAGGGTTACAGCTCCAGGCTTGAATACAGTAAGATTTTGCTATATTTATGGAGGCATGAGGGGCCCGGGGGGGGGCAAGATGGTGGTGTTAACACTATAGGGTCATGAATTCATGTTTGTGTTCCTGACCCTATAGTGATCCTTTAAGGTAATGCTGACTTTGGTCTCTCTAACACTGTGGCATGTTCCCTTTCTTCTACACTCACTACATATAGCTTTTCTCTGTCCCAGACTATATACCAGGAGCTTCTGCCTGCTAGTAAGAAGGTAAGGAGACAAGTGGACCAGCGAGTGCTAGGGGACAGTCCTTAGAAAGCGTTGAGTGAGCGCATCATTAGATGCATTTATGCCAAGCTCAGGGTGCTGTCTGCATAGTATGCCCTTAGTTGGCCAGCTGCATGATTGGCAGGTAGGCTGGCCTTCTAATTCTTTGGGCAGACATATCCTCTTTTTGGGCATGTTTGCCCATTTTGGCAGGTTACGTGATTTGTGTCAGTGGCACACCCTTTTTTACCGTGCCCATTGACTTCCTGCCTGACTGGACACTGCTGTTAGGGGTTATGGATTTACTTGAAAGATGAAAACATAAATTAGTGAGAGATTAGCCTAGGGTATGTGTTTTCTTATAGCTGCTGTTTTCTTTCTCTCCAGCACCATCTCCATCAGATACATGACGCTTGGGAGTGTTTTACTGTTTTTGGTTGATATGATTCTGTAATTAGGCCCGTCATAATTGTCAGCACCAGGCCCACTGGGCTCTTAATCTGGCCCTGTGTGTGTCAGATTGTGTCAAATCAGTGTATCTGAGAGCATTTGCTGGTCCGTGAGCAGGGCCGGACTGGCCCACCGGGATACCGGGAAATTTCCCGGTGGGCCGCGGCCCCTGGGGGCCGGCCGCGTTCCTGGGCCGGCCCTTTAAAATACTGCAGCCGCCCGAGCGGTCTGTTAAGAGCGCTCGGGCGGCTGCAGCTTCTCCCCTCCCCTCCCCTCCCCTGTAGCGTGGCCGAGCTGCACTCCGGTCC
>OW240912.1:303794735-304004301 GCA_933207985.1 Pelobates cultripes | reverse complement strand
ACAGGGGCCAAGACAGGGAGCTCTTTCACACTACGCGCGCGCACACACACACAATGCATCCCTATACATACACAGAAACACAACATGCTTCCCTTACACAGAGAGAAACACACAATGCATCCATTACACACACACACACAATGCAACCCTTACACACAAAGACAATGCATCCTTTGCACACATACACAGAAACAGACAATGCAAACCAGTACACACGCATGCAAACACACACACTTCTTTTCTTACATACACACAGAAACACAATGCATCTCATGCACACACATACAGACACACACCTTGCCTCCCTTATGCATACAAACACAGATTCACACAATGCATCCCTTACACACAACCAGAAACACATAATACATCCCTTATACACAAATACACACTGCTACCACTACACACAAACACACTGCATCACCTGCACAAACTGGTAACCCTAAACACTACATACCATAAGCACACATATTAGATCCTCTACAATAACACATAACACATCCCTACACACTCCACTCCCTGTGAGCGAACTCATGGGTGGGTGGAACTTATGAGTGGGCCTTATGGGCATACTCACCGTCAGGCCCTGGGGCCCAGACCTTGAGCTGTGTAAGGCGCCCCCCAAAAATTGAGCTGCTTCCAATTCTCCCAGAACATTGAATTTTGTGACCACAGTTGCAAACAGCCTCCAGAGATCCTGTTCTACTCCAGACCAGTGGAGCCAAATTGCAGCCCATCATCATCCTCATCTGCTTGTAAGTAGGCAATCTAGTATATTATTAGTGACACTAATCTATAATTTACCTCACATTAAAGGGACACTATAGCTTAATGAAGTGGTTCTGGTGTCTATAGCTGGCCCCTGCAGGCTTTTTAATGTAAACACACACTGTGTGCAGCACTGGCGTTAGTTCATATGGCAGATCATATGGGTGGGGCATTGTGATGTGACATGTGGGGGCAGCAAATTTTTATTTTGTCTACGGCGGCAAAAATCCTTGCACCGGCTCTGATCCTGGGCAGGTGCACCAGTCTACTTGACTGGTTTTGCCCCCCAGGCCTAAGGCTGCCAGCCCTCCCCTGGCCGCTGGGGAGGTCTTTTGGCGGCCGCTGGCGGACTTGTCCTGGCGGCCGCTGAGGGAGCTGCGCTGGCTCTGCTCCCCAGCATGCAGCTGAATGAGACCGGCGCCGGAATATGACGTCATATTCCGGCGCCAGTCTCATTCAGCAGTGCGCGAGGGCGGGAGGGCACTAACACAGGAAGCACCTCTTGTGACCGTCTGAGTGACTGTCACTAGCAGTGTCACTTTGAAGCAATGTAAACACTGCCTTTTGTCTGAAAAGTCAGTGTTTACGTTGAAAAGCCTGTAGGGACATGCTATAGACACCAGTACCACCACATTAAGCTGTGTGTGTGCGTCTGCTAGTGAGTGAGCTTGCTTGCATGCGTGTGCCTGCTAGTGAGTGAGCTTGCTTGCATGCGTGTGCCTGCTAGTGAGTGAGCTTGTGTTTTTATGTCAGTGAGCTGATGTATATCAGTAAGATTGTTTGTCTATGAGGCTGTGTATCAATGAGCTTGTGTGTGTCACTGAAATGTCAGTGAAATTGCCTGTGTCTGCATGTGCGTATGCTTACTGTATAATTAAACGTTTTACCCTGAAAGGACCCATATTTTATATTAGAAAAAGCAATATATATATATATATATATATTACTCAATCATCTGTCCTGGCAAGACATAGCCTTACATATTACACGCGACAATATATGGCGCAGTGACTTATGGGGCTGGCACAAATTTTTTTTCCAGGGCTGCTTTGTATCCCCAGTCCGGCCCTGTCCGTGAGTGTGTGTCTGTCAGTCAAAATGTGTTTAAGTTAACAGAAAGAGGTGTGGTCTTGGCAGGAAGGGGCGGGTACATCTAAATGAGGGGGTGCCCGAGATCTGTCATGCCCAGGGAAGAACCATTTTAAAATACACCACTGTGTACACAGTTTTTATAGTGTTTTTGAAAGTTACAAGGTCAAATCTAAAGCTTGATTTTAAATTTTTTCACAATGAAATTTGCCAGATTGATTATGTTGCCTTTGAGAGCAAAAGAAGACAACCCAAGGTATTGCAAATGGGGGATGTTCAGTATTTTTTTAGTAGCCACTTAGTCACAAATACTGGCCAAAGTTAGCTTTCATAATTGTTTTTTGGATTTTTAACACACAAACAAATATAAATGCTAGCTTAAACCCTTTAAGGACTGAGACAGTTGTACAAGTTGGGATCAAAACAAAACGTAAACCAAACCTGGCATCTGCGCTATATGTCTGTCCAACCATAATTCACCTCTTTCGTATTAAATGCACCCACACTTATTATCTATCATTTTATTCAGGAGAAACAGGACTTCCATGTCACATCAAATATTTATTTATTAAACATTTTAATAAAATGTAAAAACAAATTGAAAAATTAAGATTTATTTTATTTCTTTAGTACTGCATGGCATTTTAACTATGAATGTCATAATACTGTTAGCTGTTACTGCAATAAAATGCACACATTTTTTGTATTCAGTGAAATCTCACAGGTAAAATAGCACCCCCCAAGTACAGGTTTTATAGTGTTTTGGAAAGTTACAGGTCACCATGTACAGGTCTTATGGTGTTTTCAAAAGTTACAGAGTGTAATATAAGACTTGCATTTCCATTTTTTTACATTAAAGTTCGCCAGATTGGTTATGTTGCCTTTGAGACCGTATGGTAGCCCAGGAATGAGAATGACCCCCATGATAGTATACAATTTGCAAAAGTAGACAACCCAAGGTATTATTAATGAGGTATGTCCAGTCATTTTTAGTAGCCACTTGGTCACAAACACTGACCAAAGTCAGCATTCTAATTTGTATGTGTGTGAAAAATGCAAAAAATAAATTTGAATAATAATTTTGGCCAGTGTTTGTGACTAAGTGGCTACTAAAAAAGACTGGACATACCCCATTTGCAGTAACTTGGATTGTCTACCTTTGCAAATGGTATGCCATCATTGGGGTAATTCTCATTCCTGGGCTACCATACGGTCTCAAAGGCAACATAACCAATCTGGCAAATTTTAATGGGAAAAATGGAAATGCGAGTACTCTGTAACTTTTGAAGACACCATTTCCATCTCTTAATTTCCATCCATGTGCAGTTATTTTTTGAATTGGGTTTAATACACCAATACATGGATGAGGTATATAGAAATCAGGATATATCCATAGCCTTTGAGTATAGTATACTGGTATCTCCAGGTTATTTGGAACTACCTGTTAAACTTTGCATATAAATGTTAATTTGAGGTGAATCCATCTTTTTCCCCCTTTTTTTATTTTTTTAAATATTTTTTCTTCATTTTTTTCTTCATGCTTCATTTTTATTGTTTAAGTAGTGCTTTATGCAATATTCGTTCGATACTTCTCTACAGGTGAAGTTAACCCCTTCAGAATGGAGTCAATAGTGCACGTTCTGATCAAAACAAAACGTAAACAAAAACTGGAATTTGCGCTATATGTCTGTCCAAACGTAATTCACTGCTGTCACATTAAGTGCCCTCACACTTATTATATATCATTTTGTTCAGGAGAAACAGGGCTTTAATTTATCATTAACTATTCATATATGGAACATAATTTATTATGAATAAAATTCAAAGATTTGAGAAAATAAGATTTTTTTTTAAAATTTGTATTTCCGTCTGACATTTTAGCTGTTAATGTCATAATACTGTTAGGTTTTACTGCAACAAAATGCACATATTTGTAATCAGCGATGTCTCATGAGTACAACAGTACCCCCCATTTACAGGTTTTATGGTGTTTTGGAAAGTTACAGGGTCAAATATAGAACGTTCCAGTTTCACATTGAAATTTGCCAGATTAGTAATGTTACCTTTGAGACGGTGTGATAGCCCAGGAATGAGAATTACCCCCATAATGGCATACCATTTGAAAAAGTAGACAACCCAAGGTATTGAAAGTGGGGTATGTTTAGTCTTTTTTAGTAGCCACTTAGTCACAAACCTTATATGTGACTCTCTAACTTTCCAAAACACTATAAAACCTGTACATGGGGGGTACTGTTATTCTCGGGAGACTTCACTAAATACAAATATTAGTGTTTTAAAACAGTAAAACATATTACAACAATAATATAGTCCATAAAAGTGCAGTTCATTTGTAAAAAATGCAAAAAAAGTCACTTTTACTTAAAATATCATCGTTGTAATACAATTTACCAGTTTTAAACATTAATATTTGAGTTTAACAAAGTCTCCTGAGTAAAACAGTGCCTCCTATGTACAGGTGTTATGGTGTCTTGAAGAGTTACAGGGTCAAATATAGTGCTTGCGAATTAAATTATCTGCACTTTCTCCCTGTGTTGTCAGGCATGTCAATCAAATTTTAATTAATCAAATCACATAATTATGTTAAAAGATTACTTAAATATACACGTAGAATTTTAATATATATGCATTTATAGGTATTTAAATTCTACGTGTATACTAATGTAATCTTTTATGTAATTATATGTATTTATCTATATATATATATATATTTGCGTTATTTGTATTTTATATATAGATAGATATATATATATATATAGAATGTCATTCTAAGTGTATTTTGTTACCAATATATATATATTAATAACAAAATACAGTTAGAATGAAATTGCATATGAATATATAATTTATATTAAATTTTCTTTCAATATTTTATTTATTTTATTATTTTATTTATTTATTATTGTAATTATACGTGTATATATATATATATATATATATATATGTAATGTCATTCTAAGTGTATTTTAATAGTAATATGTATACTAATATTAGTATTAAAATACACAACGTATGACGTTATATATATATATTATATATATATATATATATATATATATAATATGTATATATATTATATATATAATATATATGCATATAATATATATATATATATATATATATTTATTTTATTTTTACACATGTTTATTTATTTAATTTTTTCATTTCCCACCAGCAGGGGGACTGTCTGATATTTCAGACAGCCCCCCTGCTGGCAGATCCATATCCAGCTATAGGGGGCCATGTGATCGCTCTTTGATATCGATCACATGGCCCCTGGGGGCCTCATTCGCCGGGGGAGGGCTGCCTGGGTGGTCAGGCAGCCCTCCCGAAGAGGATCGCGGCAGAGGTAAGTAAATTGGAGCTCCCCAGGGCTTAAGCCGTTACGGCATTCTATGCCGCCGCAATGGCTTTAAAGCCCTTTAAAGCCGCGACAGCATAGAACGCCGTTGTAATATTTATTTTGTAATACTTCTTTAATTGGAACTCAACTGCAGAATTTCCTGGTTGCAGCAACAATAAGTTTCACCTCCTTTTATATTGATATGAAACAATGGTCACTGTACCTTTAAATACACATGAAGGAAAAATTAGGCTTTGAAGCAATCCCTTATGAATAAGAGGAATAATTAGACAAAGTGACACTTTAGTGAGTTTTAGATACTGTGTAATATAAATAATAGGAATTGGCTTGTTTGGTAAAAGTATTACTTAACTTAAAGGCAGTTCTGGCACTGGAAGGGTTAATTCACCCAATGAAGGAGAAATTAGAAGTCCGTTTCAACAAGCTGAGAACTAGGAGTGTAGAGTGGGGAAGTCCGTTTTAACAAGCCGAGGTCTGGGAGTGGAGAAGGTAGAATTCAGAGTTACAAGCCGAGGTCTAGGAGTGGAGAAGGTAGAAATCCGTTTACAAGCCGAGGTCGAGAAGTGGAGAAGGTAGAAATCCGTTTTACTAGCCGAGGTCTAGAAGTGGAGCAGGTAGGATCAAAAGTAGAGCAGCTGATCTTTCTGCAGCACCTGTGCGAATAATCCAGCCCTTTGAATCTGGCGCGGTCTTCCTAAGTATCGTGGAGGGACCGCGTCAGAAAAAAGGGCGGGGCTGAGCGCCGTGAACCCGGAAGTGGGTTCCGGCGACGAAATACATGCCATGCTATACCTGACAGTACCCCCTTCTCATGGGGCATCCTCTGGGTGCACTATTTCGGTTTGGAGGGGTAGCGTTTGTGAAAGGCAGTAACTAACCTCCTAGCATGTACATTAGATGAATCTTCCCAAGTGTCTTCATCAACTCCATAACCTTTCCATCTGATAAGGTATTGTAAGGAGCCACGGTGGACACGAGAATCCAAAATTTTGTGAATTTCATATTCTTCTTCACCTTGGACAATGATAGGTTCAGGAGTTGTTACTATTTCTCTATGAAAAGGATCAGGGATGTGTGGTTTAAGTAAGGAGACATGGAATACTGGATGAAGTTTAAAACTTGGAGGAAGTTTTAGTTTAACAACGTTATCATTAATGGTAGTAATTACTTGAAAGGGACCAAGAAAAAGAGAGCTCAATTTCTTTGAAGGACGGCTTGTGGTAATATTCCTTGAAGAGAGCCAGACAAGATCCCCTACCTTGTAAGGAGGAGGAATTCTTCTATTATTGTCAAAAAACTTTTTCTGGTTATTTTGGGCGAGTTGAAGATTCTCCCGTAATTTGAGAAATAGAGAAGACATAAATTCGTTTTTTGATGTAACAGTAGGATTGGATGAAGTAATGGTTTGGATGGGGAATGAAGACGGATGAAAACCATAGTTGGAGAAGAAAGGAGTCATTTTCGTACTAGAATGAATGGTATTATTGTAAGAAAATTCGGCCATAGGTAACCATGTGGTCCAGTCATCTTGGAGGTATGAACAATAACATCGAAGATATTGTTCCAAACATTGATTAACCCTTTCTGTTTGCCCATTAGTTTGGGGATGATAAGCGGAAGAGAGTTTGCGTTGAATTTGAAGGGAGAGACACATCTCTTTCCAGAATTTGGAGGTAAATTGTGTCCCCCTATCAGAAATAATTTCTTCAGGAAGACCATGAAGTTTCACAATATTGTCAATAAAGACCTTAGACAATTCTACAGAGGAGGGTAATTTTTTTAAGGAAATGAAATGGGACATTTTTGTGAAGCGATCCACAACGACAAGAATAGTGGTGAAATGTTGAGAAGGTGGGAGATCAACGATAAAATCCATAGAAATGGATTGCCAAGGTTTTTCTGGAATAGGTAAGTTAAGTAGTAATCCAAAAGGTTGATTATGTTCTGGTTTAGACCTTTGACATATAGGACATGTTTTGACATATAATTCAATGGTTCCATCCTGGCGAGGCCACCAATAATATCGTGAAGTTAGTTCAAGTGTTTTCTTTATTCCAGGATGTCCAGCGAGGGGTGAATCATGAACCATCTTAAGTAATTTATTCCTAAGAATGGGAGGAATATAAATTCTATTTTTAAAATAAAATATACCATCCTTTTTTGTTAGTATAGGTGTTTTGGGAAGTTCAAGATCCTTCTGATTCAAATTCTTTATGTCATCATGAAGAGAAGCGAGGATCCCTATTATTTTGTTAGGAGGATAATCATCAGTAGTAGTTTTAGAAGGAATTCGAGAAAGAGCGTCAGCCTTTTTATTTCTAGTTCCAGGTCTGTATATTAATTGGAAGTTAAATCGGTTAAAAAATAGGTTCCATCTAACTTGTCTAGCTGTAAGGGTTTTGTTAGTATAGAGATATTCAAGATTTTTATGGTCAGTATAAACTATTATAGGTTGTTTTGTATCTTCCAGAAGATGACGCCAATTTTCGAAGGCAGCTTTAACACTTAATAATTCTTTTTCACCAATAGGATAATTTTTTTCAGCAGAGCTCAAGGATCTTGAAAAAAAGGCAACTGGATGAAGTGGATCTTGTGGAGTCTTTTGTTGAGAAAGAACTGCTCCGATGGCTGCATCTGATGCATCAACTTCAAGAACATATAAGAATGTTGGATTAGGTAGTTGTAGAATAGGTGCAGTTGTAAATCTTTTTTTTAATTCGTCGAAGGCTGTTTGTGCATCTTTATTCCAATTGAAAGGACGTTTACTACTGTTGAGGAGGTTAAGAGGATGTGATACATCCGAATAGTTTCTAATAAATTTTCTATAGAAGTTTGCAAATCCAAGAAAACTTTGTAATTCTTTTGTAGTAGTAGGAGCGGGCCAGTCAATAATACATTTGATTTTGGAATTATCCATCTTCAAAGAATGAGGTGTTTCCGCTTCTTTTTTACAAAAGACATCTGCAAAATCTGAGTAGAATGGAGGTATAACTGGTTCTACAATAGTTTGGAGAATAGGAATGTGTTGTAAGCACGTTTTTTTACAGAAATCAGAAGCAAAGGAGATGGAGAAGGGAGACCACTTAATTAAAGGATCATGGGTTTTTAACCAATTAATTCCTAGAATGAAGGGATAAAGTGGAGATTTAATAATATCAAATGTAATGAATTCGAAATGTACGTTGTTGGTAATCATTCTTAGAGGGATTGTCTCATCTTTGATGGGTCCTGAGGATATAAATGAACCGTCAATAACTCTGATTGGAATAAAGTTAGTTTTTTGAACACTAGGAATTTTATTTTTTGAAACAAAAGAAAAATCAAGAAAAGTTCCATTAGCACCAGAATCAATGATGGCCTCAGTCACGATTCTTTTTGTATCCCACTGTAATATGAGAGATATAGAAAAATAAGTAGATGCTTTTCTTTTTTGAAAAACGTTCAATATAGAGGTAGATGAATGAAGCTTACCACCTTTTGAATGTTTCAGTAGAGGACATTCGGAAATTAGATGTTCATTCGAAGCACAATACATACATAAGTTTAGTTGTCTCCTTCTTATTCTTTCTTCAGAAGTAAGAGGACTTTTTATTATACCTACTTCCATAGGTTCAGTTTGTGGAGGAATTTTTTCAGGTAGTTTTAGAGTAGTGAAAGGTTTTCTCCAGGTAGAATTAGTAAGAACCCTTTCAGCTTTTCTTTCTCTTAGACGTCTATCAATACTGATGGACAGTTGAATCAATGCATTTAAGGTAGGAGGAAGTTCTGTACGAGAGAGTTCATCTTTCACAGCTTCAGATAATCCGAGACGGAATTGATTGCGTAAAGTAATGTCATTCCATTGGGTTTCTGTAGCCCATCTTTTGAATTCTGCAATATAATCTTCAACAGGTCTATTCTTTTGTGTAATGTTCTGATGGTTAAATCAGCAGTAGTTTGTTTAAAAGGATCTTCATATAATAAAGACATAGCTTCAAAGAACTCATCCAATGAATCTAATATGGGATCATCATTTTCCAAAAAGGAATGGGCCCAGGCCATAGGTTCACCTCTTAAAAAAGAGATCACTGAACAGACTTTGGATCTTTCGGTGGGATAAGATCTAGGTTTTAAAGCTATTAGTAGTTTGCAAGAATTCAAAAACTCTCTGTACTTTGTTCTATCTCCATAAAATTTTTCTGGATTACAGACAGCAGGATCACCAGCCGATTGAAGAGCGGCATGAGGAAGATGACCTTGAATGTCTCTAACATAGGTTAATACTCTCTCATTTGTAATTTGCAGTTCCTGTAACCCTTGAGCAATCGTATCCACTCTATTGGTTAGGGCAGAAACTTGAGAGTTGATATCTGCTGGTTCCATTGAATTTGGCTGGATTATTCTGTAATATTTATTTTGTAATACTTCTTTAATTGGAACTCAACTGCAGAATTTCCTGGTTGCAGCAACAATAAGTTTCACCTCCTTTTATATTGATATGAAACAATGGTCACTGTACCTTTAAATACACATGAAGGAAAAATTAGGCTTTGTAGCAATCCCTTATGAATAAGAGGAATAATTAGACAAAGTGACACTTTAGTGAGTTTTAGATACTGTGTAATATAAATAATAGGAATTGGCTTGTTTGGTAAAAGTATTACTTAACTTAAAGGCAGTTCTGGCACTGGAAGGGTTAATTCACCCAATGAAGGAGAAATTAGAAGTCCGTTTCAACAAGCTGAGAACTAGGAGTGGAGAGTGGGGAAGTCCGTTTTAACAAGCCGAGGTCTGGGAGTGGAGAAGGTAGAATTCAGAGTTACAAGCCGAGGTCTAGGAGTGGAGAAGGTAGAAATCCGTTTACAAGCCGAGGTCGAGAAGTGGAGAAGGTAGAAATCCGTTTTACTAGCCGAGGTCTAGAAGTGGAGCAGGTAGGATCAAAAGTAGAGCAGCTGATCTTTCTGCAGCACCTGTGCGAATAATCCAGCCCTTTGAATCTGGCGCGGTCTTCCTAAGTATCGTGGAGGGACCGCGTCAGAAAAAAGGGCGGGGCTGAGCGCCGTGAACCTGGAAGTGGGTTCCGGCGACGAAATACATGCCATGCTATACCTGACAGCCGTAATGGCGTTAATGGGTTAATTGTTATAATGCAGTTACATTGGTAATTTAAACAGTTGGTCTTCTAGCACCCTTTTCAATCTAGGAAAACTTTCTAAGCACTGCATGTCATAGCAGCACTTGTCACTGTAAACTGCAACTTATCACTTTAAATGTTAGGGAACCATTAGAAGCACGTACATTCTGTTCCTGCATATAGTTTTTTAGTTGCAGGAGTTACATAGTTACATAGTTACATAGCTGAAAAGAGACTTGCGTCCATCAAGTTCAGCCTACCTCACATTTGTTTTTTGCTGTTGATCCAAAAGAAGGCAAAAACCCAGTTTGAAGCACAATTTTGCAACAAGCTAGGAAAAAAAATTCCTTCTTGACCCCAGAATGGCAGTCAGATTTATCCTTGGATCAAGCAGTTATTACCCTACATTGAAAGATTATATCCTTGAATATTCTGTTCTTGCAAGTATGCATCTAGTAGCCGTTTGAACATCTGTATGGACTCTGATAAAACCACTTCCTCAGGCAGAGAATTCCACATCCTGATTGTTCTTACAGTAAAAAAACCTTTCCTTTGCCTTAGACGAAATCTTCTTTCTTCCAGTCTAAACTCATGGCCTCGTGTCCTATGTAAAGTCCGGTTTGTGAATAGATTTCCACACAATGGTTTGTATTGGCCACGAATATATTTGTATAATGTTATATGTGCACAAGGTATTCTACGTCTATGCGGGCACGAGAGTATATTCTTGCACCATCTCTTTTCCTCCTGTAATATGGATTTCACACCAGTCTCGTATTTCACTTTATTCTACTGGTTTTTGTGCACTTATAGGTTTCAACACCGGTTCCCATGGTTATGCCTGGAAGCCGGATCTGGACACATGAAGGAGGCAGATCCTCTCCCCCGTGTTGTCCAATGGATTTTAGGCATCTGGCGTCTCCATGGTAACACGTATACTGGACGTACACCACTCGGCACTAGGGCGCTACGTCATCACTAGACGCGGTGACACGCATGCGCAAACGGCACTCGTGGACACGGGTTACACACCTGGGGAAAGTTAATGTAATACATTTTTCTATATAATGTCAGACAGTTTGATGCAATGTTATGCTGTCTTGAGGAAAGTCCCAAACCGGGACTGAAACTTTGACGAACTCTGCATATTTTAATGGAAATTAATAAAACTTACATTTTATAACACCGAGAGTGCGGACCTCCTCCTTCATCTCTCTCTCTATATATATATATATATATATATATATATATGATCTAAGTACTTTAAAGGACCACTATAGTGCCAGGAAAACATACTCCTTTTCCTGGCACCATAGTGCCCTGAGGGTGCCCCCACCCCCAGGGTCCCCTCCCGCCCGGCTCTAGGGGGTGGAAGGGGTTAAACTTACCTCTTTCTCCAGCGCCGGGCGGGGAGCTATCCTCTTCCTCTCCTCCCTTTTCCTCCATCACTGGCTGAATGCGCATTCAGCCAGTCCATAGGAAAGCATTATCAATGCTTTCCTATGGACGCTGGCGTCTTCTCACTGTGAAAATCACAGACCCTTCCACCCCCAGGGTCCCCCTCCCGCCGGGCTCTAGGGGGTGGAAGGGGTTAAACTTATCTCTTTCTCCAGCGCCGGGCGGGGAGCTCTCCTCTTCCTCTCCTCCCTCTTCCTCCATCACCGGCTGAATGCGCATTCAGCCAGTCAGAGCAAAGCATTATCAATGCTTTCCTATGGACGCTGGCGTCTTCTCACTGTGAAAATCACAGTGAGAAGCGCGGAAGCGCCTCTAGTGGCTGTCAATGGGACAGCCACTAGAACTGGATTCTATTATAAACATAGCAGTTTCTCTGAAACTGCTATGTTTATAGAAAAAAGGGTTAATCCTAGCTGGACCTGGCACCCAGACCACTTCATTAAGCTGAAGTGGTCTGGGTGCCTATAGTGGTCCTTTAAATTACTTTATTAAACTTTTTTTTTTAACTTTTACTTACTTATGTTTTCATCCTTTGAATAATTAGTACAGGTAAAGTGAGCTAAGTACAGGTAACGTGAGCAGGCACTTATCTCCCAATTAGCATACAGTCCTACAAGGTAGTCATTTATTTCATGACCACTTCATACCTTGACATTGGACCTAACCAGCTATATGTCCGCAGTAAAACTTACTATAGGGTGATTCAATACCATATAATTCCTCTGCAGGTTTATCAAGAGGATTTTCTCAAACACATACCTTGATGTTAAATTACTAAATGTTTCCTAAGAATAAAGCAGACATCTCCTCAGAGGTTGGGGCCTCCTAGTTTATAATAGTTGTAACAATCTACTAGAATTACATATGACTGTTAAGCTACCGCTAACTTTAGACCACTTCACAATCATCTTGTGATTTCTTTTTTCTCTTACCTGTATGCACACTTGAGAAATGTCTATTCAAATCTAATACTAGTTTATACATCTTTATGTATATTCTTTATATATAAATATATAAAATACTTAGATAAGTGGGAACTATGAATAATGCAACAATTGGGAGACTGTCCAACTACCCCAATGATTTATGCTGTTTGGATAGGTTATGGTTAAAGTAGGTGTCTTGTCTGTGTGCACATAATTGCTTATAACAGTAGTGATTTGCAAAAAGTATTTGCCACATTAGACCAGCTCCATCACTGAGGGATGTATTTACTAAACTAAATTGAAATCCGAGCGGTGAAACTGGGGCTAAAATAGCCAATCTGTCAAGACTCTCGGTTTATGTGTAGTCAGCGATGAACTATTTCAGCCTGAATTTTGCCATTAGGATTCCAGTTCACTTCAATTTGAAGTTTACTGAACAACCATGTAGAAAACATCGCAGGAGCATAACAGGCTGCAGTTCTATTTATTTAAGATGATGCCCTTAATTTCTGCCAAATGCTGCAATGGTTTATGTGATATGTTTTGCTCCATTGGGAGCATTGTAATTCACTAAGCTGCCTCCAGGTTTGTTGGGAACTCACTGCAAAACTGACAAATGTTAGGAAAATTTTATTTTAAAAATGCATTAGACTTTGGGTATCAAGTCAATTATAGCCTGGAGTATCCCTTTAATATCACATCTGGCATATATTTTTCCTTTGCTAGAAAGTCATATTTAAGACTTTACAGTGAGGCTTTCCAGTGACACTTATGAACCATGAAACTGCAAATATCTGTTAAAATATGGATTTTAATTTTACAGATATATATATATATATATATGTGTATATATATATATATATATACATATATATATATATATATTATCCTTCGTGTATTATTTCTGTTCGCTGTGTTTCCCAGCTGAATAACTATTGCAGGATATCCAATTTCATGACCTACTAACAATCCCAAACCCACAGCTTGATCTTTGCAAATCCTATATACCATTAAATCAGTTAACTTAAATTGAAAAGGTATAAACAGCGAGAAAACACATTCTCATGTACTCTTATATGATTCATCAAACAAAAGATTGTTTTTAATGAAAATGGCCTTTTAGGCACTCCACGGTCTAACATTTTTCTTTCTGAAGAATACAAAAATGGATTACAAATGGTAATGAAAATAATCATTGATCAATTCAACACTATAAAGTACATAACCTGTAAATATGAACCCTCTTTCAAAAAGCTATTGTTTGTTTTTCCTATAAATGAACAAGTACAAAGAAATATACCGAAGTTTTGTCTTCATAATATTTCTCAGGAAGATGTTTCATGAAAGATCGAGGTTATGCAGACTAATGATACACAAACATATTTTAAAGATCAGCACTTAAGTGAAGAAACATGTGGTTTTCAGCAGGATGCAATTTAGAAGTCCTGTCTATTTTCTACCATTTCAGAAAACCATAAATGCAATATCTGTTTTCCATTAATATTCAAATAACGTAGTGTACTAATGTTTTCAGACCAAACATGAATCTTTAGCAAAACACGGTAAATTACTTTTCCCTGTAAAAATTGCTTAAATGGCAACTATAATAAACAAACAAAAATAAAACATATTGTTTCTTTAATTCTTACAGGGTTATTCACTAAATTGAGAATTGTCAGGAATTCTAAGTGAATTTAAAATTGTTAAATAGTTAAACTGAAAGTAAAACCTATTTTAGAGAATTTTTCCAATTCCAATTCCTAACTGTTAAATTTTATTCTGTGTTTATTGAGTAAACAAATGTGATTAAACAGATGCTTATAATATATAACTGTTAGTTATTTGTGTTATTAGTATTATCAATATGTCACATGGTCTAAAATGTATGTTTGATGATACAGCTGAACCAATCCCAGGAAGTTGCCATCTGTGGATAATACTACTAGGACCCTAGGCAAAGCATTTTTTGGGTCCCCTGGATCCCCTCCCTCCACTCCCTGGCATGCAATCACACCTTTCTCATACATACTTACACAGACATATACACGGACAGACATACTGACACACACACACGGACAGACATACTGACACACACACATACACTGATACATACACATATATACTGACAGACATATGGACACACATTCAGACAGACACATATGCAGACATACTGACAGACACATACACACACACACACTGACAGATATGCTGACACAGACATACACTGACAGACATACTGACACACACAAACACACTGACATACACACAGACACATACCCTGACAGGCATACTGACACGCAGACACACACTGTCAGACATACTGACAGATATACTGGCAGGCACACAGAAATCCACACTGACTGACATACTGACACACAGACATACTGACACACACACTGACAGACACACAGACATACTGACACATTCACACACAAAATGTATACTTTTAAATCTACTTCCCGTTTCCTACCTTGAAGGATTGCTTCCCTGGTGTCCAGAGTGGTGGCTGAAGCTATTGGGGGTTGCCGACTTGCAATCTGGCCCAGCTTCCCTCCTCTCTGACTCCCTTGTCTCTCCCGCGCGGCTCTCTGGGAGGAAGTGACTCACGTCAGTCACTTCCTCCCGTGCTGCCAAAAAGCACTGTGCTGTTAAAGGGCCACAGCTTGTGACCGTGCCCCTGCTTACAAACGCCCACCGGGTGGCCTTTAGTGCATGGGCTATCTGGTGTGCCTCCTTAGTGTGTAGGCAACAGGATGCACCGAGGGCCCATGGGGGAAGAGTAAGTTGCTGAGGGCAGCAGCGCCCATGGGGCAGCTGCCTTTGACCCCCCAGAAGTAAAAGGGCCCAGAGCAGCTGCCTTGTTTGCCCCGCGTTAAAGACGGCCCTGGTCTCAGTACTTTCTTCCCCTAGTAATGAAATTGTCTACCAAAACTCACACATCGTCAAGACACAAATAAGATTATACTCACACTGTATTAATTGAAGAAAATAGACAAGAATGGCCCATTATACCAGAGCCAATTCCAGGACTCATATGTCACATGTGACTATGATATTTTAACAAAAAAGTTACAACTTAGTGTGTACCACATATTGTTTAGTTACTATCTTTTCTATGCTCTTTTGGAATTGTAAGTTATACATTTAAACTATACCTGCGTTTACAGATTTAAAAAAATTCAGAAGGTGATCCACCTTTTCTTTGCAATTATGAATCTGGTTCTGTTTCCTGCTATTATTTCATTGTCTGTGAAATTGTAGCATATCAATTAAAATCATTGCATAATGCTTGCTAAAGTAATCCTTCATCCAAAATGTTTTGGGATAAGTTCCTGATTGATTTAAAGGAATTCTATAGTGTTAGGAATACAAATTTGTATTCCTAACACTATAGTTCCCCCTGGTCTCCACCTCCCTTACGCTCGCCCACTCCCCCCCACCCAGCATCTACAGGATTAAAAAGCCATTTGATCACCTACCCAATTCCGGCGCCAATATCCCACGGTGCTGGGTCGGTGCTCTGCCCCCTCTGAGATCACCTGACAGGGGGCCTAACGCACATGCAAAGCATGAGGATGTCCAGCCTCTAGAGGCAGTCTTAGTCCTGCAATGTAATAATTACAAAAACAGCAATGATTTGCATTGCAGCACTAAGTGGAACTGGGACACTGCACCCAGACCACTTCAATGAGGTGAAGTGGTGTGGGTGTCTATAGTGTCCCTTTAATGTGTATATATTAAATTTGTGATATATTTACTTGAGGTTTATATCTTCCTCCTGCAGACTGACTAACAGGAAACCATGTAAATTGCATCCCAAATGCTAAGAGTAAAATGTCAGTCTAAAAATATGTTTGTAGACGGCTCCATTCATGTTGCAGTCACCAGAACCATTGCTTGTGTGGCTATATTATACCAATGGATACTCTGTGAAATTCAGTTAATAACACGACAGAACAGTCATCATTCACTAGTTTCCAAATTATGGGATGGTCTTAGCACATCCCTTGTTATGCATGGATTTATATTTAATATAGAAAAAATTGATATGTAGCAAAAATATTAAAAAGAAAGAATTTAAAAAAAAGTCTAGGAATATAAGTGCCTTATTCTCTCTGGTGTCAGCCGTGGCTAATAAAATTCCTGCTGCACTTCTCTGTTACTGATGAGGTCCGGAATTACAAATAATAGTAAAATATTTTATTAGAATGGAGGTTTTCTCTTGTTCCATATTACACACTGCAGTGAAGAGGTTGTTATTACTCTATTCAATGGTTTGCATTTTTATTGACTATAAAAGAAAGAGTTTACCCTGCCAAAAACGGAATCCTTGACTTTGATGTTTTGATTGCTTTAACTAACTGCGTTATCTCACTCACCATGTAGGAATACCAGTTAATTTGATGGGAACTAGACAAGTGCTCTTTTCTGTCATTCTTATTGTTATTTTTTTCTTTTAGTTCTGCTCTCTTTAATAGTTCTGCAGTAAAGTGATGCAACGTTCCATGTAAAATATCAAATCTTGTACCCATATTGAATTCTACAGACAGTGGACAAGGATGCAGAGGGTGCCCCTTCTCGTTCAATCTCCAAAGGATGCAGATCACCTTGGCCACTTTAGAGTGAAGTCTAATCTTTTGACCACTGGTCCTACAACTCTGGTAACAATCATGTAATTTACATTTACTGTCATAAATCTTTTATTCATGTTAACATTCTTTTGGAAAAAGGCATGGTTAACGTTTACAATAGTGATGTAATTAATTCAATTCATGGATTATTGTGGTCTTAAAAATGCTGTATTATTTCTGGAAGTTGGATAAAAGCAGTTTTGAGCCTTCTAGAAAAATATGAGTTTCAAAGAGAATTTAATAGTGAGTCTGTTTGCTACATATACAGTGAAGCTATCTGTTATTGAAGTTAATTGTTTTCCTTTGTTTTGTCACAATACAGCTATTACCAAAAAGAACATTACACACATCAAGGGGTCTAAATGATTCCAAAATCTTGATCTGTCTCCAGTCTTAAATGCTTTTTGAAATGGGTGGGAAGGTCAAGAACTATCTTGGGTTATTCAAATCATGTTTGCGCTAGAGATAAGAATAAGAAAAACACCATCAATGTTCTCACCAAGAATTACAAAAATGTACCAGCTGTATATGGAATAAATAGGAACTGATTAAAAATGCTCCATAGACTTCCATATTTACACAATGCTGGTGGTTTGAATGCTGTGCCATTTGAATTATATGAAACACTTTCTATAAATAGTTCTAAGCTACTTTCCGTGACTTTCAATTGAGCATTATTCACAGCACATAATCAGTTAAGATAAAGAAAAGAAGAAGTGGAACTCAATGACTTCTCATTCATTTTGAGGACAATCAGAAGCTAAGGAAGCCAGCTATAGTATCTCAATCACAGGTTCACGTCTTATGTAAACCTGTGATTGAGATAGGTTACCTATGTCAAAGGGTGCTAGTCACCATCGGTTCAGTCAAACACACCTCAAAAATAATGGTACACACACATACTGCCCCCCCATGCACACACACACATACCCCCCCATACACACACACACTGCCCCCCCATACACACACACATACTGCCCCCCATACACACACACACATACTGCCTCCCCATACACACACACACATACTGCCCCCATTCACACACACACACACATACTGTCCCCATACACACACACACACACATACTGCCCCCCATACACACACATGCACCCCCATACGCACACACACACATACTGCCCCCATACACACACACACACACACACACACACATACTGCCCCCCATACACACACACACATACTGACCCCATACACACACACACATACTACCCCATACACACACACACACACATACTGCCTCCCATACACACACACACTTGCCCCCATACACACACACACTGCCCCCCATACACACACACTGCCCCCCATACACACACACACACACACATCTGCCCCCCCATACACACATACTGCCCCCCATACACACACACTGCCCACACTCACACATACACTGCAATACTCACACATACACACACTGCAACTGTTACACACACATACTGTCCCACACATACACTGCATCCCTGACATACACTGCTGCCCTCACTCACATACTACAACCTTCACACACACACTGCTCACACACTGTCCCCCTCACACACACACATACTGCACCCCTTACACATTGCACCACTCACAAACACCACTGCTCCTATGCCCTACTACAGCCCCATTTCCCAGCAGACCTCAGGTAAGTTGTCAAACTGTTCTTAAACGGTTTGACTACTTACTCTGGGAGGGGGTCCCGGCACTATTGACACCATCACCACTACACTGAGCTGTAGTGGTTATTGTGTCTGGATTATTTCTTTAAATAATCTACAAGTGCCCCTCCTGAGATCAGGCTCTGGATCCGCCACTGACCCAGTCGTGTGACCACATTATCATGGTAACATATATATAACAATGAAGTGCAGCTGTGCTTTGGAATTAGTTGTCATCATGTACATAGTAATATAGTTTGAAAAAAGACCATCAAGTTCAACCTTGTGATCCATAATATTACATATTTTTATTAAGAAAAACAAACACACATATAAAAACAAGCACACATATAAAAACAAACACACATGTAAAAACAAACATTTGTGTTTTATGTGTGCTATCAACTTTCTCAATAAATGTACACATACAGTTAATTAACAATTTGACTTTGTGGCCATCTTAACGTTAACCAGATAAACCACAATACAGGCGGTCTGATTCTTGATGGTAGATTTACTAAATATGGAACTACCTGTTCCTTGCTATTTTTATGGAAACAAAGCATAATTTGTCACAATTGAGGCTCCATGTGATTGTTGGGGTGGTTGTAATGAAACCGTCTACTATTGAAGTTTTTTTGTTGTTGTTGTTGTTAAATAATTTGGCAAAACATTTAGTTGAAACATGGGTTGCATATCCAAGCACAAAACAGGAATTTTGTTGTTGCATTGCTATTTCATAAAAAAGGTCATTATGTAAATTTGTTAAAGTTTGCATTTTGATGTGTTCATTCTTTAGAGAAGTATTTAGGGAATTACTGTACTCTTGTGCTATATAGGCCCGAGCAGTGGAGGGAACTGACATTTACAGTTCTTCTGCATTATTACAGAGGGAGTTAATTATTGGCATAGGAATCAAAGAGCATCTAAGGGAGATGGTCTTTCAAAAGAAATGTAAGCATTTGTTAAATCATGTAATTTTTTATAGGCAAAAAGCAACCCTATCAATGAGGAGAGAGTAGGGAGTAGAATGGAATATACGCCTATTTAAACTACCTGACTTCACCTTTAAATATATAAATATACAATGTCTGAGGGGAAAAAAAACGATTATTCAGAAAAGGTCTTTCCACTGATATTTTTGTGTCTTCCTAAGTGTAATAGTGTAGATAACCCAATGTGCAGTAGATAGTCCATGGAACGAATAGGACACTAGAAGATAACTTTGTTGGTCAGCAGATCTGGGAAGTTTGGGACTGTCGTGTTAGGTAATGAGGACTATGCAGAATCTATGCAGCAAATTTCATTTTGTTTTACCTTGCAATACAAAGCAAAAATATGTTTATGTATTCATAACGTAAAAAGAGAACAGAATATAAAACAGGAAGGTGCACTATACCTTTAAAAATTTAAAGTGCAACTAGTGCAAAGATAGTGCAAAAAGAAGAAGTGTCTATTCAATAAAATCACACTCAATATAACAAATGTGCAAAATTGCAAGTGAATAGTGATAAAAAATACAAATAGTAACTTACAGCAGGAAGATATGTCTCAGTATAAATGGCATTTAGTTATTCCAAATAGGAGATATGGTACATAAAAAAGAAAAAAAACATAGCATAATACTGTATAAAATTATATAAAACAACCAAGAAAAATGGAATAAAACTCACAAGGGAAGAGCAGTAAAAGTCTGCTCTAACTTCTCCAGCATGTAGTCCACAGCATAGGACTTTGATGATAGTAAAAACAGCAGGACGCCAGCTGAATTAACCCCTGCAGTGACAGTCCGTGTATAAGATGACCCCCAATTTTAGACTAAAACATTTAGAAAAAAACATTCTTGTACATGGAAAAATATGGTATGTTATATTACTCCTGCAAAGAAAATTTTACAGATCTCAAATAGCATTGCAGTTGCCATTTATGTAGTAGATATTGGCAAGCTAGCAACCTTTAAAAGGATACTGTAGGCACCCAAACAAAATTAGCTGCTTAAAGCAGTTTTGGTGTATAGATCACGCCCCTGCAGGCTCACTGCTAAATTATCAGCTAAATCACTTTGTCTAGATATACTTGGTTCCTTTATTGCATAGTCTGTTTAATCTAGATCCTTGCTTTTAATCTTATCTACAGCTCTGTTGATAGTCTTTTAGACCCCACAGCAGCCTCCTATCTGTTATTAAAGTTCAATTTGCAGGGCAGGAGATAATACTATTTTGTTTTCATGCAGACTGTGTCAGTCACTGCCAGGGGAGGTGTGGCTAGGTCCGCTTAAACAGAAACGAAAGTGATTTAACTCCTAAAGGGCAGATACATACAAAATACAGATTAAGGAACAAAGCACACACAAGAAAAATACAGTTTTAAATTTTACAAAGGGATTCAAATCAATATGGGGATTCAGTTACACCTTATGGCTATATTGTGTTAAGCCCACCACTACGTCACATACCCCAATATCGGTGGGTCCTACATGGGGGATTAACATGCTAACTGCACTACTGATGTGCAACCTGACCGAGAGGAGTGAAACCAGGAGGCATAGCTGGTGGCAAGGCTGGCACAACCGTTAGGTGAACTAGGCATTCGCCTAGGGTGCCGGTCTTCTGGAGGCGCCCACCGGTATATTTCATGGTGGGCTCCCCCTGTCACGGGATGCAGTGCTGGGCGAGCGGCTCTTGAGACGCCCCCTCCTGAGCGCCGTGCCGATCCTCCAGGCACCCAAGAATGGGGGTGCCGAGAAAAGCCCTGTCACAGGGGGGCCAGGAGGTGGCCATCTGGCCACCTTAGTGTTCCCCTCGAAGCTGTGCAGCCAGAGCAGCTTACCTTGATTGCAGTTACCTGCTCTGCCAACAAATGCCGGTGACTGGAGGAGAGGGGGATGGAGAAGGCAGGTGGCAAGGGAGGCTCTTCTTGCAACTTCCCACTCCTCCCTCGCTCGCCTTCTGTAATGCCGAGAGCCAGAATATGACGTCATTCTGGCCCCGGCAAACTAACCAGTGCAATGGAGGAGTGAGAAGCTGCCCCACACTGGACCCCAGGGAAGTAGGGAGGCTAGGTGGGCCTCAAAAAATAAAATTGTGTCTGTGTGTCAGTGAGTGACTGTCAGTGTGTGTGTCTGTCAGTGTGTGTCTGCCTGTGTGTGTGTGTGTGCGCATCAGTGAGTGTATGTATGTCAGTGAGTGTCTGTCTGTTTGTGTCAGTGAGTGAGTGAGTGTATGTATGGGTGTATGTCTGTCAGTGAGTGACTGTCTGTGTGTGTCAGTGAGTGAGTGTATGTCAGTGTCTGTCTGTGTGTGTCTGCCACTGAGTGTGTGTCTATGTGTGTGTCTGTCAGTGAGTGTCTGGCTGTGTGTATGTCAGTGAATGAGTGTATGTATGTCAGTGAGTGTCTGTGTGTGTTTGTGTGTGTCTGTCAGTGAGTGAGTGTTTGACTGTCAGTGTGTGTCAGTGAGTGCCTGTCTGTGTGTGGGTGTGTGTGTGTCTGTCAGTGAATGATTGTATGTATGTCAGTATCTGTGTGTGTGTGTGTGTCTGTCAGTGAGTGAGTGAGTGTATGTCAGTGAGTGTGTGTGTGTGTGTTTGTGTCTGTCAGTGAGTGAGTGTATGTATTTGTGTGTCTGTCTGTGTGTCTCTGTCTGTCTATCTATCAGTGAGTGCTTGAATGCCAGTGTGTGTCTGTCAGTGATTGTCTGCCTGTGTGTGTCTGTCTGTGAGTGTATGTATATCAGTGTGTGTGTGTGTGTCAGTGAGTGAGTGAGTGTATGCATGTCAGTGAGTGTCTGTCTGTGTGTATGTCTGTCAGTGAGTGAGTGTATGCATGTCAGTGAGTGTCTCTGTGTGTGTGTGTGTTTGTGTGTGTCTGTCAGTAAGTAAGTGTATGCATGTTAGTGAGTGTCTGTCTGTGTCTGTCAGTGAGTGAGTGTCTGTCTGTCAGTGATTGATTGAGTGTCTGTCTGTCAGTGAGTGTCTGTGTGTGTGTCTGTCAGTGAGTGAGTGTATGCCTGTCAGTGAGTGAGTATATGCCTGTCAGTAAGTGTGTGTGTGTGTGTCTGTCAGTGAGTTGAGTGAATGTCTGTCAATGAGTTTGTGTGTTTGTCTCTGTGCCTGTTAGTGAGTATGTGTGCCTGTCAGTGAGTGAGTGTATGTATGTCAGTGAGTGTCTGTGTGTGTGTGTCTGCCAGTGAGTGTCTGTCTGTCAGTCAGTGAATGTATGTCTGTCAGTGAGTGTGTGTGTGTCTGTCAGTGTCTGCCAGTCAGTGAATGTATGTCTGTCGGTGAGTGTGTGTATGTGTGTGTGTGTCAGTTAGTGAGCATATGTCTGTCAGTGAGTGAGTGTCTGTCTGTCAGTGAGTGTATGTCTGTCAGTGAGTGTCTGTGTGTGTGTGTGTCTGTCAGTGAGTGAGTGTATGCCTGTCAGTAAGTGAGTATATGCCGGTCAGTAAGTATCTGTGTGTGTGTGTGTGTGTCTGTCAGTGAGTTGAGTGAATGTCTGTCAATGAATTTGTGTGTGTGTCTCTGGGCCTGTCAGTGAGTATGCGTGTCTGTCAGTGAGTGAGTGTATGTATGTCAGTGAGTGTCTGTGTGTGTGTGTTTCTGCCAGTGAGTGTCTGTCTGTCAGTCAGTGAATGTATGTCTGTCGGTGTGTGTGTCTGTCAGTGAGTGTCTGTCTGTCAGTCAGTGAATGTATGTCTGTCGGTGAGTGTGTGTATGTGTGTGTGTGTGTGTCAGTGAGTGGGTATATGTCTGTCAGTGAGTGTGTGTCTGTCTGTCAGTGAGTGAGTTTATGTATGTCAATGAGTGTGTGTGTGTGTGTGTGTGTCTGGCAGTGAGTGAGTGTATGTGTATGTCTGTCAGTGAGTGTCTGTGTGTGTGTATGTCTGTCAGTTAGTGTCTGTGTCTGTGTGTATGTCTTTCAGTAAGTGCCTGTGTGTGTGTCAGTGAGTGTGTGTCTGTTTGCCTGTCAGTGAGTGCGTGTGTCTACCAGTGTGTGTCTGTCAGTGAGTCCATCAGGAATGGAGACTTAGTATGAGGGGGTGGCAAAATGGATCTTTGCCTAGGGTGGCAGAAATCCTTGCACCGGCCCTGGCTAGAGGCATATAAACAACAGTGTATAAAGGTATATCCACCTGGAAGGGACACCAGAGCAGTGAGCAGAAGGGAAAGAGGCAGACAGTTACAGGATAGAGGGAGAGGATTGAGGGGAATGCAGGTTCGAAGTAAGATAAGAGAGTAAGCAGAAAGGACTCAGGAGGAGGAGATGGGATGCAAGTGGAATGGGAATGGACAGAGGATATACAAAGAGGTGGGCAGATACAATGCAGAGAAGAGGGAGAGGAGTTGAGAGTAAGATTCACAAGTGCGGACAGTTGGGTAGATGGGTGTCTACATGTACATGTCTTTATGTGTCTGAGTCTCTTCCCACCTGTGGGTGTTTGTATGTGTATCTATGTGTGTCTGTAAGAAACTGTGAGTATGGGGGAGGGGGGAGGGAGGGTGAAGGGGAGTATGAATAGAGAGATGAGAAGAGAGTTATGGAGTTCCCTATAATAAGAACTAGTGTGACACATTTAAATGGATTTTTAAACATGTCCAGAGGAGACAGGATTAATATCACGCTTAATGTTTGCTCCTCCTTTCCCTCCCTCTGCTTGGGTACCCTCACTTCATCCTCCTCCTACCTATATATTTTCACCTTTTTCCTATGCCTTCCAAAGATATTCTCTGCTCTTATAAGTTCTCATAATATATAAACTTGGCAAGCAGACCTCTTCCGGAACTACATCCTGACTAACCCTAATAGCTCTAATAAAGAGCTTATTTTGTCAGATTTTAAGTTAGGATGAGCAAGAGGGAGCTCCTAGGAAAGGAAGGTCTCTTGACTTATCTAAGTATGAATATGATGTGTCAATGTGTCAAAGGGGAAATTAAGAGAAAAAAATCTTTAACGTTTTAAAGTTAAACTCCATCTATAATACATAGAAATTATTGGACACATTACATTTCAAGAAAAATTGATATTGCACTAGTACAAGAAACACACTGGTTATATTCACAAAATAAACTAATAAACTAAAAAAAAAAAAAAATATATACACACCAATACTGTGCAAGTTATAGTAAAAGAAAGTAGAGGCACTTTGATATTGATTGGAAATTCTAAATCACTTAAGGTTTTACACAACAAAACAGATAGAGAAAGAAGATATTTTATTTTAGTATGTTTATTAAAAAATATTCTTTACACGGTTGTGAATGTTTATGCACCAAATGAGAATGAGATTTAGTTTCTTGAATCTCTTATATCACGAATCTAAAAAATTGAAAATATAAGATATTTATAGGAGGGGATTTCAACTCTTTAAGTGATGTATCAATGGATACAAAAATTCAAAAAGGAAAAGAAATAAACACAAAACAATAATCGGGAGCTAAAAGATTTAGTAAGGTTTTTTTAAAATACGATCAAAAGATTTTACTTTCTATTCAATCCCTCACCATTCGTATTCAAGAACAGACCTATTTTTAACCCCCCAAAAATATTTTTAATGAACAAATCACTTGTAAAATAGATATCCCAACATGGTCCGATCATGCACCAGTTTTTTTTTTTTTATTAAAAACAAATAAATGTAAAACCCATCAGGAATGGAGACTTAATGAATCTTTATTGAAACAAGATGAAAATAAAGATAAAATAGCTAGCGAGATAAAGAACTATTTTAAAGAAAATTAAGACACTCAGATTTTAAAAGGAACCTTATGGTGTGCTTTCAAGGCAGCTATAAAAGGACATATAATAAAAATCAGAGAATATGAGAAAAAAGAAAAGGTCTATCAGATCAACAATTGCATATCAAATTAACCCAATTAGAAATGCTTTACAAAGAAAACCCTTCAGAAATAAACAGTAAAGAAATAGTTAAAATTAAGTACAAAATAAAAATTAAAGATATAGACAGAATCAATTTAAATCTACTTAATTTAAAACAATAGAGCAAACAAACACTTGAAATATTACTGGCAGAACTGGGGGGTGGCAACGGGGCAATTGCCCCCCGCCTCCCCGAGACTCTCCCCTGCCGGCTAATGCAGCGCCAGCCCTGCAATGTGCCTTAATGGACCAGAGGGGAGATCAGAGATCTCCCTCCCCGCTCCACAGGCACCGTGTTACAAGTGCCCCTGAGAGTTATGGAATGTATGGTAGTATGAATGTTTTTTATGTTAGTGGGGTCACTGTCCTTTATGTAATATTTGTAATTTATGAGGTCTTGTAAAGTTTGAAAGTAAAAATGTAAAGTCTGATATTAAATAAAATACGCAAGAGATTTATATATGTTATGTAATTGTAATTGTATATTTTGTATTTGTATTATATTGTAAAATAAAAAAATAAATCAATAAATAAATAAACTGTGAGCATGCCAAGAGGAGTGTTAGGTGGTGGAAATAGGAGGAGCAGTGTTGGACATTTATGGAGAAGAAAGGGGTGGACTTTTCACAAGGGCTAACCAAATAATTTTTGTGCTCAAGTCCTGGGTGTATTTTGACCCAAACAATGCCCCAGCCCTTACAGCTAACATTTACCAATTAAAGATGCAAGTTGGGATGCAAGCCCTGTTCACTGCTACTGCAATGAAATATGTTTTTTTTTTTCTTGTATGAAATATTGGCTAGTGAAACCTAAGACCTTATTTACTTTAAAATAATCTGAGGTGATCTCACCACAACTCATTGCTTACTAAACAAATATTTTAATATGTGCACCATTTTATCCATTTTATGTATAATAAAACATATTTCACCAATCATGTTCTTACTGAGTATAAAGTATTTGGAGATAATATTTTTACAGATTAGGTACAAAGATCATTTTTGTACAAAATTTTCTTTTGCTCTGATTACAGATTGCAGAAGAAATATTATCTTTTGCCATCTTTTGTTCTAGTGATGATGGGTGGAAACAGGTTAAACACCAACTGATTTTCTAATGCATGATCACATGACACGACATTCGTAGAAGAAAACATTTTAAGATTCTTGTTAGTCTTCAGAAGTGTTTTGGGAACTTGTAATTGGTAAGTAAAAATTACAATCAAACAAGATAAAAGGCAAGGATTGTATATTCCTATTTTATTTTAAAATCTCTGTATTATTGTGGTTTTTGACAACTCAAGTAATACACGGGTTCAAAGTTCATATCATAGATGTTTCGAATAAAATAATATTTATTTCATAATGTTAACACCATAAATGAATGCATAGTTATTTAGTGTAATCAAATATTATGTTATAGAAAAATAGAAAATAAGCTAATTATTCATTGTCTACTATAAAGGGAGCAGTTGATTTACCAATTGTGCATTGTTAGTATGATAACTCTGATGCGCTCATAGTGACCGAATGGAAATATGTCAATTTACATAATGTTTGTATGCAAAATAGTATAGCAGAATAATCAGTTACATGTATTTATTCTTACTTTTTAAAGTGTTCAGAAGTGTTACTTGCATTATATATTTGATGTATTAATTATAATTGCATGTTCACCAGTGTTATATATATTTGTAACTAAATGGTTTTCACCACATGCCTAAGGACAAGTCACCAAGGGCTAGTTCAATATAATGTATTGTATAGTAGCTCTGTTGGGATTTGTGGCTCTTGTCTGGTTCTCTCAGGGACTTTTAAGAAAAGAGCGTGAGAGCAAAAAGCATCTTTGTGAAGACCGTGGCAAAAACCAAGCCTGTGTGCCACAAGTGCCTTTGCAATGGCATTAGTTGGAAGTAGTGAGGTTGATACCTGCCTGTAAGTATCTGGACAGACAGAGGGGATAATATATGTCTCCTGCTTCAGTGGGTAGAGGGTTATGTGCTTACTCAGGAGCCTGTAGAGGTCTAGGCAGAATCAATAACTCTAATCCAGTGTGTAGAGGGAGAGAGAGAGTGCCTACCCTTGTTCTGGCTGCTACCTGCTTCCACCTACCTCCCTTCAACCTCGCTTCATGGGGATTCCCTTACTGAGACTAGCATGCTGTGGGAAATATAGTCACTGATTGGATCCCGATCTCAGCAGCAATTTCTTCTGGACTATACACCTGGAGGAGAAGCTGTGTCTAGGGTATGTATTGTCATATTTGCTGCCATTAGTGACATAGTCCTTTTCATCATTATCGTATTAATTACAAATATATATACATATAAAATATACATATAAGAAAGGAAGCCTAAGGGGTGAACACTGCATAAAAATGTAAATGTAACATTTATATACAGCGTTACTTCTGGAATATTAAGCCTAAATTTTACAGTACTATATTATTTTATCCTGTTCTCCTTTTATAAACCTACAAGACTGTTTACCATCATAAGTACTCCTAACCAGATAGGTGCTATACTATATCCCTAGGTGGGGATTATAACTCCCAGACACTAAACCTGGATCCTGAAAAGTGTAAGTGCACACCTTACTACTTTTTATTCTTTACCAATATACAAGTGTACTACACTATCAGTTGCTGTATTTCCTTTTTGTCGTTACATATAACTAAGGACAACTCAGGTGCTACACCTATTTTCTCTGTTTAATAAACTACACGGATAAATGCATGTGGCACTCTGGTTCTGTTACAATATGTTCTTATCATTTTATCACATAATACATTTGTTGTGTTTTACACTATACACACAAAGACAATACACAATTCAAATGTTTCACTTGCAGATCCTCCCAGCCAGTCTGCAGTTTGTTTTGCATCATGAGTATCAGAGAGGTGCTTAGAAGCAGACTCCTGCTCCTTAGCTTGCAGGGGTGTCTGTGAGAAGGGTGACTGCGATTAGGTGACACGGCCCTTAGCTCACCCATCAGCATGCTTCCCTGCAGACACCCTCCCTGGATTCACAGACTTGGTCATCCCCTTTCCCTTACTCTGGGCAGACTGTTGACCACTCTAAATAGCTGTCAGTGGAATATGGCACAGAATAATTGGCTCACTCACATCCTTGCCTCCCTTGCAACCATACACTTCCTCTACAGTCACACCTGGCACCTTGGGCAATCCTAGTTCAGTCACAAATGGGTACACATGCATACACTCATGGGGCTATTTACTAAACCTTGGATTTTTTCAGGTGAAAATGACTGTATTTTGATCGCAGTGGTATTTTCACTGGTGGTGGGTGGGGGCCAAAATATTAATAATTGGGTGAAGGAACCTGTTAGGGGCTAGTGGGGCTCTAATTGGGGGATCTAATTAATTAAACAATGGGGAGAGGGTGGACATACTATTGACCAACCCTAAATTGTAGCATGTCCGCCCAATCCCTTCCTCAATCCTCTAGCTACTCCCTATTAAAAATAATGACCAAGCAGTGGGACTTGGCAACCAGGCGGAGTGGAAGCAGATAGTATGAACTCTGCAACTACTTTCAATATTTTACCGTTTTTGACTTATTTAACCTGCTCATTTGAAGCTTTTTAAGACTAAACAACATCCAAAACACTTCTTCTTGTGCCCCTGTCCCGTCTCCCCCTTTTAGATTGTTGGGGGTTATCCTGGCCCTCTCTGCCCTCGACTAGGTATTTGTAATCAACATAAAAGTGTGCTATTATCTTCACTTACATAAGATGGAGGCAGTGCATGAGATGGCACCTGCGCAAGCACATGAGGGCCCTACACCATGACAAAGAGGCTTCCTCTGCGCATTCAATCTGTTATGTTCTGCATTTGGGGATCCCATGCAGCTCCAACAAAACATAGAGAGGAGTGCATATTCTCCTACATCCGCTCTACATATTTTTGTCTTATTTTACTTCTTTTGCTTTATTTGCATGCTCGTAATAATTCATGTCTCACAATGCAGCATAGTCCTGTTATTTATGTGTTTCTCTACTCTAAAAAGAAGGTATTCGTGTTGCCCTTAGAAATGTGTCAAATACTTTGTCTTGATATCTCAATTTTGAACAAATGTGTTATTTCTGATATTACTTGATTTCGTTTGCGAGGCTTGTAAATTATCTCAATAAAATAAAGAAATAAAGAAATTACCCTATCTACCTCCTCCCTCACCATAATAATAGGGGGCATTTTGTAAAACACCATACAACATAAAAGTAAAAAATAAATAAAAAATAAGCTAATACTTTTTTTTGTTTTTTATATTTAAAAATAAATAAATATATATTTAAAAACTTTTTTGATTTGTGATCAATATTGACTAAATGGGAATTAATCCTTTGCACAAGATTACCATGGATCTCAAACTCAGACCCCCCCCCCCAGATGAGGTTGGACTACAACTCCTAGAATGAATTTAATTCAATAGATTGTCAGAGGATCGAGATACCATCTGAGGGTAGGTGTATATTTTAAGATGGTTGGATTAAACACTTCTCCAGAAACCTGAAGGTTACAAGTCAGCATTAAAGCTTATGAAACTCATAGTAAATTTCCTGCATTTTACTGCATTTGTGTAATGCTTTTGTTTGTTGAAGTTCCTCTACATACTCTCAAACTTATCATTTCCAGTCAAGCCATTGAACACTTTTTCCACCAAGCGTGAGCTACAGAATAGTTCCTCCTGTTCACTGTTGCAGATCTGTAGGTTATTGATAAGACATTCCAGCATTGCAGATATAATGACTCTAGCACAATTTAGCACAGACAGAAGCAATGTACAATGGGTGTAGCTCAAGGGTTTTCCTGCAGGACCTAAGGGCAATAATGATTTAGGGCAGTCCTGCTCCTGACATCTCCCAAGAACAAATTGTTTAAGAAAAGCTCTGCAAGGTGGGCTCAGGATGATATGAGCCTTAACATTTAGATTCTATAATCAAAAATACCAAACAGTGATAAAACACAAAGAAAATCAAGCAACTAAAGATATATTTCTAAAAAGTCTTCTGTGCCCAGGCAGTACCAGTATTGACACAGAATTGAACCATTCTATATGGGTTTGCACATACTAAATGTAAGGCAGAATATGTGGGCATATTTGTAAGTAATAAAATCTGCAATTTACTAACACTTTATTTCTGACACCCAACATTTACTTATTTATTAAACATCATGATTAATTGGGCTTGTAGTCTTTTTCTTTCTCTTCTTGATTTGCTTAATGGGACAGTATAGGCACCCAGACCCCATCTCATTAAAGTGGTCTGAGTTCAATATCCCTGTCCCTTTTAGCCCTGCAATGTAAAATGTTTACATTGCAATGTTAAGACTGCCTCTGGTGGCTGTCTGGAAGTGCTTCCTGCAATTTCACGCTTTCACTCTGTAAAACAACATTGGATCAGGGGCGTTTTAGCCGCGAGGCAAACAAGGCATTTGCCTTGGGCGGCATTTTTCAGGGGGCGGCAAAAAAAGCCGCCACCCAAATGCCCAAGGCAAATGTCATGTTAGCCTCGCGGCTAACAGACATGCTGGGCGCCGGGTGGCATTGCTGGGCGGGCTGGCGGCTGACGAGGGAGATTTTCCTGTGAGCTGACTGCTCAGCTCCGTCGCGCGCCGCAGAGTGAGGCTGGGAGCTGGGATATGACGTCATATCCCGGCTCCCAGCCTCACTCTGCAGCGTGCGAGGGAGCTGAGCAGACAGTTCACAGGAAAAGCTCCCTCGCCAGCCGCCCGCCCGCCAATGCCGCCCACCCAGCAGCCACTGGACCACCAGGGAGATAGAGAACCCCTTCCCTCACCAGCACTCCCAAAGGTAAGGAGGCTGGGGGGGTTTAAAAAATACATGTGTTAATGTGTGTGTGTGTCTGTTGGTGTGTGTGTGTGTGTCTAGTGTGTGTGTCTGTGTCTGTTGTGTGTGTGTGTGTCTGTTAGTGTGTTGTGTGTGTGTGTGTGTCTGTCTGTTGTGTGTGTCTGTTGTGTGTGTGTGTCTGTTGGTGTGTGTGTGTCTGTGTGTGTGTGTGTGTCTGTGTCTGTTGAGTGTGTCTGTTGTGTCTGTGTTGTGTGTGTGTCTGTGTCTCTGTGTGTGTGTCTGTGTGTGTGTGTCTGTTGAGTGTGTGTGTGTGTGTGTGTCTGTTAGTGTGTGTCTGTTAGTGTGTGTGTGTCTGTGAGTGAGTGTGTCTCTGCTAGTGAGTCTCTGCTAGTGAGTGAGTGTGTGTGTGTATTTAGAAGGCGGGGAAGGGATGGGAGGGGTCACACGCGCGGGGGGGAAGGGATGGGTGGGGGTCGTGCGCGCAGGGGGGGTTGGGGGGCGCCTGAGTTTTGTCCTGCCTAGGGCAGCACAAAACCAGGATACACCACTGCATTGGATGTGTCATGCTTTGCATGAGGGCATCCAGCATCAAGCAAAACCCCATAGCAAAGCTTTGATTCAATGCATTCCTATGGGGAAGGCCTAATGAACATGTCACATTTGAATGTGCATTAGGTCCCCCTTATTGGCTGACGTCGGTGAAGGAGGAGCATGACCCTCCGCCAAGAGACCTTGGCACTGAAATCGGATATGTGACTAAAAGATTTTTTTTTTAACAAATTCATGGCTGAAGGTGTGGTGGCACCGGGGCAGAGGGATATTTTAGTGTTTATTTTAGTGCTAGTGTTTAGTTGTATTCCTAACACTAAAGTGTTACTATAAAGGGGAACTGTCACCTCTCTGAAATTGACACCACTGACTAAAACGTCTGTTATTATTTTCATGAGATGCTCAGTTTTCTATTACATTTATATTAAAGATTTAGCAATTAACAAAGGCAGGGCAGACATTGTAAATGAAGAGTAGAAGTAGAAATATCAAGGCAAAACAGGTGCTGTTTTGGGTCCAATGTTCTAAAAGTCAAAAGACATTCTGTTTGTTTCCATTGAGATTGCTTCATATCTCTGAAAATCCATAACTCCCCGTTATCCTTAATTGTTTCACGAGTACAACAGTACCCCCCATTAACAGGTTTTATGGTGTTTTGGAAAGTTACAGGGTCAAATATAGAACGTTTCATTTTCACACTGAAATTTGCCAGATAAGTAATGTTACCTTTGAGACGGTTTACCTTTGAGAGTGTTTGTGACTAAGTGGCTACTAAGAAAGACTGGACATACCCCACTTGCAATACCTTGGGTTGTCTACTTTTGCAAATGTTATGCCATCATGGAGGTAATTCTCATTCCTGGGCTACCATACGCTCTCAAAGGCAACATAACCAATCTGGCAAATTTCAATGTCAAAAAAATGAAATGCAAGCCTTATATGTGATTCTCTAACTTTCCAAAACACCATAAAACCTGTACATGGGGGGTACTGTTATTCTCGGGAGACTTCACTAAACACAAATATTAGTGTTTTAAAACAGTAAAACATATTACAACAACTAGAAAAGCTACAATTTCTGGGGAAATTGTGTGAAGTGTTCTTGCCTCCACCTGTAGTCTACAACTGGAGTGGGCGGAGTAACTGTTATCATTTATATAGCACATTTAATTGCAACGTTGTTGCACAGTTACATTAAACCATACATTTATAAAAACATTAGCAGGTGTTCAAAAGGCCCTGTCTATGACATCACTTGCTGCTGCAGCTTGACACAGGTCAGAGTATTTTGGTGGTTGCCATCTTCAAACGGTCGTATCTTAAAAACTATAACTCCTACAGCGAAGAGCTTTATATTGTGAGAATCACAAGACCCAGACCTACATTTTGATGCATAGTATGTCTCTGAAGTATTAAAATTGAAGGCACAGTCGCAGTTTAGAAATTGCACTTCAAATTTGAGCTTTGCAGAGTGAAGTTTCAATGAATGTCAATGGACGGCGTTAGTTGCAAACAAATGATTATATTGTGAAAACTATCAGGACTATGGCTTAGCCGTTGACATGTTTAGTGGCAGCAGGGATAGCTGAACGTTTTGATATAAGATTTGTGTAGGTGGGCCTGAAAATGAGGGAGTGGTGGCAGTTTAGAAATCATGTCCTGATTTTTCAGCTTTTGCCAGCTCCCACTCTAGCTTTGCCATTCATTCCTATGGGACAAATTTCGCCACAAGAACGACGATATTCCGTGAACCATTCGGCGAAACGTTCCACAAAGTAATAGCAATCCGATCGGGAACAATCTGCACGTTTTGGTAAATTTTTGTCTATGTAGTGTAAAAACTGTGGGAGGAGTTAGGGTGGCAAATTTGGCTATAATAAGAATAATAATAAAAATGTGAGATAACAATAAGTGGTCTTGCTATGCAAGAACACTTAATAAGAATAATAATATATATGTGAGATAACAATAAGTGGTCTTGCTATGCAAGAACACTTAATAAGAATAAGAATATATATGTGAGATAACAATAAGTGTTCTTGCTATGCAAGAACACTTAATAATATATATGTGAGATAAAAATAAGTGGTCTTGCTATGCAAGAACACTTAATAATATAGTCCATAAAAGTGCCGTTTGTTTGTAAAAAATGCAAAAAACTTCACTGTTACTTAAAATATAATCGTTGTAATACAATTTAACAAAACACTAATATTTGAGTTCAGTGAAGTCTCCTGAGTAAAACAGTACCCCCTATGTAGAGATTTTTTGGTGTCTTGGAGAGTTACAGGGTCAAATATAGTGCTTGCGAATTAAATTCTCTGCACTTTCTCCCTGTGTTGTCAGGCATGTCAATCAAATTTTAATTAATCAAATCACATAATTATGTTAAAAGATTACTTAAATATACACGTAGAATTTTAATATATATGCATTTATAGGTATTTAAATTCTATGTGTATACTAAAGTAATCTTTTATGTAATTATATGTATTTATCTATATATATATATATTTGCAGTTATTTGTATTTTATATATAGATAGATATATAGAATGTCATTCTAAGTGTATTTTGTTACCAATATATATATATTAATAACAAAATACTGTTAGAATGAACTTACATATGAATATATAATTTATATAAAATTTTGTTTCAATATTTTATTTATTAATTTTATTATTTTATTTATTATTGTAATTATACGTATATATATATATATATATGTATATATATATATATATATATATATATAATATATGTGTATATATCTATTATATATATATATAATATGTATACATATTATATATATGTAACGTCATTCTAAGTGTATTTTAATACTAATATATGTACTTATATTAATATGAAAATACACTATGTATGACACTATGTATGACGTTACATATATATAATATGTATATATATTATATATATAATATATATACATATATTGTATATTTATAAATATATTCATTTTATTTTATAACGTGTATTTAATTTTTTTTTTTTCATTTCCCACCAGCAGGGTGACTGTCTGATATTTCAGACAGTCCCCCTGCTGGCAGATCCACAGCCAACTATAGGGGGCCATGTGATCGCTCTTTGAGAGCGATCACATGGCCCCCGGGGGCTTCTTTTGTCATGGCAGGGCTGCCTGGGCTGTGACGCAGTCATCCCAAAGCGGAGCGCCGGGTAGGTAAGTATCCCGGGCGCTCCGCGGCTGCAAGCCGTTACGGCGTTCTATGCCGCCGCAACGGCTTTAAGCCCCAATTAAAGCGGGATGGCATAGAATGCCGTAACGGCGTTAAGGGGTTAAGGACTGAGCCAAATGTACACGTTGTGAACAAAACAAAATGTAAACAAAACCTGGCATTTGCGCTACATGTCTGTCCAACCGTAATTCACCTCTTTCATATTAAATGCACCCACACTTATTATCTATCATTTTATTCAGGGGAAACAGGGCTTTCATGTAATATTTAGCTATGAAACATGACATTTTAACTGTCAATGTCATAATACTGTTTGCTTTTACTGCAATAAAATACACATATTTGTATTCAGCAAAGTCTCACATGTAAAACAGTACCCCCTATGTACAGGTTTTATGGTGTTTTGGGAAGTTACAGGTTCAAATATAGCACGTTACATTTGAAATTCGAAATTCGCCAGATTGGTTACGTTGCCTTTGAGACTGTATAGTAGCCCAGGAATGAAATTTACACCCATAATGGAATACCATTTGCAATAGTAGACAACCCAATGTATTGCAAATGGGGTATGTCCAGTCTTTTTAGTAGCCATTTGGTCACAAACACTGGCCAAAGTTAGTTTTAATATTTGTTTGTGTGTGAAAAATGCAAAAAACACCAATTTTGGCCAGTGTTTGTGACTAAGTGCCTTTTATTTATATATAGGTATATATATAGTGATATATCCGCATATATTTATGTATATAGATATATATATTATTTTGTTCTATGTGTATTTTGATATAAATATATATATATATTAATATCACAATACAGTTAGAACGAAATAACACACATCTATATATTTTTATTTTTATTTATTTTTTTTTATTTTTTTTAACATATTTACTTTTTTTTTAATATTATATATAAATATATATATATATATATATATATATATAACAATAATTATATATATATATTTAATCAGTATCAGTCTACATGTAATTTGATATTAATATATATATATATATATAATTATATTTATATATTAACAGTAAAATACACCTAGACAGTGTATGTGTGTGTGTGTATGTATATGTATATATATATACTTAGATCATATATTTATATATAATATATATATAGGATCTAAGTATATCATTTTTTTTTTTACACTGATTTTAACTTTATTTTATTTTATTTCCAGCCAGCAGGGGGACTAACTGTCATTACAGGCAGTCCCCCTGCTGGCAATGCAGCAGCCAGCTAACCCAGCCATGTGATTGTGAGGTCCTGCGGAGGAGAGCAGGAGACCAGGGGAATCCATTGGTAAGTAAACAAAACCCGTGAGGCTATTGCATGCCTAAACATTAAGGCTCTCTTAGAATAGGGCGTAATAGTACGCCCTCCGGTTTTAAGGGGTTAAATTGCACCCCCATTGTTTAATTTCTCATGTCTAGTGCAAAGGACAGAGATTATAACAATGATTGACAGAGGGGTAAGGTAGAGACACCCAAATGCAGGTTAAAGAGGTGTGGATTATTACATTACATTTTATTTTTCATATCTCAAACACGTACTTGTTCAATAAAGTGATAAATAAATATAATATTAAAAATCTTAGCAAATTACAGTTCCCCTTTTAGAACATATAAGAAAAGGTGTTGCAAAGTCTGGGGGAACAATTATTCACAATTCTAGCAGAGAGATCGATTGTTTGATTACTTACATTATGAGCATGATATATCATTTTATTATCCAAAAGATTAAATATTCACAACACCATAAAAAGGTATCACCATTTTTTTATACTTGTTGATTCGTCCAACATTTTTCTTTCATCATAAACATTTCATAGGACAATGCTTCTTAGCTTAGCATTTGAAATCTTCTCGTTCCATAAGAAAGACTACATCAAACATATTTTGGTGAATGTTAAAAGAGCTCAGTACACTTTATTATCTTGTGTAATAATAATGTATTACATAGTTCAGTCTCAGATTTAGCAACGACTTGAATGTAAGCCAACAGAAAAAAAGCCAGTTTTGTGCGTGAGAACTTAGTTACCCAAAGGGGATATAACAGGTAGCTTCTTGTATAGGTAATCTTGGCATCGCTGCCTAGAGCAAGTAGAGCTGGCCTGGAATATACTTTAGTTTCAGCTTCTTTCAAATCATTTCTGAATAATATTAGTTTAATTCGCTGTTCTAGTTTCTACAAGAAATGCAAAATAAAAAGTAAGCAAACAAAATGAGAAAATGTGGATTCTCTTGCTTACAGTTATGACAGGTAGCTGTACAATACAATAGCGGTGTAGTTTCAGTTTAACCGATCTTCTCACACGTTTCTATTGAGTAATGATTACATCAGCGTATATTGATTCAACAGTTGAAACAAATTGTATTGATCTGACAATCATGTCAAAGAAGCAGCCGCCAAGGATCACAATCCGGTTTTATGAACAATACAAAACATCTGGCCAGCACAACATCTGCCAATAACATGTGTATTAAACTTTTTTTTCTTCATTCTATTTGGTAATTGACCTAAAACCTTTCAGTTATAGAGCCAGGTACATCATTACATTCCTTAATATAAGTATTGGTCTTTAGCACAGTACCGTTGACAGACAATACCAAGTTATAGTCTTTTCAGCTTTAAGTTTAAAAAGCCCGAGTCTGAACCCGGACTTTTTTTCAAAGTTCGGCCGAACCCGCCGGACCTGGACATCCAGGTGTCCGCTCAACTCTAGTTATTTCTGGAACAGTGTCTCTGCTTTTTATATGAGACAAATTGTCTCCAATGAACATCTCTTACAAAATCTTGTTTCTTACTGTAAATTCTTTATACTTGCCATACCTCATTCCTTCTCAATGATGGCATCAATCCAGTACATATTTTTGTAAAAAGACAGTATATGACCTAAATATATGTTTCATAAATGCAATCATTCATTTTAGACATTTACTTTTAAAGTTGACTTCACCTGTGAAAAAAACAATTTGATTGTGGGCATTTTCTTTTTCATTTTTGTGTTTTTGGTATTCAAATGGAGAATTATAATGGTGGGGATTATCTACTAAATGAAAAATATAACACCAATATATTATAACACTTTTATTCTTGGACTTTACTTACCCATAAATAGAGTAGAATGGATAAATCACAACCCAAAAATGTAGCAAGACAATTAGAAACTACAATTCATAATTACAGGTTCAAGACCAGATATTGGTGCAGCAGTAATGCTCTTGTTCCAGAATATTTCAGCAAACCTGAAAAAATAAAGTGTTCTAGTGGTGCTATACAATACATGTAGCCCCTAGGAAGAAGCGAAGCTTAGTGGATAAGGGCCCTGACAGAGCTAGGATGCGGACGCAGGTGGAAAGGGTGTTGGGATAGGGTAGTTGGGACTAAGTGGCTGACCTAGTATAAGTAGGCAGCCATTTTAGAATTCATCAGTCTAATTTTCTTACCTGGCTGAAATTGTGTGCACTCTGTGTGTCTGCTTTTTTGGTCTGGAAAGTTTCTGTTTTGTTTTCCAGGATGGAGGCAGTGGAGCAGCTCCTGTGGGGGATCTGGGAGGCAGCGGGGTCCGGTGACCCACGGGAGATGGCAGCATGCCTGGAGTCCATTCTGGCGGCAGCCGGACCGGCAGCATCTGAGCCCAGGCCGGGAGGTAGGAGTGGTGATGCTGGGCAATCCAGCTCCTGTGTGACAGGGCTATGTGCAAGGGCGGCTGCGGGCGGGCCACGGTTCAGAAGACCTGCCCCCTGGAGTGGATGGAGGTCAGAGTGGTGTGGGAGCTGGGCCGGCTGGCAATGCAGCCCCAGTGCTGGAGGCAAATGGGCTGCATAGTGGGGCAACTGCGTTCGGCAGTGCTGCCCCTGGTGGACGGAGCTTGACAAGGCACCCATCCAGGAGGGCAGCCCCTGGTGGCAGGATCCAGCCTGATCAGCCTGCGGACTCCAGGAGGGGAAGGAGCCAGACATCTGGAGCACCCACATTCATCAGGCAAGTGCTGGGGCGAAGGGCTCTGTGGGGTGCACTTGGGCATGCTGCAGTGGGCCTTGGGAGTGGGAGCGGGGCACTAGCTATTAGTCCTTCCCCAGCAGTGGGTCCCTCGGTGGGGGAGGTGCCGCTGGGGTGAGTGGTCCTGTCAGAATGCTGTTGGTAGCCCCTGGTGCGGCCAGCCCTTCTGATGTGGGGAGTCTGGTTCATCACAGGGGATGGCGGGCCCCCTTGGTGGTCTGGCGGTACATGGGGGTACACAGGGGTGGGCATGGCCCACTTTTCCACATGGCTCCCCTCGGTGTTAGCCCAGGGGTGGTCACCAGTGAGGGGTCCGGATAAAGTGAGTGGCTGCAGGCAGGTGCATACGGTAGGTGGCCCCTGGTGGGCAGCAGAGTGCTTCCAGTGGGCAGGTATGTCCAATGGACCATGCTTCTGAGGAGGGGCAGGGCAGGGAAAAGCTCTTGGCATGGCAGGTGGGCACCAGGTGTCGTGCCTTGGAAGGAGCTGAGCTGCAAGTCTTGCACCTGGACCTGCGCGTGTTCCCCATATGAGATCAGGCGTGGGACTCCCGGAGGCAGTCCGGAGGATAGCATTAACAGTGCCCGGGATCCTTCCCCTGTGCTCCCCTTAGACGCTGGCAGTTCCTATGGTGATGGCTCTGTGAGTTCCAGTAGGGAGTCGCACTGTGGGTCCCCCAGGGCAGTTTGCAGGAGCCGAAGCCCCAGGTGTCGGGTCAGCGGGGCATCCGGTCCGTTGAGTGGCAGGCAGTTCTGAAGTCAATGGGATGCTTTGGCTTCCCGCAGTCGCAGAGGGAGGTCTGGGGAAGAACTGTGCACCCTGACCAGGACTTCTTCTCCTCTTTCCATGTCAAGGAGTAGATCATCATCTCGTCATTCCCGGCATCAGGTGGTTCCCCGGGTTGGTCGACAGACAGATGGGCAGCATCCTGGAGTGGTTGGATCTGGTGAAGCAGCCTTCGGCGGCTGAGGGCTTGGCCGGTGAGTGTGATGCTGCTTTGCACTCACACAGTTCACTGCACTTTTTGCAACATCTGATTGATTCATGGGGGTAGATGGGACAGCACGGGGCTGACGTGGGTACTTCTCCTTCGCGGGGCTAATGGGGGAATAGTTGAAGCAGGAGGTGAAGGAGAAATTGTGGAAAAGTGAGTTCTGTGAGATATTTTCACTCCTTCCGTTAGAAGAATTTATAGACATGAAGGAGGAGGACAAGAAGGATGACAAGAAGGAGGAGGAGGAGGAAAAGTGTAGGAGGTACTGAAAGATTCTGTCATTTGGTAATTGGCTGCAGGCTTTTTGCATTCTCAACAGCGTACACAGGGAAAAGTCACTGTGTTGTGTTCCACCCTGTTCTGTTACTTAGATAGCATATGGGAGGTTTATCGCACGTACGGCGGGCTCAGGTGGTGGAAGTATGATGAGCAGTTCTGGCAGTGGCTCTCGGCTAACCCTGGGATTAGGTGGGACCAGAGCCGCCACCAGAAATTTTGGGGCCCCTAACTCAGCGCAGGGTCTAGGCCCCCTCAGGCCTGCCTCCAATCCCGCCTACAGGGTCTGCCTCCAAATCCCGCCCACAGGAATACACACACAGACACACATACTGAAACAGACATACTGACACACACATACTGAGACATACACACACAGACACACAGGCATACATAGTGACAGACAGACACATACTAACATACATACAGACACACATGCATGAGGACATAGAGACACAGACATACATACACACTGACATACATACACACAGACATACATACACACAGACATACATTCATAATGACCTACAGACATACATACATATATAGACAGACATACAGACACTGACATCCATACACACATACATTCATAATGGCATACAGACATACATTCATAATGGCATACAGACATACATACATACATACATTCAGACAGACATACATGCATATATACAGACATACTGACAGACATACATACATACAGCCATACATGCATACAGACATCCATACACACATACACACAGACATACATTCATAATGACATGCAGACATACATTGATACTGACATACAGACATGCAGACATACATTGATACTGACATACATACATATATACATACATACAGACATATATACATACATACTGACAGACATACAGACATACATACTGACAGACATACAGACATACAGACATACATAATGACATACAGTCATATATACAGACATACATGCATACAAATATACATACATACAGACATGCATGCATTCATACAAAAACACACACACAGACATACACACACACAGAGCTCATTTTCCAGCCACCCTCCTGTTTCTTACCTTATCTTTTCAGGAGGGTGGCTGGGGCAGATGGGAGTCGGCAATGCTCTCCCTCACTGCAGGACTGTCTCTCCTCCCGTGCGGAGTGAGCTGGGAGGAAGTGACCACTTCCTCCCAGCAGCACTTGCTACGGCTGCATTCATTTTTTTCCATCAGTGTGCGGGCCCCGGTGCAACTGCACCAGCGGCAGTTCCGCCGCTACACGTGGGGCCCGGGCAGCCGGGCCCCCCAGGGCCGCCGGGCGCGTGACAAGCGTTATGGTTGTACTGATGGCGGCCCTGGGTGGGACCAAATGGAATTGCCTCTCTGGATGAAGTTGATGATGGCACAGAAGGCATCTCCATTTCAGCAAGCGGTAGGGGGACAGCCCGCATTGTTGGCCACCTTTAAAAAAGGCGTTTGCTGGCTCTTTAACGAGGGTAAGTGCAAGAGGGGTTCGGCCTGTCGATTTAAGCACGAGTGCTGGGGGCGCCCATGGCCTCCACAGGTGGTGCTTTAAAAGTGGAAACGGAGGGGCCATCTCTGGGGCGGCTGGTGCAGCCTCCGTTGCCCAGGGGCTTAACAACGGTGAAACATGACTCAATGCTACCGTGGCTAAGCCACTACAGTAACAAGGGAGCTGCAGAGCTGTTACAGTCGGGTTTTGAGGTGGGTTTCCTTATTGAGGTGGCGAGGGAGAAATTGGGCAAGGAACTTAAACTGGGATAAATGGCAGGTCCATTTGAGGAGACGCCTTTTCCCAACCTGTGGGTGTCTCCTTTGGGTGTAGTCCCCAAGAAGGAGCCGGAAAAATTTCGCCTGATACATCACCTGTCTGGGCTCATCTGTAAATGACAACATTGATGGGGATCTGTGCTCAGTTGCTTACGCATCATTCGACCACATGGTTGAGTTGGTTAAGCAGGCTGGGCGTGACGCCCTTATGGCGAAGGTGGATATTGAGGTGGCTTTTTGCCTGCTGCCAGTTCACCCCGAGTGCCATCACCTGTTGGGATGTTTTTTCAAAGGGGCTTACTTCATCGATTTGTGCCTCCTGATGGGCTGTTTGATTTCCTGCGTGTACTTCGAGGCATTTAGATCCTTCCTTGAATGGCCCGGCGGGTTCCCAGCTTTGTCTCCATCTCCTGAGAACCATTGAATGGGTTGCTGGGTGTTTTGTGGTACTGCTCGCTGAGGGCAAGATGGAAGGCCTCAACGGAGAGCCTTCGTTTCCTGGGCCTGGAGATTGACACACATCGGGGGGAGTGCAGATCTGGAAAGCACCGAAAAATGCTAACACAAATGCGGTGCGAAATAAGAGGGTCTCTGAGCAATTGAAGCAGATCTCCGGCAAGACCCGAAGCAGACCCTCTAATATCCCTAAGGAAACTGGCCACCTCGTATCCACAGACTTGCGACCCCCCCAAAAGCCCTTTTGCGCTTGCCGCACCAAAATGCTTTGTTAGATCTACCCACCCATGGAAAAAAGGGTTCCTTTTTGCAGCACAGGGATGGAACTTTCACTTTCCCATTTTCAGTTCTTTATGGTTTTCAGGATGGGACTGGGGAGGCTGGGGTTACAACACGATCGGTTCAGGACCCATTCGTTTCGCATCGTGGTGGCCATGTAGGCAACCCGGTTGGAGCTTGTTGAGGAACTTGTCAAAAGGATAGGGAGGTGGGAATCAGTTCAGTTCCGGTCATACGTGTGCCTGGGACTGCTGGAGGGTGGTTTGTAGGGGTTGTTGATTGATTGATTGTCTCTTTTCTCTCCGTAGGCCGGGTGGCCGGGATCATTGGCCATTCTTTCATTTTCTGGGTGAAGAGGAGGGCCAGAGCTCGTGACCAGGGTCAGCAGCTAGGTTTTTCTGTAGATCGGAATGTGATCAAATGGTTTGGTTACCGAGGCGCCGGTTGGGAAATGTATGTGGGGCTTTATTTCATTTACTGGCTAGTGGGAGGATGCTAGACTTCATGGTCTTGAATGCCGGGAGTAATGTCCCTCAGTGGTAGCTTGTAAAATGGATGAAACAGGATATCAATCGGCTTTGGGATGTGGCCGGCGATGGTCCCCCGGCTACGGTGGTGGTACGCAAGGGATCCTGGCGTGCTTGCGAAGTGTCAGGGTAAGGTGAATAGTCTAATGGCCAGTTTCGTTAGGAAAACTTGGTGCATGGTGGTTCAGCACACAGAGCTGCAGGCTATGCTACCCGGTTACTTTCGCCCAGACAGGTTTCACCTTTTGGATGTGGGTTGGGAGCTGTTAAACTTGGGTTTTAAGGAAGGACTGAGTAAAGCCTTATTTCTTCGGGGTAGCGGAGCTCAGATGGCTTAAGGGGTAAAGGTCTGAGCTTGTGGCAGGGTTAGTGAGCTGAAGGTTAGGGGTACAGCAGGATCTTTGTTAAGTACAGGGTAGTTATTCTGCTGTTGAAGAAGGGGTTAATGGTTCATGTTAACTTTGGTAGGTTTCAAACTCGTCGGTAGCTCAGAACCTGGTGGGTTAGGGGTATCCGTGCATACCCCTACCATGGCTATTGAAGTAAATGGTACTTTCTGTATTTTGGTTATGATGTTGACTGTTTTGTTATGTAAATGTTTATTGCTTACAAATATGGGTCATTGCCTTTTCCATTAAGTGAGGGTTATGTTCTGTTACAGGGTGGGGGTTGGGGGCAATGACTTTATTTATTCATTTTTATCTTAAGTTATGATTAATATATATTTAATAAAGCTGTGGACTTATTAACCCATATAACATCAGTGTTCGTGTCTTTTTGGGTGGATGATGGGGATTGTTTATACCACCAGCCCATATGGCGACGATGCGCCTGTCACTAAATGATCAATAAGATGTGATGACGCAATAAAATAATCTGTACTGTGCTTCAAACATATAATCATAAACAAGTATATAAATAAATAGTGTGTGAAAATTGTAAAAGAATAATAATTAAAAAAAAAACACAAATACTTAAATTAACTTGATGAAGGGTACATCAGATTTTCCAATGCATATACGGTGAAAACAGTGTACTTCCAAAATATATATAGATATGAGTAAATTGGTACACTGCAGAAATAGAGCTGCTTTCACTCTAACAATATAAATCAATGTTTTGTTATTTTTTCTTCCAGCTCAGCTAGCCAGCACAAAAAGATATGCATAAAAGCATACAATATTTATTAAAAATGATAATATGTCACCATCCTATATCCCAGTCAATATGGCCCAACTGTACATACTCCAAAGTATTTACCAAAACCACACAAATAATGTTGTCAAATGAACATGGAGAAGCCGAAAGTTAGACTGAATATCAGTCTTTTCCAAATGTACTTTCTGACTGGCTGACCAAATAAACTCCAAAGACCTGTTAAAGTAGGCATAGTGCATCCAACAATCCTCTTTAGCAATCCCATCATTAACCAATGGCCCAGCCGGATAAGATAAAGTATTAGCCAAAAAAGCACCTGGATTCTTCTCAGGGACAAGATTATCAAACAGTAGAATAGAAAAGAGGTCATCCGTGTGACCAGATTGAACTTCTTTAAGTAACTTTTTAGCAAGAATGTACTCCCTACACACCAGGGGTGGATCCAGAAACAAATCTCGGTAGGGGTATTGGTGGTGGGCTATAGCGGGGTGAAGAGGGCTGCCGAAGAGGAATAGGGGACTCTAGTTAAGGGAATAGGAGGCTGTACACATATGCGGCCACACACAGGGATATGGAAACACAATAACATACTGACACATACACACAGATACAAACATTTACCTTCAGACACATACACTGGCCCACACAGATACAAACCTATACCTACACAGGCACACACAGATACACACACACATATCTACACACACTGGCACACGCACAGATACACATACCTACACATAGATATGTACACTCATACCTGCACATACACACACTGGCACATAGGTACACACATACATACACAAGCACATTGGCGCACAGACACACACAAAAATCCCTACACATACAGACACGCACATACACACACTGGAACAAATACCTTCACATACACACACAGATATAAGGTAATAGAATATAGATACAAGGTAATATGCAAAGCTCCAGATACCGAAGGTGTCTTTTTTGGAGGGTAGAACACCTCATAAAAGTGCAAAAGTGCAGCCTTTCGGTCCCAGGGGGTCTTAATCATGCTTAAGTCCCTCTAGGGCCAAAACTTTTCACTTTTGCACTTTGGCACACACTGACACACAAACATACTCATAGATACACACAGACACACATATACCTACACGTAAACACACACACACAGATACACACTGACACTCACAGATGCACACACATACTCATAGATACACGCTGACACTCACAGATGCACACACATACTCACAGATGCACACTGACACACACAGATGCACACACATACTCACAGATACACACTGACACACACATACTCACAGATACACACTGACACTCACAGATGCACACACATACACAGATACACACTGACACTCACAGATGCACACTGACACTCACAGATGCACACATACCTAAACATACACACTGGCACACACACAAATTGCAGATTCCATAATTTTAACCACCCACCTGCTTCCATACCTTTTGGTTGCAGGGAGGTGACTTTCTGGGGCTGGCTGATCCTGGTGGGAGTCTGAAGCTACAGAGATCTCTCTCCTCCCTCCTCCTCCTCCTCTTTCAGCTGCATCCTGTGTTCTCAGCCCACGTGGTCTGTAAGCTGGGAGGAAGTAACAGTCACTTCCTCCCAGCACTCCCTGCAAAATTAGAGGGGCCCGGTCTGCCAAAGGGCTGCAGCACCAGACCAGGCCCCTAATGAGGTAGCTCAACCGATGGCAGCTGCACTATTTTCTCTTGGGGGGTGAGGGCAATTGCCCTGTTGCCCCCCTCCCAGATCTGTCACTGCTACCTACCATGGAAGACGCATTTGGAGAAAACCAGAATAAGGGGATCCAATAACCCTCAGTAAATCCTCCCATAAACTCCTAGTCATCCTACAAATAAGATACCTAGAAAGCCATGGATGCAACTTGCTCACCAGCATCCCAGTCCAGATTTTCGTAAATTACCCTATAAGCTCCAAAAGAACTTTTCATTAATTAAGTAGTTTTTGTATATACTGTGTATATACAGTGTGACAAAAAACAGAGTGGGAAGTGTTAAAACGTAATAAGCGATAAAATACTTAGAACTGAACTTCCAATGAGATGCAGAGATTACAAGTCTATACAGGAGACAAAAAAACAGGATACTCGCATAGTGAAATATAGTTATAAAAATATATATAGCAAGATACGCTTAGAACTACTCACATTTACCAGAGCCACTGGTAGACTCCGGCTTAGTAGACATATAAGTATCCAATTTGTAAAGCTACCACACAGACCAGTAAAGGACTCTCCAGGGTAACCCTCCCATAAACCTTCCGTAAACCCTCCCATAATCTCCTAGCCATCCTACAAATAGGATACCGAGCAAGCCATGGGTGCAACTTGCTCACAAGCAGCGTCCCAGTCCAGATTTTCTGAAATTACCCTACAAGCTCCAAAACAACTTTTAATTAATTAAGTAGTTTTTGTATATAGATAATTTCCCTGCAATATTTCTGCCATTTAGGAGTTACACTATTTTGCTTATACAGCCATAGACACAACTACCCCGGCTGTAACTCACACAGTTTTCAGATGTTACAGCACAGTGTGTTTAATATAGAACTTAGTATCTCCTGCTCTGTTAATTGAACTTTAATCATGCAAAGATTCTAGTGGATAATTAACAGTGCAGGTGAAATTCTAAAAAAAAAAAAACACACATAAGGGAAGGTAAAAAAAAAATATTTCAGGTAGCGTGTAAATAGGATGTCTAAGTCACATCCTATGATGATGTAGCTCAGACTGCACAAACAAAGTGATTTAACTCCTAAATGGCAGAGAATTGAGCAGTGAGACTATAGCAGCATGATTTATACATCAAAACAGCTTCTTTAAGATAAAGTTGTGTTAGTGCTTAGAGTACCCCATAAAGCTTTTTTTTTTTTTTAAACTTTTTTCTGTCTGCTGGCTAGTAACTGGTCAGCTGCCACATTATTTAACTCTCACACTTCTAAGGGTTATCAACTATTTTCCTGCTGCCCATTTATAAACAGAATTTTCAACAACCAGATCTGTATTTCATCTGCCGAGAAGTATGCAGACAAATCCATTGGCTATTAAAGGGACAGTATAGTCACCAGAACCACTATTGCTTAATGTAGTTGTTTTGGTGAGTATAGTATGTCTCTGTACACCTTTTGCTATCAGAGAAAAGGCAGTGTTTACATTACTACCTATGGACACCTCTAGTTGCAGTCACTCAGATGGCCACTAGAGATACTTCCTGGGTCTGTGCTGCACAGTGTGAACCAGTGGCAATCAGTGTCTCCCCACTCTGCATGGAGGCATTGAACTTTCTCCATGGGGAAGGGAAGGGGATGCTGGGGGCTAAAATGGGTTTTTAACACTTTAGGGTGAGGAATATACAATTTTGTATTGATGACCCTATACTGTTCCTTTAATATCCATTTAGATGTTGAATTCTAAAATCTGGTAAATCTGGACTAGAAGTATTTGGATTTTGGTAAACTGGGTGTCATGAGAGTGTATAATCACAAAATATAGGAAAATGTAAAGTTTCTTTCATATGTTTTCAAGTCACTTTTAACAAAAGTTTAGATTTTGTTTCAATTATTAATAGTTCTTTTAAAAGGAATCAAAAGCTATTTTTATGCACTCTCTGCACAATAATTTACAGTCTCAAGGCAGGTAAGATGCTAGGATGCTGGTTACAGCTTGTCCCAGAGCTTAATAGGCAGTTAAATTGGTTTATATTTCTTTCTTTTTTACCATTAAGCTATCCTTTCATTAATATTGCAATAACCAAGCATCAAATAAACATAAACATTTGTATTTATTTTTTGGTCCATAAACCCATAAAATAGCAATCACATTTTGTTCTCCATGGATCAATACTGATTCTTACAACTCATGTCCAGTCATTCATTTTATTTAATTTTCTTCTACAGCAAAGAAACACCAAGTATATACATTTTGGGATGAAGGGTTTGCAGTCATACATCTGAAATGTATGGTTGCCATAAAACAATGTAAACCTCTGCATAATTGTTTTTGTAATATACTGCTAAAAGAATGTGCTTTAACCAACTCTAGCCCCTCTTACATTTCTTCCCTGATTCATAGATATGCCTCTTCTCGGTCTCTCCACTCTGCCAGTGTCCACCTCCTGTTCACTGCTCGGACCTTACTGCTAACTCGCGCTTTCAGGACTTTTCGCGGGCGGCTCCCTTTATTTGGAACAGCCTGCCTACCCCCATCAGACTCTCCCCTAGTCTTTAATTGTTTAAGAAGTCTCTCAGAATTCAGAAATGCTTATTGACTCCCAGAGTAACGCATCTATACTTACCCAAGTCTGTCTCCTGCTCTCCTAAAGAACCATACTTCATTTTCACCTCCAGCTCTGCTACTTTTCCACCCTGTTTGGAGGCTGTCCCCCTTGCTTCCCTGTTGTGTATTTGAACCCCACCTCATCTAGACTGTAAGCTCATTTGAGAAGGCTCCTCATCTACATACTGTTCCTGTGTCATTGTGTATTTATCTCATGTATTGTAAATCCCCCCCCCCCTTCATAATATTGTAAAGCACTGTAGAATTAGTTGGCCCTATATAAATAATAATAATAATAATAATAATAATAATAATAATAATAATAATGCCTTAGTTTGAAGTATAACACACTTTAATCTTTAAAGGGATACTCCACTCCAGGCCGGTGGAGCTGTTGAAGTTCTAAGATGGTGGGTGCCAGACAGAGTGGATGGTTAATTTGGAGGGGCTGGGGATGACCTAGCTGTCATGGTCCATATTGGTACCAATGGCAAAGTCAGAGGAAAATGGAATGTCCTAAAGAATGAGTTCAAGGAACTAGGAAGTAAGTTAAAAAAAAAGGATCTCCAAGGTCGTATTTTCAGAAATATTACCTGTGCAGTACAGTAGAAAGGCAGTGGGAGATTAGAGAGGTCAATGCATGGCTGAAGTCTTGGTGCAGGAAGGAGGGTTTTGGGTTTTTTAAGCACTGGGCTAAAGAAATCTACAAAATGTAGATAGGACAGAAAGGGGATGGGCTTTAGCTCAGTATAAGTGGTGTCGAGACAGGGGGAGGGGCAAGACGAGAACAGGGGAGGCATACAACAGTATTAAAATTTGCACAAAGTGACCCATGATAATATTAAATGTATGCTTACTAATGCAAGGAGCCTAAATAACAAAATGGGAGAACTAGAGGAAATAACGTACACTAAGCAATATGACATAATAGGCATAACAGAAAAATGGTGGGATTAGACACATGACTGGGAAGTTAACTTAAATTGGTACACACTATTTAGGAAGGATAGAAAAAACAAGACTGGTGGTGGGTTATGTTTGTATGTCAACCGTGAGTTTAAGACAAATCTTATGCATGTAGAGTGTGACGAGGAAAATGTGGAAGCTTTATGGGTAGATATTTGCTTGAGGTAAAAGAAGGGAAATCAATAATTTGTTGGGATATGTTATAAACCATCTACTGTTAATATTAATGAGAAAGAACAGCTGTTAGAGCAAATTGGGAAAGCTGCACATCTGGGTTACAAATTAATTATTGGAGATTTTAATTACACGGACATAAATCGGGATAAAGGAACTAGTAGTTCAGCCAGGCGAATCAGGTTTTTGAATATGTGAAATGACATCCTTATGTCACAACTGGTACAAGCACCAACTAGAAAGGATGCTTGTCTGGATCTGGTTATAACAAACAATGTTGATGTTTTGACCAACATTCAAGAAGGGGAGCATTTGGAAAAAGTGGTCACAATATGTTAATTTTTTTAATTAGACTCAAAAAAGCAAAAGCATTTGGGGTATTCTAAAGCGTCTAATTTAAAAAAAGTCAATTTAAAAAAGATTAGAGCAGCTCTACATATTGACTGGCATAAACCTCCTTAGTTAAAAAAACACGGAGGATATATGGTTTTCTCCAAACAAATATTAAAAAGGTAAATTTTTCAGTATGTACCATTGGGTAATAAATATAAAAGAAACACATTGAAACCAATGTGGCTTAGTAGGAGATTAAAAATAAGAAAATACCATTTAAAGCATTAAAATCTGACAAATCAGAGGCATCCTATAAAGGATATAAGGAAGACAATAATGCTTGCAAAAAGGCAATTAAAGTGACTAAACTAGAAAATAGGAAATTGATAGCCAAATACAACAAAACCAACCCCAAATTTCAATTGTATAAAAAAAAAAAATTGAAAGTATCGGTACACTGCAAACAGAGATGGGAGTGTTGGTTAATAAAGACCAGGGGAAGTCAGACATTTAAAATAAATATTCAGAATATATTAATGAGGTTCCTATGGCAAGATATATGCAAATGATTGCTGCAAAAAACTTGCAGATAACTTGAAATTGGATGACTCAAGACAATGTACTACAGCAGTTAAAGAAAATTAATGTAAATAAAGCTCCGGGATCTGAAGGTATTCACCCACAAGTACGGAGCTAAATGGGGAAATAAGTGAACCTCTGTATTTAATCTTTCAAGATTATTTTCTTTCAGGAACTGTACAGGAGGATTGGAGGAAGGCAGATGTAATTCCTATGTAAAATACGCTATATAATATAGTGTAGAGTATCCAGGAGCTAGTTAGTAGATAGGATAGATAATAAATAGTGTAAAACGAGAAAGTTATTAAAAGCGTAAAAACCCCCACCAATATCCAGATTTAATAAAACTTCAGTATCCAGATTAAATAAGATGAATATACATGGTATAGGTATCCCTAACCCTGATTGCAGAAACAACACAAGGTAAATGGTACCAATGCCAAATTATATACTTTTATAAGAATAAAAGATCAAATAATGTCCTTGTGAAAATTAAGCATATTAGTACATGGAACTGGTTGCTACAGATCATTATATGGAAATATCGCTATACCACTAACAAATGAGAGAAACAACTGGAAACAAAGTTTAACCAGTTTATTCATAAAGTATAGGATGAGGATAAAAATGAACACACAGTATAGTAACCAGTCTGTAGGAAATGAAGATTGCAAGGAAACCTTAAGCCCAGACCGTGATGGATGAGGATGGTGTGGGTAAGTTAGTCCTCTGTATCCCGACTGCCAGTGAGGACGGCGTGTGTGTCACATTGCAATCCACTCTGGACCTCACTCCGAGGGGTAAGCAATGTTCTCATGGGATGATAGTTGTGACAGGTCCAGAATCCTAAATGGATGGTTCTGCTTGCAACTCAATCCTGGCTAGCAAAACCTGTCTTACATCCAATCCTATGGTTGTAATTCCTATATTAAAAAAGGATTCAAAATCCTTACCTGGAAATTATAGACTTGTGAGCTTAACTTCTGTGAATGGGAAAGTATTTGAAGGATTATTAAGGGATACTTTTTAGGAATTCATTGGAAAGAACTATTAATTAGTTCTATTAATAAATAGTTATTAGCAATAATCAGCATGGTTTTAACACAGGTGATGTCAAACTAACCTAATTGCATTCTATGAAGAAGTGCTGCAGTGGATCTGATCTACTTGAATTTTGCCAAGGCATTTCATACGGTTCCTCATAATAGGTTAGTGTTGAAACTAAAATAAATTGGTCTAGATGAATATTCTTGTTCTTGGGTAGAACATTAGCTTAAGGATAGAGTACAACGAGTTGTCATTAATGGTAAATTTTCAAGCAGGACAAAAGTGGTAAGTGGTGTTCTGTTTTGGGGCCACTTCTATTTAACAAATTTATAAATGATTTTGAAATAGGCATTGAAAGCCATGTTTTAGTGTATGCAGATGAAACAAAACTCTTTTAGGTAATAAAATGTAAGCAGGATATTGCTTTGCTGCAGGGGGATTTAGATAGATTGGGGGACGGGGCAGTCAAATTATGAAATTTAATTTTAGTACAGATACTCATCTTCAGTAGTGCTCCTGCCATGACAACTATAGCTTATAAGTATATATTGGTAGAGAAATGAACATTCAGTTCACGGGCAACAGCTCTGGTGGACATTCCTGCACTTGCACGCTCCCTCAAAACTTGCGACATCTGTGGCATTGTGCTGTGTGATAAAACTGCACATTTTAGAGTGGCCTTTTATTGTGACCAGCCTAAGACACACCTGTGCAATAATCATGCTGTCTAGTCAGCATCTTGATATGCCACACCTGTGAGGTGGATGGATTATCTCCGCAAAGGAGAAGTGCTCACTAACACAGCCCTGCGACCTGGTATGTACGCCAGTGTGGCTAGCCTTTTCTCCTGGGGGGCCCCCCAGGCTGACCCTGGTGTCACGGGGCTGGCGGGCGTGCGAGGGAGCATTCTCCCCTGAGCACTCTCTGCCCAGCTCCCTCACGCGCACCGCACTGATGCCGGAGCCGGAATATGACGTCATATTCCGGCTCTGGCATCAGTAAGCAGTGCGCAAGGGAGCTGAGCAGGAGGATATCAGTGCCCCTGACGTGCCCGCAGGACCGGCCGCCCAGCAACACCACTGGACCCCAGGGAATCCCCTCAGCACTCCCAAAGGTAGGGAGGTTGGGGGATCACAGTTTTAAAAAAAACATGTGTATGTGTGTTAGTGTTAGAGTGTGTGTTAGTGTTAGTTTTTGTGTCAGTGTGTGCGTTACTGTATGTTTGTCTGCTAGTGAGTGTCAGTGAGTGTGTTAGTTTTTGTGTGTGTGTGTTAGTTTGTGTGTGTCTGTTATTAAGTGTGTGTCTGCTAGTGAGTGTCAGTGTGTGTTAGTTTGTGTGTTAGTGAGTGTGTGTGTCAGTGAGTGTTACTGTGTGTGTCTGTTACTGAGTGTGTTAGTTTGTGTGTGTCTGTTAGTGAGTCTGATTTCTGTTAGTCTGTGTGTTTGTTAGTGTGAGTGTATGTTTTGTAAGTGAGTGTGTATGTGTGTCTGTCTGTCAGTGAGTGTGTATGTATGTATGTCACTGAGTGTGTCTCTGTCAGTAAATGTGTGGGTCTGTTAGCAAGTGTGTATGCGTCTGTTCGTGAGAGTGTGTGTGTTTAAAACCCCTTCAGCACTTACCTTTCTCCAGTGCCGGACTCCCTTGGCGCTGGGGATCCCTCCGCCCCAATCCGCCTCTCAGCTCCAAATGCGCATGCCCGGCAAGAGCCGCGCGCATATTCAAACCTCCCATTACTCAGTGCTTTCCTATGGACATCCAGCGTCTTCTCACTGTGATTTTCACAGTGAGAATCGCGGAAACGCCTGTAGCGGCTGGGTTAGCCCTCAGTGAAAGACAGCAGTTTCTCTGAAACTGATATGTTTTCAGCTGCAGGGTTAGCCACTAGAGGCTGGATTAACCCTCAGTGAATCATAGCAGTTTCTCTGAAACTGCTATGTTTTCAGCTGCAGGGTTAAAACTAGAGGGACCTGGCACCCAGACAACTTCATTGAGCTGATGTGATCTGGGTGTCTGTAGTGGTCCTTTAAGTGTGTGTGTATCTGCATGCACTGGGGTCGCAGAGTAAGCACCGAGGAGGCGGGGGGCACAGATCAATTTTCACACCGGCCCCCGTGGGTTGTGTGTACGCCACTGTTTCCACAGTTCAGTTGCTTTCAGGGTTTCTTTTGACTTTATTAATCTCAATGCAAAGCCTCATGCATTTAGCATGTGTGACTGACCATTAAGCCTTGGGTCTTTTTTGATGGATTAAAATGGTTGGTGAAATAAACCACCTTGAGACCCATCTAGATAAGAGGATCCAAGACAGAACTCTGCTTTTAACCAGTTTAAGAATATCCCAGTTAAAAGCTTTGTGCATTCAATCGTGGTGAAGTACAAGTATTTGCTCACAAATCCCCCTTCTAATTAGACAGTTAATTCTTTGTAAGGTACCATTTTATATATCGTAGCCTTGCATTGTTTTTATTAGCTTCTTTGTAGAAACCAATTAAATTAGTTTGATGTGAACTATGTTTAATTAAATCATACTGACTCCATCTAAGATTACTGTCATTCATAATATATTTTCAAACATTTTCTGTAATTTCCAGACTGATATCTGTATCTGTTTTTTAACATTTGTTGCTCTATGACAAACGTTTGGCAAAATTCAAAAAAGAGAGAATCTTTAAAGATTAAGTAGGATATTGGAACGTTCTTTGATAGACTAAGCCCCCTAAGTAACTGTGGTTGCATCTAATCAATGCCCTTGGTCCTAATCTATTTTATGGACTAGGGCAATGTTTCTATGACATTAGAATGTTAATGATGAAAAATATATTGGTTGGGTCTGAAATCATTAATTATTTTAAATTGATGTTCTGATAGAAGGACACAAAAGTTGGAATTGTTGAGAATTGACAAGAGATCAGAATTTTTAGCCTACAGTACTGTTAAAATTTTTTTTATGTTTATATAAAAGATACAATTACAAACAAAGCTTGCTGTAGCGGTAATGGTGCTAGGAATGCAATGGCGCCCCCTCCCAAAGTATGTAGTTAAACCATTGAAGAACTAGTTTGACAACTTTCCTGGGTAACTCTGGACATCTGCCACCATCTCCTCTGCTGATGTAAATTTATGGAAGTAGGGTCCAGATATCTAGACTGAGCTAAGTCTAGACATGCAGAGCTTCCTATTGGCTGAGAGCTCAGGGCTGCATGTCTGGGCTTATCTCAGTAGTGGGAGCTTCCCAGCATGGAAGGTGGTACCTTAGATGAGATCAAGGCAAGTTGTCTAGCTATTCATAAAAGATTTGACTGCTTACGTTGGGAGTGTTCCAGGTCAGCCAGATGGCTGTAGTGGTTATGGTTATTGGAGGATTCCGTTAAAGTAACAAAAATGCGTGAGCTTCACATTTCTACCAGCATGCAACGAAAGCAGATTTTGAAAGTCATCAAGTTGCAGGAAAGGCTCCTTATATTAAAGGACCACTATAGTGCCAGGAAAACATACTCGTTTTCCTGGCACTATAGTGCCCTGACGGTGCCCCCACCCTCAGGGACCCCCTCCCGCCCGGCTCTGGAAAGGGGAAAGGGTTAAAAACTTACCTTTTTCCAGCGCTGGGCGGGGAGCTCTCTGCCTCCTCTCCTCCTCTGTTCCTCCTCCTGGGCTGAATGCGCACGCGCGGCAAGAGATGCGCGCGCATTCAGCCCGTCGCATTCAGCCCGTCGCATAGAAAATCACAGTGAGAAGCACGCAAGCGCCTCTAGTGGCTGTCAATGAGACAGCCACTAGAGGATTAGGGGGAAGGCTTAACCCATTGATAAACATAGCAGTTTCTCTGAAACTGCTATGTTTATGAAAAAATGGGTTAACCCTAGCTGGACCAGGCACCCAGACCACTTCATTAAGCTGAAGTGGTCTGGGTGCCTAGAGTGGTCCTTTAATATTTTATATTTAACTAATGAAAAACAATGCTCCCATCTGATCTCTATTTAATGGATCTTGAAGTACATCAGTTTGCATTATGTCACTCTTTTACAAACATGTCTCGTTTGCATGAGCCTAAACGATTTAATTTTTAATAAAGTAATTTTGCAAGTTTTGCTTCAGTCTCTTCCAGGTATTGTGATTAAGAGCTTATTTCTAATATGTCACATAGTTGGAGGAGTAATTATATATGACATACGTTGCTTTGCTAAGGAGATTTAACAGTATTAGCGCTCATCTATGACTCATTGCAAGTTTCAAATAGCTGTGACCTTAAAGTTGCTTTACAAGTACAATAGAAAAGTACACAATTGGGTAAATAATACTTTTTTAAATCACTCAGTCGTTACCCACGTCTCGGATTTCAATGATACTAAAGCCACGAAAAGATCAGTAGCAAACTCCAAAGTAGAAGTTGGTAATTACTAAAACCCTTAATGTTTAAAAGGTATCCACTTTTTATTGGGAATATATATGTATTCTCCACAGGTCAAGAATTGATTGCAATACTAAATCCTTCTCTTACTTGGAACTTACAAAACATAATTTATCACAATTTCTTGTAGCTATGCTTGAACATCAAATAAGGAAAGATAACGTGCATGCATTCTTTTGTACATGTGCGATATATGCACTATAATCAAAGTTTTTAAATAAGTCTATAAACACTCAACTGTGAGCCCCATCAAGCCCCACTAAAGTAGATCAAAATTTGATTTTAACAAAGGTAGTATTTCACTGTAAATGTCCTTTTAATAGCCCTGAAACTCTGCTACGTGGCCGTGCTACCAGTAAATTGTGGGCTTCACTGGTCGGCATTAATTTTCATCAGTTCTGAGTGTTTATTGTTTTGAATTTTTTTTAGTTATCTTACTTAAAAAGAGTGGCAGCAGGGTTTGACACTATAGCAACAAGGAACTGTGCTTTTTATGTACATATAGGCATTGCCCTATTCTACACTTCCTCCACTCTTTCGATTACATTATGATTTATAGTTGGACTCTGTCACCTGAAATCCAGTGTCAGATATTTACATATTATATTTGATTTTAACACATTCTTGTGCACGGTAAAAAAAAATTTGGTTTGGTCAAATCGATTTGGCCAAAAATATTTTATGCATTTTGTTCGAGTTAGGCTTCATGAAACGTGATGTTTCAGTTCTGACAAATTTCGTCCATGCAATAGTTTTAAGAAAAACGATTCGGACAAATAAAAAGCATGTGAAATTGGGCCAATCGGTGTACATCAAAATATGAATATTGTGTATATATTTTGCAGTACACTGACAGGTGCATTTTCACACCATTTAGTTTGTATCTCAAGTAAATAAAAGTAACCAATAAAGAGAAAAAGAGGTGGAGCAGTGCACAAAATCTATCTATACATTTATTTGTTAAGTATTTTTTTTTAAATATATCATAAAGAAATTTATATTTTTTTACAGTTACTCCTTTTATCCTTCTATTGGTTACTTTGCATTTGATCTGTGAATAAAATCAATATTTAATGGTTGTACTTCAGCAATCAATCATCTTTTCCCCAACAGTCATCTTTCTTTGGCACCAGAGACCGAAATCACAGATACAAAACTTCGTCCATTGTCCATTTCATTTGTTTCTTGAATCTGTCATATAGAGATTCTGAGTTACAGAATTTGGATAACCCGTCTGTCAATGAAAATTCTGATTAATTGAGATTTGGGAAAAAGCAAATGCAGAACTTAATATATAGTCAGGGCCGGTGCTGGCAGGGAGGTGCTGGCAGCAGCTTTACTGCTGGTTTGGGCCATCCCCTCTTTGTGGAACAAAGTCTGTAATGCGTGCGGCAGGTCATGGCACCGGGCACTACATAGGGGCAAACTAGCAACCGCTCCATCAACCTCAGCACTCAAAGAGTACTGAGAGACTCCCCCCTACATACCTCATATGCCGGCAGCACATGGACGCATCATACGATCACTCCCGTCTCTTCCCCTGTACTCGGGGTCAAGTGCGTGGGATGATCGCGGGGGCGGAACTAAGAGCGTGAAGGCAGCCAGGCCTGGACGGGGATCCACAGAGAGCTAACATAAAATGAAGGCAAATGGGGGACTTCATGGTGTGTGTGTGTCAGCCTGTTTCAGTCAGTATGTTTGTGTGTGTGTCTCTGTCTGGGTCAGTGTGTGTGTGTGTGTGTCTGCTCGGATCAGTATGTGTGTGAGTGTGTGTGTCTGCTTGGGTCAGTGTGTGTGTGTCTGGATCACTGTGTGTGTGTGTGTCTGCTTGGGTCAGTGTATATGTCTTCTTGGGTCAGTGCTTGTGTCTGGTAGGGTCTGTGTGTGTGCTTGTGACAGTGTGTGTGTCTGCTTGAGTCAGTGTGTGTGTTTGTCTGGATCAGTGTATGTGTGTGTCTGTCTGGATCAGTCTGTGGGTGTGTATGTGTGTCTGGATCAGTGTATGTTTTTATCTGCTTGGATTTGTGTGTGTTTGTCTATCTTGATCAGTGTGTGTGTGTGTATGTGTGTGTTTGTCTGCTTGGGTCAGTGTGTGTGTCTGGATCAGTGTGTGTGTGTGTCTGCTTGGGTCAGTGTGTGTCTGCTAAGGTCAGTGTGTGCTTGGGTCAGTGTATGTGCATATGTCTGTTTAAGTCAGTGTGTGTCTGTCTGGATGAGTGTGTGTGTGTGTTTGTGTCTGTGTCTAACTGGATCTGTGTGTGTGTGTGTGTGTCTGGATCTGTATGTGTGTGTGTCCATCTGGATCAGTTTGTGCGTGTGTGTGTCTACTTGGGTCAGTGTGTGTGTGTGTGTGTGTATGTGTCTGGATCAGTGTGTGTGTGTGTTCCTGCTTGGGTCTCTGTGTGTGTGTGTCTGCTTCGGTCAGTGTGTGTGTCTGCTTGGGTCTCTGTGTGTGCATGTCTGCTTGGGTCTGTTCTGTGTGTGTGTCTGCATGGTCAGTGTTTGTATGTCAGTCTGCATCAGTCACTGTGTGTGTGTATGCTTTGGCCAGTGTGTGTATGTGTGTATGTCAGTCTACATAAGTCTGTGTGTGTGTGTGTCACTCTGCGTGAGTCAGAATTTATGTGTGCATTGTTCACTGATTGTGATTGTGTAGACCATGGGTTGTCAACCTGGTCCCTATAGCCCACTAGTGGCCGTTTCAGGATTCCAGGTGGGCGGTAGGGATTTCCTCATTTGGAGAGATTGGGTGGGCGGGCGGGCGGGTGCGAGCCGGCAGTACCCCTGTGACCGGGTACCGCCATCACCATTTGCGGCCCCAGCCCGGGCAATAAAACGCCGGGGCCGCCGTCCAAGGGGTCCATCAGGTGGCCCTTGCTGTCAGGGGCACCCGATGGATGTGGATTGTGAGAGGGCCCGGACAGCGCTGGGCGCTTTAACAACGCGACCGGGCCCCATGTGATTACATCACAGAACTGGGAGGAAGTGACTGTACTTCACTCCTCCCAGCTAACACTGAGAGCCGCATGGGAGGAAGACCAGGGAGTCAGAGTGGGAACTCTGACTCCCATCTACCTGAGCCAACACTGGACCCCAGGGAAAGTCACCCTCCTGCACCATAAGGTAGGAAACAGGAGGGTGACTTAAATATAATGTGTATGTTTGTTTGTGTGTGTGTGTCTTTGTATGTATGTCTTGTGTGTGTGTGTGTGTCTTTGTATGTATGTCTTGTGTGTGTCTGTATGTGTGTGTATGTGTCTTTGTATGTATGTGTGTCTTATGTATGTGTCTTTGTATGTATGTTTTGTGTGTGTATGTGTCTTGTCTTTGTATGTATGTGTTGTGTGTGTATGTGTATTTGTATGTATGTGTGTCTTATGTATGTCTGTATGTATGTGTGTCTTGTGTCTGTGTGTATGTGTGTGTGTGTCTTTGCATGTATGTCTTATGTGTGTACCTGTGTGTATGTTTGTAGGTATGTGTCGTGTGTGTGTGTATGTGTGCCTGTCTGTTTGTATGTATGTATGTATCGTGTGTGTGTGTGTGTGCCTGTCTGTGTGTCTGTTAGTATGTGTTTGCCTGTCTGTTTGTATGTATGTGTCTTTGTATGTGTGTCTTGTGTGTGTGTCTGTACGTGTGTCTTGTATGTGTGCCTGTCTGCTATAGTGGGCTATAGTAAGTGGGCTACCTAACTCAGCCTTCCTACTTGGCATTGCTATAAGTAAGGTTAAAAAATAGAAAAAAGGAAAACAAAAAGGTGGGGAGAGAAATTGAGGAGGAAGAGGAGGGGAGCTGACGCACAGATGAGAAATCATATTATGCGCAAACAGAGAAGTTGTCTGAATATCACCGAAAGAGGAGACCTTCGTTTGTTTCTTCCGAAAATCGAACCAGATATCAAATATTTAGTCTTTCAGCATCAACCTCAAGAATCTCATTAATCACTAGTAAAGGTAATTTCAATTTACTTTATTGTTTTCTCATTAAACTTTATAAAGTTAAAAACATTATAAAGATGCATTAAGTAGCAATAAAAAGATACGTACATTTATTTTTTTTTAAACGCCCTCCTTTCTAAAAAATATTCCGCACTTGAGCTAAAACTAGTGGGCGGTAAGGACATTTTTCCATCAAGAAAGATGCATTAGTGGGCGGTAGGAAGAAAAAGGTTGACTACCACTGGTGTAGACAATTGAGTGAGTGACTAAATGAGTGTGTGTGTGTGTGTGGATATGTAAACATGGCATTGTAGGGGAGGTGTCTCTAGTGGCTGTCAGTGTGACAGCTACTAGAGTTTTGTTTAACTCTTCAAGGTAAGGCAATGTTTTATCTTGTAGGATTAAACCTGCAGGATCACTGTGAAGCGAATGGGGCGGCAATTTTTTTTTTTTACCTAAAGCGGCAAAAATCCTTGCACCGGCCCTGTATATAGTACAAATTTGTATTAGTGGTCAGAGGCCATATGGTGTCCATGTGATGTCCCCATGCCATTTTAACAATGCAAGTGTTGCTGTTTACTGAAGTGAAAATTGTGAAGAATTGACACATGATTAGCACATTTATGGCCAAAATAGCCCAGCTGGAACATCAAATGATTTGGTTATTTATATAAAAATGTCTGTTTAAAATAATATTTGCAGTTCCCTTGTAAATTCTCAGCAATCCTACTTTGTTAAATAAACCATTGAGGGAAAGCAATGCATTTAAAGAAATAAAAAAATACAACCCAATTTTTCATATGTAGAATGTAAAGTAATGCAAACATGGGAATGACACTGAAACAATCACCCTCTTTTCAAGGTCAGGTAAAATAAAAGGGGTTACACACATAGCCAATTTGGGGTTGTGGTGCAAAGACCATAATTGTCGAAAATTACTCATTTTGAAACTATTTAAACTATGCCAAGTAATTGAATACAAGTTATTTTTTAATATATCAAACAGACAAAACTATTAGCTTCTTGCCGTGAGCATGTTTTATTAATATACTGGATTTTCTATAACTATTATAAATAATTTTTTTCTACCCAACTAGTTGAACAGGTTTTTCAAGATAGTTTGAATAAAATACGTGCATGTGTTTTCTGGTTGGTGCTTTGTATCTATATATTCATTACACATATATACTAATGCTATGCCAAGTCATCTTCATGATAACATTGAAAGAACAATTCAAGCACCATAGTCAGTTCACTTGCTCTAGTGATTATGATCCCGGGAGTGCCCAGGGACCTCCCAATGTAAATAGTCGAACTGTTACTAACAGTTTGACTTGTTACCTGGGTTTGGTCGGGTTTTGCACCCTGCCTTATCTTAGCCAGAAGCTCTCTTCACTGAGCTAACAAGGCAGTGCAGGGCTCAAATTGATTAGCCGATGCTCTCAGCCAATGAGCTGCTCTGTACTGTAATGAGCAACAATTTCCAGCTCTCCTGAATGATGAAAGGAGGTAAGGAGTGGTGCTGGGTGGAACTCAAGTTAGAAGTCAAACTACTTGCTTCTAGATTTTTTAGACAGCTTCATGGTTTGATTCCTTACATTGTGGGGTCACCACGGCTCTCCTGGCACCATAACTCTTGCAGCATGCAGCAGTGATTATGGCACTATTGATGTTCCTTTAAAGCAATCAAAAGTGACAGAAAGGACAGTCAGTATAGATTTGCAAGCAGCAGAGGCCAAACTAAATAATGACACCCAAAGCTAAAACATGCTTCAGTGAAATCAAACTTTCATCTGCTTAACCTTTAGTAACAAAAGATTTCTGTGATTTTAGAAGTGAGCATTGTGCTGCACTCTGGCAGTTGGATATGTTCTTAAATTAGATCTGATTATGAATAAATCCCAATTCCTTTTCATCACCTTAATCCTCCAAGTGATATAAAAATATAAGTAAACTTTTCTGTTTATTTGTTTCCCTTCCATATAACCTTTCAAAAAGTAAGGTTCAATGAAAAACCTGAGCTAGTTTTGCTTTTCTTTGTAAGGATTTGGAACTTGAACTGTGTCCAAAGTGCAGTGTGTAAATATAAGTCTTATCCAGTTATTGTCTACATACCAAATTTCACTTAAACATTGCAGTGATTCCTACTAAATCATATCGATATAAGAAGTAAAATGTGAACAGCTTTACACAGCTAGACATATATAAGAAATTAGACATTTGACAGCTCTGGGCAATTTGAACATGTCAGTTTTCACACAAGACATGCAACCACATTTATTCATCACTATATAATCACCCCTGTGATCCTATTATCCATCTATACACTGTATCTCCGAGTTTGCTGGGGTAGCAGTAGCCGCTGCATCTACATTAATTTATATGACCCGAGCAGTATTCAGGTTAGCAAACATTTCTTACAAACTTCGTAGTTTGGCCTAAATATTGCACTTGTTAGATTAACTCACTACAGTTAAAGGACCACTATAGTGCCAGGAAAACATACTCGTTTTCCTGGCACTATAGTGCCCTGAGGGTGCCCCCACCCTCAGGGACCCCCTCCCGCCCGGCTCTGGAAGGGGAAAGGGGTAAAAACGTACCTTTTTCCAGCGCTGGGCGGGGAGCTCTCCTCCTTCTCTCCTCCTCCGTTCCTCCTCCTGGGCTGAATGTGCACGCGCGGCAAGCGCTGCGCGCGCATTCAGCCGTCGCATAGGAAAGCATTTACAATGTTTTCCTATGGACGCTGGCGTGCTCTCACTGTGAAAATCACAGTGAGAAGCACGCAAGCGCCTCTAGTGGCTGTCAATGAGACAGCCACTAGAGGATTAGGGGGAAGGCTTAACCCATTCATAATTATAGCAGTTTCTCTGAAGCTGCTATAATTATGAAAAAATGGGTTAACCCTAGAAGGACCTGGCACCCAGACCACTTCATTAAGCTGAAGTGGTCTGGGTGCCTAGAGTGGTCCTTTAAATACTTATTACATAAACCCCCATACATATAAATAACAATAACATATACAATTTTCTAGCCTACATAGAAAAAGATAACAAGATAGATCATGAACATACTCAAGTTAAAGATGTTCTCCCCAGGGAATATTCCTATAAACTGCATGTATCTACAATGGGTCACAACAACGCTTATGTCTGATACTGAAGCCTGAGGAGAATAAATCAAGGAATTGTCTGGGGTAATGAAGCTGTCTAAAAAATCTAGAAGCAAGTAGTTTTTCAATTAATGTATTCTGTTGACTCTGTTTGTCCTAAATTTAGTGTGTATACACATGTATTGGATATTTTTATGCTAAAGAGATAAATTATACTACTGCTAAATAAACATCCTAGCATTTTTTGAAGGAGTTCAGACCCAAAGAATTAAGAATAGGAAATTGTATGGAAACCCAAAGCTGGATAAAGAACTCATTGGGCCTGGTTCTGATGATTCATTTAATTTTAGGCCATTCTATGGGCTTGGAGCTGCAGCTCTGTTAGACCCTATGTTAATCTGGCCCTTGAGAAAATATAAAGTAGTGGTGGGTTATAGAATTCAGGAGCAGAAAATGTGAGAGGCCCAATTATGAAATCTTTTAATTTACTTTTCTGGTATCTTTTGCTTAGAAGAACCGTACCTGCATCCAAAATACCTGCATATAAAATTCATCTTCATAACCAGATCATAGGGCACAGAGGTTCTGCAAACGAGTAGATCCTTCTATGTGCAGCTTTGGTCTATTACAATGTGTGGACCAGGAGCTTCAGCTACAATACAGCCCCTACATTAACCCCTTAAGGACACAGCTTCAGAAGCTTGACTTACGCTTAATGACACAAGCAATTTTTGCATTTTCTTGCTGTTTGCGTTCAACTGCAATTTGCATCTCTCTCATTTATTGCACCGACACATATTATATACTGTTTTTTAAAGGACAGAAAGGGCTTTAATTTGATATAACATATATATATATAAATGCTTACTTATTATAAAAAAAATACAGAAAAATGCAAAAAAAATGAAAAATATTGTTTTTTTTTACAGTTTTTGCAATAATAATGTGTGCATAATTAGTGCAGGTTAAGGAAAGTAATTAAAAATAAATTTATTTATTTGTTCTGATTTACAGAATATATAATGTGTCTGGGATTTTAAGTTTTTTTTAGTAGTTACAGGTCACAAAGCACAAGGAGTAAAATAAAATTTTAATGTGGAGCGATTTTAGAAATTGGTATGTTTGTCTTGTAAGCTTAATAGCCATAAAAGAAAACAAAATTGCCACACAAAAGTATATATTTATATAAAGTAGACATCACGGGCTATTTACCTAAGGTTGTTTTGACACTTTCTACGTAGCCATTTCACCGCCAACCTCTGCTAAATATTGGAGTAAAATTGTGTTCTTTTTGGTTTTTGGCACACAAACTTATAACAGAGAAATTCTCGTGTATATTTTGTAAAGTTGGTGTGTGCTATTCCTGTACAAAGTTTTATTTTGTGTTCAGTTACATCTGCTGAGTAAAATGACACCCCCATTGTATGTCTTTTGCACTATTTCGTGAAGTTACAGTGCCATACAGGATACCTGTCCTTTTCAGTATTCACAGTAGAATTTTGAGAGATGAATTTAATGAGCCTTAGCTTCCATTTGGGGTATTATAACAGTTTGACTGTTCAAAAACCCCCCACAAAGGCCTACCATTTGTAAAAGTAGACACTCCAGGGTATCTTATAAGGTGCATATTGTGCCTTAACATGCCCCCATTTTTTCACCAATATATGCCAAAGTATGTGGTAAAAAAAAATTTTGTGCATTTTTTACATACGGATTGCATTTTTGCTGGGCGTTTTGTATATTTCATATGTGCCACTAAGTTCAAACCCCCCAAATTATGCTCAGCTAAGTCTTCTGAGTAAAATGACACCCCATATGAATGTCTTTGGCACTATTTCGTGAAGCTACAGTGCCATATAGGAGACCTGTCCTTTACAGTATTCACAGTAGAATTTTGAGAGATGGATTTAATGAGCCTTAACTTCCATTTGGGGTATTATAACAGTTTGACTGTTCAAAAAAAACCCACAAAGGCCTACCATTTGTAAAAGTAGACACTCCAGGGTATCTCATAAGGTGCATATTGTGCCTTAACATACCCCCATTTTTTCACCAATATATGCCAAAGTATGTGGTAAAAAAATTATTTTGTGCATTTTTTACATACGGATTGCATTTTTGCTGGGCGTTTTGTATATTTCATATGTGCCACTAAGTTCAAACCTCCCAAATTATGCTCAGCTAAGTCTTTTGAGTAAAAATACACCCCCAATGAATGTCTTTGTCACTATTTTGTGAAGCTACAGTGCCATATAGGAGACCAAGCCATATCCGTTTTTACCAAACTTTGAATTTTGACGCTGGGCCTATGTGCAATTTCCAAGCATCTTCGCAGGTTTTAAATTCAATCTACCCCACAAAGGCCTACCATTTCTTAAAGTAGACACCCCAGGGTGTTTCAAAAGGTATAGTTTGAACCTTAGCGTGGGATCATTTTTCCGCTAGCTTGTACCAGATGTAGTGGTAATAAGCGTTTTTTCTGCCTTTTGACATACAAAGTGAGTTTGCACAGTATATTTTGCAAACCTTATGTGTGCTACGACTGTATAATACTTCATATGTTGCTCAGCTATGTCGGCTGAGTACAGCAATACCCCCGTATGTACCTTTGCCAGGTATGTGTGGACATCGGAGGGGCACATTTGGGACACAGCCATTCCAGTTTTTTTCAAACTTTGAATTTTTATGCTGTGCCTATGTCCCATTTTAGAGTATTTTACCAGGCTATATAATCCAAATTCCCCATAAAGCCATACCATTTCTTAAAGAAGACATCCCAGGGTATTTCAAAAAGGCATATTTTGAACCTCAGCGTGGGATCATTTTTCCGCTAGCTTGTACCAAGTGTAGTGGTAATAAGCATTTTTTCTGCCTTTTTGACATACAAAGTGAGTTTGCACAGTATATTTTGCAAACCTTATGTGTGCTACGACTGTATAATACTTCATATGTTGCTCAGCTATGTCGGCTGAGTACAGCAATACCCCCGTATGTACCTTTGCCAGGTATGTGTGGACATCGGAGGGGCACATTTGGGACACAGCCATTCCAGTTTTTTTCAAACTTTGAATTTTTATGCTGTGCCTATGTCCCATTTTAGAGTATTTTACCAGGCTATATAATCCAAATTCCCCATAAAGCCATACCATTTCTTAAAGAAGACATCCCAGGGTATTTCAAAAGGCATATTTTGAACCTTAGTGTGGGATCATTTTTCCGCTAGCTTGTACCAAGTGTAGTGGTAATAAGCATTTTTTCTGCCTTTTTGACATACAAAGTGAGTTTGCGCAGCATATTTTGCAAACCTTATGTGTACTATGACTGTATAATACTTCATATGTTGCTCAGCTATGTCGGCTGAGTACAGCAATACCCCCGTATGTACCTTTGCCAGGTATATGTGGATGTTGAAGGGGCGCATTTGAGACGCAGCCATTCAGTTTTTTTCTAACTTTGAAGTTTTACGCTGTGTCCATGTTCCAATTTGGAATAGTTTAGACGGTTGGTTATTGAAACTTCCCCACAAACACATACTATTTATTAAAGAATACACCCTGGGGTAATTCAAAAGGCATATTTTGAACCTTGGCGTGGGATAATTTTTTTCTCTAGTTTGTTCCAGGTGTAGTGGTAATGAGCGTTTTTAAAATGTATTTTTTTACTTTTTATAACTTTTTTACTTTTAAAAACTAGTTTTTAAACTTTTGTTTTGCTTATAAATTTTTTTTAAACTTTCCTAAACTTTCTTAAAACTTTTTTACAGATTTAACATTTTTCTAAGCTATTTTTTTACTGTTAACCCCTAACTAGCAGTACGCAGCACTAACAGTAAATTCCCCATTTTCCCATAACTCCCACCCACCCCAGCTAGCAAAATATATAGTTATAAAATATTTAAATTAATTAATTAAATAAATTGAACCCCTGAGGGTTAAAAAATAAATAAAAGTTAATCCTCAGGGGTTAAAAAAAATTAGATCACAGTATAATACTGTGATCTCTATTTGATCGCTGTAGGCAGTGATCGACTGGCAGGGAAGGGGTTAATTTTTATTTGGACTAGGTAAAGTGTGTTTTTTTGTTTTTATTACTTAAATGTTATTAAAACATTTTTTTAAGCTTAATTTTTAACTTTTTAAAGTTTCTTTTAAAACTTTTTTTTAACGTTAACCCCTAGTTAGCCTAACGTCAAATCCCCCAATTCCCCACTAACTTCCACCTACCCCAGCTATCTAAATATATAATTTAAAAATAATTTAATTAATTAATTTAATTAATTTAACCCCTGAGGGTTAAAAAAAAAAAGAATTAACCCTCAGGGGTTAAAAAAAAAAATCAGATCATAGTAAAATGTAATCCCTGCCAATTGATCACTGTAGTCAGTGATCAATTGGCAGGGAAGGGGTTAATTTTTTATTAAAATGGGTAAGGGGGGGGGGACTTTAAATAAACTTTATTTTTTTTTCCAGCAGGGGGCAGGATCAGCACTGATCCGGCTCCCTGCACTTCACACAGAACCCGGAAGTGCAGGGAGCCGGTAGGTAAGTATACAGAGCACATGTGCTCGCTCAGACTTGCGGTCAGAGCGAGCACATGTGCTGGGCAGCCTGACCGGGTGCTCCCGGTATGCCTCTAATGCAGAGGCATACCGGGAGCACCATTAACCCCGCGATCGCCGCGATAGCGGCGATCCGGGGTTAATTTTACCGCGTGACGGACGAGGTCCGTCACCCGTCGTTAAGGGTCTCCCCTGTGTGACGGACCTCGTCCGTCACCCGTCCTGAAGGGGTTAACATGTCTCTGACCCATTAATAACTGTATAACAAATATGATGAAGCCAAAACTTCTGAGGTTTGCTTAGTTGAAGAGTACATCTGGCATATATTTTTCGATCCAGAATGTTAGTGCACCATAGCTATTTGTGTTACGGAGCTCCTATACTCTGACTGAGTACCTCTGCTAGGTCCACTTCCTAGCTGCTATCAGGGATCCTGGAGGGCTTCATACCCTGTCGCCAAAGTTTGAGTGGGGTTGCAGAGGACCTTTTACCTGACCCAGCTGCAGCTCTCTTCTTCCAGCCAGGTATCGTCTCCCCTGCCTTTGACCCTTTCCAGGCAGGTATCAACACCTCTGCATACACTGTGTATATTTACTGCCTTTACAAAGGCACTTGTGGCTCTAAGGCTTGGCTCTTATTTAACATGTCCCGGGAATCAGGGACCAATACAGCCAGCCAACCAGTCCAAAGACTCTGTTATTGGGATCCCAAAAAACCCACAAAGAAAATATCTTCCCTGCCTGCAGAAACCATAATAAGCATTACTTCCTGAAAATGCAAAATAACAAGCTTTGCGACTCAGGTAGTGCATAGAACAGTTCAAGATCTTCAAAACTAACAGGATGTGCTGTACAGGCGCCACAGCCAAATCCACCTAATTGGTAGAAAGCATCAGCAGGACAGGAGAGCACATAAAACATTTAACAATTAACAATTACATTACATTACACACAATTAGATTATACACACCCTGCACCTATAAGGGGCACAGAGTGACTGAAACATGAGAATTATCCGGGGGCGGAGCCTGATCTACAAACCGAGCAGACGCATTTTGTAAAGGCTCCCACACAACAGGCAGATGTCTCGGGCAAATTCCGACAAACAGAGCCTGCACTCGAGCCAAAGGATACTACCGCAGTTAGGGGTGCCCTGGTGAACCTCCTGATACCCTGCCTGAGCATTTTTGCAAATTCCAGAGCCCGGAGTGGCTCACTGCAGCCTGTGGGTGAAGGAGCCAGGTAGAGGCGGCCACTCTCCTTGGTCTGACTTTGCGGTACAGAGCCTCTTATGGCCCTTTGGACCAGTGTGGGTGATCCTGGTCTGCCCCCAGGAGGCAACCAAGCAATATTAGACCCAGAAGATGAGGACAGGTATGCAGATTGCCAATGTAAAAGAACACAATATGGCAGATGCGACGATCCCACCTCATAGCTGCAGCAAGAAATCGGACCTTGAATCCAAGCTGGACACTATATTTGCTCAGTTTTGGAGAAAATTGGCATATAGAGAACAACAGGCTGTGGAACACAAAGCATGTAGCCACTCTCCTATGGCACCACCCTAGCAACCTCACAGTAGGCACGATAGATTCATGAAGCACAGAGCCCGAAAATGGTGGCTGAACAGGTGACAACTCAAGTCTGAACATAAGTCCACGCGGCTGAGGTCGGAGGGAACTAGACACAAGCACCGGCAACTACTGACACGGCCTAAATCCTACTACCTACAGCGGCCTGAATTGTGGCTCCAAACAAGCGTGTACCCTGAACCTCATTTGGTTCTGACAAATGCACGGAACCATGTCATGCATCGGCTGAGTCCCTGAGCCTAAACATGGAACTTTTGCAGCTGGACTCTGCTACTCCCCAGAGGGGCATTGGCTGACTTTGAATCCGGGCAGGGAAAATACATGAGTACATTTCCCAGTTGGACTCACGTTTGCCTTACCTGGGAAGCCTCCTAGGGTTTATTTACCTTACACTAATTTGTACTAAGCATGTCATTCTTAATTTCTAATTTTTCTTACTCTACTCGTTCAGCACATGACAGTATCTGGTTATTTTAGTTTGAATTTTTAAGTTAGTACTGAAACCTGTCTATTGTTTTATTTAAACTATGACCACATAAGCAGTCAGTCTGTATATCATGTTATCTGAATGTTCAGGGCTTCAGTACATTGCCAACTCTAATATTGTCATGACTATCTTACTTTAAAATGTGATGCATTTTCCTATGCCTCTACACTGAATGTTTATGTTGCATTAACTGAGCCTGTTATTTGCTGTTGTGGCATCACAGGTATGTCTGTACATCTACGCACCAAAAAAAAAAAAAAAGAATTAAAATATATATATATACATAAGAATAATCCAGGGACATTCATAAAGTGTCCGTCTTATGCTCCTGGTGATGGTGACCACCATCACAAGTTGTATAAAATTATATAAGGCATATTATTTTTGTTCAATATATAAAATATTAAAGAACGTGTATTTATTATGTAAGGTTATCCATTAAGATATTAGTTATTTATGTTTGTATATCAGTGTGGGAAATATTTTCTTGAAATACATTAGAAACCATAATACCAATGAAACATTATTTACATGGCGCTGCCTACCGGAATGTTGTTGCAAATCATGTGCATCCATTTATGGCCACAGTTGAACCAGCTTCTCATAGTTACTCCCAGCTGGATAATGCACCATATCACAAAGCAAAACTCGACAGTAGAAAATTGTTAACTGGTCTGACAAAATGTAATTTCTATGGTGATATGAAGCTAGTAGGGTTAGAATTTGGATCCAGAAATACATTAAACCAGAGCTGTAGTGGTTATGGTGTTCCTTTAGTAACCTGTTAGTACATAAATATTAGTGTATTGTTTTTGTATTATACTTCACTGAATTACAATTAAAAGAAGGGGGAGTAGAGTGTCCCCCCAGGTTACTTACAAGGGAACAGAACTTTTATACACACCGCTCTATTAGTTAGTCAGCAGGATGGAATCACATTGAATATCTGACTGTGCAGCATGTGCTTATTTGTTTTCATTGAGATCCCAAACAATCAGCAGCATGCTGTTCACGGGTAGAGAATAGGGGCATAACATAGAACTTCATGACATATCCTTACCTCGTTGTTTTTGTAAGCTAAATCTAACAAAGCTTTCCTTTAGACTTAAGCCTCAGGTGGTTTTGGAACTTACAAATGCCTCTGAAAGAGGTAGTTATAAAAAACAACTTGGACCTTTCTTGGTCCAAGCTTCCTTACTTACTATATGCATACATTGCACACTCTCAAATGAAGTCTGTGTCATATTTAGCTCTCAACGGGTAGGACCCTGCATACATGCTTGTGTAATAAGGATCATAATACAATTTCTCCTCTTTATAAATCGTTGGTAAGACCACACCTTGAATATGCTGTGCAATTTTGGGTGCCTGTTTTAAAGAAGGATATCATGGCACTAGAAAAAGTGCTGAGACGAGCTACAAAATTGATAAAAGGAATGGAGCATTTTAGTTATGAAGAAAGGTTAAAAAATTTAAATCTCTTTAGTTTGGAAAAACGGCGCATGAGAGGGGATATGATAACATTATACAAATGTATTCGGGGCCAGTACAAACCATTATCTGGAAATCTATTCATAAACAGGGCTATACATAGGACACAAGGTCACACATTTAGGCTGGAAGAAAGCAGATTTCATCTAAGTCAAAGAAAAGGTTTTTTTTACAGTAAAGGTGAAGAGGTGGTTTTATCAGAGTCCATACAGATGTTTAAACTGAAATTGGATAAATACTTGCAAGAACATAACATGCAGGGATATAATTTCTAATTAGTGGGGTAATATCTGCTTGATCCAAAGAGACATCTGACTGCTATTTTGGGGTCAAGAAGGAATTTTTTCCTAGTTTGTTGCAAAATTGGAAGCGCTACAGACTAGATTTTTTTGCCTTCTTTTGGATCAACAGCAAAAACATACGCGAGGAAGGCTGAACTTGATGGATGCAAGTCTCTTTTCAGCTGTGTAACTATGTAACTATGATCATATACATCAACCTCTATATTATTAACCATGCAGCAAATTTAAAGTTTCAAGATGACATACGTATTGATCTGTACTTTATTGTTATTTAAATACCAATTAAAACTGGTTTGTAATTGGTCCAGTCAGTCTCTTTATAATCCAATCATGTTCTGATAGAGATATTGTTTAATTGGCGCATAACTTGAGATGGGAATCCTGTTTTGTAAGTCAGGGTTATACCAAATGTTTTGACATATAAATCAGGATTTACTTGTGCAAGAGTTCACAATAAATTTGAATGAAATACGTTGTCTGAGTAGTAGTTCTTCACATAGGATAATAATGAGAGGGCAGTTTAAAACCTTGTTGACAGTCACTGTGTACATAGAAATTTCACATTACTTCTGGATAATATTCTGTTCAGGAAATAGAAATGATGTGATTTCATGCCTTTAATAGGGAGTTTTCTGATGTCAGATTATACAATATTTGGCTAGAATTTATATTACAGGACAGATGTCTTTTCGATGTTTACACCCCGATTGAATAGGTCATATTACCAGTTACAAGTTTCATTGTCAAATATTTTCCAATCACTAAGAGCCATTGAAAACATATCAACATCAGAACACTTCTTACTGCTATTCACCTATAATTGGTTGTTTTAAGGATAAGATCCACAATACAGCTTTTGCAGCTTGTTTGCAAATGTACTTCTTAAATTTACTATTATACAAAAAGCAAACAGATCAGATGGTTGAATTTGCCTTCAGTTAGTATGTTGAAAGTGGCATTAGAAATACAAATCCATCATATAAGATAAGGTCGGCCTAAAGGTAGACTGCATCTATTGCAATACTAGCGGGTTCTATTGTGTTTTCCTAGCTAAATGTTGGGAACTCATAATAGCAGTTGTGATTTTATAACTGCTGTGGTTGTAGCTTCTGACATTACTGTGATAATGACAGACATTCTGCATTCTCAGTGACAACTACGGTCAATGTTTTTCCACAGTGAGTCTAAAATACTTGTGTGAATGATAGTGTCTTATTTTCTGTTAAAAAGCTGTCACTCACCCTGTTACACTCACCTACTCCCCCATACACACACAGTCACCTTGCCACGCCCTTCACACACACACACACACTCAGAGATTTTTATTTTGCTTGTATTTGGACTGTTGAGGGTCCTTTGAAATGTACTTAAATATAGACTAAAATTATTATTTTAATATTTGCTGTGTTGAGAGTTGCAGATTAATGAACAAAATATAAATACAATTTCTAAATCTACAAGGCTCCTTAAAGTTACCTATCTTAGCAGACAAATATGGGGTTTCACTTACGCCATATTGTGTTAAGCCCACCACTACATCACAATACCCCAATATCGGTGGGTCCTACACTAATTTTAACTAGGAACATTGACAAGCTAACTGCAATACCTACTGCTTAAATGGCTTCCAGAGTCTTTCCTCAGTTTATGTTTTCCTAGAGATTTTAGGTAGCCTTGTAAATTCTAAAACAATTTTTGTGTGTGTGCTGTTACTTAATTTGTATTTTGTATTTATTTTGGTCTTTATGGCAGCACCACTGCAGAGAATAAGAACATTGCCCCTAATTCTCTTTTTTTCTGTTTGTGTTTGGATTCTGTTTGGCTTGAGCATCCCACACCCCCTACTACAGGTTCCTCTTCGGAGGTGATCACAGGAAAGCATAAGTTTGAGGAGAGTCTGGAAGCAGTTTAAACAGCAAGTATTGCAGTTAGCATGTTAGTTAATCTCCCATGTTAAAATTAGTTTAGAACACACTGATATTGGAGTACTGGGACATAGTGGTGGGCCTAACACAGTATGGCCATATGGTATGATGTAATCCTCATATTTGTTTGTGAAGATAAGTGATTTTAACTAGCTTTGTACATTTTAAACCTGTATATTTTGTGTGTGCTGTTCCTTCATCTGCATTTTTGCCATATTTTGGTCTTTGTGACAGCATAACTCCTGAGAAATACATGTTCTGGGTGTGCATTCTGTAGCGGAGATGCAATATTCCCCAGGTATCTCCGCTTATAATCCAAGTGAGGCTCAGGAACAAGTAAATTGTAAATCCATAGGCAAGGTCTCCAGCAGGCAAAATAACACAGCAATATCCCACAGTAATCCCAATAACTGGACGACACACAGTTTCAGGAGCAGAACTGAAATCTTTTAATCCACACTGTCCTTTTAAAGCATGCTCCCATGCAAGGGAGGGATTTACAATCATTAGTACAGTAGCCAATCCTGTCCTGGTAACCTCCCACACATCTCCTCCCCTCAGCCTGCATCATAATCCCCTTATCCAGTCTAGCAATTCCCCCCGTTTCTGGATGTACCCCTAAACGTAGGGGTACCCCTTTAAATCCTACATCCCCTGATAGCCCTGATCTGGGTGAACAACATATCCAAAAATCACCCAGATCAGACCAGGGGTTCGGGAAATGTATGGAGGGAATAAAATGACCGACCGCACTGACTGAGATAGCCGAATGCGGTTCCATGCGAATGGGCCCTGCGGTCGGTCCTGGAATAAGGGAACAAATTGCACGAAAGCCTCTAGCTATAGAGGCTAGGGAGGGTTCGCCTGAATCCCCTCATTCGGTTCTTTCTATCTACCGAACGAGGGGCTGTTCGGTAGTTAGGAACCGAACGGACCGGGCTTGTTGAGGATTCAGCGGTGTTCGCCTAGTCGAGTGTCCGATTTGAGTTCCAGACACTCGACGGCAAAACACCACTGTTCGGGAGTTTTAAAATGGCCGCCGCCACGTGTTTGTTTGTCGAATGGCGGCCACCCCCGAGAACAAAGGACGGCTACTTCCCTTGTCAATTACCCGTTCGCAACAATGTTGCAACGGGTAATTGAGAACACACTTCACACAGGGGAGGTCTGACTGTTCGGTAGTTTCATTTGAACAAACCAAGGGAATGAAACTACCTTACATTCAGACGAATCCAATACATTTACACATATAACTTAGCTATTTCACACGAATACATTCCCTTACTGCAAAGACATTTACCAAATAGACGAATACAGTTTAAACATAATGTAAGTCCCAGGGCAGCTCGTGGCCCTCCGCTACACATTCAATACCCTTTTTTCTGTGTAAAGGCCAACCCCTAGAGCGAATAGGGAGGGGGAAGCATGACTGCTGCCCTGAGGGGTTGGCATAGCAACCAAATGGATACAGTTGGTTTACAATTGGAAGCAGGGAATTCTGGGAAAATTACCAGACTACTGGTGAACAATGCAGAGGGAGCCTGGCAGTGCCCTTCCTCTGGTAGTCCCTATAAAAATTACATTTATTCCTCCCAAATAAAATGACTAGTGCTTCAGAGATGTCCAGGAAGGCATTACTCACTCTGCTGCAGGCTTTCTATAGGGCTCATGGTGAGGGTCCTATGATTCCTTGACACAAGATGTCATGGAGGGCTCGGGGGAAGTTGGTGGATCACAATCTTCCTCACCTGTGAGCAAATGGGCCCTGTCCAAGTCTGATTCAGCGATCCAGAGCAGCTACAGCTACAGCTACCCCCAGGAGTCCTGAATCGAGTGAGGCTGGTTTGGGGGCTAAAATCCCAGTGACTGCAGTGAGGAGAAGGTCCCGGAAAGTGCCAGGTGTAAAATTTCAAGATCTGAGTCGCATTCCCAAGATGGCTGTGCAACGCCTCAAGATGGCGCAGGATTCCAGGTAAGGTTCCTGAGCCCTAGGCCATCTCTTCCGTCTGGGCAGGATGTCACATCAGAGCATGTGGCCACATGCCAGGGGAGATGGAGTGATGCTCAAACCTCCCACAGGGCCGTGTACGTGATGGAGTGATGCTCGAACCTCCCCCAGCACCGCTACACAGACATCACAGGCCCCTATGTCAATCGGTGGTGCTAGATCAAATCCGGGAGACGTTTTCGGATTGCATTTAGAGGCAATTTGGCAATTGGATTCAGATGTCATTTGGGATCAGAATGTTTTTCAGTCGCTGGACTCTGAGGCAATACACATGAGGGATATGGAGTACGTTCACTGGAGTACTCTAAAGCAGTTCGCAAATGAGAATCTGAGTCTATTCAATGCCAGAATTCGGCCAAGGACTTCTGCTTCCAGCCAAAGAGAGCGAGGTGCAGTTTTCTGCACATTCGGTTGATTCTCAGAGGATGAAGAGACTGGTTCCCCTGCTCCAGGGTCATGAGTATGCTTGTACCCACGCTTGGGCTGTGCAGACACAGCCAGCGGGGAGTAGTGGGTCTCAAAGGGAAGTAGTGCAGTTGCTCAGGGCAGTGTTAGAGCGCTTCACCCCTGTGCAGGATTCAGGGTCTACACTGGGTCTACACTGGGTCTGTAGGTGGGTCCCCTCCCTTTCCTGAGGTGTGCCTTACGGCAGTTATATATTCAGGACCCCTCTAAGTTTTACCTCCCTCTCTGGGTCCAGTATGTAATGATGCTACGCTGGAGTTACACATGCTCTTGAATAAAATAAATAAATAAAAATGAAAAAATTTAATTATTTTATTAATGGTGAGTCAGTGGACAGACGATGGCAAGGGGATGTAGGGGAAGGGGACAAAGGTAAGCAATTGCTTAGAATATTTGGAAATTGACAAGTCCTTGTGACACTTGCAAGTATTTTGACTAGTAGGCACTGTCACTGTTCACCTATTTGGACCTCATTTGGGGTGTCTACAAGGTATATGGAGGTCAGTGCTTGATCGGTATGACTAGCAGAGCGGATTTTTTAAATTTACTGTCGATTCAAGCTCAATTTGATTTTGGAGTACAGGACGGTAACTTTTGGTTGCTACTCATGACTCCATGCAGCCCAACCACTTTCCACGGGCGCTCCTGCAGGAGTGTCAGCAGGCCACAAGAAGGGTATCTGTTGGCTCTTTAATTAGAGCCACTGTAGGTGGTATAGCAGCTGTCAATTTAAGCACACGTGTTCCCATTGTAGGGGAGCAAACCTGACAGTGCATTGTTCCAAGCTGGATAAGTCCTTCCCAAGAACTTCATCCAAGAGCAACGTTTTTCAGTGCAAGGACCCCAGTGAAGGCAGAAAGGCTGCTTACATGGCTCATTTGGTACCCAAAGTGTAGAGATACTTAAATTTTATGTGAAGGTTTTATGGATTCTATTGGTTGTGTCGCAGCAAGAGGCATCATTTGCACCTAATTTGTTATGGGTTTGGGGTAAGTAGAATATGATGTCAGAGAAAATTCAAAAGGAGGTTAGGCTGGGTCACTTTGACAGTTTGCGGATGTCCTCTTCGGGCTTGTTTCCAAAAATGAACCAAGCACCTTTCAGTTCATTGACCATTTATCCTTCCCATTTAGATCTTCGGTGGATGATGGCACTGCTAAAGAGGTCTTTCGAGTACAATATGCGTCTTTTGATTGGGCATTGCAGTTTGCTTGTCTAGTAGGGCTGGGGACCCTGTTGGCAAAATCTGAATTTCAGTCTGCATTTAGTTTCTTGCCAGGTCATTTTGGATTATTTTCATTTAGTGGAGTGCCAGTTTAATAGGAATTTCTTTTATGACATGAACCTTCTGAAGGGCTGTTTGATTTCTTACTTTTAACCCCTTAGCAACCGAGGACGGTTCAGGACCATCATCGGCATTTTTGCCTTGAGGACCGATGACGGTCCTGAACCGTCCTAACAGTCTGGGGGTACTTACCTGATCGCCGTCGTTCCCCCGGCGGCGATCAGTGTTGCTCCGGTTGTGGGGAGACTGCCTGCAGCCCAGACAGTCTCCCCACACTGATTTAGGACCCCTGTGGCCATGTGATCGCTTAACACAGCGATCACATGGTCACAATAGGTGTTCATAGTGCTGCCTGCAGGGGGACTGTCTGTGCTGACAGGCAGTCTCCCTGCTAGTGTAAAATAAAAAAAAAAATAAAGTTAATGGTAATAAAAAAAATAATAATTATATAGGTGTATATATGATATATAGACATATAATATATCTATATAATATATGTCTATATATCATCTATATAATGCCATACTAAGTGTATTTTTATATTAATATGTACTTATATTAATATAAAAATACACTTATAATTAAATTACACACGTATATATATAATATATATAATAACTATATATATTGTATATATATATTATAAAATATAAATAATAAGTAATTTAAATTAAATAAAAAATTTTTTAAATAATAATAAAAAATTAAAAAAAAATTATATAGCTATATGAAATTTTATTCTAACTGTATTTAAAAATTAATATATATATATTTATATCAAAATACACTTAGAATGAATTTGTATATATATCTATGTATATAAAAATAAATAAAAATAATAAGAAATATACATACGTCCATATACAAAATTACATAAATAATTATATAAATATACACGTAGACTTCAAATATATAAATATGCATATATATTTAAATTCTACGTGCGTATTTATGTAATAGTTTTACATAATTCAGGAATTTTATTGATTGCAATTTAAGGGACCTGCCTGCCAACCCAGGCCGAAATTCCAGAGAATTGAATTTGCTAGCACTGTATTTTACCCTGTAACGTTCTACGACACCCTAAAACCTGTACATGGGGGGTACTGTTTTACTCGGGAGACTTCGCTGAACACAAATAATAGTGATTCAAAACAGTAAAACATATCACAGCGATGATATTGTCAGTGAAAGTGACTTTTTTGCATTTTTCACACACAAACAGCACTTTTACTGATGATATAATTGTTGAATAAGTAATTTAAATTAAATAAAAAAAATTTAAAATAATAATAAAAAAATAAAAAAAATTATATCTATATGAAATTTTATTCTAACTGTATTTTAAAATTAATATATATATATTTATATCAAAATACACTTAGAATGAATTTGTATATATATCTATGTATATAAAAATAAATAAAAATAATAAGAAATATACATATGTCCATATACAAAATTACATAAATAATTATATAAATATACACGTAGACTTCAAATATATAAATATGCATATATATTTAAATTCTACGTGCGTATTTATGTAATAGTTTTACATAATTCAGTAATTTTATTGATTGCAATTTAAGGGACCTGCCTGCCAACCCAGGCCGAAATTCCAGAGAATTGAATTTGCTAGCACTGTATTTTACCCTGTAACGTTCTACGACACCCTAAAACCTGTACATGGGGGGTACTGTTTTACTCGGGAGACTTCGCTGAACACAAATATTAGTGATTCAAAACAGTAAAACATATCACAGCGATGATATTGTCAGTGAAAGTGACTTTTTTTGCATTTTTCACACACAAACAGCACTTTTACTGATGATATAATTGTTGTGATACGTTTTCCAGTTTTTAAACACTAATATTTGTGTTCAGCGATGTCTCCCGAGTAAAACAGTACCCCCCATGTACAGGTTTTATAGCATTTTTGAAAGTTACAAGGTCAAATATATGGGTCAAATATTTTTACATTGAAAATGGCCAGGTTGGTTACGTTGCCTTTGAGAGCGTATGGTAGCCCAGGAATGAGAATTACCCCCATGATGGCATACCATTTGCAAAAGAAGACAACCCAAGGTATTGCAAATGGGGTATGTCCAGTCTTTTTTAGTAACCACTTGGTCACAAACACTGGCCAAAATTAGCGTTCAATTTAGTTTTTTTACTTTTTTCACACACAAACAAATATGAATTCTTACTTTGGCCAGTGTTTTCGACTAAGTGGCTACTAAAAAAGACTGGACATACCCCATATTGAATACCCTGGGTTGTCTACTTTAAAAAAAATATGTACATGTGGGGTGTTATTCAGAGATTTATGACAGATAATAGTGTTACAATGTCACTATTGATAAATTTTAAAAATTTATGTTTTGAAACCGCAATATTCTACTTGTACCTATAGCCCTATAACATGCAAAAAAAAGCAAAAAAGCATGTAAACACGGGGTATTTTTAAACTCAGGACAAAATTTTGAATCTATTTAGCAGTTTTTTTAATTCGCTTTTGTAGATGAGTAAAAGATTTTTCAAGTAAAAGTCAAAAAACATGTATTTTTTTCAATTTTTCATCATATTTTTTATTTTTTTTAAATTAAAATACATGAGATTATATAAATAATGGTATGTAAAGAAAGCCCCTTTTGTCCTGAAAAAAACAATATATAATTTGTATGGGAACAGTAAATGAGAGAGCGGAAAATTCCAGCCAAACACAAACACCACAAAAGTGTAAAAATATGCCTGGTCGCAAATGTACAACATCGCAAAAACAGTCCAGTCCTTAAGGGGTTAATATTATTATTATATTTATATTTTATAAGGGGTGGTTTTGTGTTTAGTGGTTTGTTCATCTCTCCTGCGTTATCTCAAGGATTTTTATTTGTGGGTTCGACGAGTTCTCAAGTTTGTGCAGACCTGTTGTTCCACTTTCATAGGGTTATGGCGAATTTTGGTGTTCCAGGCCCTGAGGAGAAAACGGAGGGCTCTAGTACGATTATTTCTTCCTGGGGATTAAGATACAATTGGTTAATAAGATGTTTCATTTGCCGGAGGATAAGCTTCAGGTTGTCATTTCTGGTGGATCAGGTTTGAGGGGCTCCCTATTGGGCTATTTTAATTCTGCAATCCCTCCTGGGCCATTTGAATTTTGTCTGTAAGTCATGCTCATGGAACGAGCTTTCAGTCACTGACTTTCCTTGGCCATGGTTGGTATTCATCTACCTTTTAACTTTACTCACCTTTTAGGAGTTTGAAGTTTTGTTCCTTGTGAATTACAATGGTCAGATATTTTGGCGCAGTTACACAGTGTCTAACTTGGCCTTTGAGCTGTTCACGAAGGCTCCAGCTCGGTTGCTTTTGATGCCCTTTTCCGAGGGCTATGATGTGCGGGACACTGGCGTGGTCAAATTCCTTTTTGGTGCTATTCCTGATTGTAGTATCGGTCAAGCTCTGGGCCTGCGGTGGCGGGTTTCCTGCTCCAGCAAGTTTGATAAATGAATAATGCCCAGACAGGCTTGGGGAGTCGCAGTCTGATTTGGTTGATGATGAAGGACAGGCTGAAGAGACTCTGGAAGAAGTTTAAAGTGCACCTGCCTGCTGGGTAAAACCAGCAGCTGACAGTATTTGGTTGTGCTGGTTTAAATAAAGCTGTGGCCGTTGCCGTTACCCACTTAAAGGGACACCATAGTCACCAAAACAACTTTAGTTTAATGAAGCAGTTTTGGTGTATAGATCATGTCCCTGCAGTCTCACTGCTCAATTCTCTGCCATTAAGGGGGTAAATCATTTTGTTGATTAACCCTAGTCACACCTCCCTGCATGTGACTTGTAAAGCCTTCCTAAACACTTCCTGTAAAGAGTCATCTAAAGTTTATCCTTCCTTTATTGCAAGTTCTGTTTAATTTAGATTGTTTTATCACCTGCTAGCCCCTGCAAAAGCCTGCTGTATGTGATTAAAGTTCAGTTTACAGAGAACGAGATACAATTGTTTAAGGTAAATAACATCTGATTGAAAGTGAAACCAGCTTTTATTTCATGCAGGCTGTGTCAATCAGAGTCAGGGGAGGTGTGACAAGGACAAGGGCTGCATAAACTGAAACAAAGTGATTTAATTCCTAAATGGCACTGAATTGAGCAGTGAAACCTGAGAAGCATGATCTATACACTAAAACTGCTTCGTTAAGCTAAAGTTGTTTAGGTGACTATAGTGTTTCTTTAACATGGTGTTGCGTTACTTATGAGGAATGGAAGGGTAACAGGATTTAGTGATCGAAGGAGTCAGCAGTCATGAGAGTTGCAATTGTTGACTTTATTTTTTTCTCTTTATATCTAAATGAGGGAGGTGTAATTTTCAGACATATTGTGACAAGTGATAATTTGTGCTATCTAGCATGTAAACCATAAAATGTATTTAGCATTTAGCAGCTACTGGTAATCTCTATGCAAGATGTTAAAACCTTCAACAGCCACTAATTACAAGTCATTAAACTTTAAATGTGTAGCATGGAAACTGGTGATAATTACTAAAGATAGAGATTATCAACTTGCTGATAAATTATTGCAATAAGCATGGGAAAGAAACTCCACGTTCGTCAAAATATTTTTCATGTATTATCTGAAAAAAAAATAAAAAATTGACTTTTTCCACTTAGCAAATTCACACAATCTCCAAACTTAAAACCAAATAGTTGGGTACCATAGTCAATCTTTGTTTAATATTCCTATTTTGCAGAAATTACTATGCACCAATTGTTAAATTTCCCATATGTTATACAATCAGGTGTATAAACCATACGAATGTCTGTTTTTTATATTGGTTTTTACATATTGCAATGATTGCTATCAGTCAGTAGTTATATCTCATAATTATTAAAATATGGCAGAAAAAAAAAAATTCAGTGATATTGTTTTTCCTGGAACATTAAACAGTGCATTCATGACCAGATCAAGAAATCTGAACCACCTTAAAAACTCCCAATCGTTTTATGCTGCATCTCTATATAAGCCTAGCATAAGGCAAATGTTTAATTTATTTTCATTTAACACACTCAATTGTTTTCTATTTAAATAACAGCATCTTCCTTATTGCATTTCAACAACGATCAAAGATAAAAAATATTGATAATAAATCACAATCAAGATATCTCACCTCAGGCAGCTAATTAACTGTTGAGATGAACAAGAAGGGCTCTTAATAGACCAGGTATGAATCTGTACTCATCAAATGTCAACCCAAGCTCAGCCATGGAACATTATGATTTCTCAGAATGTTAAAAATGTCAATAAAGGTTTTTGAAAATCTCCTTTTTTAAGGAAGAGTTCAGACACCTGGATGTAGGCAGTCCTTTAATAGGAAGTTAGGAGTAGTTAGGAATACCAACAGTCATATAATACTAGTAAGGGAGAGAAAAACAGATTTTAAAAAATAGCAATACACGTGCTTTATTCTGTACAAAATATGATACAAATATAAAATAAAAAAACATTATATATACATATTAGATCTTCATGAGATTCGGTTCAATGAGTCTCCTATATGGTATATAAATAGAATGGTTTAAAAATATGTTTTAATATAGCACTATGGTATAATGCAATCATTTACCATAACTTAAATAAAAAAAATAAAAAAATGCAATTCAATGTCAGACTGGTCAGTTGCTGTGTCCTTAAGGATCGCTTTATAAAGGCTCCCTGTCCCTAAAAGTCTGTAATGGTAAAAGGTAATGTAAGGCCATGAAACTAGTTTGGTCTGTACCATGGGAATTTTATTTACAATCAGATATGCTGTTTTAGGTTATGAAGAGTTGAATATTATAGAAAAGCATGCTGACAATCCTCCATAGACAACACCTACCTCAGGCTCTATGTTAAAAGAGACAACAAATTCTAGACTTGAATTAAACATGTCATAAAATTTAAACACTGAATAAAGGACATTCTTTGTTTAATATGTATTCAGCAATGAAAGTGTGAGAATGATTCTGGGATCATAACAAGCTGTTGTTGGAATCTTTAGATACTCAGCTATTATTTATTGTAATCTGTGACCGTGACTTAAAATAGATTCATAGGGATATTTACTAAGGTGAGAATTAAAATGTGAATACAAAATGAATTTCAAATTTCTGAACTGAAATCATAGCTGATTAGAGAGATACTATAGGGACAGCACTCTAACTAAACACAGATAACCTTACTGTGTGAAAAGAGAATTGCTCCTGGTAATAATAAACTTCTTCATAAAAGCGTATCAATTAAATTGTTAATAGCTCCCGACTGATTCCTCTCTTGCAACTGTCACTAGTCTAATACTATCCTTACCTTTTTGTGTCATTTTACCCCACCCCCTCTAGCATGTAAGCTCATTGAGCAGGGCCCTCAATCCCTCTGTTCCTGTGTTCAACTTGTCTGGTTACAACTACACGTCTGTAGTCCGTTGTGCTCCTTTTTTCTGCAAGTAATATGTTCCTTCAAATCAGAAGTACTCATTGAATGCATTTAATACAATCAATTAAGACCTCTATTTGTTTCTTGTCTAGTTTCTGGTATTGCATCAAGGTAACCCTTACTGCATTACAACCTCTAGTGTGCTCTATTATAGTATAGAATGAGATAACATCAGCTATTACTAGAATATAAATTTGACCACCAGTCAAGCCATAATACTTGCTTTTCACACAAAAATCTCACATTTGCAGTGCTGTTACTACTGCAAGGGATTCTGGGTGGACATATGCAAATGAGTTTTAAAAAGAGCCACATTTGTACCCTTAATATTCCACTTTATACATGGATTTCTTGGAGTTTATGTTTGCTGTATCCAACAGCTTTGAAACCCAAATCAGGAACAGGCGCAAAGCCAGATAACCACTCGTGGACAGCAGTTTCATTGTTGATGCATGTCATCAGCATGAGGTTGGTTACTGGCTTGCTATTGAGGCTTAGTGTTACTTGCAGAGCACAAACCAAGAAAGTTTTGGTAGGGAAAAATGTGATTGAAAACACAGGCAAAAAGGTAGTTCTTTGTTGAACTAATTTGCATATGCCCACCCAGAATCCCTTGCAGTAGTAACAGCACAGCAAACCAAAAAATCCAATTGGTAGAGGTTTTCATTCCCAGTCCGGCCCTGAACATTAATTTAATACATTGCTCTCCCCCATTGCCCCAATTATATACACTGCCCTCCCCCAATTCAATACACTATCCTCCCCCTTACTCCCCCCAATTTAATACACTGCCCCTTCCCCCAATTTAATACACTGCCCCTCACCCCAATTTAATACATTGCTCTCCCCATTGCCTCAATTAAATACACTGCTCTACCCAATTCAATACACTACCGACCCCCTCACTCCCCCAATTTAACACACTGCCCCTCCCCCAATTTAATACACTGCCCTCCCCCTCACTCCCCCCAATTTAATACATTGCTCTCCCCATTGCCCCAATTAAATACACTGCCCTCTCCCCAATTCAATTCATTCTCTACCCCCCTCCCCCAAATGTAATACACTGTCCACCCTCTCAATTTAATATACTGCCCAACCCCCCAATTAAATACACTACAGGAAGGTCCCCCAAGCCCATCTTCACCTACCTCAAGATGAGCCCCCTTCCAGTTCCAGTCCGGCCTGCACAATTCTCTGCTCAAGCAGGCACTGCAAACAGGAGGTAAGGGGGAGAGCCTGGTCTGGTCTGGCAACCACTCTGCACATTGAAGCGCTGCCGCTGCACCACCGCCACGTTGCCGCACCTCCGCCGCATATGACTGCATATGCTGTATGCTCATATCTGGCGGCCAGCAAGGACCAATACTTTAAGTTCCTGCGGCCACTTCAGGTCGCAGGATCAGGTGATCGACCGCGCAGATAGGAATGTCAATCTTTCCTATCTTGCGGCTGATCGCAGCTGCAGCACAAAGTGGCCCCAGGGCAGGTGGCCTACCGGGAAATTTTCACGGTATCCCTGTTGGCCAGTCAGGCCCTGCTCTACATTCTCACACTAACACAAATACAACCCTGCATACATTTTTTATACATATACCCTTTAATTCATACACATTCCTGAATTTATAAACATATTTAACATTTCATAATACTCTACCCCAGTGCTCAGGACATGATATTTTGATGTTTGAATACATTATAATGAAATATGTACTATTTATGTATCATTCTGTGTCCTCATTTGTTTCTTGTTTGTTTGTGAACAATATTAACAGTCTACTAAAACACCATTAGTGATGGCCTGTGGGTATTGAGTTGAAATTCCTGTATTTTGAATAACACCTGCTCTCATGGGAAAATCATTCATATCAGGTCCAATTATGGTAAACCATCTTTGCAAAATACATTATGCAACTATAATGTGAAATCTAAAGGGATCAGGATGTGTAATAAATGTTGACATGCACATGCATGCATTTTTTGTTGTATGAAATTAACAAGCAGAATTAATTGGCATGGTAAGGATGAAACAGGAACATAGACACGCACTCTTAAATAAGTGAACTTGTTTATGTTGTCACAATGGAAAAAATATTTCTACCTGAAGATGAACAGTGCTAAATAACAACTGTCAACACCTGTCAAATATTTTTGGTAAAAGGCAGAAAAAATAGGTGATGACAATGAAACATAAATATGTTGTTGTACTAAGAAAAAAAAAAAAGAAATGGAGTAGTCTTACAAACAGTAATAATTTGGTTCACAACACACATATCTTTTCAATCTTCCAAACATTATCCAAAAAGGGTATAGCTAGAAAAAAACACAATCAAACACACAAATATACACGAGAAAGGTTGCATAAGAGGGTGAAAGAGTGAAGGGCGACCTGCCTTTCCTCTAACACTCCCCCTAGGTATCAGGGCCGGATTAACATAGGGGCTGATGGAGCTGCAGCTCCAGGCCCAGGCCCATGGAATAGGCCCATTGATTTAAAAAAAAACTATATATATATATTTTTTTTTTTTTTTTTTTCACACACTACTCTTAGGGATTCCACCTGGCTTTTATTTTATTGGCACAGCCAGTATTTGAGGCTGCCTGGCTGGTGCCAATATTGCAGTGATACTGACAATATAAATGTTGGTATTTTTCTCAGTATAAATGGAGATTACTCTGCAATACCAGCACTGGCCAGTAGGGGTCGCTGTATGTGGAGACAGGCAGGGATAGGAAGTTCCAGCATATCCCTCCCTGCCTATCTATACTCACTTATTTGCAGGGGTGCAGCTACAGAGAGTCCAGACAGCAACTCCCACCCTGCAGAGACAGCCTACAGCTCAGAGAAGTAAGGGATGGGGGAAAGGCTGCAAGGAGAGATACACTGAGACACTAAGGGGCACTGGGAGATATTATGACACAGACACATGGGGACACAGTGTCCCCATGTCTCCCAGCCAGTGTCCCTGGTGTCTCAGTGCCCCCTAGTCTCCCAGTGCCCCCAGTCTGCCAGTGTCTCACTGTCCCCATGTCTCCTAGTGCCTCCATGTCTCTCAGTGCCTCAAGTGTCACAATGTCCCCAAGCTAGTGTCCCTAGTGTCTGTGGCCCTGGTGTCTCAGTGTCCCCATGTCTCCCTGTGCCCCCATGTCTCAATGTCCCCCAGCCAGTGTCTCTAGTATCTTTGTCCCTGGTGTCTGTGTCCCCATGTCTTCAAGTGTCCCCTATTTTCCCATTGTCCCCATGTGTCCCAGCCAAAGTCCCCTAGTCTCCCAGTGTCACTGGTGTCTCCGTGTCCCTAGGTCTCCCCATCTTCCTAGTGTCCTAGTGACATGGGGACCCTGGGATACATGGGGACACAGGGAGACATGGGGCATTGAGTCACTGATACATAGGATCACTGGGAGACCTGGGGACACGACACTAGGGGACATTGGGAGACATGGGGCACTGAGACACTGATACATAGGAACACTGAGACCTGGAGTTATCGACACATGGGGGCACGGAGTCATGAGGGCACTGGGAGACATAGGGGCACTGGGAGGAATCCATCTATACAGCAGATTTAAACTAAGTAGTTTTTTGGTGATTTTACAGCATTTTCTCTGATGTCACTCCTTATGATTTACATCATGTGATGTCACCCACACATATTTAATTATGCAAATTAGTAAGGCCGGTATGTTTTTCCAAGAAAGGTGGCAACCCTAACTACTTTTCACATACTCTTACTTAAGTATGGAAACTTAAGAGGGATGTATGGGAACAAAACTTGTGTGGACTGGTTGACAATGAATATAGCTAAAGGGACACTATAGTCACCAGAACAACTATAGCTTATTGAATTTGTTCTGGTGAGTAGAATCATTACCATCAGGCTTTTTGCTGTAAGCACTGTCTTTTCAGAGAAAATGCTGTGTTTACATTACAGCCTAGTGATAACTTCACTGGCCACTCCTCAGATGGCTGTTAGAGATCCTTCCTGGGTAATGGCTGCTTAAAATGCATCCAAACATTCAGTGTCTCCTCCCTCTGCATGCAGACACTGAACTTTCCTCATAGAGATCCATTCATTAAATTCATGTATATAAGGAGATGCTGATTGGCCAGGGCTGTGTTTGAATCATGCTGGCTCTGACCCTGATTTGCCTCTTTGTCAGTCTAATGATGTCAGCAGACTGCTTGTTTTTATGAGTCTAACAGCATGCAGAGATACAGCTTCAGGCTTGAATATAGTAGGATTTTGCTATATTTATGGAGGCATGAGGAGCCCAGGGGGGCTAGATGGTGGTGTTAACACTATAGGATCATGAATTCATGTTTGTGTTCCTGACCTTATAGTGATCCTTTAAGGTAATGCTGCCTTTGGTCTCTCTAACACTGTGGCATGTTCCCTTTCTTCTACACGCACTACATACAGCTTTTTTCTGTCCCAGACCATATACCAGGAGCTTCTGCCTGCTAGTAAGAAGGTAAGGAGACAAGTGGACCAGCGAGTGCTAGGGGACAGTCCTTAGAAAATGTTGAGTGAGCGCATCATTAGATGCATTTATGCCAAGCTCAGGGTGCTGTCTGCATAGTATGCCCTTAGTTGGCCAGCTGCATGATTGGCAGGCAGCCTGACATGCATTCATGCCAGGCTGGCCTTCTAATTCTTTGAGCAGACATGTCCTCTTTTTGGGCATGTTCGCCCCTTTTGGCAGGTTACGTGATTTGTGTCAGTGGCACACCCTTTTACCGTGCCCATTGACTTCCTGCTTGACTGGACACTGCTGTTAGGGGTTATGGATTTACTTGAAAGCTGAAAACATAAATTAGAGAGAGATTAGCCTAGGGTATGTGTTTTCTTGTAGCTGCTGTTTTCTTTCTCTCCAGCACCATCTCCATCAGATACATGATGATTGGGAGTGTTTTACTGTTTTCCGTCAATATGATTCTGTAATTAGGCCCGTCATAAATGTCAGCACCAGGCCCACTGGGCTCTTAATCTGGCCCTGCTAGGTATACCCACAGTAGTGAAAATAACTCATAGGGTATGAATAGAGTAAAAATTAAAAACTTATGTTTATTGAATTCTATTTAAAAATCTCTTTAAGGACAAAACTTAATGAAATAGGTGAAACACACAGTGTTGGTGAATTTAAAAAGGAAAGGTTCGATGCAGTCTAGACAGTCTCTTGTATATGTATATGTAACTAACTGTAAGTGGTTACTAATAAATTGATTTATACAATAAAATACGGTAATCTCTTGTATATAGAAGTGTAAATACCTGTAAATTGTTACTAATGAATTGACTTCTACAATAGACACAATAGTCAAGAATATATGTAAGAGATAAAGGTCAAAAGCTAGAAAATAAGTTGCACTTAGTTGGATAGTATCTGATAGGAGCTCAAATAGATAAAGCCTCTATATATCCACTAGTAATAGATAGATGGGGCTATGTTCAAATACTCTCTACCTTCCCTGTTAATATGGAACTATATTCAGGTAATCTCTCTCTAATAGTGCTATTATCAATACTAGTATACATTTAGCTTACATCAAATAAATGCAAAGGCGCCTAATAGTGGTAAGAGGCTAAACTTGCTTGTTGCTTATTAATGGCAAAAAGTGACAATTAGCAAGCAGGTTTATTAGGGTGACTGTACCTAACATCCGTGTAGAAATGGAATACAGTTATAAGTAATATAATGCCATGAATATTCCTAGGAGTTAATGCACACAGTAACCCAACATATGTAACCAATATGTTGGGTTACTGTCTCGTTAATGAGTCCAATTAACTCCACAAGTGTTCTTCCCTTAATTGCAGGTTGTGGCGGCCCACTCGTTAAGGGACTCGATTGTCACCACCAATACTCTCTTTTCCCCTTCGAAGTATCCCATTCAGTGCAGTAGTTAGTTATTACAGCTCACAGGATAGCTGTATAGTATAGTGTTATAGCCTTTTCCTCCCATACATCAGTCAAGACGTAATGCTGGAAGAAGATCTGTTTTTATTTACAAAGACATGGTCATTTATACATGGACCCAAAGCATGAAGTCCCTATTCAACTTCAACTGTCCCTGCCATGGTGTCTCTGTGCCTAGGAGATAACTAAGTTGTCTCTTTATAAATCAATATTCTCCCAGATACAGAAGTCACAACAAAAAATACTCCAAGATACATATCAATATCAGCAGGAACCACAACACAGTGTATATCCCGGACAGCTCTGACCTGAGCACCCAAAATAGCGCTCAGATTAATGGAGAACAGACAAATTGCCACCGGGCTAAAGTTTTGACCAGCTGCTACCAAAGTTCATGCCAAAAACAGTTCCATGATAAATGTCTCTTTGCCCGGTCAAACATCAGAAACTCATGAGTATTTAGAATGGGGCACTTCCCCTGGCTCTCAGGGAGCGTTTGTTCCTCTCAGTATATTGTACCTCCCCTCCAATTAGTGCTCTCCTGGCTGCTCAGGAAGTCAGGGAAAATTGGTCGTATTGGTGCGACCGAGTTCATTGGAATTGCGCCTAAGACCCATTATGGTCCTCGCGGTTCTCTGAACTCCTGGGCCAACCCTGAGAGAGGCGCATTCGGGTGATTACCATGAAGTGATATGTGATGAGAGCCAGAGATGAGCAATAAAACAAGGGATCATGAAACATGGGCACAAGTCACTGGGTGTTCCGTCACATAGGTCCATAAACAAAGCACTTCCTATTTGTGTTCCTCCCTGGATCGCAAACTGGAACATGTGATCTTCATAGAGGTGCGTTCCGTAGTGTTCTTATATCTCAACTTTTGACCTCACATCCACAATTATGCAATCCATGATGCATTGTACCACCTTTTTACCTTGCATAATGTGTTGCACCAAATATATATTATTACTTTTCTGAAATCAGTACTGTCATCTAAAATATGTTCCCATTGTAATAAACATTATTAAGCAAGTATCTATATTCAAACCACAATCCATAACCTTCATTATTGATCAACACTTTGATACTATAAGAGTTCCCCCTGGATTAGGTGGAGCATCAAAAAAGGTAGGAATAAATAAAGTGACAATTCAATGAGTATTTACCAGTAAATGGAAACCTCGACAGGGCACTGACGCAAACAAAGTATGAGTTTAAATAGTCCTAGGAGGGCAAGAATTGGTCAGAATTGACCATGCGTATACGTAAATGACGCAATGACACACGTAGTTCACATCACTTACCGCGTGTTTGCAGGTGGGGCTATTTATATGCACAATATTGCAGCGGAAAGCCTTATCGGATCAGCTGGAAGCTGCATGGAATCTCATTTTAGTCACAATGGTGTAAGTCGACATTTAAAATTTTAGGTTTAGTGACTACATTTGAACATCTTTTTCTCATCATTGCTAGTATTCCTCTCTTTGTTTTTGTCTTTGTTTCTTTCCATCTCTCTATAATTGAGGAACCTCAGGGTTAGATGAAAATAATGATTAAAAAAGAAGGACATGAGTAAAAATAGTTGTATTACATATTTTGTCCTTTCTTTATCTGTGTTTGATATTCCTTGCCAGCTTTAGAACTACTGTATGGAACAAGCAGATGTGATTTGGAAACTTCAGCAAAGACATGCTTCACCAGAGGGAATAGCATTGATAGTTCATATAATACAATATGTTGTAGGCCACTTGGAGGTTATTAACAAACAACTATAAATTAACTAGTAGCTGAAATTAATGTGTAACTAAAATACAATCTGGGATGTTTACTAAACTAGACATTTTGGGGGAAATTACCACTGCAAATTTATGGTCAAAACAGCAGAGCTGGAAATATAGCTAATATATCCACAAGGATATTGCCGCCAAGGATTCCCTTTACCTTAGTGATTATAGCTCCCAGGGTAACTTCAGTGATTATAACTTCCAGATAGAGCCTCCCCCCTCATACATTGGACAAGTCTTAATGCTGGAGGTATTCTGATTTATTGTCACACTTATTATACTTTTATACCTGGGTTATCAACAGGAGGTCCCCATGGAGAACAAAAGAATTGCGACATCCCCAGTGCCTTGGTGTCTGTACTTGAGCAGGTAATTAAATCAGCGGCAAGACACCTTGACACCAGATAAGGTTGTCCCCAGGAAACGTGTGTCCAAGCACCCACTTTGTGCAAAAAGTGCCCAGATCGAAATGTCTAGCCGAATTTAGATAGAAGTCAAATTTTCAGCAGGAGTTCCATGGCGCTGGATGGAAAGTCCCGGTCACCCCAAACACCACCAATTTCTGTGAATCATTGTAGCTCCCCCAAGTTCAGGGCATTATTGGATGCCTCACCCCCTCCCCTATCTTCCCTCCAAAAAGCATTAGGTGGTGTGGAGACTGAGATCCCTCTGGTTAAAGTTTTAGCAATTATTAAACACTATAACTACTACAACACACTTTAGTTGTTATGATACCAAGAGTCCCCTGTCTTTCTCCAATGTCAGCAGTTAAACCATTTGCCAATGGTTTGACAACTTTCCAGGGGTTTGTCCGGTGCCAGACACCTCCTACATTGAGTCTTAGCCCTTAGTCTTTAGAGTGATCAGGTGACAGTCAATAAGCTCGCCCTGCACTGCAGGGTTTGTCTCAGTAGAGCTAATGGAAGCTCTGTGCAGATAAGTTTGACACTCAGTGGAGGAAATGACCAGGTCTTGGCAGACCCTAATTATATTGTCAAACTGTTAGTACATGGTATGATTATTTAGATTGGGGGGCACCAGGGTACTCTTGAAGTGTTTTTATAACAATAATCTTGCAATATCATGACTGAAGAGCTGTTCCCTAGTTCTATGTGAAACTGTTTTTGAGTTTTTGGCACAAAGTGTGCCTGAGGCCTGGTGCTGCATATTACTATTACAGACGTTGCATCTCTGCATTAATAATCTCAATTATATTTGTAATTAAACACCCTAATGGTATTTTTTTCAAGTTGTATTCCCTAAAATGCCAGAATATTCCTTGTACATACTCATGAACACAGTATTTGACCCTTTCTTTGTTATCTATATTTGCCGAAGCTAGACCAACAAAAAAAATATTTTTGCTCTTATGCTATTATTTTCAGATTCCATATCTGCAAGTTAGTTACTCTATGTTTCATATTCATATTATGTTTCATATTACAAAAGGATTTTAAGAGTGAACTGTTAAAGGACCACTATAGTGCCAGGAAAACATACTCGTTTTCCTGGCACTATAGTGCCCTGAGGGTGCCCCCACCCTCAGGGCCCTCCTCCCGCCGGGCTCTGGGGAGAGGAAGGGGTTAAACTTACCTCTTTCTCCAGCGCCGGGTGGGGAGCTCTCCTCCTCCTCTCTGCCTCCTCCTCTTCGGCTGAATGCGCATGTGCGGCAGGAGCTGTGCGCATTCAGCCAGTCTCATAGGAAAGCATTCATAATGCTTTCCTATGGACGCTTGCGTCTTCTCACTGTGATTTTCACAGTGAGAAGCATGCATGTGCCTCTAGCGGCTGTCAAGAGACAGCCAGTAGAGGCTGGGTTAACCTATTTATAAACATAGAAGTTTCTCTGAAACTGCTATGTTTATAAAAACAAAGGGTTAACCCTAGCTGGACCAGGCACCCAGACCACTTCATTAAGCTGAAGTGGTCTGGGTGCCTATAGTGGTCCTTTAAGAAGTTTCTTTTCACTGACCTATGGCACTGTTACATTATTGATAATATTTGATTGCAACATTTTGTAGCCTGTTTAGTACATACATTAGTTTATGTAACAATGCCATGTACAAACTCAAATAGTTTCTTTGGTTGTAATATAAAATACTAAATTCACTGTGACAATAATCTTAAAAGTAAGATTAGTCTTTGGTCATTTACTTGTATAAAATAAATTACTGTGGTGATAATTTTTCTCCTTTTTTCTATATCAGACCGTCTGCCCCCTAGTGGCCTTTCACAGTGTGAAAGGTTTTGTTCCCTGAGTATTTTATGAACAGAGACATATTTTCTACATGATATACTTATGGGATATCAATTTTATACCGTGCAAATAAAGTAGCACAGCTCTCTTTTAAAAGCAAATTCATATTCCAGCCAGATCTACAGCAGTTTAAATTGAAAGTCCCAAAAGAACTTTAAAAACCCTAATTGCAGCTGTCAGTGGAATATTTTCTAGCCAGATGTTGCAACTACAAGAGCACTTGTCAGATCTGCAGAGTTCATAAACTTTTCACTGTTTCTCCCTCATTTGCTTTATTATTTGGCCTACAAAACCACAGACATAATTCATATATATGGTCTTCCTAGGTAAAAATGTATTGTAAGTGGTCAGATGGGAAGATATACAACAGGTAACTAAAATATAGCTCTTATGTTATGGCATCAGGAACCAAATACTTAAACAGACAATTTTGAATAAAAATGCATTTTTGCATTATATTTTCTCTCCTGGAAAATCCTATACATGGGATCCCCAGTTTATTATTTTTCAATAAAAAAATCTCACAAGGCTATTTAAAAGGAGTGCTTCTAACGTTATGGTAAACTATTAGAAAGGGAGACTATTGTATCATACAGTACGATAGGGTGTGTAGCTATCAATGCTACTACAGCAGCCATGTCAAACTTGCGGCCCGCGAGGGAGCGCTGAGTGTAAGCTCTCCCTGCCCAGCTCCCTGCAGTGATGCCGGGAGCCGAACTATGACGTCACTCCGGTTCCAAGCATCACTCTGCGGCGCGCGAGGGAACTGAGCAGGGAGAGCTTACACTCAGCTTTCACTCACTGCCTGTCTGCCCCCCTGCCTGCATACCCGCCTGCCCAGCAGCCCCATTAGGCCCCATGAAAGAAACCAACCCAGTCAGTGTGTATGGCTGTGTGTGTGTGTGTGTGTATGGCTGTCTGTGTGTATAGGTGTATGGCTGTCTGTGTGTATGGCTGTCTGTGTGTATGGTTGGCTGTGTGTATGGCTGTTTGTGTGTGTGTGTCTGTGTGTGTGTGGCTGTCTGTGTGTGTGTGGCTCTCAGTGTGTGTGTGTGTCTGTCTGTCTGTCTATCAGTGTGTGTGTCTGTGAGGGAGCCTGTGTATCTGTCAGTGAATATGTGTGTCTGTGAGTGTATGTGTGTGTCGGAGGGATTCAGTGTGTCTGTCAGTGTGTGCGTATGCCTGTCAGTGAGTGTGTCTCAGTGAGTGTGTGTGAGGGTTTCAAGGAGTAACGGGAGGATCCACTTTTTTAAGGTGTGGTTGGGGCCATTGGGGGTATGCCAGAGGCTGGACTCAGAACACTGAGAACTGCTTGTTGGCTGTTTTTTGTTTTTGTTTGTTTTTTAAACAGGGGCAGGAGTTTAGTAGATGGGGGGACTGGGATTTAGTAGACGGGGGGCTGGAGTTTAGTAGATGAGGGGAAGCTGGGGATGAGTAGAGAGGGTGAAAATTTACGTTTGTTTTTCTGATTTTGACATGCTTATACTACAGTATCTAGATGCAGTGTTTTGATTGCATGCTCTACGGTCAAGTTCCACAAATTAGTAAAATCCTGATCTCACTGCTGCACCACAGAACTTCCCTGGGCTGATAAGGATGGGAAGACATCAGTGCAGATTAAGGGGGTTGGAAATAAGGGAATACAATGTTGCAAGTTGGGTGATTTAATAAAAAGGAATGAGTCCCTATAACAGCAGAAGAGAATGTGTATAGGGACTGAAGTGGAGCTAATAATCCAAGCGAGTATCTCCATTGGAGTCCTCTCATGTTGGGAGAAATATGTATGGACTTGGGATAGTAACTAATTACACTATATATCCTAAGCCAACCAATAGCAGTATGGACTTGTGATAGCAACCAAGCACACTACAAAGCTTACAACCAGCGTGAATGGAGCCTTTAATTACCTGGAACGGTGGGGACAGATAATAACAAAGACTGAGGACTGCAAAGTAGACTTAATCCCTTAAGGACCGCGAACGTATGAGGTACGGCCCACAAAAATCTGTCCTTAAGGACTGTGGACGTACCTCATATGTCCGCGTTAAATTTAAGCACTGAAAGCGATCGTGATCACTTCCAGTCGCTCTATGGGTATTACAAGATATATATTATATCTATATATAATATGTATATAGATATCTTATATAAAACATCATGCTAAGTGTATTTTTTTATTAATATATATATATATATACAGTCAAATTACATACGTATATACACTGCTCAAAAAAATAAAGGGAATACAAAAATAACACATCCTAGATCAGAATGAATTAATTATTCTTCTGAAATACTTTGTTCTTTACATGTTGAATGTGCTGACAACAAAATCACACAAAAATTAAAAAATGGAAATCAAATTTTTCAACCCATGGGGGTCTGGATTTGGAGTCACACTCAAAATTAAAGTGGAAAAACACATTACAGGCTGATCCAACTTTGAAGTAATGTTCTTGAAACAAGTCAAAATGAGGCTCAGCAGTGTGTGTGGCTTCCATGTGCCTGTATGACCTCCCTACAATGCCCGTGCATGCTCCTGATGACGTGGCGGATGGTTTCCTGAGGGAACTCCTCCCAGACCTGGACTAAAGCATCTGCCAACTCCTGGACAGTCTGTGGTGCAACATGACGTTGGTGGATGGAGCGAGACATGATTTCTCAGATGTGCTCAATTGGATTCATGTCTGGGGAATGGGCGGGCCAGTCCATAGCATCAATTCCTTTGTCTTGCAGGAACTGTTGATACACTCCAGGTCTAGCATAGTCTTGCATTAGGAGGAACCCAGGGCCAACCGCACCAGCATATGGTCTCACCAGGGGTCTGAGGATCTCATCTCGGTACCTAATGGCAGTCAGGCTACCTCTGGTGAGCACATGGAGGGCTGTGCGGCTCCCCAAAGAAATGCCACCCCACACCATTACTGACCCACTGCCAAACCGGTCATGCTGGAGGATGTTGCAGGCAGCAGAACGTTCTCCACGGCGTCTCCAGACTCTGTCACATCTGTCACATGTGCTCAGTGTGAACCTGCTTTCATCTGTGCAGAGCACAGGGTGCCAGTGGTGAATATGCCAATCTTGGTGTTCTCTGGCAGATCCCAAACATCCTGCATGGTGTTGGGCTGTAAGCACAACCCCCACCTGTGGACGTCGGGCCATCATACCACCCTCATGGAGTCTGTTTCTGACACATGCACATTTGTGGCCTGCTGGAGGTCATTTTGCAGGGATCTGGCAGTGCTCCCCCTGTTCCTCCTTGCACAAAGGCGGAGGTAGCGGTCCTGCTGCTGGGTTGTTGCCCTCCTACGGCCTCCTCTACATCTCCTGATGTACTGGCCTGTCTCCTGGTAGCGCCTCCATGCTCTGGACACTACGGGGACAGACACAGCAAACCTTCTTGCCACAGCTCACATTGATGTGCCATCCTGGATGAGCTGCACTACCTGAGCCACTTGTGTGGGTTGTAGACTCCGTCTCATGCTACCACTAGAGTGAAAGCACCACCAACATTCAAAAGTGACCAAAACATCAGCCAGGAAGCATAGGAACTGTGAAGTGGTCTGTGGTCACCACCTGCAGAACCACTCCTTTATTGGGGGTGTCTTGCTAATTGCCTATAATTTCCACCTGTTGTCTATCCCATTTGCACAACAGCATGTGAAATTGATTGTCACTCAGTGTTGCTTCCTAAGTGGACAGTTTGATTTCACAGAAGTGTGATTGACTTGGAGTTACATTGTGTTGTTTAAGTGTTCCCTTTATTTTTTTCAGCAGTGTATATATATATATATATATATATATATATCAAATATATAATAACTATATATATCGTATATATATATTATTATAAAAAATAAATAATAATTAATTAAAACAAATAAAACTAAATAAAAAACTTATATATATATATATATATATATATATATATGGAATTTTATTCTAACTGTATTTTGAGATATATATATATATATATATATATATACATATATATATATATATTTATATCAAAATACACTTAGAATTAAATTTTATATATATATATATCCCTTTAACGACCGTGGACGTACTAGGTATGTTCAACAAAATACGGTTGTTAAGGACCGCGAATGTACCTAGTATACGGTCGGGCCACGATCACGGTTGAGGGGGACTGCCGGAGACCCCAGCAGTCCACCTGCAGTCCCCATGATCACATCGCCGCAATAGTACTCTAGTAGCTGCCAGCAGGGGGACTGTCTGAGCTGTCAGGCAGTCCTCGAGACTGCAAAAAAGTAAAAATAAATAAATATATTATACATATACAAGTGGTCCTCATTTTAGCGTCCTACCTGTTTTATGACAGCTCACACTTACGACCAGGCATAAGTGCGAGCCGTCATGGGGATTCCTGCTCTGGTGCACATGCCTATGTTCGGGGAAACTTCACCGAACATAGACGAACACACCAGAGCAGGGAATCCCTTAACTCCTCACTTACCGACCGATTCGTTCTACGACCGTAAGTGAGGAGTGTCTGTATTATATATGTATAATATATTATAAAATAATTAAAGCATGATACACATATATCTCAAAATATACTTAGAATGAAATCATATATAAATGCATTATATACAGTATCTAACAAAAGTGAGTACACTTTTTGTAAATATTTCATTATATCTTTTCATGCGACAACACTGGAGAAATGACACTCTGCTACAATGTAAAGTAGTAAGTGTACAGCCTCTATAACAGTGTAAATTTGCTGTCCCCTCAAAATAACTCAACACACAGCCACTAATGTCTTTAGTGTTGTCACATGAAAAGATATAATAACATTTTTACAAAAATGTGAGGGGTGTACTCACTTATGTGAGATATTGTATGTATAATATATAAAAATGCTTTAATTATATTATACATATATAGGAAATAAAAGTGTGTGTGTGTGTGTGTATGTATGTGTGTGTATATATATACACACATACAAACACACACACACATACGTATTCTATGTATATGTGTGTGTGTGTACATATATATATAAACATACACATGTATTATATATATATATATATATATATATATATAAAATGTAAATTAAAAAAAACTGTTTATAAAAAACAAATAAAAACACTAAATTTGGTCAGCGTTTGTGACTAAGTGGTTACTACAAAAGACTGGACATACCCCATTTTGAATACCCTGGGTTGTCTAAATTTGAAAATAGTATGCTATGATGGGGCTATTTCACATTCCTGGACTTCCATATGGTCTCAAAAGGCAACACAGACCCAGCAAACCAATCTGGCAAACTGAATTGGGCAAGCCCTATATTGACCCTGTAACTGTTGTACTCAGGAGATGTTGCTGAACACATATTGGGGTGTTCTTTTTCAGTAACACATCACAGGAACTATTAATTCATGTCTAAAGTACAATGTGAGAGAAAAATAACACAAAAAAAAATGACTACCCAAAAGTTTGACAAAGACTGGTGGTAGAATTAGTGCATGGAAAGTGTTAAAATGCCACCATCTGAAATACCCTAGGGTGTCTACATTTAAAAAATTACATTGGGGTAAATTACATTGGCCGGCTTCAAAACTGTCCCAAATAGGACATGGGTGCATGATGACCAGCTGTGAAAATTCCAAGTTGGAAACCTGGAATGCGCACCCACCAACTAAGGTCTTTTAGGCAACAGAGAACCCGACACACCTATACATGGGGGAGTATCACTGTACTCAGGAGATGTTTCTGAACACATATTGGCGTGTTCTTTGGCAGTAACCCTTAAAGTTCTCTGTACATATATTTTTTGGTTTTTTTATTTGGCATAGATTGGTGGTAAAATGGTTGCATGAAAAGAGTCAAAATACCCTGAGTTTCATCTTTTAGGTTGTCTTCTTTTAAAAAATATATACATTATTCTGGAATTCTTGATAGATATCAGTGTTACAATGTAACTTAATTTTGTTAATTATGGTTTGTAAATAGCAAAGTGCCATCTGTACTTATTGCCCTATGACTTTTCAAAAAACCTAAGAACATGTTAACATTGAGTATTTCTAAACTCAGGACAAAATTTAGAAACTATTTAGCATGGGTGTTTTTTGGCGGTTGTAGGTGCATAACAGATTTTGGTGGTCAAAGTTAGAAAAGGTGTGTTTTTTTTATTTTTTTCAGCATATTTAATTTTTTTATAGTAAATTATATGATATGATGAAAATAATGGTATCTTCATAAAGATCATTTAATGGCGAGAAAAACGGTATATAATATATGTGGGTACAGTAAATGAGTAAGAGGCAAATTACAGCTAAACACAAACACCGCAGAAATGTAATAGAGACTTAACTGTACGAAAATCACTAAGGGGTTAAATGAGTAGCAGGGAAGCCAGTTTGAACTGGTCTGGAAGTGTCTCTGGAACAATGGGACAAAGCCCTGCTAGGAAAACAATTGTACAGAATAAGTGAGGAGGGGGAAAGGCCAATACAACCTAGACAATTAATACATCATACACACCCTGCACCTATACTCGCCACAGGGTGACCAAAGCACAAGAGTAATTTTTGGACCTTCATAAAGTGTTCATTTTCCATTCCCAGTGATGGTGACTACTGTCGGAATGTCAGTGGTGTCTATAGATGTGATGGTGGTCCTGCTACATGTCTACTTGGAGCCACATGGATCAGGCCTGCTGAATGAAGTGCTCACTAGCATGTGGATTCCCTCTAGTATATGTTCGGGTGAAATTCCCTTAAACATAGACCAGCTCACTAGCGTAGGGAATCCCTTGAATGTATGTTCAAGGGAAATTCCTTTGAACATAGACCAGCTCTCTAGTGTGGGGAATCTCTCAACTCTATGTTCGGGGGAATTCCAGAGACTTAGATTTGTGGGATTCCCATTGCTAGAGAGATGGTCTTATGTCTAAGCAGTTGGTAAACAAGTAAAGCATTAAGCGAGGACTACATGTACATTTAAAACAGAAGAATTTTCAATTAATAAAGAAACGTGTAAAAAAAAGAGTACGTCTTTAAATCAGCGTTCATTATGGAGGAGGAACTAAATAAACCCATTTTACTATAATCTGTGACTTTTGTTTTTAACCATTACTATATAGCAGATCAATTATATGTTACATATTTTCTATCTTTGAGAGTCAAGGCCAAAAGTCAAAATATTTTTTCCTAGAGTGTAACTTCAGAAACACCCTGTGTTGCACTTCTGGCATTGTTAGTGTTAACGGAAAGCAGCAATTAGATATGCCATATGAAATATTTCACTCTATTACACGACATACCCAGTTTTTGTTGAACATCTGGCAGTAGTGCTATAAACCTTGCTTCAAAGATCAGCATTTAAATTCACATTTATCATTTTCCCCCTCATCTCATATTCCAATGATCATGTGCTTGAATTTTAACATTTACTATTCGTCTACAAATTATTGACAGATGTGTCTTGAAGCACATTCTAAAGTTGTACAGGTAAGCCATTGGAGCATTAACAAGGTAACTGATAAATAAGTATTTTGTTCCTGGCCTGCTTTCATGCAAGTGCTACATTGAAATGCATTGATGATGTTGTGAAACCACCATCTTTAAGGTTACTGATTAACTGAAGCCAAGTGACATGGTTATGTGCATGAAATGTTAGACATTACTGGTGTACAAAGTTGGGTAATTTAACAGTGTTAAAATGTTTTCAAGGGATAAAGGCACTAAAATAATATAACCCAGTGCAGCTGAAACACACCCAAGTGTATTGCCACTTTCTACACTTATCATCCACATAAAATAATGAAAATAAAATGTGACAGCGCACAGAGTGATTATTTTTACCTTTTCAATGAAAAATCATAAATATATCCTTTATAATACAGATGTAAAACACATCATAGTGTAGCATGTAAAACCAACAATAAATTGGTGATGTAAATTGGAAAACTGACCATTTATAGAGCCTATCAGGAGTCGGCTCTGAACTGCAAATGCATATCATCCACTTAGAGATGTAATTGGATCCATGGGTTCTGTAGTCCATCCATTGGAATATTCAGGTGTTAATACTATCCAAAGATAGTCAGGAACCCAAAGCCAATAAAGGTTAACAAAATCTTTATTGTTACTATAGATAAAACAATTCAAAACAACACAATGCGTTTCGACCCTATCTGGGTCTTCCTTGGGTTATCACTTTTTATTTTAATAATTTTAACAGTGTGTCTGAGCCCACATATAAGAGCATGGGGTCTGATGTACTTTATAGTATAACAAGGAAATCAATCCATTGGTCAAGGCCAGCAGCCATCAAGTATGTAGTGCAGCAGGGTCTCAAGTCAACAATAAAGAATGACAAGGGAATGGAAGCAGGATGAGAAAAAGTTCACTGTCATGAAAACCAAAGTGTTGGGACCAAAGAATTGGAATAACTCAGCCCATACTGGAGTTTGATATTGGTCATAGATTGTAAGCTTGTTTGAGCAGGACCATCTTCATCTTGTCTCTGTTATATTCCGTATTAAAATAACATGTTGTAAAATACCCCGATTTTATAATTGTAAAGAGCTGCAGGACATGTAGGCTCTATAAAAATATTAATCAATTTGGTCAGGCTCCAGAGGTTAGTTCTCCAGTCAAAAATAGCATTTTTGGTGGTACAAGAAACATAATTCTTACTGGCACTCATGTGACAACTTGCTGGAGTACAGAGACAGCATACCCAATGAAATTCAGTCTAATGACGCAAAATAAATATAAAGGCCATGGTGATAATCCTTTTCTACAAGTATTTGGGTACATGACCAGGAAGGGGTGTCTCGTATTAAGATTTCAATATTACTGCAAATATATATTTATTTATAAAATATTTTACCAGGAAGGATACATTGAGATTTCTCTCGTGTTCAAGTATGTCCTGGGCCAATTGCCACGTAGTCTTGTTCTCAAGACTTATTTAGAGGCTTTATAAGCTGATACGTTTGTATAATATTCCATTCTTTTTAGTGGAAAAACATGCTTTTATTTTACTGTGAAGAACAGTCCAGTGCATACATAAACAATATAACATCATTCTTTATATTATACATCAGTCCAGCATTTTATAATTTGCAGGTCACCTAGCCTGTTTCACACAGGCAACTACTCTACTTCATTTTTTTCTGTAAGGTTGTCAAGCTAATAATTTTTAACTAATTTATGTAGCGGTTACCCCGTGTAGCAGAGGGGTTTCAACCGCTGGAGGGTGTCCTTTTCCCGATCAGTGAGGAGGATTCTTAAAATCCAGTCGTGTTCCAAGTAAAGAAGCTCTTACAAGATCTAGTGTGGATAGCTGTATAGCGGTTACCCCCAATAAGAGACAGGACTCTAGATTGAGGGTGAAGTAGAACTGAGGTTTAATGATACACACTTTGCTTTTATGCAGTGCTCCCCTGCAAGGGAGACGCCCACAGGCAATTAGACATCAACCAATCAGACAATGGTTACAACCCACAGATTCCCTCCCCTCTGCTTGGGAGATAATTGAGTTTTATAACTTTATGATTTTTAATCCTACATGAATAAAACTTATATTTTTATGAACAACACAACTTGCGGTCGGTCTATTTCTGCCTTGAAAAATAACAAAGTCCCATCCGAAGGCGCCGTTCGAATAGTTGAATGCACTTCGACTTCTGTCTCAGTGTCGAAGTAAAACGGGGTTAAATTTCCGCGGTGGTCGTTAGTTGAGTGGCAGTCTATTTTACACGAAAAAGATGACAAAGTCCCATTTGAACGTGTGTTTGAATCTTCGAATGGGTCTTAGTCTCCAGCCGCAGTGTCGAAGGGTAGGGGAAGGTATGTGTCAGCGGTGTTCGTTCAAATGTGTGGCTGATTTCCGTTGCAGGGATTTGGCGGCACACACCGCTGTCCGCTTTCGACTGCATTAAAATGGCCGCCGCCACGTGTTCGATTGTCTAATGGCGGCCACTTCGACTACTTCGGCACTTTGGCTGTATCCGAAGTGCCATATCAAACGTACCCATTCTTTGCACAACACAGTTAAAGGGCCAGAAACAGTTTTTGTTCTTAGGTGCAGGGCAATGTGGATGATGGCAGGAAAACAAAAGGTAGAGGTTCCCAGGCAACATGATAGGAGACTGGTGCAACATATATCACAGATCCAAAGCAAAACAGGGGGATCTGTTACAATTTATAACCAATATGTAAGTCTTTTCTGCAGCAAAATGAAATGTGTTCTGCACTTACACACTGGTTAGTAAATAGCTACAAATTATTAGACATAGATACAAATTAAAAAAAACGAACTGTGATCAAATGGAAAGTACTAAGAGAAAGACAAGGTAGAAGACAAGGTAGAATATACATTTTTGAGAACAAGACTACGTGGCAATTGGCCCAGGACATACTTGAACATGAGAGAAATCTCAATGTATCCTTCCTGGTAAAATATTTTATAAATAAATATATATTTGCAGTAATATTGAAATCTTAATACGAGACACCCCTTCCTGGTCATGTACCCAAGGATCTGCTATCATTACATTAGCTAGATATTTCCAGGCTACTATTAAACACAAATATATATACATATATATATTTGTGTTTAATAGTAGCCTGGAAATATCTAGCTAATGTAATGATAGCAGATCCTTGGAAGATACTTGCCCCTTTTGCACCAAGACCCACATTTACAGAAAGTAATAACTCCCCATGATTCAGTGATAGCAAGAAGAGGACGGAATATTAAAGATATTCTAGTCCCCAGCCACCTCAGAACTACTCCTCACAAACAAACATGGCTTAAGTCGTCAGTGACGGGCACCTACCAATGTGGTAGATGCAAAGCATGTAAGTTTATTCTTCGTCCATCCAAAAAATTCTTAGACTCTATGAATACACACACATTTGATGTTAAAATGTTCTTTAACTGCCAGTCGAAGGGTCTAGTGTATCTCCTTATATGTTCATGTAAGTTGTATGTGGGTAAATCTTCCCGCAACTTCAAGCTTAGGATTCAAGAACATGGGAATTCTGTGAATCCAAGGAGATTGATCGATACTCCAGTTTCAAAACATTTGAAACTCCATCATGGAGGATCCGCAGAGGGAATTCGCTTCTGCGGTATCGAAAAAGTTATACTTGGACCCAGAGGGAGGGATCTAGATAAAAAAAAACTCTTGCAAAGGGAGAGTTTTTGGATATACAAACTTAAGAACTTAACCACCTTAGGGCTGAATGAGGGGTTTTCATATACCTCCTTTATCTCTGAATAATTTTATTGATATCCTTAAGACTGATGCATTTGTATATAATGTAAATAATAGTTATATTTGTGTGTTTTATTATATTTATTTAGTGTCTATTATTATTATTTTTATTGAGTACCTTTAGTTTCCTGATTAATGACACAGAATTATCATTCACCACATGTATATATGAATAGCTGACCACCCTATACCCTGGGAACATATATGTACATAAGGGAGTTTATAATTAAATAAAACTTCATACCTATAGGCTAATATTGATGTTGACTATTGAATATTAATTATATCAGCATGATACATGCTGTGTTACATGCATACATGCTTTGATGTTTAAGCATGTTCATAGATGGGAGATGGTTGCCATATTGGGTAATTTTCATCACACATCTATAATCAGGATACCCCCTGCAGGTACCTATATTTAGACAATAAGCCCTATGTGTATGCAAGAGACTCATACACATGTGGGAAGGTAACTGAGAGGGTGCACTCTCGGAGGGACACTTGCTCCTATTGGATTCATGAAGGGTACTTCCACCGATGGGTTGACATGGATGGAGTCGTGTGTGGGATTTACATTTGATGCAGGCGGTCCAGGGAGATGGTGCTGTCTGTGAGGTTTCACAATCGGACATGTGTGGATGTTTTACGCCACACTCAGGGATTACCATTGAGTGTGTCCTAGTGGAGCCAGCTATATATATAGTGTATATGTGCACCTTTTGGGCTAATAATGGATGCCTTGAGGTGTTAGGAGTAATCTTTCAATATGCAAGCTCCTTCCACTGATACATATTGAAACGGGTTATTTATGTACCCGCCCACCTACTACACACTGGGAGACACGTAATGAACTCCAATCCCGCTCCTCATACACCACGTGGGGCGGCACTGAGATTCCCTCCCCTCAAGAGATTGACTAGCCAATAACAAGAGAGCATGATTTTCTAATGCTCAAATTCAAAGGTAATTGATCGCATGTGTGTGTTATTCTCCTTCCCACCCTCCCTGGATATCGTATTGGCAGTCTGTGGACACATACCACTGGGAAGTAAGGTACTTAAGTGAGCTCTGGTTTAGTAGATGATTTTCCACTGACGAAGGTGCATCTCACTACGCACCGAAACGTGCGTCGGGCGTTCTCTTGGGTTTATGGGCACTGGACATGGCAATTTTTACTTATCACTTCTTGATTAAGATGTTATCATAAGTTTTCTTCTGTTTTCTTTTCTCTTTGCTCCTATACCTGTCTAGTCAGTTTACCAGGGAGAGAGGCTATTTAATTAATAACAGCCAGCTTTTTACTTTAGCTGGTTTTTGATCTTTCATTTTTTTCCCCTCTCCCTACTTGACTATCTGACAGTGTCTATCCTCTGAGGCATTTTATATTGATAGCAGTGGCGTTCACACAATTCATGGGGCCCCGGTGCAAAACTGATCCGTGGGCCCCCCCTCCCCTGATCCATGCCCCCCATCCCTCCTGACAAATACACACAGACACACACACACACAAACATACACACAGACAGACACACACATACATACATACACCCCTCCACAGACACACACATATATACACACAGACACATACATACACACACATAGAGACACAGAGACACAGACACATACAGAGAGACACACACACATACATAGACACCCACATCCATAGACACACACATACATAGACACACACACATACATACGGGGCCCCATGGATTGTGTGTACGCCACTGCATACATAGACACACACACATACAGATACACACGTACATACAGAGACACACAAATACATACAGAGAGACACAGACACACATACACACACACACACAGACACACACACATACAGAGACACATACACACACATACAAAGACACAGACACACACACACATATAGAGACACAGACACACACACATACAAAGACAGACACACATACAGAGACACAGACACACACACATATATAAACACAGACACACACACATATATAAAATGTTTCCTACCTTGTGACTTTCCCTGGGTCCAGTGGGGGCTCAGCCTGATGGGAGTCAGAGTTCCCACTCTGACTCCCTCCTCCACCCGTGCAGGCTCTCAATATGCTGGGAGGAGTGACCAGGGAATCACTTCCTCCCAGCAGGGATATAATCACAGGGGGCCCGGTCGCGCTGTTAAAGCACCCAGCGCTGACCAGGCCCCCTTACAATCCATATCCATCGGGTGGCCCTGACAGCATGGGCCACCGGATGGACCCCTCCATATGCGGCCCCTGCGGTTTGCCGCACAGGCCTGGGCCGCAAAACGTGGCAACTGGTACCCGGTCGCAGGGGTCCACAGGGCGGCCGGGCCCCCTGGAGTGCCGGGCCCAGTCGCAGCTGCGACCCCTACGACCGCAGTATGTACTCCGCTGATTGATATTGCATACAGACAGACACACGAGCTGTATCATAAGAGGAGGACTTAGCTTATTATATTTTACATAATAAATTTCCAGGGTTATGTTCTCATATAATAGGAGCCATATATAAATAAAGCTCATAATATTTATCTGACATTACCTATATCTCAAGATTCCGGATTGCTATATACTAGTTATTTGTATGTAGGAGCATACCTTATTAGGTGGTTATTTAACTATTATTATTGATTATTTATTTTTTCCATTTTGTGTTTCGTCTCTCACAGATCTCATAATTATCCACCTGACATTGGGTGTCTTATACACTTTTGTATATATATCAATCATATCAGTATGACTATTTACAGTTGCAAGAAAAGGTATATGAACACTTTGGAATGATATGGATTTCTGCACAAATTGGTCATAAAATGTGATCTGATCATCATCTAAGTCACAACAATAGACAATCACAGTCTGAACCTCCTTTGGCAGCAATAACTTCAACCAAACGTTTCCTGTAGTTGCAGATCACACGTGCACAATGGTCAGGAGTAATTCTTGACCATTCCTCTTTACAGAACTGTTTCAGTTCAGCAATATTCTTGGGATGTCTGGTGTGAATCGCTTTCTTGAGGTCATGCCACAGCATCTCAATCGGGTTGAGGTCAGGACTCTGACTGGGCCACTTCAGAAGGCGTATTTTCTTCTGTTTAAGCCATTCTGTTGTTGATTTACTTCTATGCTTTGGGTCATTGTCCTGTTTCAACATCCATCTTCTGTTGAGCTTCAGCTGGTAGACAGATGGCCTTAAGTTCTCCTGCAAAATGTCTTGATAAACTTGGGAATTCATTTTCTCTTCGATGATAGCAATCCGTCCAGGCCCTGACGCAGCAAAGCAGCCCCAAACCATGATGCCCCCACCACCATACTTCACAGTTGGGATGAGGTTTTGATGTTGGTGTGCTGTGCCTCTTTTTCGCCACACATAGTGTTGTGTGTTTCTTCCAAACAACAACTTTGGTTTCATCTGTCCACAGAATATTTTGCCAGTACTGCTGTGGAACATCCAGGTGCTCTTGAGCAAACTGTAAACGTGCAGCAATGTTTTGTTTGGACAGCAGTGGCTTCCTCTGCGGTATCCTCCCATGAAATCCATTCTTGTTTAGTGTTTTACATATTGTAGATTCGCTAACAGGGATGTTAGCATTTGCCAGTGACTTTTGTAAGTCTTTAGCTGACACTCTAGGATTCTTCTTCACCTCATTGAGCAGTCTGCGCTGTGCTCTTGCAGTCATCTTTACAGGACAGCCACTCCTAAGGAGAGTAGCAGCACTGCTGAACTTTCTCCATTTATAGACAATTTGTCTTACCGTGGACTGATGAACAGCAAGGCTTTTGGAGATACTTTTATAACCCTTTCCAGCTTTATGCAAGTCAACAATTCTTAATCGTAGGTCTTCTGAGAGCTCTTTTGTGCGAGGCATCATTCACATCAGGCAATGCTTCTTGTGAAAAGCAAACCCAGAACTGGTGTGTGTTTTTTATAGGGCAGGACAGCTGTAACCAACACCTCCAATCTCATCACATTGATTAGACTCCAGTTGGCTGACATCTCACTCCAATTAGCTCTTGGAGATGTCATTAGTCTAGGGGTTCACATACTTTTTCCACCTGCACTGTGAATGTTTACATGGTGTGTTCAATAAAAACATGGCAACATTTCATTCTTTGTGTGTTATTAGTTTAAGCAGACTGTGATTGTCTATTGTTGTGACTTAGATGATGATCAGATCACATTTTATGATCAATTTGTGCAGAAATCCATTTCATTCCAAAGGATTCACATACTTTTTCTTGCAACTGTATATGTCCAGGTGATACAGTGATTCACTAACATTGTGTTGTGATCACATGTATCTTTTTTCCTTTCTTTTTGTATATCGGGGTTAAGCCCCTAGAGACCCCTGGAGTCTTGATTTGGTACTGAAAATAGTTGGATATACCCGGACGCTATTTAGTTTATATAGCGATACGGGCATTACCCACTGTTTTCTATTTGTTTGTTCTAGATTAGCTGAAGGTCCAGTAATTTCACTGTTGGACTTTTTCACTTTTAAGTGGCAGTAGGGACCTTGATCCGATGCACAATGTTTGGTACTAGTATAAATGTGTTGTGACCATAAGCCAAAAAAAGATAAAGATTTTGCTGATTCCTGTTTAAATGGATGACTGTTTTTCAGCTTCATATTTTGCACTATACATGCTATAATCACAAAAATGAAAAAGTAAAGGGAATATTATTTGAACACTTGCTAAAAAAATATAAGGAACATAAATAAGAATGACCACATGCTATGTGATGTGAGGACATACACTGAAGGATAAAAATAAACAATTATTCTCATGTGTCTTTCTTATGTGGAGCTTAGTTTATTTATATGTGTTTGAAGGATGAGACACGGTTGCTTAAATGGATTATAACAAAACCATTAACTTTTTTTTTTAAACTATCCTAAGCAGACCTTCAAAATAGTCTTATTTTGTATAAAAATAATGGATTTCAAGATGTTACTCTTCCAGAAACATTATGGTGGGTTACAGCAACAACAATAATATTACTCTGACATTGATGATAACCCTTGTCATGGCTCCCCATTAGAGTATTTAAATTAAAAAAAAGTAATTTACAAATACTGTCCATATACAGAGCTTTGACATTAGGCACCAAAATGCTAAACCTTAATTTAGTGATTTTGCTGCATAGTTGCTACCCCTATTCTCTCACAAATGTAAACATTGCCTTTTCTGAAAAACAACTTTTTAAACAATAAATGCCTTTAGTGGCTTTCAGATAGACACTAGAGTAACTTCCTCATTAAGACTGTCAGAAATTGACAACACACACTGTTAATGCTTCCCACAGAGAGACATTGGATTCAATGTTTTTCTGTGAGAAGCATAGGATTGGTGGAGCACAAAGATTGCTGGGACCTCACCAGAGGTACTCAGTGCTTCTCTATGACAAGCATTGAATTGGACAAAAGTTTTCAAGGATGATGACGTTGATTTTCCTGCTCCAAGAAGACTGACCCAATGCTGGATTTCAAGTAAATTTTATGGCAATTTTTTAATACATTTATATTTATAAAAGGGGGATATGAGTCTAAATAGACCAAGGAACACTCAAATATATGTCTATATTTAAAGTTAGATTGTTCCTTTAACTAATCTAACTTTCCCAGTAATGAGTTATTACTATGTGCCTATCTTTTCTAGAATTCACACACTACGAAGAATTTGAATACCAGTCAGTTGATAAGTGTATTCAATCCCACATCTGTTTGCAATCACTATCTGCCTAAACCCATTACATCATGTAACTGACCTCGCTGTAAAGACCTCTTCTTTGTACATTGATATAACTCTTTACAACTCTTAGTCTAATATTAATTAAGGGAAGGTATCTTGTTGTGTTTCCATGGCTTGGGGGATGAACACTTCTCATGCCAATTTTTGCATATTTTTTTTTATGTAATAGCTACTTTGTAAACTCTGTTCAAGTGAAATGACCACTGTGCTTCATAATCGCAGTTCAAAAATGTAAGAATTCAACCTTAATATTCCTTAATATTAAGTTCTTTACTTGTTAAACTTGTTATTTTTTAAATAGTTAAATAAATATCCACAAATGACTGTTCATGGTTTATGTGTCTTAACAACACACTGCTTTGATAAAATTAGATAATTTTTCATTTCACAATAGGGATTCCAAATTACCGTTTTTTTATTCACTAAAGAAATATGATACTAACTATTGATGAAGTCCATATTTTAATGATGATAACATAATTTCTTTGGGGAGGCTCCAAAAAATCTCTTGTGCTCATTATGCACAAACGGTGAAGTATAATCCTTCTCATATCCGACCTCCCAAGTTATGCTTTGGAATCATTTTAAACAGTTACTCTTATGAGTGTATTTCTGTGTAAAATGTAATTATTTTTTTTTCTGTTTCATGTAAAGACCCTTAGCATATTCCAGCATGGGAAAAAAACCTTTTATATTTTGACTCTGTAGTCAACCAACATAATCCTCTTGTAATCCTGTGGCATTACAAAGTTTTTCACTAGTTTCCTAGATCATCTCGAGCAATTTAAAAGTAAACATTTCCTTTTAAATATAATTTCAATAGCACAGAAAGCCTCATAAAATGGAGTAATGGGTATTTGCAGGTTAATGGAGCAGAGGCCAGAATGAATCCAAATTGAACAATAATTACACAGTGAATTGACTCTCGCATCTATTCTTTTCCATGTGAAACATATCAATGTTCTACAATCATTGTAGATTTTCCCTGAAGGTAAATTAGCAGACATTGGTTCAACGGCCAACAGCACTGGTGCAAAACCTGACACACCTTCCTCACATCTGTCCACATGTTTTCTACAGCTGTAACCCCTGCTAATGTAATTAACCCAGCTGATGTATTAGACTATAGTTTTACCTTTGCATAAAATCAGAACTATTTTGTTCTGAGTCAGGAAGTGGCCTTACAATGTTTTACCAGACAAAAAAATTAATGATATTTCCTTGATCACATAATTCCCATGCACAGCAGGACATTGAGCTGTACATTTCACTTATTAAATGAATTTTGTAAGTAAATGTATCTATAATTATGTATATAATGTATTTAAATTTAAAAAGTATATCATCAATATAATATAGACATACAAAACATGATGAATGCAAAACTAAAATCTTTACAAATATTGTTTTCCCAGATAGCAGAAGACATGCATCAGATCAATAATATAATCATTAAATACGTTTTAACCTATTGTACTTTATTCCAAGTGAGCTGCATTGTTTTAAATGCTTCAACATGCTTGCCATCATTTAGCAAAATAAGATGCATGCTCCAGCCATCTTTTTGTTTACCACAATGCTGCATGAGAGCAGTAATATTCACACATTTTTATTTATTTATTGTTTTGCAATGAGCAATTTGACAAACAGTGAATTTATTTTTGCTATTTTATCCCTTGTACAATGTATGATCCCCCCTCCATATATACCCATACAATGGCAATGGGGAAACACATCTTCATTTGAGGGGATGTCGTCTCTCAGCATTAATGTTGTTTTATATAAGCAAAATTTGAGTTTACATTTTTCAGATCTAAAGATGGGTTACAATGTTATACTCCGATGGCAAACACAGTTCCTCTGCAATCATGGTGGCTACATTGGCAATTTCTGCAGTTGCCTACAACACATTCCATACTGATCCCTCCTGGGCTGACTTTTCTCATAGGAACCTGAACACACATCAGTTTAGCTATGCTGAAGGCCAGCTGAACATGCTCAGGAGCACCTTCCAAGGAAGCCAAATTCAGCCCTACCTAAGCCCAAGACCACAGAGGACTCATCGCCCTTGTAATTCTTGTGATGCTTTTCTGACTCAGTTGTTTTGACTGTCCTAATCTTCTGTATCCTGATTTAGAATAGTAGCCATCATTTCTATCATTTATGTTTCTGTGGCATAGTGAATACTTTGGTTTTGCATACTGCTTAAGGCATTCTGTATTTTCTACATTCTTGGACCACTTACAGATCTGGAATAGGACTTCTTTACTTTACCTTTTTCTGTACCTTCTTTGTTAGCATGACCTATGTTAGTGTGCTGAGTTGTACTATCCTAACAACATAGAACTTTTGGATTTGAACTACTATGTAGAGTCCACTTTGAACAGGGAAGTCACAGCCAATTACATAAACTCAGTATCAGAGTATACAGTTTTATTGGTTTAAGATATATTTCAGATATTCACCACTACAAGGCTTTAAATTAGTTAAAAAATAACATCCTCCCAAAACCCCACATGAAACATAATAATGCTTCCCTCCACAGAATGTTTCCTTCCTTTTGAAAATGTGTCCTCCAAGGCTCGATTCTTTTCCTTATGTTCAAGGCTTAAAAGGTTACTCCAACCATCACAACCACTACAGCCTGATGGTTATGATTTGATAAGTACCCTTTTCCCATCTCCCAGTGATACGGCAAACTTTTTTTGCTCTCCTACCCAGGTCTCTGTAGTCAGATTTACGACAACAGTCTGCAAAAGACGAATATCAATCCTACCACGAATTATTGACAACTCTCCCCTCAATGAATGAACGTCTGTGCAAATAAATATCCACAGAACCCCTGGCAGCAGAGGGTTTCATTTCTAAACGTGCAATGTTTCATAGTAAAATTTAGTGTCTGCCAAATATATAACCTTACCATTTAAACTGTCATGTGGTTGCATATCCCATTACAGTTACTTCTAGGTCCTAAAACTCTCACTGTATATGCAGAATGTCTTTAGCTAGAACAATGTTTAAAGCTTTAAGGCATCTTTAAAACGTCCACAGATTCTTCCAAGAGTACCTTTCACCTATAGTAAGTTTATAATGCCTGGACTGAAATCGAGTTGGAGAAAGGGCAGGGTTCCACAAGGAATTCCCAATTTCAATTCAAAATAGCTGAACAGGAAAGATTTTCTAAGTCAGCTTTGCTTTCAGTTTTAAAGTCAGAATTCTGACTTTAGTAAATAACCCCTTGTGTCTTACTTTCTGCGCTTGAGTAAGAGCCACTCTGCTCCTTTTTTACCTCTGGTCTTCATTTATACAAGGAGATTTGCACCACCATTTACATTTAAAACAGCTCTCACAGCGTGCCTGCATTTTTACTCGTATTACTACATATACTTGGGAAAGTCTTGGCTAACATTTGCTCCACTGACATATCTTTCTCTTAAACATTTGCAGAATTAGATAGTATACTTTAAAATTTCCTTACCAGCAGCTCACCTCGCAACTCAAAATCTTTATATTCCAGCATCAGGCAAACGTACAAAATCAACAATGTTATAGTCACTACATAGCAATCTGAGACCACATTTTAAATGGTTTAATATTTATCTGGTCCACTGAGCACCTGTGTTCTGGAGGTTTGATCCTATGTATTGGTTCCCGTCAACTTTAAATTGAACTCATTAGCTGGCACATCAAGTGACAGTTTCAGCCACTGAATTAATTTTTGAAAATTGTAAAATAAATATGTCTAATGCAGAAATTTTTGAAGAGGATCCAAAGATACTGCTGGACAGCACCAAGGGACTTGAGGCACCATCACATTTCAGGAAGACTATATGCCAAAAAAAAAAACCCACAATTAAATGAGATTTCATCCCCCATGACAACTTCATCTCAACGAAGTTGTTCTGGGACTGGAGTCACTGTGAGCTATATTACCTTACTTGATTAAACCATTTTTGAGTGGCCTAACCTCAAAGTTATACACCCAATGGACAATCATCTGCTGCTTCCTCTGGCCTCCATAGTGATCCAGAAGGTTTTCCTTATTGGCCAGTGATAGGCTGACTGCCCAATGCAAGTAATACTGTGTATTGTGAATTCCAATAGGCAGCTACAATTGCTGCAATCATAGCCAATGCCTATTACCAAACCAAAGATTTCCTGTATGGGCAGGAGTAGTACTGAAGAAGAAAACCTTGGGGTTAAACCATTTGAAAATGGCTCAACCTTTTAAGGTAATTGAGCACCCAGGTTCAATTTCACACAGTCCCAGGTACACATCTTCCTTTAAATTTTTTTGCTATTAAATCGCTGTGTTGAATTTACATTTATATCAGAAACAAAGATCACTCTATTTAATTGTAGTTTTAGCTGTAAATTAACATGCATATTAAACTATTGCGCATAAATCAAAGAGGGTACTGTTGCTTTGTATTTAATTAGCCCATCTCTACAAGGGACAGTGAGCCAATCACAATATATAAAGATTACTTCAGGCATTACCACTATTGTCTTTCATCCAGTTTCAATGAAATGCATATGTAATGTCCATTTTGTTCTAAAAGCACAATATTTGTTTATTTTAGTCTGCTGCCTTGCACTATGGATATGTCTCAAGCCTGGACTAAATTAATTCTCTGTAAAGAAAACATCCTTGATGTTTCGGAAATATTTTTTGTGCACTCTGCCTAGAGAATAAAAGGTAAACTGAAAAAAAAAGATAATTGAATCATACAAAGAGATTTCCTGAACTAATCACATTAACCCCACACTCTGTCTAAGAATATGAGATATAATGCTAAACATTCTGATTTGAATCTCTTTATCTATACAAGCGTTAAGTGTAATGGCAGTCATGAGTCAAAAGAACCCAGGGAGTGTTCAAGGTGAAGAAGCACATGTTGTGCAACCCTTTCAACATTTGAAACTATTTTTGGAATTGCTCCCAATGTTTTGTTCACACCAGCGGGTGGTTTAAGAGATAATCCCAGAGAGATTCTGGGTCTGACTTTCAATAACCAGTGACTTGTTTTTCTAACTTTTTTCTTTGAGTTCAAAGAAAAGTTCTGCCTATGGCACATTACACCATGTAAACCATCTCCTTACATGTGAGCACCATATTCAATGACCCATATGGTATAACAAGAGTGGCCAAGGCTAAATTGGATCTATACGATTCTTGTTGTGAAATATAGTCATCACTAATTGACGTAATAAATCAAAGAGCTCACTCGTAATTTAATTCATTACAGAGTCACAATCTATCATTGACAAAGAAGCAAGGTGCTTCTTGGGTGCTCTGAGTAAACTTATCACTGACTTACGGTAAATGGTGAAACACAACTGAAGCTCTCCATAAGCCTGCAGGGGAAACGTTCCTCTTTAGTTTAACTTCATTTTACATTTTTATTTTCCTTTTATTCCCATATGTTTTGTATATTGTATATTTTAGTATTATGACACCTATTCTTGTATTCTCTCCTTCCGAATGCTGCACACATATACGATCAGTGTAGCTTTAACTTCATGGACGCATGTCTCTTTTCAGCTTAGGTAACTATGTAACTGTTATTTCAAAACATTTAGATCAAGTGGTGTTTGCAGCACTCTGGAGATTCATATTAGGACTGGTAATTGTTTTGGTTCTATGAGCCTTTAAAAATATATGTATTGTGAAGACATGAAGAGTAGGTGCAAACACATGCACAAAAAGCACTAGGCAATCAATTTTCTTATCTCTGCAAGCCTTCTGCCTGTAGATTTTTACTGGTAATATACTTTATGTATACTATGTGTAAGCAGTACCTCCACTGAGCCATTGTTTAATTAATTTAGCTTCATAGCCCACCTCACTCAGAGATGCTAAGGGACCCAGGTCTCATGTGCCAGATGATCCAAGTTTAGTGAACTTTAGTACATAGTTCACTAAATAAACCCAAAAAGAAACTAACATTAAATATTTCATGTTTTGATATTTAAAAGAACACACAACAGTGAATTTTGAAAAATAAATAAAATGTTGTAAAATAATAAAAAAAAATCTCTTCATTTCCCTTTTTCTGCTTAACTTGAATTTTCCCAGTAATCCGATGTTCCTCTTGTGTACTCAACAACTAATAGTAACTGGCTGGGCTATTACTGCCAATCTCTTCATATTAATTTATTAACCTATTGACTGCAGAGTGGATATTGTAAAAACTAGAAAGAGATAATATTTCTCTCAAATATGGTATGCAAAATGGGTTCCTAAACAACGGAAACAGTTTAGTGCAAGGAGCTGATGATAGATGTCCAAAATTGTATAGATGAATTTTTCATAAAAAAATGCACTACTGATTACATATTATATCATATAGTGTATTACATGAGACTGGTTTTAAAATGTTAGCACAGAAGCATAAAAAGTACTACTTACAAGATATGTATACTATCTGATTATGGGTAATTGGTAGGAACTTTTTTTCAGTTTTTAGAAAATAAACCTTCACTAATGCTTTCATAATGTTTATAGTTAGTGATGTCCCGAACGGTTTGCCGAACGGTTTGCCGAACGGTTCGCGAACGGTTCGCCACGGACTCATCATTGAGTAAACTTTGACCCTGTACCTCACAGTCAGCAGACACATTCCAGCCAATCAGCAGCAGACCCTCCCTCCCAGACCCTCCCACCTCCTGGACAGCATCTATTTTACATTCATTGTGAAGCTGCATTCTTAGTGAGCTGTCCAGGAAGTGGGAGGGTCTGGGAGGGAGGGTCTGCTTCTGATTGGCTGGAATGTGTCTGCTGACTGTGAGGTACAGTGTCAAAGTTTACTCAATTATGAGTCCGCGGCAAACCGTTCGGGACATCACTATTTATAGTACATAATTCCTGCATACATTAAAGACCGCTGATAAAACCAAACACTTTTACTATACAGAGCAATGTCGGTTCTTATTGCATCCCAGACATAAACACAGAAGTGTGAGTCCTCTGTCCCATTCCTTGGAAGTCTATACTTCTGAAACATGCAATAAACTGTAAAATAGCGATGAGACGGGATATTTACCTTCCTTCTGTGTGATGCAGAGAAAGTTACTGGAAAATGTCTTTCCAAAAGGAAAAGATTGGTTCTAGATCAAATGGAAATGTAAGTGGGCTTATGCCAAACAGATTTTAGGCATTGCTTTGAAACACAAGGTTAAATTAAGCCTGTGTAGACTAGGGTTGGAAGGAAAGAGATTTAGGTACCCATATGTCATTATGACAACTTCCTCGTTGGCAATTTAGACAATAATTTGCATGTCTTAAGTAACTTTAAATTCTTTCAAAGCATTGCATATGGATCTAATCCTAATCTAGGCCTTTTCAGTCAGGTAAAGTCTAATTTAAGAAAAGGGTTCTTTCCATTTAACCTTGTATCTGTTTTAGTTTTCTTGTCACAAAAATAGACAGTGTATTTCTTCCATTGCTTAAAGGAACACTATAGTGTCAGGAATACAAACGTGTCCCTGACACTACAGTGCTGGAATGCAGCTTTAGGTCCCTGCCCCCTCCCCTCCTGAAATTAAAGGTGATTTTACTCACCTTTTCTTCCATGCTGTGATGGTCTAACAGCAGCTGGCCCTGCCTGGTCCCACCTCTGTGGATAAGATCATCAATTTTGATGATCTCAGCCAATCCAATGCTTTCCCATGGGAAAGCATTGCAGGGTTATTGCGCATTGCGGCAAAATGCAGCACTGCGTTAACCAGCATTTCCACATAGAGTTGCATTAAATTAATACATCTCTATGGGGATGCTCAGTGTCTCTATGCAGCACTGATACAGGAAGCACCTTTATTGGCCACCTGAGTGACTTCCACTAGAGGCCACTAACTGCCACTAATCAGCAATGTAAGCACTCCCTTTTCTCTGAAAAGGCAGTATTTAATGTGCCAAGGCTGCAGGGACATTCTATAGAAAAACAAGAACCACTACATTAAACTGTAGTGGTTCTGGTGTCTATAGTGTCCCTTTAAGATGTTTAGTTGTCAGAACATTTAAATGGCTGCAGATACATTGTGAACAGCTGTGGACGTCTTTGCTGTGTTTGGGATCATTTAAGGTTTAACATAAAGCTTTGCACTTAACACATCAATTCACAGGTCTTTTACTGTTTTCAGACTGCATGTGAGATCAGAGATGTCTGAAATTTCATTATTTGTTTTTGGCAGATCTTTTCTTATTACAATAAAGGTTCTGGTACTCTCTTATAATCTATTGAGACCAATTCTCAGCACTACTGAGTATCTCCCCAGCTCTAGTTTTAAATGCTTGTGTCATGGACTTGACCTACTCTGTAAAAATGAACATTTCGAGAATATGTCATCTATAAAATGCAATTATTTAATGGTAAACCCTTTTGCATATATCCACAAGCTGCATAAAACAGTTACATAATGTTATTTTTTAGCACTGTGCAACATTCTGTGGAAGATATCTCGATCTTATCTGGCAGAATTTAATATAATTTGGGGTTGATTAAATGTTGTTCCTAGGAAATTAGGAACAAGTGTTAAAAATGTTTTCTAGTCTTGTCATTTCTCCGACAGTAGAATTCACACAAATAAAACTCTGTTACATGTTTCACCATTGGCATGTGAGTCAGGCCTCACTTCCAGTAATGGACATTTTTTTCTTGTATGATCCAGTTACCTTGTTTGAATTAGACCTTATGTGAATATTGTGGTATTTATATATTATTGTTGTTGCCATCTAGTATGTTGATAAAATAAATATTTTGTTAAGTTGTCTATGCATCTACGCCAGAACCAGGCCATACAAAATCTCTAAAACACACACTAAACTATGTTTTCCCTTATCTTACAGACTCTAGTTCCCATATACACTGAATATCTTTATGATATTCCATTAAAGGCAGATAATTTCATGACACCTGATATCTAATATGCTATTCATATCCCATGGTACAGTGCTGTGGAATTCTATGGCGCTATTTAAATAATAAAATAATAATATAGATTTCTTCTGAGCCAAAAGGAACTAGTAATTCACTAAAAATATTGGTAAGTAGTGCACATGTAAGTAGAAATTTTGTCCAAGTAGAACCGTTTTCCTCAAAAACAGAAATTTTTGGGATGACCAAATTTCAGTCGAATGTCAGTTCGAGTCCGGAGAATTTTGGTACCAAGCAAAAAATGGGTCAATCAGTGTGCTGCAAATACATGATATATTATTAATATATTATTATTATTATTATATACATATTGAATTATACTAGGAACATTTCCCTGCCATTTGATTAAGTGAGAAAAAGTAACCAATAGAAAGAAAAGAGACTTAGTATAAAAACTATATTTATATATTATATATTTAGTAAAAATATAATATAAAAGTATATAAATACAGACTTTTTTACTGCTCCTGTTTTGGTTCTTTTTCATGCATTTCGGTTAGTTTGTTATTCGGGTACATTTTGGCTCAGAGTTTGGAAATTTGACCAATCATCCAACTGGCCTAAATTCAGAGAAGTTGCAGTTTGGAACAAAAAACAAATCTCCAAGTCTATTAGTAAGAACATGACCGAATATATAACCACTGGTTACAATTTAGAAATTAATTGTTAAATGCCTATGTCTTACCAGGTGTAGACAACACCAGTCTTTGAATGTCAACAGGAGGTTAGACATTTCAGAACATATTAGAGTCAGTGTATCTGCAGTGTATTGGCTAAGAGGTTCAAAATGTATCTATTGTGCTCACTAAGGGGTCTAGTTCTGTGTACACTCAGTGTAATAGCTAAATGCTACTCTTTAAATTTGTTATTTTTTGCCATGTTTAATGCATTCTAGAAGTCTATGTTTATATGCTAGTCACATGTTGGTATAATATGTGGGTTTTAAAGATATTGTAGGTCAAGTTTATTTGAGAGTACCACTTAAACATCACACCCTAAGATGTAACTTGCACCCCTGTCTCTGAAATGTATTTAAATACTTTAACTATAAAGTTGGTGAATTATTTCCAGCTTCCATCAAACTGATGTGACCACTGAAGGTGTGATACGCAGTAAAATATATCTGGATTGTGGCACCTGGAGATCAGGGTTCCTACTGACTACAACTGGCACGTATCCTATGCTGTAAGTGGTTGTAATCTTTATATTTTCAACTATTCAACACTGCATGATATGTTGATGGTTAATAAATCAGCTGTTGGAACAAAGATAATAATAATAACAACTTGTGTAAGAGTTGTAAACCTGATATTGGTCCCATGGGCTGCTAGCTCCAGAACAATTTATAAACTGTTAGTGTCTGATGACACATAAGAGATTTATATTCTTCAAGCTATGGTCTGTGACCTCTTCCTGTGGCTTTCGTATTTCTGTTGTCAGTTTGTGTTTTCTTAGCCTGGATAACTTAACTAAATATAAGACAAAAAGACAGTGGGTGTAGTCTGTTAGTCAATATGAGAACCAGTAACCTAACGCTGTTGATAAAATAACACTTTTATCAAAATAAAATTTTATTAAAATAAAAATTTCACTAAAAGCAATTAAAATAATTCAATTATTGCACTCATTAATGTATACATTTAAACAAATGTAAAGTCATAAAATCTTATACATTCTGAGTTAAACAAGCGTAAAGTCTAATTCCTGAAATGGAACCAAGAATATAATCAAACATTGCCCAGATTTATTATAAGGGGGGATGCAAAATCTGATATCTATAAATGTCTAGACAGTAAATCTTCCCTATTATACTTGATACTTGAAAATTATTAGCTACATCATAGTAAAGTGTAGCTTAAATTCCTCAAGTCTTAAAATAAGATAATATATATAAAGATGTGTAATATATATATATTGCCAAAAGGGTGGGCCAACATTCAGAATAGGATCTAACAGGATAGAAACTCATTTGTTAGTAGTTCCATTTTTTTGTTACATGTACGTATTATAACTGAGTCTTGGGAGATTCATCATGGGTAATTTCACGAAGGAACAATGAATAAAAATAGTAGAATTTTATTTTTAAAATGGCAGGACAATTATTTTTACACAAAGAGTTTACCGCTGCCACTTTAATGTAAGAAATGTGGTTTCAACAGGTTGTGGTTACTGCTTATACAGTCAGGGGCCACACTGAACCTCCTGATACTACTGATCGGTTAGCAGATCATTTCAAGAAATTCACAGATTAATTGGGTTCCATTTTCGCCCGACCTTTCAACTACAAATTACTTCCTGTGGGCATATCTGAAGGAGCGGACTCCTGTGAACAAATCACATACACTTGAGCAGCTCAAGGAGAATATCCGTGCGGAAACTTCCTGCAGGCATATCTGAAGGAGCGGATTCCCGTGAACAAATTGCGTACACTTGAGCAGCACAAGGAGAATAACAGTGCGGAAATTTAAGTGCTAGAGCCTGAAATATTAACTGATGTTGTGAACATAGCATTCAAAAGAGCCGACTTTGAGAGGTGGCAAATGGAGCTCATTTAAACGATGTTATCTTCCGTACCTAGTCAAACAAACCTCCCTAAGTTAAGCATTCATTTGTTAAGTAATTTCACTATAATTGGGACAGAAGTTATTGACTCCTCATACACTATTCAGATTGTCTGCCCACCCTGTATATATATATATATATATATATACAGTATCTCACAAAAGTGAGGGAACATATAGAGAAAAAAGTGGGCTGATAGTTCTAGCTTGGGAGCTGACAAGATGCTCAGTGGAATCAATGGAAGCTCTTTACAAGAGCAGGAGGAGTAGAGGGGGAGGTAACAAATGACTGGAGGACCTATACCATGCTTTCCTTGGCTGCGCAGATTCCTGAGGACCACTGCCGATACCCTGCCAACACATAATTCTAGTATTACACAGTCTGCTCCTATCCTCCAGGCTGCTGAACATTCTGTAGCTACCCTGGTCAAAAGAGAGAAATAAAATCATATTTAAAAAAAAAACCATAAAAGGGCATTTCATTAAAGTGTTCAGAAAAAGGAAAGGCCATGAAAAACCAGTGAAATATATGGTTTTGAAATGTAGTAAGCAAAAAAACAAGATGGTCCAGGCACAGTCAGATTTTCCTACTTCAGTTTCAATTCAAATGTAGTACAGTTTAACCATCACATTTATGGGGATTGTTTTTATTATTAAATTAATAAGCCAATCTTTCTTTAGCTGAGTTCAACATTTGAGATAATATGGGTTCTTGGGTAGGTGAACACTGTTTAACAATACCAAGTAGGTAGGTCAAGTAAATAATCTGTAAAGAATAACTGGAAAATGTAGATAAATATGTTAAATGATTATCTAGCTAAAAGCTTTCATAGTAATCAATTGAAATTCTATTATGTTACAAACTGAAGTACCAATAATACGATATTTTGGTAATTGCTTTTCAAGTATATCAATCTTACATGTCAAGTTATTACTATACACTGCTGAAAACCTTTATTTGTCAATCATGAAAAATAATCCCCATACAAATAAACAATTTTGCTCCTCAGGAGGACCTGAAAGGTTCTCTTGAAAGGTTCTCTTTGAAATTAACCTACACATTCCTTATGACAAGCCATTTTGTTTGTTTGTGTTTTTGTACTTGTCTTTGTTTTGAGCCATTGTGACTAGTGAAAAATGTCACCATAACAGCATTATGTTTAAATGTGGTTATAAAGAGCATAGACCTCACCTTTCAAAGCTTATAAATAGAAATGTCAAATAGTTAAACATAACAAAATTGTTTCTTTATTACTATAGCAACAAACACCTACACATGATAACATGGCCCTCATTCTATGGGTGCATACCATCATCACATACATTAGATAAAGGTCATATGACATTGAAATGCAGGTGTTTTTATGAAGTCGAATGAAAACATTCTGTTAACAAGACATGTCCAACACTTGTGTACTCTTGTGTATAAAGACTAAAAGGATAATAGACACATATTAAATAATTCCCGCCATCACAGACAGTAAAGTTAATGTATGATTATATAAGTTACTCTAGCTTGGTTAGATGAAAAGAATGTCTGTAGAGAATTGTGTTTTAAACTGATCTATGTAAGAACATTTCACATAACAAAGATATCTGATATCTGAAAGAAAATTGATGTTGAGAATAAAACCAACTTCTTAAAAATACATTTGATTTTTTTTAATATTTTTTATTTTATTTTTTGCAACATTACAGTAAGAAGGCATATTACTGGTTTATATTTTAAATACAAATTAAATGTGAATCTAAACAAACATAAAACACTGTGATATGTTTTTGAATTTTAACCAAAAACGGTCCATCATATATAAAATTCAATATTAATACATGACGTTGCACACTGTATTAATATATTACGTTGCACGCTAGGCGTTCCAGGAAGTCTAATACCTATTTGCCTGATTCACTGACTTATTGGTCTTTATTATTATAAAGAAGTCGGCAAAATAAGCCACCAATAATAAGCCGTTCTTAGAATTGATATTCAAGTTACTACATATTTATTTTTTGTAAACAGATAGCCGTCCAAGTGATAGGGCTGGTAAGTGATGCTTTACTCTCCCACATGTTACTGTTGTCAACAAATGTCTTAAAGTATATTTCGTATCTCAAGTATGTAATATGAGGTATATTTATTTTTGGATTGGGATGGTTATTGGCCATAGTTTTAATGATTAGATGTAAAAGAAAATGAGGACAAGCAATTCAAAACTTGTTATTGAGGGGTGGAAGGATGTAAATCAAAATGGAATTGGTCATATTCTTTCTTTGCTTTAGTGATTTGAGAAATGGATATCCCCCAAAAAGTTTATTTTTCATAATTAAACCTGAATCTGAAATCCAAATGCTGTGTGAGGCTCAAGTGGAGTTGATTGTTGATAGTGGTTTGTGTAGATCAAGTAAATGATAAAGGAATATGAGGCCATTTTATTTATTTTATTACTGTGTTATTGCTACTGCTAGGCTGTCTTTTAATACTTGTATGTGAAGTCAAGAGAAAATGAAACATGGGAGTTTTACACTACGAACAATCCATACATTATTGAATTTTCAAACTACAATTAATTCAATTAAATACATTATTTCAGTGAACTGAGTGTCCTCAGATCTGTTGTCCAATTTGGATATTGACAACTGGCATATATTTAATAAGTTGCTATTTATTTTTGATTGAAGTGAAGTATATCCATCCGCCACCCACCGCACGAAAGGATGAATGGAACCGAGATGGTAATACCTCGGCACCCTTACGATACCGACATGGAAGGGAGGCATGAACCGCACACGCCGTACCTGTGGGTGGTACCGGCGTGTGACGACGAATTTGCATCGGCTGCTTACCCTCCGTTTTGGGGATATTTAAACTCGCAGAGGGAACCTAAGGACATTAATTGATTTTATCCGGTTGAAGAAGCCAAGTTGATATTGGCGAAACGCGTCCCGGTCTTTTTTTTTTTTTTTTTTCTTTATTTTTATTGTGCAGGTGGGTACAGAGTGTAGTCATGCGCCACAACAGCGTTCAATAATATGGTAACATAGTAAGATTAAACAGTGGCTTTAAAAACTTGCACTTTTTGTTTAAAGGTATGGTAAATTAAGTAGTTTTCTCTATGCATTAACAATCTATTTGCCAGTATATATGCTTGTAGCATCCTAACTGCTCTGGCACGTAGAATTACACTTATGAGAGGAAACCGTGATCTAGCAGGAACATGCTGACTATTGTGTTAGAAAAGGACTGGTTACTCGCTGTTTGCCCTATTGCTCCAGAGGCTATTTCACTCATTGTAAGTTAACATGCTTGCAACCGGTATGTCTCTGAATAAGTGCCTTAGAGTTACCGCTTGGTAGGTCACATCATGGTGAGGTAACCAGGTCTTAGACATAATAACAACAAAAGATAAAGCTTGAACTGATAGCATAAATGCCTATAGGACCTAATATGCTATGCTAGTGTATATGTTAGATCAAGTGTTATTTATGGGTGTGCGTATTGAGTGGCAACGTAAGGTTAATCATAAGCATTTGCATCAATATCTGTTACTGTCGCTTTAGATCTTTAAGGTGAGACAGCATAAACATGGTATACCACGCTAAATGCGACAACACTGTTAGTCTTAATTAGATATAGATGCGAAATCTGCATTGTATCTACTGCAGACAGATCTAATCTACAGCAACACAGGTTAGGTATAGTGTTGAGGCTCATTATAAGTGTGATCGTATGCTGACTTTACATTTATAAGATAAACTCCAATTATAACGGTGCATGGCTTAAGAGCCTTTATGTAAAGCTATGTCAGCGTGAGATGAAGGTTAAAAAAAATAAAAAATGTTAAAAAAAAAAAAAAAAGACATAACTAGCAAAAACATTTAAGCATCAACTGGTGGCAAAGAGAACTGGGTCAGTTAGCCACACAGCACTGGCAATGCAGGAGTGATCTGCCCTGGCAGTAAGCCTGGCATGCCAGTACAGTCAAGCAGTCATTCAACCAATTCCCTGGCTGGGCTGTAAGCTTCCATGTGGAGACAGTTCATGCAGGGCTGCCAGTGGCCCGTCAGGCGACAGATGCAGTATAGTTGGTGTTTGCTGTTGCGTACTGGATCGTCTGGAGGGTCTGGGCTTCACACACCGGGCCTTGCCGATGTCTAAGGGATTACATTTTGGTTCCCTCACAGGGTATCCCTTGTGCTGCAGCAGGGTCTTTTCACCAAACGGGTTATGACCGAGGTATTGCCGCTTGCGCCAGAGTTTCTGCTTTGTACTTTGTGTTGCCGCGTAAGGGTCTCCTCTGTGCTGCTTGCTTTTATTGATTTGCCTGAGCCGTGTGTGTGGATGGCCCGGCGGGAAGCGAGGCTTCTTCGGTGGCGTCGATCGGGCGCCATGGCGCTGGGCTGCTGACCGCCGGTTTGGCTGTAGTGTCTGCTCAGGAAGGTCAGTACTGTGTGGTAGATATAGCCTGCACTCCAGCTGCTTCCAGAACCTTTTAAAATGTCTGTGGATCCTCGCCAGGACATCTTGTGCAGCATCAGTGGGGCTCCCAGCTTCTGTAATTTCCGCCATCTTAAGTGAAGCTCTACGCTCTCGCTTTGCCCATGAGGCGGCCTGTGTTGCTTTGGCTCGCCGTGGGTCATCTCCGCTGGGTGGACCGGGATCACCCCCGCCGGTCCAGAAGGGGGGGTAACGGGGCTTGCTCATATTGTATGTATCGTCGGAGCGTCTCTGGGTCAGGAGAGCGGCCGTCTCTCCCGCCCGTTGTGAGCTAGGCCGCACTGTCAGTCGCGGTACCAGCAGATCTTGCGCGGGTCTCTTACCCTCCCACTGCATACCCTCTGTGGCAGGGAGCTTATGTGAGTGTGGTATTGTTGTTCGTTTCGCTGGGTACCGTCTTAGATCGCCTATATCGCTATAGTTTAGCGGGAGCCCTTGAGAGACACGTCTCGTCGCCATGATGGTTAGGCCCCGCCCCCCGTCCCGGTCTTTTTTAACACATGGAGGCTTCTTTTATTTGTACTTATATTTGTTTAAATCAATTTTTTATTTTGTTTTCATCGATCCTGGTTCCCAGTATTATTACATACAAGAGGGATTGCAGCCCCTAATCTGCACAGCGCTGGAAAATTGAGTCATTATCTTATGATTCCACATTTGTGAGTGATCATTTGGGGTTATATAATTTTATATTCCATACATATTTCTGCAATACTGCGCAATCGGTTGTGCCCCCTTTCTTCTCTTATAGAACAAGAAAGATATCGAGAATAGGGGTGGGTCGCCTAAACGGACTCAGAGGCTAACCAAACCAGAGCTGGGTCTATAGCTCTCCGTTTGTGAGTGCAAACATAATAGAATTTCTATATACCGTTTTATAATGTATGATTTGCACTATGCTTAATTATCTTTTATAGGCATCTACTTGTTGGGCCTGTTAGAAAAATCCTCCTCTAAACAGCTTTATAAGGTGATTAATTATTATCTTTTTATATAAGCGCTACATTCTTATATTTTTTACCATTCTAAAGGTGTATGTCTGCCTGTCTATCTTTGGCTACTTAGCTAGCTATCACTAATAGTAAAAACATAACCTATGTATGCATCCCATCCTCTAGACTAGTTTATGTTATATAGATTTTTTTTATTGAGAATGATTAGAGTGTGCAAAGATATCAATAATAAAATTATATCAAGTGATTGCAGCTGTGATACTTGCACAACATATAACATAGACAGAATTCTAATTTCATATTGCCATATTGGAAAGGAATTAGGAACTAGGAAAAGGGAAGTGGGGGATATAGAGATTATGCAGCAAGAGTGCCATCATTCTGGCTGGACCCATAAATGGGATATCAGAAGCTTGAGAAGCAAGGTGTCAGCTGGCTCCCCTAGGGCACTAGGATACTGCAAGCAACTGACACACGTCATATTAACCCACCTGGGCCAAAGGTCACCATGAGATTACCTCTCTTTTATTGACCACACCAGTGGAGCACCATACGCATAAGGCAACAATAGACCACACCAATTCTCTGCTATCCCTTTAATGAGAAGGACTTGGACTGTGTAAGTCATTAACTCTGTAGATCAGTGATGCAGGCCACTGAACAGGCTTGGGGCTTTTCAGTTTCACTCCGGCCAGCCTGAAATGGGGTTGATTCATTTTTTCTTTGATTTTTCTTTGATTTTGATTTTTTAAAGTACAGTTGCTGGATGTCTGGCCTCACCTTTGTTTAATTGCAGCCATCAAAACACCTCCCCAAGTGTGGGAATAGGCTGATCCGGGAATCACTTAATCATACAGCCCCGCTATCTACACCTACTATGTGTCAGATCATATAGCAGACATCTACTATCCTGCACTTTGAGAATTCTTTGAGTTTTCTTTTTACTTTTCATCTTAGTTTACTTTTATTGCACATTGCGTTTGTAGAGGTGCAGTCACTGTTCTTTCAGTCACAGTGTAATTTTCTAGAGTAAAGTCCTAGTATGTGTATTATCTTTATTACTTCACTTACTCTATAAGCTACTCTATCAGTTACTCTATCAGCTGTCTACATGTCTAGAATGTTATGTAACTAGCTAATTGGTTACCTTGCTATATCTAGACATGTCCATCTAACGTGTTTCCCATATATTAAAAATTGTGGACGTTTTTTTTTTTAAATGTATTTTATTGTTTTCTTGTTGCAAAAACACATTTGTTGCAAAAAACACATTTACGTAGGGAGGGTTACAGAAGAGAAATGTTGGGCATGGCAGACAGTGATTACATGAGATTGTTACACAGTTCTCAAGTGGGTTTTGCAGTATAATGTTATACATAGTTTCCAGGCGGGTATTACAATGAGGGTTTTAAACACTTCCCTAGTGGGCTACCAATATAATTTGGTATGCAGAGGTTTATTATAGATATATTCAATTACAACATTTCCCACTTGCTTTGCGTGCTGTCCCACATGTGCATGTCTCTTCACGTTGACAGTGTCCCTTGACATATGCATTGGGTTTCCTCTCCCTAAAGTTCTCGCTTGATGTGTATGAACATTTTGAACATATTGAACATATTAAAACTGGGGGGGTAGGGGGAAACTAGGGTGGAGGGAGAGGAGGTTGGGGGTCTCTGCTTATTCATGCTGTGTGGGTGTATAGTTTTTCTATATCCGGTTATGTAGAGAGAGCCTGGCCATCGGGTGTTAAGTATATTCTTGGGGTTTTCGTACATCCTCTTTCAGTGTGGCCTTAATAATAATAATTCCCATGCATCTCTCCAGAACCTCTTGGGTGGCCTAGCTAACCTAGCCATAACCTCGTACATCTTTGTAGTTTGGATTGTTTGAATACAAAGATTCATGTCTGGAGTGGCTTCTGAAAGCCATGTCTTGCTTATTGTTAACAGGGCTGCTACTATAATGTGGTAGGCAAGGTATCGCACGGTTTTCATTATATCAGTAGGGAGGTGTAGTAGCAAGTACGTTTCTGGGAGTAAGGGTATTGTTATGTCTGTTTTGGTCTTTATTAATTGTGCTACTTTGTCCCAAAATATTGTGAGCCCTGGGCACGTCCACCACACGTGATACATTGTGCCTGGTGCGGACCTACATCTCCAGCATAGATCTGACCCGCCTGGTTTCATGTGTTTGAGCCTCGTGGGCACCATGTAACAACGGTAGAGGATCTTTCTGGTTAATTCTATATGTGTTGCACTTAAAGTAAGCGTTTTGTTTGCTAGATATATTTTGGACCACTGTGTTTGGTCTAGTGTTTTTTGGAAGTCCAACTCCCATGCCTTGGCGAAGGGGGGTTTCTCTGGGTATGAGTGTTTTGTGGTCAATGCATATAGCGTTGAGATAAGTTTGGTGGGAGCTTTTTTTTTTATTGCAAAGGTCTGTGATTTTTCTCGTTTGGGGGGTAGATATCATGTTTGTCTCAATATTCGGTTGTTTTGTTAGCCAGGATTTGATCTGGAGATATGAGAGGAAGGCTGTGTCAGGAAGACCAAACGTGGCTTGGAGGTGTGTGATCGAGTGTATGTTCTGGGCATGGAGAAAAAGTTGTAAGCGGCTAATCCCGCATGCAGTCCACTGTGTCGTGGAGAAGGTGGGTAAAAGGGTCGCAACCACCTTTAAGGGGGTTGTTAGTGATACAGATGTCCCCTCTTGGGATTTTATTTGCTATGTGTCCCATACAGAGAGGGTCAGGGTGGTGGTGGGTAGCATGTGTTTGTACTTTGGTCTGATGTGGTGTGGGAGCCACATAAGCTCATTGGTTGTCAGGCCCTCTATATATGAGGCCTCTATTTGAGTCCAGGTCAGTCGGGTTTTCAGATGGTGTGCTGCAATTAAGGGGCTTAGTTGAGATGCTATATAATATTTGGCTATTATGGGTACGCCAAGTCCCCCATCTTTGCATGGTTTGCGGAGTATTGCGTCCACCACTCTGGGTTTTTTGTAGTCCCATATATAATTATTGAGAGTTTTTTGCATATTGTTTTAGGTAAACGGGGGGGGTAACCTGATGGGCAAGGTGCGGAATAGATATTGTAGCTTGGGGAGAAGGATCATTTGTACGGCTGCTATTCGGCCTAGCCAGGATATAAATTTACCTTTCCATGTGAGTATCCTCTGTGTAATGTCATAACCGCCTTGTGTGCCTGCCATACCATTACGGAGGAGACCTCCGGTGTTTCGTTTGTCTTGAAGTATGAAGAGATTTCTGTCTGTAAGGTCATTTTGAAGTCATAGTTATTTAGTAGGTAGTCAGGCATTTGCCATGGTGTTTTGCCCCTGTGTTGGAAGTTGTCCGTGAGTATTAGGTCTAATGGGGCATGATCCGTCCATATGCTGTCTCCTATGTGAGGGGAGAAGAGTTTGTGCCATTAAAGCGGGTCTATTCTGGAGTGTGTTTTGTGCATTGGGGAGAAATATGTGTATTCTCAATCGTTTGGGTGCTTGGTTCTCCATGTGTCATATATGTCATATTCGATGAGTAATTTGGTCAGTGCTTTACACTTCGGTACCAGTGATGTGTGTCTTGGGGTTTGCTGTGACAATGTTGTGTATAAATGAGGGTATAAAACATGGTTTAGGTCTCCACACATGATCAGATAAGGCATTTGTGGTTGTGGTATTTTGGAGAGTACATGGTGTAGAAAGTTACGTTGGTTGGAATTTGTGCCATATATTGTGGCTAGTGTGTATGTTCTGTTATTAATGAGGCAGTGTAAGATAATATATCTCCCCTGTGCATCCTTTTTAACTTGTAGTAACTCGAATGTTAGGGAGTTGTGTAGGAGTATAGATACCCCTCTGGCTTTGGAGGTGTGTGAGGAATGGTATTGAGTTGGGTAGTCCCTTAGTGCAAATTTGGGCACTCGGTTATGGACAAAATGTGTTTCCTGTACACAGAGGACGTCTATTTTATCTTTTTTTGTGGAGTCTAAAAGAACTCGCCTTTTATGCGGCGTATTCAAGCCGTGAGCATTAATGGATCTTACACATATGAATGTTGTGATAGAGTGGGTTTGCTTTTGAAGGTTTGATTCTTGGTGTGTTGTTTGTTTGGTCGGTATTTTGTTGGGAAGATTAGTTGTGAAAGGGGTTATAAAACTTGGTGAGGATTAGACTGGATGTGAACATGGCATAGGTGTATGTACAGAGTTCACCAAGGGGAAGTGTGGTGCATGTGTTGTGCACCATGGGGTTAGGAACTTTCGGTTCCAGTGCATGTGGCTAGTTGGCCATTTGTAGTTCTCTACATTTGGACAGAAAGTATATATTTTTTCTCTTTGTGGTGATAGCCTAGTGAACTCGTGTCTTGTTATTTTGTTGTGGGGGAGTGTTTCGCCTTGGCAGGTGCTTGCTTAGTGGGTCATACCGCTCGGATGTTGGACTGTGTTTCCTTGTGGCTGTTCCGCTCCCACCCCCTCCCTCTGACCAGGGTGTGCCTGCGTCAACCGCCCCCCTCACAACCCACCATAGGCGGGAGGGAAGGGGTCAAAGCGCCTGCCCTCGGTCACCTCCCACTCCTCCAGAGCTCCCCCCCAGAAGCCTATCTGATTTCAGTTGTTTCTTGCTTGTTGACGTGCATCCCAGTTCCTGGAAATCCAGGGCTGGGAGGCCCAGCTAAACACAATAATCATTCCCATCACCAGCATTCGACATATACACTGTACATTTGCCCAGCATAAGGAGGAGAGTTAAATTGATTTGGCAGTAATATTGAGCAGAGTATAAATCTTGTGCTCCCCTTTTTGCTAACTGTCATTGTTCGCTTTTACGATGTTAGTCCATTCTCTGCTAGTATGCAACTTTAATGTGTGTTTACAGCTGCTCCCCACCCTCCCTTCGTTCCACCGAGCTCCGGTAGGCATCAGCCCCCCCGCACGGTAGGGTGTGGTGAGGGCCAAAGCGCCTCGGAGACCCGGCCATGTTACCCTGTGTGACAGAGTGGGTGTTATATGCTCTATCTTCTTGCGTGGTGATGCCCCAAGATTTTAACTTCCTAAGTCCATCTTCAGGGGATAGAATAGCTTTGAAGCTGCCTTCTCTGAATGCTAGCAGCTTTGTGGGAAAGCCCCACCTGTATCTTATCCCGTTTGCATGGAGGACGCCAGTTACTAGGGAAAATTCTTTCCGTCTTCAGATTGTGGCAGTAGACAGGTCAGCGAAGAGATGAACTGTTGGGAATTCTTCATGTAGTCTGCTCTTGTTTCTGGTCTCTCTGAGGGCATGTTCCTTGATATGAAAGTAATGGATGCGTATTAGCACATCTCTCGGTGTTGTATCTGGTAAATGGCGTGGGCGTGGGATCCGGTGGGATCGGTCTACCAGGAGCATCTCTGGTTGGACGTCCGGGATGTATGCTTGAAGCAGGCCTCTTACATAGGCCGGCAGTTCCGATGGAGTTACCGACTCTGGTACTCCCCTCAGTCGGAGATTGTTTCTCCTCGCCCCGTCCTCCAAATCAGTGAGCTTGTGCTCCATGAGGGATATCTTGTCCGCAATATGCTCCACATGGTCCGCTATATCGTTATGCACTGTGGCGAAGTCAACCTTTTTGGTTTCCACATGCGCTGTTCGGCGGCCTAGCTCTTGGACATCTTTTCGTAGGGAGTCCATAGAGTGCTGCCATGTGGTAATGAGTTTTGTTGATAGGGCATCCAGTGCCCTTGTAAGATGGCTCGTGGTAAGTATTTTGTCTTTTCCAGAGGGGGTCGGTGATAGGTCTCCCTCATCTGTGCCATCGTCGCCATCTTGGCTGGACGCCTGAAGGCCGCTCGCAGTTTGATGAGATTTTTGGTTGAAAAAATTCTATTTTTCTGTTTTGGAGGCATTCTTCCTTGCTTTGGGTTGTGACATCTTTATGGGTATCGCTTTAATTTATTTTCTGTGTGCTAGGATGTCGTTGGATTGTTAGCCCGGGTGCCAGAGCTCAGGATTATGCATCCATTTCGTACGGCTGTTAGCCTCGCCCCCCCCCCCCCAATTGTGCATGTTTTATCAACATCATACAAGCTTTGTATTTTGCCTTATTGATTGTGTGTAGTTGGGGCATGACAAACAAACCTGATTGTTTTTCACTACACTGCAAAAATATAAAGATATTTTTTTTAAAAAAGAAGGGAGAGTATACTGTAAATTACCTATACATCATTAAAGGGATCCTATAGTACCAGGAAAACAAACCCGTTTTCCTGGCACTATTGGCTCTTGGAGGGCTCCCTGACCTCGGGGCTCCCCTCCCTCGGCACTGAAGGAGATAAAACCCGTTCAGCCACTTACCTTAATCCGGCACTGGTGAACTCTCCTTCCCCATCGACGTCAGCTCCTGAGCGGCTAGAGGCGCGTACGCATTCAAACCTGCCCATAGGAAAGCATTACTCAATGCTTTCCTATGGGGATCTTATTTGACACTGGACTCCGTGAGGATGTCCAGCGTCAAATAAGTGTGATTTACTTAGTGTAAATCGCGGAAGCGGCCTCTAGTGGCTTTCAGAGAGACAGCCACAAGAGGCTGGATTAACCCTCAATGAAACATAGCAGTTTCTCTGAAACTGCTATGTTTTCTGCTGCTGGGTTAAAATTAGGGTGACCTGGCACCCATACCACTTCATTGAGCTGAAGTGGTCTGGGTACCTATAGTGGTCCTTTAAGTGTTCTACTAAGGTGTGCCATTATTATAATATATTACCATGGACATTCTTGTTTTTTCAAGAGCTAATACACGTCTTATCTTCTTAATTGGACACATGGAAAGTTAATCTATAGACTTACCTTTACAAAGCAAAACATTTTCAATTCATAATATACTGTTTATTTTTGCATATTCCATTCTGATATTAATTTGATTGATAGCAAATAGTCATATTTTGTTTATCCTAAACTGAATGTTATTGTTTGGCACTATGTCGTGTTAGGCACCATGTCAACACTCATGGAAATTCCACAATCTCTCTATCAAGGAGAAGATCAGGCTTTCCACCAACTGCTTCAAGGATAAGCTGTTCACTCCGGCCAGTCTGAAATGGGGTTGATTAATTTTTTCTTTGATTTTTCTTTTCTTTTTAATTTTTTTTTAGTACGGTTGCTGGAGTGATCTACATTAGCTTATCTGCACCTATAATATCAGAATGGTTTAATCTCTCTAATATGCACTGAATATATAATGCTTTATTATTTTTCTAAATATTCTAAACATTCAAACTGTCTGATGGAAATCTATTGGCAGATTGATGTCTGTTCAATTGCATGTGGAATTTTGTTTATATACACACACTTTATCAATGATAATAAAGCAGATATAAAGAAATCTTTACTTACACTTGTCCACATGTGAAATTTTTTTTTAGCATTTGAGTCAACTGCCTCATCCAAACATTTTAGCTGTGTATGAGACAGTTGCTTCACTCTGCAGGCATATGTACTTACTTTTTATTTGTTATGCTCTCCACACCCACTCCAATGGGGACTCTGATCTAACCAATCATTGTCCTATCCCTAGGAATGCTGTTTGGCTACTGTAGACTTACATTTGAAATTCACTTTGAATTCCCACTATAGTGAATTATCCTGTATAAGTTTCTTGCAATGGAATAATCCCTTCAGGACCAATGACATGCCATGTCTTTCATGAAAAAAAAAGGATTTCCCTAAACCTGGTGCTCAAGGAGTTAAATAAACTCAGTATTTACCTTTATGTTTAAGTCAGAATTATCTGGAGTTTACCAGAAAGGGAAAGTCTCCTTTACATGAAGTTATTATTACTGTGATAAAGATTTATTTTTGGAGTCATTTACATGCAAATACTAAAATTAAGAAATAAAATACTAGTAAAGTCATAAAGTTATACAAGAATGCTAAACTGAATTTACAGCAGGATGGTCATTTGGATGAGAACCATTTTTATTTTTTTGCTCATAAACGTCAGCTTTAATTATGGTCCTGTCAAGGTTTACACAAGATCTTCATAAGCATAGTTTGTTTATAAAATGAATTCACGTGAACAATGACTGGTGCCAGCCTCTCAGACAAAGGGTATCTGTGTGTGGCAAAGAAAAAAAGGAACCAATGCGAACTGAACAATAACACAACAAAGGTAACAGAAATGCTGGTAACGTAATAGAACATCAAAGAGATAAATCAGACAGAAATACAACGCACATATAACTTTTTAGAACAATGCACTTAAAAACCCTTGAATAAATTCAAATAAAAGTTGGTGAGATTAACTAAACATGCCTTGACAGTTCTATATACTCACATTCCATCCTTTTACAAAGATCCTAAAAGGTCTGGCAATCAGTCTCAAAGCCAAATTTTAACTGGTATAGATTACCCTATTTTGGGCCAAGCGATGCATTTTTTTTTATTTATTCAGTTAAAGAAAGATAATATGGAAGAGGGTGTACTTTGTAAACACTTTTGTCCTTGATGTTATATGGAAAATAGAATGTTGAACACACAGCAGTATAGCATGTATATCAGCCAGTGTAAACAAGACACACAGATTTATTGGTTGCTGAGATTGAAATGGCCTGTAATAAAAAGAAAGAAATATATATTATTAGAAAACAGTTTTCATGAACACTGAAAAAGCTGGTGTATTTGTGACATATTCTACACTGATAAGCCACAACATTAAAACCACTGACAGGTGAAGTGAATAACATTGATTTTATCATTACAATGGAACTGGTCAAAGGGACATATTAAGGACAAGAGAACAGTCATTTCTTAAATTTCATGTGTTGGAAGCAGGAAAAATGGACAAAGGGTAATACCTGAGTGACTTTGACAATGGTCAAATGGTCAGAGCATCTCCAAAATGGCAAGTCTTGTGGGGTGAATAAGGTATGCAGTGTTTAATACCTACCAAAAGTGGCGCAAGGAAGTATAACCGGTGAATCAGCATCAGAGTCATGTGCACCTAAGGGAAATTGATGCATGTTGGGAGCAATTCTTAGCCCATCTGGAATGATCACAGGCAGTGTTATACTCTGGGCAATGTATTGCTGGGAAACATTGGTTTCTGGCATTCATGTGGATGTTACACCTACCACCTACCTAGAGATTTTTGCAGACCACATACACCCCTTCCTAGCAATGGTGTTCCCTGATGGCACTGGTGTGCTTGATAGTGATATACAATCTTGTAATCATCTAATTTATTAATACAGTTACCATAATTACAATCACAGGAAAGTTGCTGGATGAGAAAGTCTACCCCTTTCAATTTTTCTTCAGTACCCAACTAAGGCTTGGTCTGTAAGACTTGGGCCCATACAGTTGTGGATAGTTTCAGGGCCGGCCTTAGGCCTGTGGGCGCCCTGTGCAAAAAAAATCTTCACAGCGCGCCCCCCCCTTCCCTCCCTTTCCACACACCCTGTCACACACACACACAGACATAGAAACATAGAATGTGATGGCAGATAAAAACCGTTCGGCCCATCTAGTCTGCCCAGACAGTCACACGTAGGAAGTCACACACTTGTGTGGGTCAGTGCGCTTGTCTGTAGTGTGTTTGTGTGGGTCAGTGAGCTTGTGTGTGTCAGTAGTATTGTCCGTAGTGTGCATATGTGTGTGTGAGCTTGTATGTAGTGAGCTTGAGTTTGCCAGTGAGCTTGTAGTGAGTTTGTGTGTATTTGTGTCAGTGAGTATGTTTGTAATGTACTTGTATGTGTGTCTCTCAGCTTGACTGTAGTGAGCTTGTGTGTGTCTGTGAGCTTGATTGTAGTGAGCTTGTGAGTATCAGTGAGATTGACTGTTGGGAGTTTGTGTATAGGTCAGAGAGCTTCTGTGTGTGTCAGTGTCTGTGAGCTTGTAGTGAGCATATGTCTGTGTGAGTCTTGTAGTGAGCTTGTATGTAGTGGGCTTGCCCAGACAGTCACACGTAGGAAGTCACACACACAGAGGCAGACAGCCACACACAAACACACACGCAGAGAGCCACACACAAACACACACACACACAGAGAGCCACACATAAACACACAGGCAGAGAGCCACACACAGGCAGACAGCCACACACAAACACACAGGCAGACAGCCACACACAGGCAGCCACACACAAACACACAGGCAGACAGCCACACACAAACACACAGGCAGACAGCCACACACAAACACACACGCAGACAGCCACACACAAACACACAGGCAGACAGCCACACATAGGCAGACATAGAAACATAGAATTTGACGACAGATAAGAACCATTCGGCCCATCTAGTCTGCCCAGACAGTCACACATAGGCAGTCACACACACACACATAGGCAGGCACACACACACAGGCAGACAGTCACACACACACACACACAGGCAGATAGTCACACACACACACAGGCAGATAGTCTCACACACAGGCAGACAGTCATACACAAAGGCAAAGTCATCCACACAGACACAGTCAGGCACACAGACAGTCACACACACAGGCAGACAGTCAAACACAGACAGTCACACACACAGGCAGACAGTCATACACACAGGCAGACAGTCAAACACACATACAGTCACACACCCACACATAAAAAAGGACAGACAGTCACACGCACAGGCAGACAGCCACACACACACACACACAGATGGTCTCACACACACACACACACAAAATACAGGCAGACAGTCATATACAAAGACATAGTCATACACACAGACACAGTCAGACACACAGACAGTCACACACACAGGCAGACAGTCAAACACAGACAGTCACACACACAGGCAGACAGTCATACACACAGGCAGACAGTCAAACACACAGGCAGACAGTCAAACACACATACAGTCACACACCCACACACAAAAAAGTACAGACAGTCACACGCACAGGCAGACAGCCACACACACCCACACACACACAGATGGTCACACAAACACACACACACAAAAAAAAGTGCAGACAGTCACACACATACAGGCAGACAGTCATATACAAAGACATAGTCATACACACAGACACAGTCAGACACACAGACAGTCACACACACAGGCAGACAGTCAAACACAGACAGTCACACACACAGGCAGACAGTCAAACACAGAAAGTCATACACACAGGCAGACAGTCAAACACACATACAGTCACACACCCACACACAAAAAAGTACAGACAGTCACACGCACAGGCAGACAGCCACACACACCCACACACACACAGCTGGTCACACAAACACACACACACAAAAAAAAGTGCAGACAGTCACACACATACAGGCAGACAGTCATATACAAAGACATAGTCATACACACAGACACAGTCAGACACACAGACAGTCACACACACAGGCAGACAGTCAAACACAGACAGTCACACACACAGGCAGACAGTCATACACACAGGCAGACAGTCAAACACACAGGCAGACAGTCAAACACAGACAGTCATACACACAGGCAGACAGTCAAACACACATACAGTCACACACCCACACACAAAAAAGGACAGACAGTCACACGTACAGGCAGACAGCCACACACACACACACACAGATGGTCACACACACACACACAAAAAGTGCAGACAGTCACACACATACAGGCAGACAGTCATATACACAGACATAGTCATACACACAGACACAGTCAGACACACAGACAGTCACACACACAGGCAGACAGTCATACACACAGGCAGACAGTCAAACACACATATAGTCACACACCCACACACAAAAAAGGACAGACAGTCACACACACAGGCAGACAGCCACACACACACACACACACAGGCAGACAGTCAAACACACACACAGTCACACACACAGGAAGACAATCACACATAGTTACCTCTGTTCCTTATGGAGGCAGACAGGCAGTGCAGCTCCTGGATTCTGGTTGTTGGGGGAAGCAGGGACTCCTTCCTGCTTCCCCTGCAGCAGTTACACAGCACTTTTAGCTCCGCCCCTGCCGCACGATAAGCCCCGCCCCACCACTTTTTTCCTTTTTTTTTTAATCCTGGCCGTCCATGTGTGAGCTGTGTCGGCTGCACGGCACCCCCTGCTTCATGGCGCCCTGTGCGGCCGCACACCGGCCCTGGGTAGTTTGATGAGACAGAGAGTGGGCAGAATTGTGTAGGAAAGTTCATTCTTCTTTACAGGATAAAAACACAGTCATATGGACATGATAATGAGCTTCCAGTCCTAAAATATCTGGGGACAAATGGAAAAGCTTCTATCTGAGGCTACAGATGATGTAAAATAAAGAAACTACTGATTTATTGCATCCATATTAATCAACACTCGACTTGGTATGTTACAAAAACAATAAAAATGTACTGGTTTTACTTGAATAATAGCACTCATGATACCTAACCTATAATTTATTCAAATTAATATGGCTGTTCCTTGCAGCCTTTTGCAGATTTAATTAATATATCATATCGTCAACTAATTCACACAAAGTATTGCTGTTTTTGAGCACAATGTGTTTTATTAAGCAAATAAAGCCCTGTTAAATTTTAAATGATTACATCCCTCTTAAGATGAACTACCATATTTGAATGTATTCTCTGGTGAAACGTCAGTAAGTTAAATAAATCTGAGAACAAAACTAGTTAATAAGTACCACCATTTCTGTCATCAGTGCCCCCTCAAAAATACATATATAAAAAGGAGGGCATCTAGTTGCACTTTACTGCAAATTGGAAAAAATCATGGCAAAGTGCATAATATATATTCATTTGGTCACAGATGGTGGCCATGATGAAAAATGAGGCAAATCATGTTTTAATAGTGTTCAAAAAAAACCCAAGTACTAAGAGAGTTGAATGATTACAGTGAACTCTTATGTATAGCCCAAATATTTATATAGTCGTGAAGATCCATTCCATTTTCAGATTCTGCTTTCATTATCCTCACAGGGACAAAACAGATCTACTGCGCTGTAGCATTAAATGTTAAACTCTCCCCAATTCTAAATGTATGGCATGAAATCTTTTAACTGAAGATCTCGACTTCTCCCTCCAAGATGGCGCCCAAAAATGGATTTAAGCAGCTGAGTGCTTGATCTCCTGATTCAAATAATTTTCCTCTTATCTCATAATGCATGGGGTCAGTTTGGAGCAGGGACGTGTGTATTGTTTCTCCTTTCCCTTTCTGGAGGCAAGCTTTAATTGTGCCAAGGACATCATGGTATCAGGAAGTAGATTTTAATTAGCTGTCTCATTGTATACATAAAATGAGCAGCATTATGATAGAGAACTTTATTATTTTGTAATGTTTGTAATGTCAAAGTACCTTTTTAAATTATTCAGACAAATCCGTGATATTATGAATATCATAAGAACAGGTGAGTGGTTCTCCCAGCCAATTGTTTTGTTATAATGCATTAACTTGGCTCTCCCATATTAAAAGGGTAATCCAGATGTGGACCCCGTCCTCACTGTGCCTAAAGGGGTATCCATTACACCTTACTGATGAGGCCCAAAAGAAGGCCAAAAATGATTGTCTGGGGTTGCTGTATCTCTTGTGCAGAGAAAACTTGCTGGCATTTCAGTTCTGGACTGCCCTTACGGGTGAGATCAGTTTGATATGCTTTGGAATATAGAAAATATACAATATAGCCAAAAAAATAATAATAACACCTCCAACCCACGTGTAGATATAAGTGGTAAAATATTACCCTTATATAGTGAAAGATTGTAAGAATATTCCTCTTATCTTTTATTACAAATGTATACAAATACAATCTTTAAGAATGAAGTAAGACTGAAATAACGTGGAAAAATATAGGTAACAGGATCACTCACAAATAATAGCTTGAAGCAGGCACATAAAGATTTCTCTATAAGATATGGACCTTCTGTCAATTTCTCAATCCATGAACCATGTAGAAAATAGAAGGAGAAGGACAAACATAATGTATATCTGTAAGATAAAAAAAAAACTTTAATTCAAGTAAACACTTAAGCAGGCAACAGCATATTTGAGATATATTCCTTAACAACCCCAAAAAAAATAATTTTGAGTTTCAGTGTCTTAAATTATCCTGTGATTCAAAATGTCATTTCAGTTTACCATTTGTAATTCATTGAGTGAATATTTTGAAAGGTAATGTACAAAAATAGTAAGGAACAGGAGAAATATTTCATTATTTTGCTGGATTAGAAAAAATGTGAAATATGAAATATATATTTTCTTGATTTAACAGGTAAGATCCTAAATGATATAAACTAGACTACAAGTGTTTCTCATACAAACTATTTATATAAAAAATGTTCCCACAGTAGAGTCAATAAGCAATTGTGATTACAGTAGATAGGAATTTGTTTGAAATACTTATATGTTGAATAAAGAATGAATTGTTTTCTGATCACTCACGATAATAATGGCAATACAACCGTTACAAAGTCAAGTGGTTGATGTTTCGCTGGTTTCAGGAATGCTACTCTTGAAAATCCTCCTTAATAAGTTTATGAAGGGTATGTGGTTTGGTACTTTTCTGTGATGTGGTTACAAATATTTGCAACCTTGACGATAGCTTCTACAGCTACAAAGCGCTACCATCTTTCAAAGAATATTTGTGCTGGAACCAACACAAACTGTTATTCACAGAACACAGACAGTGATTGTTGATTTACCTTATAATTCTGCAACTTTCATATTGAAAAAAAGCTTGTTCCCTCAGCACGTTCACAATCACAGTAGATAGCTGGAGAGTGTCCATGTTAAAGATTACCTGTATACATGTATATACCGTATATAGATAAAACCAAGAAACTTATGGTGGGGAAAAATGTGGTTGAAAACAGTGGATAGTAAATACATTGTTAAACACAGATCTGCACACTAGTCAAGCCATAAGACTTGCTTTTCCCACAGAAATCTCAAACTTGCAGTGAAATAATCACATTTTTGCCTCATTATTCCATTTTAAATAAGGAATCCGGTGCACCTGGAGTTGGCAGTACAACACTTTACACTTTTTTATCCTCCTCTGACTTTTTGTTTGAGCTGGGGCCTGGGGCAGATAGTTTACTGGATGGCTGCTTTAAGGCTGCCAGAGGCCGGTACACAGCTGGCCTGCAGCAGAGAGGAGTGAGAGAGCACTGATGGCCTCTTTCACTCTCTCACGAAAGCTCTGCCCCCCCAGCCTCACTCTGGTGACCTTTCACATAGGAAGAGGAAGAACTTTATGAAGAAAAAACACATTGCACTCAGAGTCCCCACTGCCAGTTAAAGACACTTTTATATTCTCCCAGCAGCCCATGAATGATCGTGATTGTGTGTGTCAGTGAGTTTTTTTATTGAGCTTGTCTGTAGTGTACTTGTGTGGGTCAGTGCACTTGTCTGTAGTGTGTTTGTGTGGGTCAGTGAGCTTGTGTGTGTCAGTAGTATTGTCCGTAGTGTGCATATGTGTGTGTGTGAGCTTGTATGTAGTGAGCTTGTAGTGAGTTTGTGTGTATTTGTGTCAGTGAGTATGTTTGTAATGTACTTGTATGTGTGTCTCTGAGCTTGACTGTAGTGAGCTTGTGAGTATCAGTGAGATTGACTGGGAGTTTGTGTATAGGTCAGAGAGCTTCTGTGTGTGTCAGTGAGCTTGTCTTTAGTTCACTATTATGTGTCAGTGAGCTTGTCTGTAGTGTGCTTGTGTGTGTCTGTGAGCTTGTAGTGAGCATATGTCTGTGTGAGTCTTGTAGGGAGCTTGTATGTAGTGGGCTTGTGTGTATTTGTGTCAGTGAGTTTGTCTGTATTGAGCTTGGTTGTATCTGTCAGCTTGCAGTGAGCCTGTGAGTGTCAGTGAGCTAGTGTGGTTCAGAGAGCTTCTCTGTGTGCCATTTAGCTTGTTTGTAGTGTGTTTCAGTGAACTTGTGTGTGCCACTAAGCTTGTAGTGAGATTGTCTATAGTGATCTTGTGTGTGTCAATCAGCTTGACTTTAGTAAGCTTGTGAGTGTCAGTGAGCTTGTCTGTAGTGAGTTTGTGTATGGTTCAGAGAGCTACTGTGTGTGTCAATGATCATGTTTGTTGGTGAGCTTATAATAAGCTTGTGCGTTTCAGTGAGCTTGTCTGTAGTGATCCTGTGTGTGTGTCAGTGAGCATGTTTGTAGTGAGCCTATGTGAGTCAGAGAACTCGTCTGTAGTGAGCTTGTAAGGGTTAGAGCTTTTGTGTGTGTCAGATGAGCTTATGTGTATTTGTGTCAGTGAGCATGTCTGTAGTGTGCCTGTGTGTGTGTCAGTCAATTTGTGTGTTGTGAGCTTGTATGTGTCAATAAGCTTGTTTGTGTCAGTGTGCTTGTAGCAAGCTTGTCTCTAGTGAACTTTGTGTGTCAGTGAGCTTGACTGTAGTGTGCTGGTGTGTGTCAGTGAGCTTGTAGTGAGAGTGTGAGTGTCAGTAAGCTTGTAGTGAGTTTTTCTGATCTTGCCTGTAGTGAGGTTGTGTGTATTTGTCAGTAAACTTGTCTGTAGTGAGCTTGGTTATATCTGTCAGCTTGACTGTAGTGCTCCTGTGAGTGTCAGTGAGCTTGTGTGGGTCAGAGAGCTTATGTGTGTGTCAGTGCACTTGTTTGTAGTGTGCTTGTGTGTGTCAGTGAGCTTGTATGTAGTAATTTTGTGTGTGTCAGTGAGCTTGTCTATAGTGAGCTTATGTGGGTCAGAGAGCTTGTTTGTAGTGAGTTTGTGTGCCTCAGAGCTTCTGTGTGTCAGGTGAGCTTGTGTGTGTGTGTGTGTCAGTGAGCTTCTCTGTAGTGAGCTTCTGTGTGCTAGCGAGATTGTCTGTAGTGAGCTTTTGTGTGTCAGAAAGCTTATCTGTAGTGAGCTTGTGTACGAGTATGAGAGCTTTTTTGTGTCGGTGAGCTTGTCTGTAGTAAGCTTGTCTGTAGTGAGCTTTTGTGTGTCAGTAAGTTTCTTTGTAGTGAGCTTGTGTATGGGTAAGAGAGCTTGTGTGCAATGGTAAGCTTGTCTGTAGTGAGCTTGTGTGTGTGTCACTGAGCTTGTGTGGGTTAGAGAGCTTCTGTGTGTGTCAGTGAGTTTGTCTGTAGTTAGCCCTTGTCTGTGGAATTGAGCCTCTCTGTGTGTGTCAATGAGCTTGTGCTCTTAATGTGGAGCATGCATATATATATAAAAAAAATTATATATATATATATATATATATATATATATAAATATATAGTAATAACAAATAAATGTACAATGTAGAAAGGAGTAAGTGAAAAGCTCTACACACCTAAAAGTGGTACCCCCTACACCACTTTAGAAAATGAACAATATAAATACATACGTAAGGTGGAGTTCTAAATAACTGTTTAGTAGATATCCTGAAAAATAAAATTATAAAACACTAGTGCAATACAGTATTGTCAAGTATAACGTATATTAAAATGCAAGAGTGGTGTCACTCACAAATCTGGAGTCATACCCTCATATGACTCAATGATATGCACTTGTGGACCATTAAAAGGATGTCCAGATCCCTCTTCTGTGAAATGCTCTGCCTTGTTCCACCTTTGACCAGCTCAGGATAGTGTAGATGCCAAGTCAGAGAAGTTTCTTCCAAAAAAAATGTGCTTTATTAGTTTAAAATACACTCAAATAGAAAAAAAATAAAATAGAGTATACCAGATCAAGTTCTGGATCAACTGTATAGTCCAAACAAATGTCCAAAGTATCCAAAACGCATTTCACCCAATAAAACAGGCTTCCTCAGTTGGCTTTGATGTATCTCACTGCTTCTCTCCTCTCTCAAATCGCCCGCTTAATCTGTACTTCCGGATTCCCCCTCTACTCTCCTTTCACTTCCGGGTTCCACTAGAGTGTAAGCAGAATCCGGAAGGAGTACCAGGAAGTACCACGTTGCGTTCCAACTGCCCGAAAACGGAACCCGGAAGTGAAAGGAGAGTAGAGGGGGAATCGGAAGTACAGATTAAGCGTGCGATTTAACTAGTGTTTTATAATTTTATTTTTCAGGATATCTACTAAACAGTTATTTAGAAGCTCCACCTTACGTATGTATTTATATAAATATATAAAACAGAAAAAAGAGATGCTCTCTGTGTTCTTCAATAAGTAAAATGGTGTTTAATCCATATAAGGGTTCACATATGTATCAGATCGACGTTTTGACCCATTCGGGTCTTCTTCTTGATCCTGATCTGATACATATGTGAACCCTTATGTGAACCCTTATATGGATTAAACACCATTCTACTTATTGAAGATCACAGAGTGCATCTCTTTTTTCTGTTATATATATCTTCAATATGTGATTGCTCCAGGGCAATAATCTTTATTTTTTCATTGGAGAAAGGGTGAGTGCCAAGCCATTTATGAATATATATATATATATATATATATATATAAAATCAGGGATCTGCACTCACCTGAACATGTATAAATGGGGTGCTGCTGGGGCCAATTTATACAATAGACAAGATTCAGCACCATAGGAATGCGCACAGGGTGTGCCGGGTGTGCCTGGGCACACCCTAATCCCCGTGGCACGCCTATGGATTGAGACCAGCAGGGGAGATCTCAGGATCTCCCCTGTCGGCTCATGCAGAGCCAGCGCTATCCGAGGCTAGAGTTCACTCTCCACTGGACCACAAGGGATGGCACATGGCAGCAAGGATCCCCCCTCCCTACATAAGGTAAGAAGGGAGGGGGGATATTTACTAATCTGCTCCCACCTCCACCCCCACAATCCCTCTGAACATACAGCACCCACACACACACACACAGCACACACACAGCACACACTCACAAATAGCACACATACATCACCCTCACACACACAGCACCCTCACACACACAGTACACTAACAGCACCCTCACAAATCCATACACACAGCACCCTTACAAACACACAGCACCCTCAAACACAACACCCTCACACACAGCACACTAACAGCACCCTCACAAACACAGCACACAAACAGCACACTCACACACAAATAGCACCCTCACACACAGCACACTAACAGCACCCTCACAAACACACGACACCCACACACAGCACACAAACAGCACCCTCACACACACAGCACCCTCACACAAACAGCACCCTCACACAAACACAGCACCCTCACACAGCACACTAACAGGACCCTAACAAACACACAAACACCCTCACACACACAGCACACTACCAGCACCCTCACACACATCACACAAACAGCACCCTCACACACAGCCCACTAACAGCACCCTTACAAACACACACACACAAACACCCTCACCCACAGCACAGTACGAGCACCCTTACACACAGCACACAAACAGCACCCTCACACACAAACAGCACACTAGCAGCACCCTCACAAACACACACACACACAAACACCCTCACCCACATAGCACACTTCCAGTACCCTCACACACACATCACACTAACAGTACCATCCCACACAGCACCCTTACATACACAGCATCCTCACGCCACCCTCACACAGCACACTAACAGCACACACACAGCAGTGTATGTATGTGTGTGTATATATATATATATATATATATATATATATATACACAGTGGGACCTCGGTTTACGAATTTAATGCGTTCTCCGGGACGTTTCTTATTGAGAAAAATTTGTAAACCGAAACATGGTTTCCCATTGGAATGCATTGAAAACCAATAAATCCATTCTGGGGGTCAGAAAAAAGTCAAAATGAGCTGGCATGGAACCAACCCACAATGCAGAACACACGCAAACGACGAAGCTCACACAGCTTTCCACAGCTTCAGAAATGCACCAAAAAGTCCCAAAACAACTGCAAACAATTTCCAGTATGGCTCCAAAACTTGATGCAAAAGCCGCTCAAACACCTCCACACTCAACGCCACGTACTACCCACAGGCTCCAGCATGCAGGGAGCGGTGCTATAAACCTCCCAGGTGCAATGCATCCTGGGGAAACTTGTTTTGTATTGCGAATTTTTTTTGTAAACCGAGGCATTTTTTTCAATGGATTTTCATTTGTAAACCGAAAATTATGTTAACCGAGGCGTTTGTAAACCGAGGTCCCACTGTATATACATACATATACAGGAGGTGTGTGTTTGTGCTTTAGGGTGCACACCCTAATGCAATAGGCTGCACACGCCTATGTTCAGCACACTCATCCACTAAACAGCAACTTCTAAGCTCACGGATTTTATTGGGGGTTTTTTTCAAATCACCTAATCTAGGCAAAAATAATGGGGGTTTAGTTACAGTATATGATCATAGATTGCATAAGCCTGCTACAACATCAATGTACCCCATCTTTGGCATGTCCTTCTCTAACAGCCTAATGTCTGCTCTTATGATATTAACCCACTTACCTGAGGGAATTTGTTTTCCATCTGGGGCTCTCTGCAGTACAAGGCTAAATAGGGCCCTGGGATGAGGCACCTATGACAGGGAGGGGTGCAAAACTGAGGACTTGGCCTAGACTCCCAAATATATATATTACAAAAGGGGGCTGCACTAGCCTGAACATGCAGAAATGAGGTGCTGCTGGGGCCAATTTATACAATACACAAAATCCAGCACACTCACTCATCCACTCAACAGCAACTTCAAAGCTCACAGATTTATCTATTTTTTTTAATTTTTTTTTAAACACCTAGTCTAGGCAAAAATAATGGGGGTTTAGTTACATTATATGATCATACATTGCATAAGCCTGCCACAATGTCAATGTACCCCATCTTTGGCATATCCTACTCTAACAGCCTAATGTCTGCTCTAATGAGATTAACTCACTTAAAATATGTTTCCCCAAGTATGTGGGTTAATATCATATGTTTGATGCTCTGAAGGATTGCCCTGCTCAAAGACATGTAACAATTGTAGGGTCATTAAAAAGAGACTTGGGTAGCCTGGGTGGTGAGTGTTAGCCCACTGTAAAACCCATGAATCATCTGGAATGAGGGGCTGCAGGTAAAAAAAAAATACAACAGCTCCTAAAGCACACGAATATATATATATATATAAAAAAAATTATATGTGACACGATGAATTATAGGGCTAGTATATATCTTTTTTCTAGGGCTGCTTTCTGTTCCAAGTCCGGCCCTAGTGGTAACGTAACTGCACGTTTGAAATTTTTGTAGGACTTTGTGCAGATCTGTGTTTGTTTAACAATGTATTGACCATGCACTGTATAAAGATAATATAGAAACATATGATAGATAGATAGATAGATAGATAGATAGATAGATAGATAGATACCTAAAAACATCTGACTTGGAGTTAACTCTGAAAACTATGTCCAGACTTGAGAAACCATACTACACTGAACAAAATTATAAACGCAACACTTTTGTTTTTTCATGAGCTGAACTTAAAGATCTAAGACTTTTTCTATGTACACAAAAGGCCTATTTCTCTCAAATATTTTTCACAAATCTGTCTAAATCTGTGTGAGTGAGCACTTCTCCTTTGCTGAGATGACCAATCCACCTCACAGGTGTGGCATATCAAGATGCTGATTAGACAGCATGACTATTGCAAAGGTGTGCCTTAGGCCACTCTAATTTACATTTATTAAACATTTATTAAAATATTTTTTTTTTACTTTTCTAACAGTCTTCTTAATGTTAACCTCAGCAAGTGTTAGTTGACTATATGTTTGTATGAAAATTAATCTTGTGAGTTAATTGGTAAAATCTATATTCAATATTTCTAGTAAAACCCTTACTAATCCTTTGACATGTTTAGTTCGAACGATCATTCAAAGTAAAAATCATACTGACAATACAATTGTTAGATAATTAACCTAAATCTGGGAGTTAATTCAACTGCAGTTTCTTGTATGTTTTAATTGGGATTAAGTACATAAGCAGCAGCTATGGATTTAATGAAATCAAATTGTCAATCGTCAAACAAGACTACTATACTGAGAAACAATTCAACGGCTGGAAGCTAATTCTGTGATTTCTAAATAATCTCTTATATCTCCCAAAGCAGCTACAGCGATTGGAGTAGTTTTTAAATGAATTAATAGAGAAAATGGGTTGAAATGTTGGATGGTGGAAAATTCTCTAAACAACACTATATTTACAGAGTAAATATTGGCATTTTAACTTTAATACAATCCCATCCAAAAAGATTCTTCCAAGTCACTACACATTAAACATTGCATGCAACTGAATCTATCCCCAGGTGAATGTTTTACACTTTCTGTTTTCCTTTTCAGAACTTTTTTTTCTCTCTCTGTAAGTATTTATCATATTTGAAACTGTATCAAATTACAAAATATGTTCATCTTTAACAGAGGAAACATAGGCTGGTCAGCAGACTTCACAAGACGAGAAGAAGATACCACTGCTTATTATAAAATGTTCTTTTGTGGTATATCACCTGGATTAAATTAAAATGCAGTTATTTTGACAGAAGCAGAATAGAATCAGAATAAATAATCTGATCAAATTCCTGGATGACTGCCCAAAAAGTGTAAGAGGAATTTTCAGCCTTCAGGCCCCTTATCAAATTTTCGGCAGCAACTTTGGAGGTCTGTTTATTGTTATGAACGTGTGATGGAAAGAATCTAGACACACAATACTGCAGGTGTACATTGCATGGAATAGTGTTTCCAAGTAATATATTTGTTGTGTTTAAGCACATGCCAAAATGGGATTATTTCTCTTGTTTTCAGATTTTAGGAAATAGATCTCTATATATAACACAAAAATATTATTTTATCCTTACGAAAAAAATATCTAGTCCATTTAAAAAAGGAAAAAAAAATACATTAACGAAAAATATATTTTGGGTACATGCTTTTTTTAAGAAGATGAGGCAATGCTACAAAAATATTTAAGAAGACGTTTGTTTTAAGAAAAGGCAGATATTAAGAGTGACTGGTTAACGGTATAAACATATAAAAAATTTCACTACTATCTCCATTTGAGCAAAATAGGCTAACATCTGAAAATTCTTTGGAAACTATTCATCAACAACATTGATTTTATGATAAGGGAGGACAAACTTGTAAAGCTACAGTATAGCATTGTTGAGCATGGCTTTAGGCTTTCCACTTGCCATTGCTTCTAATTATTTTTCTTTTAAGGGATTGTACAGCATTTATAACATTGCATCTCTTGGAGTGCAGAAATAGTTCTTCCTCATATTATTATATATTTTTTTGCAGTGTCTTCCTGATTGAGTGGTCCAAAACAATCAGTACTGGTTAAGAAGGTTAGCTAGTACAAGAAATCCACGTTTGCAGGAATCTATGATCTGCAAACTTTCTTTGTCTTAGGGATGAGCATAACCACCTAGCAAAGTGCTTATGCGGCAGCCTCCCGGAGTAAAATGCCAGAGCTGAAAAAATGCTCGCACTGTGCTCCTGCACAGCAACAGCATTTCAGCCAATCAGGTAATCAGGAGCGCTGTGCTGAGCGTGGGAATCCTGATTACCTCAGATTTTTAAAATTGGGAATCTGCAACCTCGTTCGCCTCTACCGGAACGTATTCTGCATAAAAACCTGAACTTTGTTTGCTAAAGCCCAAGACCAAATATCTAGAGCCTCCAAACAAAGACCTTGTGCCTGTTCTGTTGTCCGATTGAACTTTTAACGACGTTGGTAATTAGTTTAGAGGAACTAGGCTCTGGAGAGCTAATTTTATTGCATCACCTTCTTGGTGAGAAATAATTTTGATTCCCAATGGCCACCCTATCTTAATCAATTCCCTTGCAACATACCTGACCCAGAGACAAGTTGGAGTGCCTCAGTTCCATCGACTTTGTGGCAATTAATCAGTAATCCTGATGCTCCGGCTGGCAAACACAAGACTCCTCCACCACAGAGGCAAGACCCCAAAGCATGGCCCACATAAAGATAAAACATATCACAAACAGCGGCTTTACAATACCAAGGCCTCCTGTTTCTCCCTTATTGGGAAGAACTTGAAGGTCTCTGTGGCACCTTGATGCTGGCCTATATACCGGCTTGGGGCCTGAGGGAAGCCCTGCAGTGCACCAATTCTGCTGCTGCCTCTCACACCCTCAGCAACGACACCAGGTGTTTCCCAGACTCAGGCATAGGATAGATGTACCCATGCTACCTGGGCAGCGAAATTACTTACACCTATCCTGCTGCCACCATGGCAACTCTTCTATCAAGAGTGCAAAGATCCTCCTACACGTTATTATTAATAATATTGTGGTTTTTTATTTTTGCTTCTTTTTCTATACCTCTTGACAAAGTGCATTACGTAGATAAACTACGACCAAGTGGTATTTTCACACGAAATGTGTAATGATAACATGACCATTTCTCTTGACAGAATAATCACATGCCCTGCAAGTCTATTTCACACTCTGACTATCACACATCCTCTGACAAATTCTGCATTGAGATATGTCTGACTCACTTGATGACCTACTGTATTACGTATTACTTTTTGTTTTCTATGCCGTACTTAAGTATCTAAATATCACTGTTAGGCCCATCCTTGCTGTTGTGGCATTGTGGGCACTAATGTTCTTTATGCTAAATATAAAGAATAAAACATTTTTAAAAAGAGGGGACGGGGCCTGACCGCCAAGCTGAAAGGAATCAGAGTAAAGCAACTCCGTCTGTCCTGGGCAAACATTGCTGATTACCGGAAAAATTATAGCAATTGTCAAGTACAAGGAGCGAGAACCATCCTCACATTTAGTCTACGTAGATGGTTTCTAGCTAATACCAGAAAAAGTTAAAAGCAGCAAATGGAAGGGCCAATGCTTTTTGGTAAAACATTTCATGAGACAAGTGTATGATAAGGACAAATTAACTTCCATGTATTCCCACCATTTCCTCCATTCTTTAAAGCCCCTCTCACTGACCTTTCCAAATCTCAAAGGCATCTGCCAAGAATGCAGAAAGTTCTTATAGACAGCTCAAATATAGAAATACATTCACTCAGGTACAATTTCTTACAGTAAAATAGCTTTGTGACAGTTTACAACAAGATAATGTCAAATAGTTTTGCACTCAAATTACACGCACTTTTGCAATCAGATTTTATTATTACTTCAGTATACCTGTTACGTCTGACATTACTAATTGATTTGGAGTTTCGTTTCTGTACTCCAGTGTAACATAAGATGGAATGTACTACTGAGTCATTACTAACACGTAAAAGTTCCTTATGATAAATATTTAGAAACATTTGGAACTGGTGTCTTGTGACAAGCAGATGTCGTAATAACAGAAATTACTATCTCTTCTAAAATTTAGTAAATTCCTCCTTCACAAAGATAACTTGGACTGTTGGCTAAACATATATCTCAATGTAAGTATGACATTTTTAAGAAAGGAAAAAAGATGTGATGTCAATCAATACAGTAATACATTATTGTGTAAATGGGGTGCGGTGACAATCTGCTAAAAGGTAAATAAAACCAGAATACAAAATACTGTTAAAATGATACTTGAAAGTAGTGCTTTTGCCATCATACATTGCCCCATCTTTTCAGAAATGTAAATTCAAAAATATAATATATAATTGACTATAAAAATAGAGACATTTATGTATCCGATTAAAAAAATATAATTGTAATTTGTTAAAACAATGAAATTCATATTGATATGGTTTTGGCACAGTATCTTCATCGAGAGCTCCAGGGTCCAGTCTCTTTCGCTGCTGCTAAAGAATAACAGGAATTTAAATAAATATCTTTTTGTTTTTGTTAATCTGATTTATAAACTCGGTGCACAAAATTGGATTTTTCACTAATCTGTGAACTCAATAGATTTTAAAAGGGAACTTCTATATCTGGCCAAAATAGTAGAGCTAAAATAACAACCAAGTAATATATCTTTTTCATTTTTACTATTTTGGACTACAAATTGAAATAATCCACAATTCACAGTTTGTGTAATCGACTTCAGAAGTTATTTTCTATCTGAGCATCAGAGTGATGATATTCAGATTATCGATCACATCAAAAACTTGTCCTATCTTTTGCCATGCATCCACACATGTTAAGAGCAATATAATGTTTATATTAGTGTTAGCTATACTATATCAATTTTTGTTCACTCTTTTTTGTTTATTTTTGCACTATAACCACTACAATGTGCTGTAGTGGCTATGGTGCCATAAGTACCCTGTTGTCCACCCACCATTGTAAATAGTAAAATTGCTTTAGAACAATTTGACTCCTTACCTGAGGTCTACTGGGTGCCACTTCCCACTACCACTACAACTGACAATTATCTCTCTTAAGCTAAGCCAATGCTGGGCTTGCTTATTGGCTGGTATAATGAACTGGTCACTCACAGTTAATGAGCAAACCCCTGTACCTGTTAGGGTTACTGGAAGTGGGGAGCATCACCCAGTAGACCCAATGTTAAACCATTCTAAAACAGTTTGACTACTTACAGATAGGGGTGCAAGGATGCTCCTGGCACGTGACCTCTGTAATGTGCTGTAGTGGTTAGTGTTTGGAGTGTTGCTTTAAAGGACCACTATAGTCACCCAGACCACTTCTGCTCAATGAAGTGGTCTGGGTGCCAGGTCCCCCAAGTTTTAACCCTGCAGCTGTAAACATAGCAGTTTCAGAGGCGCTTCTGCGACGCTCAATGCGAAAATCGCATTGAGCATGCAGAACGTCCATAGGAAAGCATTCGGAGCTGAAGTAGGAGGGGCAGGAGAGGTCACCAGCGCTGAGGGAGCCCGGCGCTTGATAAAGGTAAGTGGCTGGAGGGGGGCCCTGAGGGTGGGGGGACCCTAAGGATTATATAGTGTCAGGAAAACAGGTTTGCTTTCCTGACACTATAGTGATCGTTTAATAAGAATTACTTCAACTCTATATGCCTTGCCTTTCTGCCATATGCCTTGCCTTTTCCAAAACCTGCACTCTTTCACTTTTTTAATAAACATATAGTAACCCAGGATGTTGTGGTTCTAGAGTAGAAAGCTGAACCTATATGAGAAGAAACATCCTTATGCATAAGTACCTTTCCCCCTGTCTAGGTCATCATTATTTTATTGATATCCCTTATAAAGGGCAGTACCACAGCAATTATCAATTGCACATAAAAAAAATAGAAAAGGTCTTGTCATATTTTTCTCAAACAATTTAAAGTAAAATAATTCATAATCACCGTTGGATAACCTCCTGATAATCCATCTTCTCCTGGCAGCTTAGTGCAAGGGATCTGTGCTATTAATGGTACAGATCTCCTTTATGCTCCATCTCCATTGGGCAATGGTATCTGTCAATTGAGGTTAAAACTCAGCTCCCCCCACTAATAACTAGTACAGTAAAGACAGACTCATTCCCATTAGTACATCATGGCGTGGTCAGCAAATCTTTTTTTCTGCTACCCACACAAAAAATAAAAATTCTATAACTTCTTAAGAACATGTTAAAAACTTTAAAACACCATAAGAACCATATCATTTGTCTAACCTTTTAAAACCACACATATCAAAACGCCTACATAACTGAAACACGTGGGAATCTGATTCTCAGCAGTGAATGTAGGGTCAGTGACAGATTGAGAGACACTGTTCGAGAAATCACTTGGATTTACGGTTTTAACTGCTTCTGAACTCCGTAAACATACTGATATATGTTCATTTTTATTGATATTGCATACATTATATTGTTTTATTAGATAGTTACGAAATTGACACTTCATGTTTTTGGTTACTCATTCAGTTTTCTCCTGGGAATCAAATATATATATGACAATGTTACTAAAGAATGTTAATGCTGGAGATGGTGTGTATGCCAGAATATCTATCTATTCAGCTACAAGGTCTTTAACCACACATTTTTGTTATACAGGAGTCTTGTATGGGTTAGCTCAGCTCAAGGTATCTTGGACTTAGCTAGAGATAATTTTCTTAAAGTAGCAGATGGTTTTTATTATTGGAACAATTGTAGAGGATGTACACTAAGGAAAAATCTAAATAAAAAAGTAACAAATTTCACCTATTTTACTAATAAGACACAACACAACATTAGATCTTTTATTACATGCAAATATCGAAAAATATAATCTATATGCTGATATGCCCGTGTGGATTTCAGTATATAGGTAAGACGACAAGAACCCTTAAAGTACATATAAGGGAACACATTTATAATATAAATAGGAAATGTTATCAGCATAGTGTATCCAAACATTTTTTAGAGGTCCATAAAGGTGATGCCAGTGGATTAGATTTTATGGGTATAGAACAGGTTAAAATCCACTGGAGAGGAGGAGATATTAATAAACTCCTCAGTAAGACAGAAATGAAATGGATTTTTAATGTAGACACTTTACTACCTCAGGGCTTAAATGCCGACTTTGAAATAAATGCATGTATATTAATTATGGTTTTTTATCTTACTATATATACTCACTATGTTGATTATGTCTCCATTTCTATTGGTTTTATATATATTTTTATATATATATTTTTGATATATATTTTATATTTTTTACTTACCAAGATATGTTTTTATTTTATTGTATTTCATTATATGTATTAAGAATAGTATTTATGCTGACAATATTTTAAAATATAATATTTGATTTTTATTACCAGTTACATATATGTTGCCTATTACTTATTAATCTTATTATAATTATTACAATTTGAAGCCTTAATAAGATAGCGCTCGTTTTTGTCTTTTAAATGGTAATTTACTTGTGTATTGTGAACTCTATTCCGAAAGACTTCGAAAAAATGGCGCCAAAGTGCGCTCAGATTCTAATATACATGCAGAGACTCTAAGGTTATGAGATCGATGTCGACGTGATGACGCTGAAATGTCCGTATGACGAGAAAATAAGGTGGCCGGGCGCATATCGATTACGAATGCAGAAGTACTGACCGGAACCCACAATAGAGGTCGGAAAAAGAGCGCCAAACTTAAAGATTTAAAAGAGAAGATTCGTGCAGGAAGAAGATAACCCACTTTTGAGAAAGGTTTTTACCGAAACGCGTCAAGTGGATAGTGAACTCTTTAGTTTTATGTGAGGTTATTTATTTTAATTTAATGTTCACTATTTTGTGTGTTTTTGAGTGATACACACAGGTGATTGCAGCACTTCCCCCTTTTTTATCACCTTTTCACTACTATTCTGTGTGTACTTCTTGTATGTTGCAATTATACAGAGTGAATCAAAATTCAGAGAAGGATTTGACAGGTAAATGACTTATTTGTTAGTAGTTCAATTTTCTTTTTGTTACAGCTACATATTATAAATGAGACTTGTGAGATTCATCATGAGTATTTTTAAGAAGGAACAATGAGTAAAAATAGTGGAATTTTATTCTTAAAATGGCACGTCCATTATTTTGAAGCAAAGAGGAAAATCGTCCTGAAATGTGGCTTCCACAGGATGGGGGCCTAAATGGACCTCCTGAGACAACTGTTCGGTGAGCAGATAATTTAAAGAAAGTCCCAGATTAACTGGCCGCCACATTCGTCCGACTTTCAACTCAACTTTGCAAACCGTGTACACTTGAGCAGCTGAAGTAGAATATCTGTGCAGACATTCTAGTGCTGGTGCCTCAAATATTAACTGATGTAATAAACAATGCCATCAAAAGAACCCGACTTTGTTAGGCGGCAAATGGAGCTCATTTGAAAGATCTCCATACATTAAAGGAACACTATAGTATTAGGAATACAAATCTGTATTCCTAACATTACAGTGCCATTTGGTCCCCCTCCCCCCTTGCATCCACCTTCCCTCGCAGCCCTGCCTTTGGCACATAAGGGGTCAAATAACCCTTTATTCAGTTATATGAGGTTGGTGCCCATCTCCTCAGACATTATCCAATGGGGAGTTGGCGGGTTGGGGGCTAATGCATGGCTAGCACATTAGGCCCTCCCCAGAGGAAAGCATTGCTTCAATGGGGATTCCATGCAGAGCATTAGGACGTCCAGCATTAATTAGAGGATTCAGAGTCTGCTAGCATCCAGGAAGTGTTTCTAGTGGCTGTCTGATTGAAAGCCACTAGATGCAGTCTTAGTCCTGCAAGGTAATTATTGCAGTTTCTCAAAAACTGTAATTATTTACATTGCAGGACTAAGTGGGACAGGGGCACTGCACCTAGACCACTTTAATGAGATGACGTGCAGTGGTGTATTTAGGATTTGTGCTGACCTAGGTAGGACGGTGCTCGGGCACCCCTCCCCCCCAATTTAAATTTTACCCACCCCTTCCTGTAAAGGCCGCACTTTGACTGACAGACGCACACACTCACTGATAGATGCATACACTCATTGACAGACACACACTCTCATATACACTAACAAACAATGACATACACACTCACTGATTTGACACACTGATAGACATACACTTACTCGGACAGACACTCACTGCCAGACTCACTGATAGACGCTCGCACTCACTGACAGATGCACGCACTGACTAACACACACATTCACTGACAGACACACACTCACTGACACACACTCACTCACATTCACTGACACACACACTCACTGACACACACTCACTACAAACATTGCAACCCTCACTGCATGCTGTCTTTGTGTATTTAGCAGTCGATGTCTTTGTGTATTCAGTAGTTTGTGTGTGTATTCAGAAGTCTGTCTGCGTGTATTCAGCAGTCTGTCTTTGTATTCGTCAGTCTGCTGGTGGGTGTATTATGGGTGTATCTATTGCATTTGTTGGAGGTACCAATAAATATAAGCTTAATTCTATTGATAATTTACATTTTCATTCCTGTGAGTAGGCAGGGCCCCAGTGCACTGCTTTGCCTGGGAACCTAAAATGCTGCTAAGATGGCCCTGGATTGTGGTAGCATGTATGTCCACAGGTAGGTACCTCAGATGCCAGTCAATGTCAAAGGTGGCTACAAGGGACAGCAATTACAGCCCAGCTTCCTGTCTTGCAAACACTCAGTCTGCTCTGGAGAAGATTATTAAGTCAGTTGCCAGCGTGCTGTGAGCACTGACAACTGATGTAAAATAGTCACAGAATTGACATTAGGCAGTCTGGAACAGAGTTCTGGTCAGCCTAAGACACATGTACTGGGGTGTAACTTGCCCTCGGCACACAAGTGCAAATAACTCTGAATGTGCAGTGTTTCAAGCTGAAACACTGCACATCCAGACTCCTACTACCATGACCACTTCAAATCACAGAGGTGTTCATGGTAATTTAAGTAACCCTCTAAAGTGACACAATTGATTTTTCTCAACCTGTCACTATTAAATTAATGACAAATTTGCAAGTTAAAAATTACATTTGTAGAAAAGAGATTGGCTTCCTAGAAAGAGTATCAACAGCCTCACATAACATTCAAAAGTTAAAACTTTTTTTAAACAAAGAAACACATATATTTTAATACATTATCCATATAATACTTTAACATTGGAAGTTAAAGTCACCATCTTGTATCCCTTTAATAAAAATGTAATTTGCAATATACAATCTGTAGGTTAATAAAATGCTACTTTTTTTCCAGTTTGTATGTGTGGGAAATAACTGTTGACAGTTGCAAACAGAAAAGTGATATCACATGTACTGGTGGGCGAATTATCCATTAAACAAGCACCAAATCCCCACAGTGTTAGAAATCTTTATAATACTTGAAAAAAAAAGTATTCATTTGAGGGTTACTTAACTAGCATCAAATGTGCACATACGGAAAACATTAAAAATATAACGTGATTTCTGTTCCTGCCATATCTTTGTCATGCAGGATAATCGTCTAGAGATGTTTTGTGTGGGCAGATTATGCTTCCACCACTGGTGATATTAAAAGAGAGGTTCTCATAGTAAAGCCATGTGATAGCCAGCAAGAAATAAACTATTTACTACTAATGTATGTCATATGTAGGGGTCAGGACTTGGTTCAATGATTTACTCCAGCAAACGTAATTTTGTTCTTAATTTAAAAACTTTATTCTAAATATTTAGAGTTATCATTCTATTAAATGATCAGTCTATGAATATGATACAAAGAATACAGAACAATGCCTTGGCTGGTGACAAATATCCAATTTTGGGAGCATATTATAGTGTTTGTTTCTCTAACGTAGATCAATATAAACCAAAATAATACAAAACATATGAAGCGGTTGTGACATAGAAAAAGTCCAATAGAATATGAAATGCTTCGAGTATTCTTTACTTGTAAATCATCCAGGCGTCTGATGGTGGCAGGCATATGTAATAAAGCAGAAAGATAACCTGTACTGGTGCAGAGTATCTAGGACCAAGTGCAGAACAAATAACAAAGAGGACTATGATGTAACACTCACATTTAGTAGAGCTATAAAGCACTGACATACAAATAAACATACAGTGACACATACACAAGTCTTGATACAGGTACACACACACTCACAGACACACTGCCACACATCTATACACACTGGCACAAAGATACATACACACACTCAGATACACATGCATAAACACACTGACAGATACTAACACACATACACACAGATACACAGATTGACACACATATACGAACACAGTGAAACATCCACAACTTGACACACAGATAGATAGATAGATAGATAGATACACACACACAAGTCATAATGTTTATAGTTCCAGAGACCCTCCTGTTAGCTTACCTTTTTTTCTGAAGGAGGGTGGCTTGCTTGCTGGCTGAGGTTGGTGTGTGTGAACGTTGGCAGCAGCTCACTCCCCACTGCTCCCTCTCTCCCTCCAGTGCAGCGCTCTCTAAGTCTAGGAAGAAGTGACATGCTGTCACTTCCTCCCAGCACCCGATACTACAGAAGCCCAGTCATGGACTTAAAGGGCCACGGCGTCTGACCGGGCCCCTGTTCAGCAATACTCATCAGGTGGCTCTAAGTGCATGGGCTAACCAACAGGCAAATTGCGGCAGAACTAGGAATCATAAGTTAAAAGAACACTCCATGCACTATAACTACTACAGCCCTCTAAGTGGCCTGGTACCCCCCTCCTCAGAGTAAGGACTCCAACAGTTTGACATTTTACCTTGTGTCTGTCTGGCCCTGCTCTCTGAAAGCCACCTCTACAGTCAGAAACTCTGTAGAAGGTACACCCTGTACTATATCACCCCCCAAAATACAATAAAAACCCAGTCCAACCCCCAGGAAGACCCATAGTTTCAGGCATTGGTTCCATATCATGCAGACTATCTGAATACATAGACCGGTGCCTGCAACCAATAGTTCAAAACATACCGAGCTATTTACAAGATACAGGTAGCATACTAAGACACATCAATGAACTGAGTTGGAAAGACAGTTATTTTTTAATAACGGCAGACATAAGTTCCCTTTATACGATCATTGCACATGAAAGGGGCTGCGCTGCCACCAGACATTTTTTAGAACAAACACAGAAATTCCCACCAGAACACACTGATTTCATTATGGAAGGAATTCATCTAATCTTAACTAGCAACTACTTGTGGTATGATGGGGACTTTTATCTACAGGCCTGTGGAACAGCGATGGGAACGAGGTTCACAACCAGCTATGCCAATCTATTTATGGCCCATTGGCAGCTCCAGTTTATCCATCATGGTAATGGCTGGGTGGAGGGCCTCGTTACCTATCGCCGTTACATAGATGACCTATTTTTTTATTTGGGAGGGTACAGAGGAATCCCTGCAAGATTTATTTACCCAACTAAATAATAACAACTGGGGAATAATTTTAACTATACATTTTAGTAAATTGGAGGTAATTTTTTTTAGATTTAGATATTTTTATTAAAGACAACAAAATTAAAACAAGGACACATTTTAAAAAGGTTGATGTTAACAGTTTTATACACACCACCAGCTGTCACTTTGCACCCTGGCTCAATGCAATTCCAAAATCACAATTCATTATAATTAGAAGAAATTGCACAGAGGAGACTAAATTTATAGAATAAGCACTTATATTAAAAGACAAGCTGCTGGAAAAGGGGTATAAAGAAAAAAAACTAAATGACGAACTAAATCATGTCCAAAAAAAATAGAAAGGGAAACTCTATTATCCAAAAAGGAAGTAAATGAAGTCACACCAGGGTTTAACAATACCATACCAATTATCTGTAATTACAGCCAGGGCAATCAACAATTAAGGAAAATAATCAACAAACATTGTGCAATTTTAAGGGAAGACCCTACTTTATCAAGTATCCTGCCAGATAAACCAATGTTGATCTTTAGGGGTGCACCAAACATGAAAAGGCTTTTAGTTAAAAACCATTTTAAAAAAGAAAGCCGTATAAAACCTATTGACAGTAGAAATGTTTTTTTCGGTTGTGGCTTGTGTTTAGCATGCAGAACCACGAATAATAAAAAAAGATATATAAGAAAATTCAGTGACACACTAAACAATGAAGATTTCACCATAAAAAACGTCATCACCTGCAACTCAACTAATGTAATATATTTACTGGAATGCCCATGCAGCTTAAAATATATAGTCTGGAAGAGCTTGTTAAAAACATAAAGAAAGGATATATGGGACATAGTGTGTCCCACCATTTTAAAACCACACACAATAGTGACCGCAAAGGACTACAATTTTTAACTGGAGAGGAGGGGATTTTAATAAAACTTTAGGTTAGAACGAAATGAGGTGGATTTTCAACCTTGGGAAAACCCCATGGCCGAACATAGATTTTGAATTATGCCACTTCCTCTAATGTCCACCTTCCCCCCCCCCCCTTTTTTTATTCGATAACAACGGTTATTATTTTTTAACTTGACTATAAAATGTATTCATATTTTTAATTAAAAAATTTTTTTAACTTTTTTATTATCACTTTTAAATCTAGTCAAGTTCTTCCTCACAATGTTTTATGTGACCTGTATTTATGGTTTTTCATCATGAACATTTTTTTTCCTATTACAAAAAGCCATTGTTAACAATCTAACTATATATATGCATTTGATTCCTCCCATTTGCAATTTATTCAGTTATTTCTGCATTATATTCCCTCTGCATCCCTATCATTGGGATATACCATCAGATGTTTCCAATATATACATGCATTCTTTATGTTTTACATGCCAAATATGAGGCAATATATCTTGTTTCTCATCATATGTTTATTTTTTTTTCTCTCTCTCTTTCCTCTATTTTCCCCTTTGCCACCATGGGTTATGTTATTCACTGCATTTGAAGTATCACTAAATAATTATATATGCCATTTAGATAATATTCCTAGATACATATTATTTACCTATTTATTTATTCACTCTTTCCCACCTCCCTCCCTTCCTCGTCCCTTTTTTCCTTTTTCCCTCAAAGTGCCCACTTCCAAGATGGAGTGGTTACAGTCTGGCGCCGCCAGAGGGGTTTAGGCAGATGCACACTTCCGTGTGACGTCATCACGGCCATCCCGTTGTCCGGCACCAGCACCTCCCCCAGCTTACTTGGGAGGCGGCACTATTGAGGACTGGTGTGAGTGACAGGCATATTCGAGATGCCGCGTCATTTATGCCAGTTAGAGGAGGGAGGGTGGAAGGTGTATGACTTACACCTCTGACCACCAATGTATACACATCGGTGGGATTCTCTTTGCCGATGGTGGATGGCGGATCTGACGAACGGAGTTTTCCATGATGTCATTTCCTCCAACCACAAACCGGTTCCCATACCTCTGAGCGACCAATGACCAATTGTTTATATGTACAAGTATGGGTGGGAAAGCCAATTACCCAATAGGGGCTCCCCAACCACAGGTGTTCCTAGGTCATATAATCAATACAAGCAAATCCACACTCAGGATTGGCCAACTATACATCATGTGACTCTAAAGAGGAGGTGCCAAGAAAAAGACTGAACATTTAAAAGAAAAATATTCCTGAGGCTACATTACAGCTGACTGAGGAAGCTCATAGACGAGTGAAACGCATTTTGGCTGACTTTGGACTTTTATTTGGACTTTGTAAATTACATTTCCATTTTTTAATTTTTATTTAAACCCCACAATATTGTGTTTTAACTTGGAAGCAATAAATTTACTTTTTATACCATTTAAGTCCTTGAAACCTTCAGGAATCCTTTGTGGGAATTGCCATCCCAGAATTTGGCATACTGCTGAACACCCTCAGAGCCAGGTACTTAAGGCTCTTAACAAGGTGAGAACCATACCTATCATAAGTACATATACCGCAGTTTTGCACAGTACTACTCATCTGGTCTATTTCCTTCGATCCTGTTTGTCTGGAGGAATACCATCAAGGAAAGGGGTGTATTGCTGCCCAAAGAGCAATAAGGCCTATATTACGGAGCCAATAACATATAGGTTCCAGACCATGTGAGTGGTTCTAGTTATTCCACTTTCATAACTTAAAGGAACACTATAGTCACCTAAATTACTTTAGCTAAATAAAGCAGTTTTAGTGTATATTCCCCTCAATTTCACTGCTCAATTCACTGTCATTTAGGAGTTAACTCACTTTGTTTCTGTATATGCAGCCCTAGCCACACCTCCCCTGGCTATGATTGACAGAGCCTGCATGAAAAAAAAACTGGTTTCACTTTCAAACAGATGTAATTTACCTTAAATAATTGTATCTCAATCTCTAAATTGAACTTTAATCACATACAGGAGGCTCTTGCAGGGTCTAGCAAGCTATTAACATAGCAGGGGATAAGAAAATCTTAATTAAACAGAACTTGCAATAAAGAAAGCCTAAATAGGGCTCTCTTTACAGGAAGTGTTTATGGAAGGCTGTGCAAGTCACATGCAGGGAGGTGTGACTAGGGTTCATAAACAAAGGGATTTAACTCCTAAATGGCAGAGGATTGAGCATTGAGGCTGCAGGGGCATGTTCTATACACCAAAACTGCTTCATTAAGCTAAAGTTGTTCAGGTGACTATAGTGTCCCTTTAATAATATATAAGACCATCTGCACTATATATCTCTCTGTTTTTCTTTTACACGCATTTTCAAGTGTGTATCCTTAAGAGTGTTAATTCACAAATTGACGGGGTAAGTGAGCCCCTTTATCACTTTAAATGTATTCAGTGCTCCACTAATTGGTGTATATTGTATACAATACCTTTTAACATTGAAAACTGACTGTGGATATAAGGGTATTCCACTTTATGTGTTTGAGCTGCTTTTTTGTCTAGGCACTCTAGAGTATCACTCACTATCTCTGCAAATAGACTGTTTTTGTTTTTTAAACCAGGTGATAAGTAACACAGTTAGAAAAAGATTTGATTACTTACATGGTAGGATGTTGGTGATCTCCTGGCACCATAGCCACTACAAAACGCTGTAGTAGTTATGATGCTTGGAATGTTCCTCTAACATTACTTGTACATCTCATCAAGAAAGGGTATCAGTTTATAGTATTTGTTCTGCTCACTTTGCAAGTAACACGCATCCATATTAACACACATACGGCGTTGAGAATTTGTTTATTTTTATTCTATACAAAATGCTTTATTTACCATCATGCCTCCATTCAAATAATTATACAAATGCATACATTTAAAGTGTTTCAAACTATATTTCAGTTCACAGCTCAATCCATAGGAAAGTTGAATACAGAAAAGCAAAGCACCAACATAATGTCTTAGACACTATTTTAAACAAATAACACTTCATGTAACACTTTGAGTGCTAGGTGAGCAAGCTGCGTCACTCCTAGAACTGGCACCCAAAAGGTTAAATCCATCAGCAGAGACTGGAATTCTCATCATCCGACAGACTTACATTAGAAGGGTCTTCTTTATACAGTGGCACAGGGCAAAATCACCACTGTACAGCATTGTACAGAAAAGGGAAAATAAAAAAGAAAATAGAAAAAAAAATCTCATATTTACAATACATATACTTTACATAAATACAAGAACAACACTTACATAATATTATTTAACTTATATAACAGAGGTGTTGCCTAATCACTACATAGTATATAATGCAATGGGATTGGGAAAACATGAAGGGTGAAGAGACTGCATGTTGATTCCATATTGGGGTATTTAAAACATTAGTTAAAACATTTCCCCCTCCAAAATAAAAATATATCATTAATTTCATATATGTCCATATTTGTGCTGGTATTTGTCATTATTACAAAGAACACATGCTTTTGACTTCTTCATTAGTAACAACATTATATCTGAGAATTTCCAACATTTGTGGTTTTGAGAGTCAAATAAAGTGTCAAATTCAAATGACTGTCATTATCAGTATGTTTGTAATGTATATAATGAACAAGGGCTCTGATTTCTTCTTCTAAAAATGTGAAACACCGGAAGTGTAAATTACAAAATAATTCCTGAAAAAAACTTTGGTAAAATATATCTAATGAAATTAAAAAAATATCTCCATTTCCTGATGTTTAAAAAGAAAAGAAAAAATGTGTAAATATACAAGTCACTATTTGCATATACAGCATGGTTGGCTTATGATGTCATACTTGTATTTTAAGCATCTGTTTAACTCTTCGTCGAAACACGACAAATAAAAGAGTTTAAAACAAAAAGTATATTTATCTCCTCAAGTACAGAAAAAAAAGAAAGTTCTACTTAGGCTTAAAGCAAGCTGCAAAGTCATCAAAGATTTTAAAGCAAACCCCAAACAGAATTGAGATTTAATACAATGTATGTCAAGGATTATTTCAAAATCATGGTAGTTGTTTGCAAAGATTGGTTTTAAACATTGAATTTGTTTAAGGGAGTCTATCATTGGATAATTATTGTGCATGTTCTGTATAGATGTTTATTTGAGGTCTATTCACTTATCTAATCAGTAAATAGTTGCTATCATACAAACTGAACTGGACACAGTGAAAAAAAGCTTAACTAGTGATGTCCCGAACAGTTCGCCATGAACGGTTCGCTGCGGACTCATCATTGAGCAATCTTTGACCCTGTACCTCACAGTCAGACACATTCCAGCCAATCAGCAGCAGACCCTCCCTCCCAGACACTCCCACCTCCTGGACAGCATCCATTTTACATTCATTGTGAAGCTGCATTCTTAGTGAGCTGTCCAGGAGGTGGGAGGGTCTGGGAGAGAGGGTCTTCTGCTGATTGGCTGGAATGTGTCTGCTGACTGTGAGGTACAGGGTCAAAGTTTACTCAATGATGAGTCCATGGCGAACCGTTCGTGCCGAACCGTTCGCGAACCGTTCGGCGAACCGTTCGGGACATCACTAATCTTAACCCATTTCTCCTAAATAAATTAATCCAATCACTAAATCACAACTCATGTTTAGTGAGCTTTTTCTTTTTTTGCCCTCAACCTGTTAATTTAAAACATCTGCACTTCTCTCATTCTCATATTGTGCTCTTCTACCTCATAGGATCATCAAACTCAGGCACACGTGTATCATTAATTACACTAGCCACCTACATTGGCAATTTGTAGGGGAGCAAAGGGGGAAGAATGAACATGTTATCAACCCATCCACTGATGTACACAAATGAGCATTCTCTTCCCACACCCATCTATAATACCAATTTTGGCCATATCTTAGCCACTTTTAAATGATATCATAACCACTTTTAATTGATACTTTATTTATATTTAACTATGGATGTGGCCTGTTGTTGGTGTGCAATGAGTTGATCTCGGCCATGGAGACGGGGTAAGAATTACATGTTTATGTTCCCTAAATCATGAATATAAACAGTATGACGATAGGTTCCCTTTTATAGATAAAAAAATGTTTACAATGCTTACAAATCAAACTTGCAATGAATATTTTAACATGAGTAAACCCATTTTAAGACAAGTGGTCAGGTTTAAGGCTTAAAAAAATGTTCATCAAGTAAACCTGTATAATTTTCAGGTTATGTAACTAGTTAAATGGAGTTACTAAATGCTGAACAACAAATCACATAGCTTTATGAGTAGGTCACATTCACAACATTTTTAAACATGATTTATTATCCTTCATAGGGACAAGACAACAAACACTGGTAAAAACAAAACAAAAAAACACCTAAAGTAGGAGATCTACAATTTTTACAATGCTTAGCCAGCCTGAATTCTGCCAAAGCATCTTGGGAGGTGTAGTTCTCCAACATCTGAGGGATCTAGCTTTGGCCTCTTCAAATACATACAAATGTTTCTTTGAGGCAAAGGTCTGGAACATTACAATGACTATTTTTTTTGAAGGATTTACATTATCCAAATGCCCATTTTGTAAAAAAAACAAAACAAAAAGCAGCCAGACAAATTTGATATTTGATGCTATTTTTAAAGTCCAATTGACTTTACATTTTTTTTACTATATATTCTATCTTGATTTGTACATGTCAATGTGTTTTGCCTACCATTACCGTATGACTAGCCCCTTCCAAGTACAAGTTAAAAAAAAAGGGGATAGCAAATGCTTGGCTCTCCAACTATTGGTAAACTAAACTCCATTAATAATTCATCACATATGCTCATGGGAGCTGTAAATTGCCTACTGCTGATTAAGAAAATAGATACATTTCAATATTATTATAGCTTAGTTACTTGTGCTTTACCAAATCACATAAATAGTTATTTGATAACTTTGTAAGTCTAAAGTAAGTTTCAATATGTTGGAAAAGGTTTAATTTTTAATCACAACAAAAGTAATGGCGAATCAAGTAATATATCCTAATCTTACATTCTATAATGCAAAAAGCATTAATAGTACAAGAAAAGAAATGTCTTGATTTTACAATAATAAAAATGGTTTAATGTAATTGAACATACTAGGAAATTAACAGATATCAAGAAGTTTTTGTACCATAGGATATCATGTTTAAAATCCATATTAGTTTTAACATATATATGCTACGATATATAGAGAGGCAGTATTGCTTAAGTTAAATGAACACACCATGCGCCATAACCAATACAGCATGTGGTAGTGGTTATGGTACCAGGAATGCCCTGGCGCCCTCACAATATAAGTAGTCAAACTGTTTTAGAATGGTTTGACCTCTTAACTGGTGTCTGCTGAGCCAGGAGAGCCCTTTCCTTATGGCACATATTATCATTTTTCAGGAATATTTGAGTTTATGATGGTGTGCTATTTCATACGAGAGATATTTTTACTGATGCAAGAATTTACTTTTTAAATGTTAGATAATGCATATGTGCATCCAAAGAATTATAACTAAATGCTTATGTATACATATTTTGAAGCTACATTGATGGAATTAAAAAAAATTATCTAAAAACTTTGTAAGTGACAAATTTTTGGACAATGTAACTCCTCTGCAGTTAGTACACAGGACCCGAATTGCTCCAACTTTGCCTAATTGCTTTGAAGAATAAAGACAAATGTGCTTTTTTTTACATCCTTTTGTTGCTTTATATTGATAGCATATTTATCTGACTGTTCTGTATAGTAGTATTGAAGAATAATAGACAGGGATTAGATAGTCTACTTAACTGTATGCAGCTAGTGTGTGCTTCTGCATATGTTAATACCGAGATATTTTATGTTTTACATCTACACGACCTACCAGTGATCATCTAAGGTGATCAACGGAGATCACTTATTTTCTATATATCAATATGAATTGTTCTGTCACATGTTGACTACAACATTTTTTTTCACGTTACTGAATGAGGGGGAGTATGTGGAAATACAGGAATATTTTATGCATGTCATTTTGAAAAAAAAATGGCCTATATACTTTTTTTTTTATTTGTACAATTTTGTACAAGAATGTACCTAGTACGTGTGCCTCTGCACAAGCAGAATTCCATTTTGTCTGTTAGTTAATGATTTACTGAAAATGGAAACTGATATAACAATAAAAAGAGAGCCCTGTGCCGTCACTATAACCAAAGGCATTTTTTTTTATTGGTGGAATCACACTGACCAAGTTCCTTAGTCGTTATGCTAGTCACTAGAGTACATTAGTTCCTTGCAGGTTAAAATCCTAACCTACAAACCTACTTTTAAATCGTAAACATTAGGTTCAAAGTACTGATTTCAAATATTAAATTAAAATTGGAGTAATATCACACATGTACTACATACACACAACACTATGTGATTAGCACTGATTTTGAGATTAAGCTTGTTGGTGCCCGAGGAGATTCTACTCTGACCTAAAAGTCTCTGCCAATCTGATGTAAAAACAGGTTCCAGGAACTATACTCTCAGAGAAATATGTGTGACTGCACTCTTTACTCTGAATATTTTAAGCTATTTGTGTTTTAATACTAAGCATTAAAAATACAGTAAGCAACATGTACATATATTTTGGATAAAAATGATGAAATAATACAGATTTTGTTATTAATAAAACCAGTTGTAATGTCAGATTTCATATGTAGTATGCAAGAAAAGTGCTACATGACTAATAGGAGTTTAGATTTGAAAGGTCATTTTTGTTGCTAATACTAATTTTAAATAAATATTCTGTGGTATAGTGATTACTGCAACTGTGTTTGGGGAAAATAATCACAGTATAATACAATTTATCATTTTAACCCCTTAAGGACACATGACGTGTGACATGTCATGATTCCCTTTTATTCCAGAAGTTTGGTCGTTAAGGGGTTAAAGTTACTAATTTCAACATATCTGGTTAGTTTGTATGTTTTTTAATATTGTTTTGAGAATGTATTTAAATATTATTTAAATTTTTAGACATATATTGTACTCTATCAAACATGTTCTTTAGGTATGGTATGAAAATGTGCCTTTAACATAGTGACTGTGCTATCTCTCTTTTTAAGTGCCTTACAGGAGTATTCCTGTAATACAGCTAGGATCTTAAACTCTGTTATGTTAAAGCGATAGCGCCTGTTGTAAAGGCAATTTTTGTACCGAATGACACACAAAGACATTATCACGACCCTAACTTTTACCAATGTTTAAAAGACAACAGGTTTAAAAACATTTAATAAATTACATTGAATAATGGTTCTAGGTTTTTTTTTAAATGCCAACTAATGATACACAATATTGCAAATTTAATATTTATGATTTTTCTATTATCTCTTTCTGTAAAAATGTGTACTAATTGCTGTATTTCTTTAATTGTTAGTATTTATATTTTAAAATGCCTTCATGATAAGGTTATTTACAAAATAATAGTATAACATTTATGGAAACACAGGATGATTTGCTAATATATGAACGTAAGATAAAATTAATATAAGACAATTTGTATACAGATTGCTGTTTAAGGGAATTATGTATAAATATTCGATTTTCATTTATTCTGCCCTAATTTGAGAAATTTGGATATAGAAGCCAACAAAAGCATTCTGTAACTTGCTCGGGCAAATTAGAAGGACACATTTCACATTTGTAACAAATTGTAGTTATGGCACTATAAATAAAACTAAACACTCTGCTAACAGCTATTTATAAGGAATCTGCTGATATGAGCATTCCCAAAAATACAGCAGAATGTAAAAAAATACGTCTGTATGTAGGCATTATGCAAACATTTTTCAGTAAACAGAGTTGCCTGGCAACCACATAATCTACATTGACAGGTATTTCAAGCATTACAACAGCTTTTATGTATGCTCAATAAGCTTAGAACTCTTCCAGATAAGTTCCAATAAATTTTGAGGGTGGTTAAAAAAAGTCCAAATAATAGCTACGACAACTGAACTTTTTGAAAAGTTGTTGTAAATACATGTTATTTGTGATTTGGTAAACATATGTTTCGGTAATATCTGTATGATTCGGGTATGCTTTTATAATTTAATGCACATCTTGCAACAATACAAATTACCAGTCTGTATCATTGGTTGGGGCCTGTAGAGCAGGACAGAATCGACTAGCTGTATAGCATTCATGCATGGATTTGAAATTTTACATTTCCAAATTAAATGGGAATTATCAATAATTTATATTACACCAATAAAGAAAATATAGAAAAAAAAAATTACAGTGGAGGGCAAAATGCCACGTATACGTATGTTTTGCAGATACCACATAGTGCTTATTGCCATGTTTGCCAAAGGTGGTGATATACGTTAAAAATTCAAAACTGAAAATTTTACAGCAACTACATTAAACATAATATGTTTTCCAACCTTCAACTTTGACACTGAAAGTGTCAAAAGCAACCTGCATATGTGGTGTAACTGCACTTACTGTGTACAGCAGTGGTTCCCAAAACATAGATTGCCAGATGTTTTAAAACTACAACTTTCATGATGCCATGTAATTTTAAAGGCATGCAAAGCATCATGGGAGCTGTAGTTCTACAACATCTGGGGTGCTACCTATTAGGCACCCGTGGTGTACAGCAGTATGCTTACTTATAGACATTATTTTACATTCTTGTTGCATGTTTAGAAAGATGTGTTTATAAAAAATGCCATTAGGCTCTATACAAATACACATAAACGGGGTACTGGGATATTTGCATTTATCTAGTGATTTACTGTATGTGACAAAAAATATATTTTTGTTCTTGGCTTAAATAATTAGAGGGATGATGTATTATATCTAAAAGGTTTTATTCTCCTAATATTCCCATAAGAAACATGAATATGAACTAAACATTGTCTAAATTGCATCATTTTATTTGTTTTTAGATTATGGAACAGGAATCTGTATACAAAGCTACTGTTTTACTCAACATCTGTGTGCTAGCTATGCATCCCTTGTTTGAAATAAATGTTTGTTTTTAAATTAAAACAACGTGATAGTGATGGAGGTAAATACTCAACATATTTTATTTTGCAATAAATGGAATTCTCGGGTTTCTGAAGGGGGTTATTCACTAAAGGAACTGCGCAGAACTGGTAAGTTGGAATAAAAGATACATAGTGAACATTTTCCCATTGTACTACTTTGCCCTAAGTTCTACTATTGTTTTGCAATGCCCATGTGAGTTCATAAAAAAAATCACAATATAGTAAGCAATAGAAGAACACTACCCATATATATTCAAACTGTCATTCTGCATACAATTTGAACTGTTTAGAAAGGGATGGGCAACCTTCAGCACTCCAGATGTTGTGGACTAGATCCCCTGTAATGCTCTTACACCCATAATGCTGGCAAAGCATCATGGGAGGTGTAGTCCAAAACATTTGGAGTGCCAAAGGTTGCCTATGCCTGGTTTAGAACATACAGATCTGTTTATCTCCCCCGGTGCCTCAGCAAATGGATGAAACATTAGTATTTTACAATTTATCATACAACATGATACTATATAGTTTCTAGCTATTGTTGTCATTGTGCTTTTTTAAAATTTCCTTTTCTAACAATAAATACATAATGTAAGTTATCATTTTAGAATGACCTTACTAACGGATCAAGCCTTTGTGTGTCAATAATTTTTTAATTATTATTATTATTATTTTCCTTTTTAATTAATTTCAAACATAATTTAATGAAATGTAACTTATCTGGCACTATCTTTTGTAAATATATTTTTGGTAAAACTATTCACTTTTCCCATAATTTTGTGTACGTTTTGTGATTGAATTCCTCAGTTCTACATAAAGTACAAACACTAAAGTACTACCTACTTAATGAAAACATTATTTATCTTAAAAATTCTATCTACAACTGTTACCAATGGAATACAAAGTAAAACTGAGAAAATGAATAATTTGTATACAGTCCAATTCAGCACAAAGTGAAGCATCTTTTAACAGTAATATAAATCCATCCAAAATAAGCTACAAAATATAACAAATGTGTTGTTTTACATATGCTTAAAACAGGCTGCTAATATTTGCATCACATATAATAGTAAATGGATTCACATGTTGAGCCATACGTCCTGAAATGTATGCACCTCACCACTCTCGGGGCTGTAATATGTGCTATAGGCCAGGGTTGGACAAAGTGTTGCAGCTAGAGGATTATGGGATTTTAAGTACACTGACATTTGTAGAGTCACATGTTGAAATAAATAGGCAGGGTTATGATGTGATATCCATTAGTAAATATTAAACACATCAGTGCATTACTAAAATAGCCATATTGCTTCAGAATGTATCAATAATACACTTGTACTAATCCATATTGCATCTTGTGCTTTATAAGATAAAGTTGACACATTTTGTATGATATATTATTTTATGGTTAGTTATTTTCTATGAATTTATACAAAATAGATTTTGAAGCATGTAAATCACATGCATTCAAACAGACTCTTTGTAAATAATAGTGGACCTGTTTAATACTCTTCCCCCGCCCACCCCCCCTCCCCTCCCCCTCACATCGTATATTGCTTTTTTTTTTAAATTGAATACAGAGAGGCGGTAGAGATAATAAGAGTTCCTATAATATAAAGCAGATTGTTGTAAGAATATTGTAAGCCTCGTCTTCATATGTATTATGTAAACAGTGTGGGAGTGAAGCAAAATATTATATTGCCTCTTGTTTAAAAGCTGGTGAAAATTTCCCTTTGCCTGTTGTCAAAATTATGTGCTTTGTGGACTGTTTCCAAAGCATACTTGGTTCCCTAAAGACTCGATTCTGTAACGGACAAACAGAGGGAAAAATACAACGCTGTGCTCAACTTTATATTCACAAAAGTGTTTGTTTTTCTCCTGTGAACTATTTTATTTTAACCTTTTACATTATTTTAGAGAAGGGTTCTTCTAATATTAAAAGTTAGTTATTTTGTTGTGTTCTTTTTTAAAGGCCTCCTGTGATATGGTAAAAAAAACCACTGTTTAAGTATTTGATCTGTATAGTTAGTCCTCATAGGACATGTAATTATTGCTCCTTAGCAGCTAGTAATGCAACCATTATCGTTTGTGCTCTCTGATTGCTGTGTATTTCTCATGGAGATCCCCAATCATCTCCTCTTCACTAATGGAAATAATATTTTGTTTGTTTTACATATAATACTGAATGCATGTGCAATAATTGTGGCTCTAGAATTGAATACAAACAGGGACGGTTCTGGGAGAATAAGAAAAAACTCAACAAAAAACTTTAAGCGAGGCCAAGTAAACTCACAAACAGCATACATTACTTCACGTAAGATTCCGGCCTACATACTTTCACAAACATCAATGTAAATTAGAAACTTCAGATTATATAAAGCAGTGGTAAAGGGTTGTTTTTCCCACAACTCCTAGACTGATGGGAATAATGAGTGAGATCTAATAATCATCACAGTTATTGCAGAATCCCCACATATTGGATTTTCTTTTAGCTGATGAAAAATCGCCGCCAGCACTTGTTTATTTTCTGCAGTGTATCCTTAGTTCTTCTTTACTGCCACAATGCAAAAAGATTTTCCCTATGAAACAAAATAAAATGATATCACTGGAAATTTAGGAGATCTCCCAATGATACATTATTTCAAAATGAAGTTGAAAATCTTGAAAAATGTTCTGTCCAAATATAAGAGGAACGGTTTAAAACTATGCAGGTCAAGGCCTAGAAAAAGTGCCTGGTGCCTCAGAATGAAAGCCTCTTTCTCATGGTTGGAGGTACAGACATTTTCTGTGGGGTCCACACTCAGGGATTCTTTCTAGAAGCTAAAAGAAGCATGGTGCTAATACTTTGTCCTGGTTCATTCTTTCACTTTGGATACATTGGGAGCATTCCATGTTTTGTTTTTTTAACACTGTAGATCATATCCAGTCCTGCTGAAATTATTATGGAGAGGTCCAGCTCTACTATATTGATAGGTGAGGGACTCAGACAAGCATGTGCCTTCTGCGATGCAATGCAAGGTGATCTGAACGGGAAAAACTGCGGTCACAGTCTGCACATTTAAATGGCTTCACTCCCGTGTGTTTGCGATAATGTCGTGTCAGTTCATCTGAGCGTGCAAATTTCCATGTACAACCTTCCCATGTACACATGTACGGTTTTTCTCCTTTGAACACAAAAGGATAAATATATATGTTATTCATTTGAAAGATGAACATCACAGTCACATCAACTATAAACATGTATATATATTTAAAATAAAAATATGTAAAATATATTAAATATTTGTGCTGTGACCGACAATGGAGGTCAGCCAGTACTTTCCCACAGTGATTTGTGAGAAAACAAGAAAAGGTTAAAGTATTGTAAACTAAAATTCGGATTATGGATCACATGAATTTTAGAAAAAAAAAGGATCCTAAGTTAATGGGACTCTTCAAAATGTTAAAAATATCTTATGAAAAATCCAATATATCAACATAACACATTATTTTAATATTTTTATGCAAAACATTTCATGTTATGCCTATAGAAATAGTAATTGGTATGTGAATTTTAACTTGTAAATTACAACATTTTTTGAAAACAAAAAACCCAAATTGATTTAATAAAATAAAAAAATGTAGCCAAGTAGGGTAAGCAATTCAAATACTACTTGAAATCCAGCATAACAAAAATCACATAACAGAAAGGTTTCACAGATAAATATATTGACAAGTAAATGTCATTTTCTCTGTTAGTTTATAGACCAATACATGTATGAACAAATTTACATTAAAAAAACCAATAAATATTTACAGATCACTAAGTATTAATTTGAGATCTACAGAAAAATAAAAATGCAATAGTGTGATACAGTTAAAACATGTAATATATGCGCTAGCAGCATTGCACTCACAAGATGATGACTGTTGTATGTCACTTTAAGGTGCATTAACAGTCATCTTGTAAGTACCCTTCTGTTAGTGCATGTTTTAACTGTATCACACTATTGCAATTTTATTTTTCGGTTGATTTTCAGCTGTGTCCTCTATAATTGTTTGTGGTTATTTGCTGTCATAATGATACGTTCTGGGATATGCTTAGAGGAAGATCTTCCTTCCCCCCCCCCCCCCCCACACTTATTACTAGTTGGTGAAGGTGTGGTATATGACAGCATCCATTCCAAGTAGCATAAAACTTTTACTCCACTGGGTCAGGATATTGATTGTGAATTATATGTATTATTACATTGTTTACTAACTCACAAAGTACATAACTCAGAACAAGTAAGGTTGAACTGAAATAGAATTGACTGCATTCATACTGTTAGTAGACACCAATAACTGGGAGTGAAAGTATAGTTAAAGAATAACTGAAAAAAAGACTTTTAAACTTCCACAGGAAGTAAAATGGATATATCTATAGAGCAAAGTGCAAGTCCCAGAAAAATGGCCTGATATCACCATTTCGTTTGTCCATTTACAAAAGGAAGCATGCATTCAACCTACAAAAGCCCAGTTGAGATAAACTGAAGGGATAGTCCCTGAGGGTGTTCAGTTATTTATCACATGTTATTTAACCCATTAATGACTGTGGACATACTAGGTACGTCCTTCAAAAAACGGTCGCTAAGGACCGCAGGCGTACCTAGTACGTCCGCGGAAAATAGGAGCCCTGGACTTACCTTGACCGGCAAAATAAAATAAGAAAATGAAAAACACAAGCAAAAAAAAAAATGATAATAATAAATATATTTTTTCTACTTTTATTTTTTATCGTATTTTTTATTAGCATTATTTTTTTTAAATTTTATTTTTTGTGTTTTTCATTTTATTATTTTATTATTATTTTTTTGTTATACATGGGGCCCCATATTTATATTATTTATATATAATTATATGCAAACACTGTTTATTCTACGGTTTCCTTAATTGGTTAACTATGGAATAGTGTATTTACGACTTGCAGTCTGTTGAAACCATGTCATGTATTATATTGTCTAGTACTATACACTGTGTATTATGGATCCATTGCAAGGTGTGGTATTGTGTACATTAGTGCTTGTTTACAACCTTGGGTAATTTGAGGTTAATACCTCTTGGTCTAGATTAAATATATTCTGTGTATAGCATATATTTGCATGCACACAATACTGATATGATGTGCTGCAGGGGACTTTATCTGGCTGATAGATAAAGCTTACAAAAAGCCATTATGCAGTAGAACTATTTTCCCTTTGACTTATACTAAATTTGGCCACTTCGCTCTCCTGTAGTTGCTCTGTACTGCCGGAACATGTGATCACGTTCGTACAAAATGACGTCATTTGACCCATGTGCGTCATGACGTCATTAATATCCAAAAGTAGCCTCTGGCATTATACAGAAGATCCTACACATCATTACACCAACGGCAAGCACCTCCCTTTATCCAGCTGATCGTATTTAGGTTTATTAGTTTGAATTTATAGGGTATATAAGTGGGAACATAGATCAGTCAGTGAGAGGTCCCCCAGAGGAAGGCTTCAGAGCCCAAACGTTGGGGAAATGTTTAATTATTATTTTAGTTATTGTTTTAATCACTTTTTACATTGATTTTAATGTTACAAATGTTAGGTTCCACATAGTAGATACAATTTTATAATCACTGGTAGATATCACATTTGACCTTTGGTGTGCACTACCACCCTGGCAATGAAAGCATTACACAAACGTAACACAGCACCTTCCATTTTCAGAGACACTTGAGGCTGTGATTGGCAAGTAATTTTTTTTTTTTCAGTTAACATTGGGTTTAAATTCTTCCACTGGACCTTTTTTTGCATTGATCTTCATTAAGATCCAGATGGTGGTGAAAGTTTTGATTACTTGCATGGTTTATAAATTGCCCTTTATGGATGTCCTTCTACACCGCTAAATCGAACAGTGGTTGATTGCATCATAATAGTAAATATATTGCCAGTGAGCATACAGTATCAGACTGCTTGGCCTACAGATGTGATGGGCTTATGGGTTTACAGAGGTGAATTGCAACATTAAACACTGCAGCATGATCCCACAAAAACAGTTAATTTGATATTGCAAGATGAGGTAATTAGCTTTTAATCACAGCATAATTCCTGATATCCTCAACTGTTGACACAAATAGACAAATCCATCACATTTCTCAAATGTATGCATGTGTTCCATAGGTCAGCTCAGTAAGCCCCCCCAGCTAGTAATGTTTTTTTACTCCTCCACTCTTCACAGCTGCCCAGACAGTATTTTTCCCTGTAGATCTTTTTTACTTATTCAGTTCTACTATTCTCCATACGCCATGCCTCCCCCTCACATCTGTACCTTTACTCCTGCTTACCATTGTGTCCGATCACATAATTTATCCAGACCACCCTTCAATACAATTCTTTATCCTCTGGATAATTCTGCCTTTATAATTTAAAAATGATGTAACATGCAATCCCAGCTTTGCACTTTACTTTCTGTCTAATTTTATTAAAGACACGGAGGTTCATATTATGCATAACTCTTTCTTTATTCCCTCAGCAGCAAAGATAGAGGAATATAAATATTATCAAAATGAAAAAAAAAAAACTGTATAGGCACACAGGCAACCAATCACATAACAGAGGAAGTGACTATAAAAGGCCTGTGTCTCCCACAATCCCCCTCTTTCTTTGCTGGTCCCTCAGACCAGCTAAGTATATTTTTGCTCCTCATGTGATTTTTATTTTTCCTTGATATTTCTGTATCTTGGTCATTTGCTTTGTGTTTTATAATTGTACACTGCATTTGCACTGTGTTTATTACTTGTACATTGCTGTTTATTATATGTATTCCTGTTGTGTTTGCACTTGGTGTGCCTAGTGGGGATACTCCTTGGGCCTGTGGTTCTCCCACCTGGGAGACTGTCTCCTTGCCTCATCGTGGTGTCTGTCCTCTTCTGTGGGTGATTCGCGGCCGTGGACGCTTCTTTCCCGCGGCTTGCTATCGACCGTGGCCCACCCTCGCTCTTGCGGGGCTTTTACAGTTGGAGACCAGACCCGGATGCAGTGGCAACAGACGTTTTCCTTCAGGAGTGGCCGACGGGTCGCCTGTATGCCTTCCCCCCATTCAACATGATTGCTTGCATGATCTCGAAACTGGTCCGTCACAGTTGTTCTCTGACATTGATCACCCCTTTGTGGAGGTCTCAACCGTGGTTCCCGCAACTGCTGGAGATTATCCACAGTTGATACCGAGTTTCCAAGAACTTCTTCTGGATCCAGATGGGAACTCGCACGGACTGGTGTTCCGAGGCCAGCTGCCCCTGATTGCGTGGCTCCTTTCAGGGGACCTTGGGATGTCCCAAACATTTCGCAATCGCAATCGACTCTCCTACTCCTCGATAACGCATGGGCTCCAAGTACAAGAGCAGCTTACCGATCTTTATGGAGTTCGTGGTCTAGTTGGTGCATGGGATGGTCAGTGGATCCCGTATCAGCACCTCTCCATTTGATCTTGGAGTTCCTCACTCTCATGATTGATTCGGGCAAAGCTTATGGCACTATCAACCATTCCGGTTCAGCTATTTCAGCAGGCCATAAGGGTGTGGATGGTTCACCCATCGGCAGACATCCTTTTGTATGTCGCCTTCTCAAGGGTATTCGCCTCACTCGCCCACCGAGGCCTCGTTTCTCTGCCTTCTGGGACGTCAACATGATGTTACAGTTTTTATCGTCATGGTACCCTAACCAAGGATTGACACTTAAACAATTATCCTCTAAGTTAGTGATGCTACTCTGCTTGATTTCGTGTAAGAGAGTGTCTGACGTCAGGGACCTTGATTGGGACGCCACTACTTTTACTCCTGAAGGTGTTTCTTTCAACATATCCAGGAGGACTAAATCAGCATCCAAGTTGTTTGTGTACCCTAGTTTCTCAGGGAGTCCAGCACTCTGTGCGGTGGATTGTCTGAAGGCTTATCTGGATGCTACGCGATCTCTTCATTCGTTGGATTTGCATCCGTTATTTCATTTAGGTCTCCTTACCGTCCGGTATCAACCCCGACTCTTGCACGTTGGGTGCGCTGGCTTCTATCTTTAGCCGGAATTGACAATTCTATCTTCACGCCTCATTCAGTACGTGGTGCTATGGCTTCGAAGGCTTCTGCAGTCGGCTGTCGTCTAGAAGACATTATGCGAGCGGCGGATTGGTCTCGGGAATCAACCTTCCATAACTTCTATTTCAGACCAACTGAGCACATCGCATCTCAAGTAATAGCGCACCTTTAAACTTGCATAATATGAGCCTCCGTGTCTTTAATAAAATTCCCAGATTTTACTATTAACATAACGTAAAGTCATGATTTTATTAAAGACACGGAGGCGAGTATTATTCCCACCCACCCTCCCGGTGTTGGGTCACTGGATGAGATGCTGTTGGACTTTTCAGGTATGTTGCAATCTGGTCTGTTTACTGTATAATGCATATGGATTTTATACTAACTCATTGATGTTGTGGTTGTATACGATTATGTATTAATTATATATTCTGTATTACAGGTTTAAATTCCTGAGTTTGGTGAGTCTTCAGTTTGGAGTTTGGTTATTACCATATTTCTCTCTTTCTTTTAGCTTGAAGTTATCGATTTGTCCCTGTTTCCTGTTCTTGCCACGTGGGATGTCGTTCATGTTTGCTGGTCTTCGATTTTCGCAAGAAAGAGGGGGATTGTGGGAGACACAGGCCTTTTATAGTCACTTCCTCTGTTATGTGATTGGTTGCCTGTGTGCCTATACAATTTTTTTTTTTTCATTTTGATAATATTTATATTCCTCTTTCTTAGCTGCTGAGGGAATAAAGAAAGAGTTATGCATAATACTCGCCTCCGTGTCTTTAATAAAATCATGACTTTACGTCATGTTAATAGTAAAATCTGGGAATTAAGGAGATACCCCAGAATCAATGGTGTTGGGGCATTTTAAAAATAAAATTATTACGTTGTAGTGTTATTTTGTATATATAGTTTTATTCTGTATACACACTATTACTGATATGCAATTTTATTCAATACTTGTGTGATAATGATTAACATGAAAAAAAGAAAAGAATTGTAGAAGCCTTTTTAATTGCATATACATTAGAGATAATTATAAGTACAAACTAGCAGCATCAAAAAAGTAAAATTAAACGTAATCATAGGGTTCTAGAAAATGTTCTCATATGTAAAACATTTAAAAGTATCCAGAGTTATTCACTATATATGCAATGAAATAAAGAATAATATGATTTACACTTTAAAAAGACCCCCAGTTGGCAAAGCGCATTGCATTGTTTTATATATTTGTTTTTAGCATTAAAGTTTATTTGGCATTCACCTAATTTATGTGTCTGACCATTTATTACTCTTTTTATGCTTTTAAGACTGTTTCATTTTTTTGTTGTTCCTGGCACATCAATATTTTAAGTTCTTACCTTATAAGGAAACAATGAAGAGAATTATTACCTGGAGAATTTACACTACATTACATCCCTGGTGGGGATTATACCACCCAAGCGTGAAAATTTGAGCGGTGCTACTGCTCTATTAAATGTGAGTAAATCATTCTTATCCTTTTATATATTTCTGTAATTATCACAGTGAGCACTATTATCTGCTTTTTATATATTTCTTTACTTATACATTTGCATGCTGAGAGACTGACCCATAAAGCTGCATATCCATCAGTGGGGATTATACCACAGCATACTGTTTTACTCAGAGCTGGTTTATAACTCTACTAAATATGAGTGCAATACCATAAATATTTCTCTTGTGTGCTCTGCACCTAGCACTAGACAATCTGTACTATCATTACTAAGGTATAATGTGAAGTTATTTTAAAGGACCACTCTAGGCACCCAGACCACTTCAGCTTAAGGAAGTGGTCTGGGTGCCTGGTCCAGCTAGGGTTAACCCATTTTTTAATAAACATAGCAGTTTCAGAGAAACTGCTATGTTTATGAATGGGTTAAGCCTTCCCCCTAATCCTCTAGTGGCTGTCTCATTGACAGCCACTGAAGCACTGCGTGCTTCTCACTGTGATTTTCACGGTGAGAACATAATCCATAGAAAAGCATTGTAAATGCTTTCCTATGAACGGCTGAATCGCGCGCAGCTCAACGCCGCAGCGTGCGCATTCAACGGCCGGCGTAACGGAGGAGGAGGAGAGAGGAGGCAGAAGCTCCTCGCCCAGCGCTGGAAAAAGGTAAGTTTTTACCCCTTTCCCCCTTCCAGAGCCGGGCAGGAGGGGGTCCCTGAGGGTGGGGGCACCCTCAGGGCACTATAGTGCCAGGAAAACGAGTATGTTTTCCTGGCACTATAGTGGTCCTTTAATTAGCCAGAAGGTAATTTTGTTTTTTTACATGCCTGTAAATCTTTTTTTTTTTCATATAAACACTATGTTATATGTTTACTACATGGAAGAGTTTGGCTTGCTGATAGCATGGACTATCCATTTCTGTTAGGCATTTTATTTTGATGTTGAAAATTCCTTGTTAGTGCTTGACAGGAGAAATAAGTAGTAGTGCCTGCAAACGTATGCCATACAATCGCAGACCCAGGGCTCATGAATGCACCCATGTGAATAATCATGAAATCACATCAATAACTTAGTAACAGTCTTGGTGAAACTTACAAAATCTCTTCCCTTTTCCAAACCTTCAAGTGTTCATCTCTCACATTCTACAGAGATCTCAAGCTGCTCATATAACACTGTGCCATCCAAGGAAAGTAATACAGAGTGTGACATTATTTACAAAGAGGTCACCCATTAAGACTTAACGAATGGAGATTTTACCTATGGTAGAGGAAATAGTCTTTTACAGTTAGAATAATAAATATTTTAAATTGTCTATCTAAGAAAGTATTATTTGCACACAGTTTTAAAAAATGTCTGGATGCATATTTTTGAAAAAGAGATTATTCAAGGCTCATAAAAGATAGTATGTCGGGTAACAGTTTACACCACCTGATTGACTTTTTGGAGTGAGAGAAATAGTTTTCCCCCAATTGTTCAATACAATTGGAAATCACTTTCAACTGATATTATGTAATGAAGGCAAGTAAATCATTATTATTTAAAGTAAATAATAATATAATCGTGGTAAATACAAATAAATAAATCAACTGCATGGCTCAAAAACAGGTTATTCCAAATACACATTAGGTGATGTTATATATCAACTCCCCCTTAAAGGACCCCTAAAGACACCAATTCATTGAGATAATGTTGCCTGGGTACAGTTTTCCTGTCATTTTAGTCATTTATGGTAAAACATTGCCATTTTGCAAAAGAGCAATGTTTACCTTGAGGGGTTAAACACATCTCAAGTAGCTGAAACACTGATAGGCACTGGAGGTGCTACCACTGCAGCAACTGAGTAACTCTTCTAAGAGTGTTGGGTTGGACCATCACCGGCCATACCTCCTCCATGACATTGCAGGAGGAGTGGAGAGGTAAGCAGAGCCGATGGAGCCTTGGCACTAAAAAATGGTGAGTAAAATACTAGATTTTATTATTGTTATGACACACCGGGGGGCACTCTAACTAGGGATAGGGATACAAAAGCGTTGGCAATAGAGGTTTGTATTCCTAATGCTTTAGTGTTTCTTTAATGTTAACTTACACACCTTGCTAACAATCCATAAAGACTAAAGGGTTACTCAAAACTCCTAACAAAGCCACTGTCATGTTTTACAATAAAAGTTTGGTTTCGGTTGCATTAAACACTTTAGCTTTGTTTAACATATATGTGGTTACTGTGTAATAAAAGCAAGGCAAACAGAGTCTGTTTCTTAGGCCTGTCACAGCAAGGAAGTATACAATGCAAATGCTTTTAAAAATTACCCTTAAATGCTTTCCAACCAACACAAATACTGCAGTTAAACTTAATCTGGCACCAATTAACAGGCAGAAAAAAAACTTTGTGAGATTCTCATGGTTAACTGTTCCTCTGAAGGTACAGAGGAATCTAATGTGTTCAAATAAAAATGCTCTACAGATCTTCCACATCTAGAATGATTGGCACTGCTCAACAGAGTTCTAAGTAGCAAAATCTAGTCGCACACAAAGATTTGGCTTTTGGGCAGGGAGTAGCATAGCTCCAGATCATAAACACATTTGTTAATTATATTTTGGATCTCTGCCTAAATTGCATGCAATCATAGATTTTAACAGAGATACCTGTAGGTCAAAATACTATATCATATAATTAGCAAACTTTAGAAATTAATGAAGGAGAGAAAATTATGACAGCTTGAACAGATAAAGGAATGCTTGGGTTGTTACCGTGAACATTACAGAAATAACAAAAATTGAAATTATAAACATGCATTTATGGGAGAAACCAAATGTTGGTTGCCGATAATAAAGAAGCACAATTTCTAAATGTCAGGTATACTTTTTTTCACTTGCCTGATAAACATCGATATAACAGATTTATGTTTATACAAAGATTTATGAGCAATGCTGTCACAAAACCAAGTATGTTCGAGAGCTCATCAGTCTTCAGATGTTTGCAGGGAACATACAAGGGTGTCTCTCAGTTAATACAAACACATAAACCAGTTTGATTTTTGTTTTGTTCCTTACAGATGCCCAAATTATTTCCATGGCATTGGCTTGAAGACTAACTCAGAGCAGTTTTAATGCATGTATACGCTGGGCAGTCTCCAGGGGCTCCACGAGTATAAGGACCTCATAAGTAGTGATTCACTATAGGGGATTTACCCTGTGTGTGCCCACCTTGCTCCCACTGCTCTTGGAAGGGATCTTGTACTTTCTGTACAGTATCTCACAAAAGTGAGTGCATTCCTCACATTTTTGTAAATATTTTATTATATCTTTTCATGTGACAACACTGAAGAAATGACACTCTGCTACAATGTAAAATAGTACGTTTACAGCTTGTATAACAGTGTAAATTTGCTGTCCACTCAAAATAACTCAGCACACAGCCATTAATGTCTAAATCGTTGGCAACAAAAGTAAGTACATCCCTAAGTGGAAATTTCCAAACTGGGCCCAATTAGCCATTTTTCCACCCCGGTGTCATGTGACTCATAAGTGTTACAAGGTCTCAGGTGTGAATGGGGAGCAGGTGTGTTAAATTTGGTGTTATCGCTCTCGCACTCTCTCATACTGGTTACTAGAAGATCAACATGGAACCTCATGGCAAAGAACTCTCTGAGGATCTGAAAAAAAGAATTATTGCTCTACATAAAGATGGCCTAGGCTATAAGAAGATTGCCAACACCGTGAAACTGAGCTGTAGCACGGAGACCATACAGCGGTTTCACAGGACAGGTTCCACTCAGAACAGGCTTTGCCAAGGTCGACCAAAGAAGTTGAGTGCACATGCTCAGTATCATATCCAGAGGTTGTCTTTGGGAAATAAACGTATGAGTGCAACCAGCATTGCTGCAGAGCCTGTCAGTGCTCAGACCATACGCCGCACACTGCATCAGATTGGTCTGCATGACTGTCGTTCCAGAAGGAAGCCTCTTCTAAAGATGATGCACAAGAAAGGCCGCAAACAGTTTGCTGAAGACAAGCAGACTAGAACCATGTCCTGTGGTCTGATGAGACAAGATAAACTTATTTGGTTCAGGTGGTGTCAAGCGTGTGTGGCGGCAACCACATGAGGAGTACAAAGACAAGTGTGTCTTGCCTACAGTCAAGCATGGTGGTAGGAGTGTCATGGTCTGGGCCTGCATGAGTGCTGCCAGCACTGGGGAGCTACAGTTCATTGAGGGAACCATGAATGCCAACATGTACTGTGACATACTTAAGCAGAGCATGATCTCCTCCCTTAGGAGATTGGGCCGCAGGGCAGTATTCTAACATGATAACAACCCCAAACACACCTCCAAGACGACCACAGCCTTGCTAAAGAAGCTGAAGGTAAAGGTGATAGACTGGTCAAGCATGTCTCCAGACCTAAACCCTATTGAGTATCTGTGGGGCATCCTCAAATGGAAGGTGGGGGAGTGCAAGCTCTCTAACATTACATGCCCATGAGGGTTAAGGCAGTGCTGGAAATTAATGGTGGCCACACAAAATATTGACACTTTGTGCCCAATTTGGACATTTCCACTTAGGGGTGTACTAACTTTTGTTGCCAACGGTTTAGACATTAATGGCTGTGTGTTGAGTTATTTTGAGGGGACAGCAAATTTACACTGTTATACAGAGTGTCAAACTCTATCCTCTATTAGTTCATCTCTTAACAACTAAGCAAGAGAAAGGAAAGGGCTTTGAGTGAAGGCACCTGAAGATAACTTCAACCAGAATTGTTGTGTAACTCCGCACAAAATCAAGGTCAGGGTGACATGAAGTGAAAAGAGCAGTAATGTAGATGCATATCTGAACAGACATGTGGTCAGTTTTTGAGTGATGTAAAATCCTGTTATCAGACATGTCTTTTCCATGAAAAAATAAATAAAACCAGAACCAAGGAGTTAAACATATTAAACCGACTTAACATGAATGATGAATATTACTGAATATTCCGTTTGCCCTACAGTTATAAAAACATTGTTTTAAGTTAATGGCCTTTTTATGAAATAGAGTTGAAATAAATGAGTTTTATGCCAATGTATTCATCCTTTTAGAATACTGTGGTTAGAATTAATTGTGTCGATCTAACCAAACTATTTTTGTTGAAGATGAAAAAACAAATGTAGGTAAATCTTTGATTATACTTATCACTAACCATTGTTCTGAATGATTATAGTAATATCTGTTTTTCTTTAATGTATAACTGTAGAAAGGGCCGTCCGAAGACATTGTGCTGCCTGGATCAATGTATAAAAAATGCTCCTCCCCCATTAGATTAGATTACGACAGGGGCGGCAAAATACCGCCCCTGTCAGAGTGCTGCCGCTCCAGTGCGGTCAATGGACAGGCCGGCCCTGACTGTAGAAATGCAGATCCCTGAATAAAGAATGATTTAGAATTAGTCAAATATTAGCACTTCTCGTGCATTCTATATTAGGGTTATTATCCAAGAGGATGCATATGTTGACAGCAGCCAGTGTCTAGCACTTCACAGGCAGGGGTGCTGACCCTGCTGGGAACGAGGAAACTGTAATCCCTACACGAGGGACAATGAAAATGTAAATACAAAGTTATTAAATAATTTAATTACTCATCAGCCAATATTGCTTCCCTTGAAATAAGTCCGAAGCTCTTTTGGAAGTCACAATATGGGTCTTTTAAAGATACCACACTTTTTTTTCCTCTAGACATCACTTAGGATAACTTTCCTACTAAGACTTTTAGTGTCTTCATTTTCTGAGGGATCAGCAACATAAATGCACATTAAAAACATGTCTTTGGAACCACTTAAAAAAGGAAGGCTTATTGGCTACCAAGACCCTAGGTTATTGGGCAAAACCCTTAGTAACGGGAGGGCTGCAGGCTGCAGTGATGTATATAACAAGGTAACATGTTACATGTGTGTCCCCATCAATCTTTTTGAACTTTGACTTGTCATCATATCAGTGGTACTGTAGAGAATGGCACCTGTTGACACTGCAGCACTGAAAGAGTTAAGATGTACAGCTATTGCATATGCTTTTACAAGTATTTTACTACATTAACAAGATCAGTCTCATTAATCCCCTCCAATCCCTGGCCCTGGAACATTAAAGAAATACTGTATTCCAAATGATATAGTGTCCTAGTGCCTAGTAAGATTATTTACCCTCCTCCCACTACTGAAGTAAGTAAAGGGATTTGCTTACCTTAACTCCATTGCCATGCTGTCCTACTGCTTCCCCTCCTTGGCTGACATCATCAATCTTGATTATCTCAGCCAATCCAATGATTCCCAATAGGAAAGCAACAGGAGGCTAGTGCACATGTACAGCAAAACTCTGCAATGCTCGAATCAAATGCTCTCTATGAGAAGCATTTTTTGATTAAGAAGTAAGTCTGACTCGGTTTTCACAGGGGAAGCGGCTCTAGTGGCTGTTGGGAAGACAGCCACTAGGAGTGTATTAACTCTGCTATCATAATATGATAACATGTTTCAGATTTCAGGGATAAAACTAAACTTGTCATCTGAAGTGGTCTGGTTGCCTATAGTAGTTCGTTAACCATCCCAGCAAATCCTCACAGCAAGATTAACACTCACCTCACACTCAAGCCAGCCATAATAACTCTCTCAAACACACAACCCATACCTCAGCATAAAAAATACAAGTGGCATGGGCATCAGCTAGCCTGTAAATGTATAACCACTCACTGGGGCTTATGGGGCCCCCTGATAGCAGAACAACAACAATGGCTGGTGTCAGCCCTATGTCTGCATGAATTAAAAAAAAAAGTTGATAGCCTTTACCATCCTGCTCTTTTACTGCTTGTATCTTTGGCACCCCTCTGCTTTCTCACCATAAACACACCTCTGAGCATACAGATATTAACAGATGAGGAAAATAATGTGAATACTGTTTTCTCACAACTAGTTTTATAAGATGAGATCCCAGCAAAGGTGAGCTTAGGACAAGGCTTCCATTAAATAAAGTCATGGAACCCTTCACCAATAAAACAAAAATGTTTAGTGACACAAATAATATGTTCAAAATGAAAAACATTTCAACTTTAAATTAAATAACTTATTATGGTGCAGTCCAAAATTTTTTTTTTTATTAGTGTGGGAACAGCAACATCCCATAACTAAGACATTTTATTCAGTCAATGTGTAGCAACATTGCTTTCCATTACTTTGACATGGTCTTCCTCTATGTGGACATAGAAAACGTTATTATTTCCTCTAATACTGTCACAGATGAAAACAGAAGTTACAAGCCCCTTGCAACGTGCCAGTAGTATAACAAATTGAAAACATACACAAATGTAAGAAATACAAAGCCACTAAGTGCTAATCACATTTTTATTTGAGACTTGCGTAATTCATTCTGTCATAATTTGCCCATTTCGATAAAGTCTATTTCGAAGCACTGGTTGAAAAAGAAAAAATATTGACATTTTAATTGCTACTAAAATTATCCGGTTGGGGTGAGTACTTTCGGGACTGTAATTGGATCAGCAGATAATGTTTTACAGCTTTGTGCAGGACTAAAAATGACAGCTCTGTGGTTATTCATTTCAGTTGAAAGTTTATTGGGTCCTGTATTTAAGTAGAGTGGACTATTTAAACTATGTAACTTGAAATATTATTATTGTGTGGTCTTCACACAAAGTCCAAAGGTTACATTGCAGAAGAGCAATAACATATTCACCACAAAAATAAAATATGAAATTAACATATGTCTTTAAACACCATTTTATAAAGATTAGAGAGACTGCTCCACATAACTAGATAGAGAAAAGAATTGAAGGGGTTTTACAGTTCTGCATGGAGCTCCTCTGCTGCAGAAAATTGAGTATCTGCCTCTATCCTTGCTACATTTAATATGTGGTGGTTCATTCACTGGCAGCATAATGTTAATGGTCAAAACCCATCAGGGGCTGATTATGTCTCTTTGTTGTTTTCTGGAAAAAGCTGGTGATGTGTTCATATTGCAAGCAGTCTCTTATAGCACTCTTCCTCTCTGACCTCATTTTTCTCAGAAATTACGAATCCTTTTAATTTCCTTCTTTGTTTCTTTTCTCTTCTCTCTCTTCTTTGTGTTCTATCATTCAGCCTATTCTACTCATTATTTTATTTTCTCTCTTATCTACATTACTGAGGCAATCCTATTTCTCTTCCCTATTGATTTTCTATAGTTGTTACGCAGTGATGTTCAACCTGTGTATTACAGGATGCATAAGTAAGGATGCAGCTTCATTATGGGGGGCTGAATGAGAGCAACCCTTTTTCGTGGCAATTTCTAAAGGTAAAGGGATGACACGACTGTCACAATGCTTAGGTGACCAGGGCTGCCATCAGAAATTCTGGGGCCCTTGACAAAGCACAAGGTCTGCCCCTCCCCCCCCCTCGGGCCTGCCCATGAGTCCGCCCACAGGACTCCTACCTAGTCTGCTGACAATGATGCAGGACTGAATGTAGTGTGTATAGTGGAAGTGAATTAGAATGTGTGTAATGGATGTAGTGTTTGTGTGTATTAGATACTGTTTGTGCAGTGAATGCAGAGTGTGTGTTTGTGTAGCGGATGCAGTGTGTATAGTGAACGCAGAGTGTGTTTGTGTAGTGGATGTAGTGTTTGTGTGTACTAGATGCAATGTGTTTAGTGGATGCAGTGTCTGTAGTGTGTGTATTAGACGCAGTGTCTGTGTATAGTGAATGCAGAGTGTTTGAATGTGTGGTGGATGTAGTGTGTGTACAGTGAATGCAGGATGTTTGTGTAGTGGATGCTGTGTGTAAAGTTAATGCAGAGTGTGTGTCAGTGTAGTGAATTCTCCCCCCCCCCACACTTTAAAAGTGAATAATGTTATCCCCCCCTCCCTGGTTCTTACCTGGTCCAGGGAGGGGGGAGATTCCATGATCCCTGGTGGTCCGGTGGCATGGTGGGGCCCCTTGGCTCTCTATACTTGCAGAGGGGGCCCAGCGAACTGCAGCTGTATGTTACAGCTCTTCCCTCTCTGTAACTCCCGCCATGGTAACCCATGGCAACGCTTTGATGGCCACATGTCTCGCGGGAGTTACAGAGAAGGAAGAGCTGTAATGTACAACTGCAGTTCGCTGGGCCCCCTCTGCAAGTATAGGGAGCCGGGGGCTCACGGCTGCACATATATATAGCGATCATCACTATATATATGTGCAGAGAGGCAATGTGGGGCCTGGGACTGCCAAAGCAGTCTGGGGCCCCCCGGGAACACAGGGCCTGTGACAACCGTCATGGTTGTCACCCCCTGATGGCGGCCCTGCTTAGGTCCTTTATGCTTTCTATATTATGTGTGATAATACTGAGCCACATACCGTTGCCTCATTTTGGCATTATAGTAAATGCACATTCTGGCATTAATATAATGATTCAAACTTATAGGGTGCCACTACAGACTATGTATCCTCTTAGCTCCTTCACTTCTTTGCCCTGTGGTGGTTTATTTGCGCAAAAGTGTATTCCTGGTAGTGGCTACTTCATTAATTGACTTGACTTCTGCATCAGCCATTGTGACTTATGTTATCCTGACCTTGGGTCTTCCTCTTGTCCTGTTGTATTTCCGGTATCCATTGACCTTAACTCATTCTGACTATTCCACATCTGTCTCTTGTGGTTTTCACCTTTCAATAGTCTATACTTTATATCTGGGCATCCTGAGGGACAGTAATACATGTCTACCACTTTTTATCTTTCTTACCTTACAGTTGACTGCATGATGGGGGATCGTTCCTTGACAATTGGATATAGTAAAATATGTTTGATTAACACACAAAGTTAGCTTTTCCAACAGAGAAACCAGAGATGGACATGCTACACACTTTTTTACACTATTATGTTGTTTTTGTTTTTTTAATACCTGACCAGGGAGGGGGGCTCTCATTCCCTGGTAGTCTAGTGGTGTGCACTGTGTAGGAGGGGGCTGGCAGGAAGCGTTTACTTACCTTTCCTGCAGCTCCTGTCAGCTCCCTTCTCTCTCCTCCGGTCCGGTCAGCTCCCCTGTCAGCTCCACTGCCACACAGAGCATTGCCACGGTAATCCGTGGCAACGCTCTTACCCCTCGGCTCTCGCGAGACTTGCAGGGGAGCTGACAGGGGAGCTGACCGGACTGGAGGAGAGAAAAGGGGGCTGACAGGAGCTGCAGGAAAGGTAAGTAAATACTTCCTGGCAGCCCCCAACAGGCCCGCCGGGCTCATTACAATGTAAGTTGCCATAATACAGACACTCACTCCAGTATAAGACGAGTGGGGGTTTTTCAGCACAAAAAATGTGCCGAAAAACTCGTCTTATACTCGAGTATATACGGTAATTTGTTCAAAAGGAACAATCTGATTTTGTTGCATGATTTGATCGATTCTATGAATACCGTTAGCCTTCCAAATTAACACTTAAGTCTTCAATGTTAGTTGTCAGGATATTTAACGGCAAGTCTTTAATAATTTTATCTACAATCTTGAGTCTCTTTTTCCAGTTTTTCCAATGTGACATTAGATTATTAGTGATTAAACCCGTGTATAGATCCTTATTGTTAATTTTCCAAAATATGGATAGTAAATCTGGGATATTCATTCTTATCGCTTCTATTTTGGCCCAAGCTTCCTCCATAGAACTCTCTTTCAATGTTGTAACTATATGAGCATGTTAGGCAAACCCATTCCTCCATTTTTAGAATTTAAATTTAATATCTTTCTATTGATTCTGTTTTTGATTTTTTTTAACCAGATATATTTATCTAAAGCAGACTGGATCATTGTAAGCCATGGTTTTGGGACCTTTAGAGGAAGCAAAAGAAATATGTAGCTCCATTTCGGGATTATATAAGATTTTCTTAAATTTGTCCTGCCTGTCCATGAAATCTCTGCGTTTCTCAAATCTTTTAGTTGTTTATTTATTTGTTTCATTAAGGGCAAGATAGTATTCTCTACAATTTTATTTGGATCCCTAGAGATTTTTATTCCCAAATATTGGATGACTTTTACCCATTCAAAGTCATATTTTGCTTTAATCTTTGCTTGCACGTCTTTCGATTTTTTGGCAGAAGCATGGTTTTATCTGTGTTTAGGTTAAAGTTCGAATATTGGCCAAATTCTGATATAACTTTTAATAGTTCCTCAATTGATGTTTCTGGGTCTGAAATAGTAACCAGGACGTCGTCCGCATATAATAATGTTTTGTATTCTTCTTGGCCTATTCTAATTTCTTTAATCTTTGGATTATCTCTAATTTCACAAACTAAAGGTTCAATATATATCAGATACAGCAGAGGGGAGAGGGGAGAGGGGACAGCCTTGTCTTGTTCCATTACCGATTTTAAACCAGTCAGATATAACTCGCCTCCCTATGGTTCTAGCCATTGGGGCAACGTACAAAGCCATAATGGCGTCTAAAATCCAGCCCTCAAATCCAAAGGCTTTCAGAGCCGCCCTCAGGAAGTCCCACCTAACCCTGTCAAAGGCCTTCTCCGCGTCCAATGACAGGGTCAGAAGTGGGACACCCGACTCATGAACAGCATCCATAATATCCACTATTGTCCTTACGCTGTTAGTGGAGTATCTGTCTCTAATAAAACCGACCTGATCTTTATGGATCAAGTTCAGTAAAATGGTTTGCAACCTGTTTGCTAAAATGCCTGAGTATATTTTGATGTCTGTATTTAACAACAAAATAAGACCATAGTTCTTTATATATTCTGTTGGATTTTCTGGTTTATGTATTGGAATGATGTTTGCATATAGCATTTCTTTTGGAATGTCTTTTTCCTTTACTATGTTATTAAACAAATCATTTAGATGGACTAGCAGAATATCTTTAAATTGTTGGAAAAATACATTTGAGTAGCCATCTGGACCAGGGGTTTTATTTTTTTTTAGAGTATCTATTGCCTTCCCGATCTCTATTTCTGAAAAGGGTTCACTAATGGATTTTAATTGTTCCATAGATAGTTTTTTCATAGATTTATTATTCTTAAAATATGAATCTGGATTATTTTGTTGGTTAGGTAGGTTGTACAAGTTCTGATAAAAAGTATTAAATGCTTTACCTATTTTTTCTGGAGAAAGTTGGAGCCCTTCCTGCGTAATGATTTTCTGTATAGTCCTATTCATTTTTTCCCCCTTGATTTTATTTGTAAGAATTTTATTTGCACGGTTGCCTGTATAATACCATTTTGTTTTTAAATATTCTAATTTTCTAACAGTTTGCTGTAATAGTATTTCATTTATTCTGTCCTTTATATTTGTAATTGTATCACTTGTTTATCTGGAAGGGCTATTCTTATTTATTTTTAATAGCTCATAGAGAGAAGTATATAGTTCATTCAAGGGGATTGCCTTATTATTGTTTCTAATGGAGCCCATTTTAATAAAGTAACCCCTCAATACTGCTTTGTAGGTGCACCAAACTAATGAGTCAGATCTGCCTTTGTTTTTGTTCTCCTCAAAAAATTGCTTTGTTATTTCTTTTATATTTTCAATGTCCTGAGGTTTACTTAAGAAGTGATCATTATTTTATTCTCTGGACTTAATATAAAATCTAAAATGACTGGATTGTGGTCTGACCAAGTGACTTCTTGAATAAAAACCTTCTTTATTTTATATGTTACTAATGTTGAACCTAAGAATAGGTCTAATCTGGAATATGTACAATGAGCCTTCGAAAAGCAGGTAAAATATTTTTCTTGAGGATGATGAATCCTCCATAGATCCATCAATCCATATTTATTTACTAAGTTTTTTCCTCTTTTATCCTGGGGCACACCTGCCAATGAGTTTCTATCTAACCTTCCGTCTATAGTACAGTTAAAGTCTCCCGCTATGAGGACCTTCCCTTTCTTGATTTTATCTAATTTGGTCAAGACTTTTTGTATGAAAGAGACGGGGTTAATGTTAGATGCATAAATGTTAGCAATGGTAAAATCTTCATTCTGTATTTTACATAACACTATAATATACCTTCCATTTTTTGTCTGTAACCTGGTAATTAATTTGACAATCTAAATCATTAGTTACAAGAAGAGCAACTCCACATTTCTTTTTGTCCTCTAATGAAGAACTTATTTTCACATTAAAATTATTTGGAATAAGGCGTTTTAAATCTTTCTTTAACCAGTGGGTCTCTTGTAGTAAAATGAACTTGGCTCCCTCCTTCTTAACATATTGAAATACCATATTTCCTTTATGAGGGTTATTCAATCCCTGTGCATTTAACGTCATAAACTTAACCATTTAAAATAAACAAATGTAATGAAATGTAAATTATCTTTCTTTAGCTCCTCCCTAACAATGAGGTAATATCTTTGTATAAGGGGTGTCCTATTATTGCATTAAAGTCTTCTTACATTGTGAAAACGGGGGGAGGAGAAAAAAAAAGTTATTCTCTCCCTCCTACATTTAGTTATAAGTTATTTTAAATCTCCTCCCTCCTTAAACTTTATCTTGTTCTAAAACCTTTTGTACCCAGATATTAACAGAATCCGCATTATCAAATGATACAGTTTTTGCTTCATGTATTATTATGAGTCTTGATGGAAATCCCCAATAATGTTTCACATTATGCTTTCTTAAAGTCTCGGTTGCTGCTGCAAATAGACGTCTCTTCCTTCTTGTTTCGTATGATAGATCTGTGAAAACCTTAATATTTGTGTATTCTTCCTTCTTGCTTCTCTGTTTTGACGCTTTCCTAACTTCTTCTTTAAGTAAAAAGGCATTACAACATATCATTACATCGGATGGAACTTCTTGGGATAAGTTTCTCGGTTTTTGAATCCTTTGGCACCTTTCTAAGAATTTGTAATTCTCATCCATACGGATACCCATATCTAAAAAGTAGGTTTTTAAAAATTCCTGCAGTTTGTCTTGAGTTATACTTTCTGGTACATTTCTTATCCTTAAGTTTTTTATCCTGGAACGGTCTTCTAAGTTGGTCAGTTTTTGCTCTAGGTCTTGGATTTTCTGTGGGAGACTTTCCTGACAGTCTTGTTGGTTCTTAATCACAAATTCTGTATGCTCCAATTTTTCTTCTACTGATTTAATCCTTTGGTCGATTTCCTTTATGTAATTTTTAGGTCAAAATTATTATTAATAATCTCTTGCTTTATAGCTAGGAGTTGTTGATCCAGACAACTTTTTAAGTATTCTGTCGTTATATATGAGGATTCATGTTCTTTTATAGGTTCCGTCTGGACTGCTTTACTCTCCTCATTAATCATGCCAGCATCCTTTATTGTCATTTCTGTTAGAGATTTATCAGTCTGGGATGTGAAGAAATTTGATAACCGCTTTTCTACTTTATGATCCCTTTTTTCTCCCTTGTCTTTACTTTCCTTTTCTCTAATAGAGATCGTTTTTTGTTCTTGGTTCCTTCTGGTAGCCATTTGTCCCTTTTGTTCCTTCCTTATATCTTTTTGTCTCCTTTTTTTCTATATTCTCTTTGCCTTTTTTTTTTTCTTCCCCTCTTCTTTTTTTATATATTTTTTCTACCTTTTTCCTTTTATTATTTTTTTTTTCTTTACTCCCTTTTATTTCGTTTCAAAGAAGGGGAGGGAAAGGTGCACATGAGAGGTGAGAATGTATATAATGTAATTCCAAAATAATTTTTTCCGATTAATTTGAAATAAATTTCCCCCTAGTTAAATCCTTTGCTTAGTACACCTGTTGCCCAGAATGTTGCTTTTAAAAAAAAAGGGAGTCAATTCTTTGGATATATTTGATTTTGAATGTGTCAAATATATAATTAATTCCAGTGTTTAGCGTTGTTTTATTTCATAAGTTTTTACCCTAGGGGTTCAACAAGTTTAACCGTAAACAATAACTTGTTAATATTTTTTTCCCCCTTTCTCCCTTCCACCCTTTTCCAGTGGGAGCTGTTTTTAATTAAATACACTGAATGAACTGCTTCAGTAATCTTGCTTCAAATGTCCTGATATCGGCTTTACGTAAAGTTTGACCTTGTCAAGTTCTGGCATCAATACAGAGATAGGGAGTATCACATTAACTTAGATTGACTTTTGACAAATTGACTTTTGTTATTAGGGATCAGTCTGGTAACGTACAGCTAAACTTCAATCCTTCAAGGTATATTATAATCAATTGTGCGTTTATAAAACAGCAGGATATCTATTCACTGCAGCAATGTGCGGAAGAGAGCAGGAGTAATTAATGAATCTAATAGGCGACTGATTTCAAGGGGGGGGGGGGGAATAGTACAGTACAGAGAGAGATTCAGTCCAACCATTAGTTAAAGATTTAATTAAAAGTAAGGCTGCAGATAAAAATAAGGGTTAAATCTCACCCCTCTTCACTGTATATATTACAGCTTTGGGAAGTTTCATCTTATGCATCTTATGCAGGTTTCTTTCCTTTTTTTTTAGATCTCGTTTTCGCTGTACTCCCCTCCTCTGTACTCCTCTCCTCTCCTTTCCACTCCTTAGTTTGGCGCCTTTTTCCTCTTTTTTTTCTTCCACACAAACTCGGAATTCCGCTAGTTGCAAATATTACAAGGTCCAGAAGGAACTCTCACAGCTCAATTGTCTTTTACAGCTTGATTCCATCTCAGACATTTCAAAGGTTTAGTCAAACTATAGTAATTGGAGGGACTTTCATTTTTCTCTCGGAGCACCGTTTTCTCTCTCCTGTCTTCGGTGGGTTTACCCCCTCCCCCGGACGTACGTGGCGTGCGTCACCCTATGTCACCACTCCCCGTGTAATTATATGGGAGGCATATACCAGTACTTATTGAAGATATTATATAGTTATCTAAGTCCTACAACTCTTTACTTTTAATCATATATGATGTAGAAACCCTATATTTCATCCAACACATCTTACTAAGATGTAGCTCATAGTCAGACATTTCAACAATCATAAAATGTTCTATATTGCTCTTTCACTCTATCTGCATCAACATATATTATTATCTATATTACTCAAATCAGTTCTAGCTTGGAAATCTCAGTTGTTGAAGAATATGTACAGTCATTTTTTTATGCAATACAGAAGTTGTAAAGGTTTTTGAAATAGCAACCAGATATATACCAAGTACAAAACGTATAGTAAAAAGGACCATGTTGTAGGCTTTTCTCTGAAGCCATTTCTTTTTCTCTTCAGCATATCTTGTTTTATGATACAAAATGCTTATCAATATATCAGCTCCACCATTTTCACTCATCTGCTACAAAAAAAAAACATTAAAAAAAGAGTGTTCTTCCAAATCAGTTATTTGGTCTAAAACGTATAGTTCACTTTGAATTCACCTTGAATTCCTGACAATTCTTCTTCCTTCTGTTCCTCTAAGCTACCCTTTAATTCATATTTGCTATAAGCTCAAATTTACTGTATAAAAGTCAGATGAAATATTGTCCCACAGATGATCCACATAGGGCCAGCAGGGACATACAGATACAAACAATTCTGTGATTTTTTTTCAATAAGCAGTGTTCACATTTGTAATAATAAGATCTACCAATCACCTGCTCCTTGCATTTTCTATTGTCCCCTCTTCCCATGCTAGATTGCAGGACTTCTCTTATACAGCACTAATCCTCTGGAACACATTTCCAGAGCTGTCAGGCTTTCCCCTACTTTGCCATCCTTTCAGTTCTCCCTAAGGACTTTCTTGTTCATGAACACCTACCACTCAACTCGGTCACTAATACATTCCACTTAACCAATACATGCCCTCATCTCATATATTAACATTAACAGAATTCAGCAAGTGCATGGCCAACTTATTTTTAGCCAATGCAATCTTCTGTTGGGTGTTACTTGACCCATTCTATGTTTGTCATCTACATGATTGTTATGTCTCCTAACATAAGAAGAATGGACGACTGCACCTGGTGTGCACTAGGGTACTTTTACACTTTTTTAAATTCAGACAAGTTGTAGTTTAGTTTCCCTGAATCTCCCTTACAGAACCCACAAAGCAGATATATTTGACCCTTTTGTTTCAGGTTTTCTTGAACAATAATTGCTATGACCATGGTTGGACAATTCTTGTTTGGAATATAGTATATCCAAAAATTATCTTCTTGAATATAATAAATCCCAAAACCTCTGCCACTTTGAAATATTACAATCATTTTGTTAACATCAACATGGTGTTCTTTACATTTTTAGAAATGCAGAAGCAGTGCTCGTTAGTATAAATGAGTCATAGCTTAATATATAGAATATCAGTTTATGATCACATATTTATTAAATCACATGTATGGGCAAATGATTGGTAAGTCTGTTTTAATGACAAAATAGTACAAAGCAATGCATTAAATCAATGTTACAAAACATGACAATAAAGAACACATTTTTATTACAAAACATAATTACATTAAAAAGGCTCCAGGGTTATAAAAATGTATCACACAAAAATGAGGAAGAGATGAAAAGTTAGAGTCATACGAAAGCGCTGTGGTTTCTTTTATCTAGCTGTTTGTATCTCATTTAACTAGTCATTGTTTCATTTTAATTTTTCACCAAACATATGAATAACTGGCATCTAGCAAGGACACGTGAGGGCAGCTTTTAAGACATTTATTTCATGGGTTGGCAAGGATTTTCTAACCTCAAAATGACTACATAACCTGGGGCATTATAGCATTTGCACCCAACCAATCATGTGTGATGTTTTAAGTAAAAATAGCAATGATTTAAGAAATTAAGATCAAACAAATAAAAACGCAAAACTATTGCTTTAGAATTCAAACACAAACTGATTAAACTGGTGTTTTCTTTAAGTTCCTGTATATGTTATTCTATTACACCATCTAGTGGCGTTAAACGTAACTCCAGTCTCCATATCTTGCATTCAAAGGGTTTCAAACTAGTCATTACAATCACCATAACAACTTAGTTCAATTTCAAAAGGTACCTTGTTTCTATGCTTAGAGGAGCTTGCACCTGCAGCAATTAATAAAAAAAAAAAAAAATAAATCTACAGCTAGCAACTTATAACTCGGACTCTCAAATATTAAGATAAATGTTTACTTTCTCCTTTGCTTCGTGAGATAAGTTCCACTTGTGGGTGCAGCACATCTAGATCAGACATCTCTTTCCTCCACTGTAAAGAGGTGAGCTGGGGCTGATTGTTCACACTGCCTGTGGCCTTTTTTTTTTTTAGGAGTGCCCTAGCCTCAATCCTAGTCTTAAAAAGAAAATAATGTCATATAAAGAATACATATAAGTGAATCTTGCATTGAATGAAAATAATGCAATCTCAGGGTTCTACAGATATTTAGTCTAGTGGCATTGTTTTCCCATAATGCACATTTGCCACAATGTATCTTCTGCGCACAGCTGGACAGGACGTAAAAAAAAAAAAAATCAACACTTTAAGTACCGATCTTCAGAAGTCTGTCTTGCACTTAAAGTGGCACTGTCACCACCTGGGGACTTTGTAAAAGTTCTAGGGAGGTAGGGAAAGGTGAGTTCTACTTCCCTGAACCTGTAGCTTGTGGGTGCCTTCATCTCCTTCCAGAGGGTCGTCATCAGCTCTTGGTGCTTCAGAGCCCATAGCCGACATCACAGGTGTACTCTCGCACATGCACAAGAGTACAGCATTGAGGTCCATGGAGGATTGGGCACGACCATGGGATCATCCGTAGAGAGAACCAATTCCATGCAGCTGTCACTGGTGACGGCTGAGGGGACTGACACCACTATCCAGTAGTAGCTCTGCCCACTTTGTCCCTTATTTGTCTTATGTTTTTATTTAGAAAGACAGCGTAGGAAAGAGAAAGAGAAGAGGACACGATTGGCAAAAGGTAAGTACGGCATAACAGTGCCGCTTTAAGGACACAAGCTATTTTTACATTTTTTTTTTGCTATGTATGTTTTTCTTTTTTATTGCACCAACACATATTATATACTATTTTTTGAAGGACAAAAAGGGCTTGAATTTGATGTGACATATTCATATATAAATTCTCATTTGTTATTAATAAGTTTTTTTTTTTTAAATCACAGTTTTGACAATGTGTGTGCATTATTGTGTGTATTATGAGTGCAGCTTAATCATCTAAGGGCATTTGACATAAATTGTCCATCATGCTGGTCCTTTACTTAAGGACGCACAACATTTCCATCATGCAGTATTTTTTCGAGCTGACTAACTGGGAACCTAAGGTATCATTTGACTCCACAGATTTCCCTCTGTCACCTTGGGCCAGCATTTGTGGCCCCAGACTGACCCATGCTATATTTGCAGAGTATAACGGATCACCTGGGACCCCGACTGGGTACCTCCGTTGAAGGATGCTCCTAACGCTTCCTGAGGGCTCCAAGCACTCCAGCCGACACCAAACCACCGTGGACTCCTTCAGAGAGCAGGACAGGAACAAGCTCTTACAAGAGCTTAGCAGCGAATATTGCAAGAGAGTATGCAGAGCATAGCAATCCCTCGTAGCAGATTCCCAGAATTTGTGGCCCCAGACTGACCGATGCTATATTTGCAAAGTGTAACAGATCACCTGGCACCCCGACTGGTACCTCCATTGAAGGATGCTCCTAGCGCTTCCTGAGGGCTCCAAGCACTCCAGCCAACACCATAACCACCGTGGACTCCTTCAGAGAGCAGGACAGGAACAAGCTCTTACAAGAGCTTAGCAGTGAATATAGCAAGAGAGTATGCAGAGCATAGCAATCCCTTGTAGCAGATTCCCCCAATAAGAGACAGCACTCCAAATTGAGGGTGAAGTATAACTGACTGTACTGGCACATACAGCCTCTTTTATTCACATTCTACAAACATAGTACTGCCCACAGGGTTTTGAAATACAACCAATCAATCCGTACAATACACACAGACACTCCCACACAAAATCCTCCCCTCTGCCTGTGATATGATTACTGAACACAATGGTTAATATAATTATCACAGGCAGAGAAATACAGTATTATAAAACATATCACAGGGACCCCAAAACATGCAATAACCCCATAAATTTTAGCAGGCTGCTAATTCAAACTATCCCACATGTTGAAAGGGAAAGTTTGAGACACACCAATTTCATATTTTTTTAGTTGATGCTTTGCCTATTTCTCATTTTAGAGCATTTTAGAAGCTCATGATTGAAAATTACCTCTCAAAAGCCATATCTATTTTTACATATAGGTAGCTCATCAATTCAAAATCTGAACATGCAGGAATATTTTGCGTACAATTATCCAAGGGTACCCAGTTATCAGGGAATTATGTCTTTATGCTGTTGCGCCTTGCAAAATCAGGCAAACATGAATAGCTGCATTAACCTGAGTCCGCTGTTAGAATTATGTAAGCCTTCTCAGCAGTGAGCTTCCAATTGTTTTAGTTTTTTGGGGGGTTTATGTGTCTTTTAACCCCTAACTAACCCCTAACTAACACTAAACAATTTTCCCATAAACTACCACTCACCCCAATTAATTAATGAATTTTTTTTAAAAATAATAAAATAGTCAGAATCTGCGGTCACAACTTTAGCAGCCTCCTTGACCCTGAATGTCCTCAGCATCTTTAACGCTTAAACAGAAGAACAACAAAAAATATATAAATCAACTGCGTTCAGATACCAAAACGTATTTGCATTGAGTGTGGAAATATCTAAAACAGTTACCGATGCAAAGGCTCGGCTCAGAGGGACATTAAGTGCAGTAAAAACTGGTTTCAGCTCATATGACCCTCTGGTAACACGCCATGCATCTTTTCTAGGGTTTTCTTTTGGGGTGTTTTTTTTTTAAATTTGGAAACAGAAGAGACCTGTCTCAATTCTTCTGCTGCTAGGCTCACTTATGGTTCCCCGCTATGGCACTCAGTGAGCAGACTGGGCCTGTACATCCTAATGCTGGGCTTTTCAATTATGCCCATTAGCATAGTTAGTGCCCATTAGCTTCACTTCTGGTACACTGGTGGGGTACCAGCTCCCTTACTGGTGATGAGGCTCTCTTGGTCATGTACCAGATTCTGCTGGGCATAAATGTTTGTCTCGGTGACAATCTCACCCAAGAAATCATCCTTCAAGAATAGCTGCATAAAATCCAGAGAGCTATAGTGAGGCAAGTCAGCCTGAATTGGCAGTGAGTTCAGGGGTGGCAGGTGTAAAATTAGTAGGAAGTGTCCAGTGATCAGTACCATTAACCATGCCATGGGGATCGGTGCTTTCTACTGAGTATCTGCAGTATCTGGCAAAGAGCAGTCAGCAGTGTCACTCTTTGAGACATTAAAATTCAATAAGCCGCCTAAGCACTAAACTTCCTAAGCATGGTTTAACTTTAACTAAATAATGTTTTGGGTTGGTTTTTTACTTTTTTTTAATACTTTCTGAAACTTTTTAAAACTTTTTACAACTTTTTTTTTTTACTTTTCATACCTTCAACCCAGTCCAGCAAACTCAAAAACCAATATTTAAAAATATTAAAATAACATAACAACAGTAATTGTGCAGTTTTTAATAAACTAGAGGGACTTCAGATCATTAGACAAATTTTGGCCGCCTAACTGACGCTGGACGTTCTCATGCTATGCATGAGGATATCCAGCATCATGTTAAACTTCATAGGAAAGCTTTATACATATAACCCCTCCTGCACCACAGGGGGAGGGGAGGATTTGTCTGCGAGCATGAACGTTACATGCATGTTCAGTGCTTCCCCAAAGCATTTGAATAGCATTGGCTAAAAGGCTGCAGCAATCTCCCAATTACTTTGAAGGTGTGTGGCACCGTACACATTACCAATCTACTTTTGCAACACAGTAATTTACTATAAAGCATAATATATATGTACTTGAGCTTAGAGGTTGCTTAACACATCTGCATTATCTTCACTTATTATGTGTTTCACCAGAAAGAAAGACAGACGGACACAATACAGTAACTGACTTACAAACATCCACAGGATCCTATAAGATGGAAAATGTATTGAAAGAGTTATCAACACTGGGAAGGCATCCAATTGTGCAACTCAGCAGTTAACAAAGGAGCCTTACGGTATCTTGTTTAGCAAGAACAGCAAGTTCAAAGGGTTACGATTTATAGGATGCAAGATTTTGGAATGTTGTGAGTTTGTCTCCATGGATTTTAATACTCTGTACAGGATTTATAATAAACATTGATATGTGTGTAAGGCTGCTTTGGAGGTTTTTATTGTGGTAGAGTTCCAGCAACTTTCAATGGGACACCAATATTTCAAAAGAAACAAAAATTCTTTAATATTTAGAAATAATGATTAACAAGACTCTTCATTTAATCTTTCCATGTATATACCACAAATAATTACTCTTTCAGCTTTTGCAGAGGAATGAGTGTTGCATTAAAGATTTCCTGATGACTATGCTATCTCAGCTAAAAATAGGGTCTATGGCAAGAGCGGAACAGACTGCAGTTTTTTAATAATTAATGCTTCTGTTGATTGGGATGAAGCTAATTACCTTGGTCTGTGTAGGAAGTACAATTTATTGTTGTGTTTCAGTATCTAATTTACTTATTTCCCCATCTGTGTGGTATTGCATAGTCCCACAGTGTGATAATGAATAGTAGGATGACGATGAGCAGAACATGCTATATTTTCCAATGTAAATGAGCAATGCTAATATCTTTTATGGTAAATGTTCCAATTGAAGTGATTTATGTGCATGTTGAAAAGAGTAAGTAGAGAGGTGATAATAGAATCATCCTTTATATACCATGTTTCCAATCTGCACCATACCTGTGTGAGTTCTTCTGTGTGCCTTCAGGTGGGAGCTCTTTGTATAGACCTTGTTACATCCTTCAAAATCACACCTGTGTATTCTCCGTCTTCTTGAGTCTGGGGACTCTGACCTTCGCTGGCGTCTTGTGCTTTCAATACTGAACGGTGAGACTGAGCTGTTAAATTAAATAAACAGAATCTTTAGTGGATTTTTGAGAAAATTGTGAAATGCTAATAAATAGTTCTCAGTATTTTTATACATTTAACTAGATTTGCTATGTATACTCTGGTACAGGAATACCAGGAGATAATGGCATTGTAAATCCTATCAATAAAGGTTCATCGTGTTTTACTTACACATGCATCCCAACTGTCCCAGTTTCGGGAAACAGTGCTCTCTGCATGTTCTACCCTCAGTGGGCGGGCTAAAATGATTAGTCTGGTGATTAGTATTCACATCAGACTGACCTGCCCATAATGTGGGCAAACATGCCCCCTTTTCGGGCAGGTATGCCACCTTTTGGGCAGAGCCAGTTATGCACTGGTCCTCCGCCTTTACTGCCCTCCATCCAGCATTGTGATTCTGGCACTGCCAATTTTGTGAGTTATGCATACATTTTTCCATATAATTTAGGAACAGTCAACCAGTAGGCTATATAAGGAAAAAGATAGTATTAATTTCAAACATTTGTTACACAGGCTAGCACCCCCTCATTGATTGGTCAGTCCAGCCAAGCATCTGCGTCACTTTGAACATACCAAGCAACCAGCCAAGAGTCTGTTGGCATTGTCTGTGGCATATGTAGCGGAGAGGTAGTATAATCCACAGTATCTCCGCTGGGTAACAGGAACGGCATAAAATAATCCAAGGAAATAAATACAGCATACAATAATCCCGGTAGCATTGTAAGAATCCTTCCCTCCCAAGAACTAGACGACACGTAGGGGTTTCCCTACTGACATTCCAGGGGGGGTACAGTAGGGGACTACATGGGGAACTGAACAACACATACATTTCTCCCACTGCTGCACGAGAGGGATACTCCCACTAGAATATACAGCTAAGTGGATTATCCCTCCGTGCAGCAAAACTTACTTTTTACATTAAAATACATAACTTCCATAATATTCCCTTTATTTTAATGAATGGACGTGCGGTAGATAGCTGGGGTCTAAGTGCACAGTTCGTGAGAATACCGCTCAGATCCCAGCATAACTAACCAAACGCCGCGCGAAACACACATTATTTCCTAGTTACATTTAAAACACCGATTGATTGTAAGGGAATAACCTACCGAATGACCGGGGCTCCTGAACAGCCTGGAAGTCCAGCGGTGTTCGCGCCATTGAGTAGCCGATTTTAGTTCCAAGCCCTCGACGACCAAACACCGCTGGGCTAACAAAGGATCCAAGATGGCCGACCGCCGCGTGGTCGGTAGCCGAACGACGGCCACCTAGGAACACACTTAACTACCGATTGCAACAATGTTGCAATCGGTAAATGGGTGCCACACTACCTCCTGTGTGTGGTCGTCCATTCGGTAGTTTATTCGTTTCACGAACAGTGTTGAAATTCACTGTTCGTGAAACTACTGTATGTATGCTGGTGGCTTTCATGCCGACAGCATACGAATGCTCTTGTTCGCATGAAATACATATATCTAAATACCCTTTGTTCTAACAACCTTAAAGCTATAGCAACACATTAATGCAACTACAGTCACACAGTATCTAAATAATCTGCATTATAAATACCTAGACATAAAGGGCCAAGACAATCCACACACTATACAGAATCGCACTCTGGATTCATATCATATTTTTTCTGGATTGGGCAAATGAGACTCTAGTTATCGGCAGAAGGGGCAGCTGGGGTTGTGCCCTACCAATAAATAAAATAAAACTATATCTTTTTTTTTTCGTTTCATTGTGTTTTTTTTACTTTTTTGTGTAAACTTACATCTTTGAAATGTGTTGTTTGATCAAACAACTGTTGTTTATATCCATTTAATTATTAACACCACAGTTTCCCTCCTCTCCCCCTTAGTATGCTCCTGTATTGCTGCTAGGGAGAGTAAAAAAAAAAAAAAATAACCAGATATATGGACCTTTGCCCAAAAATCTGATTAAATCCTATGAGAAGTTGTGTGAATCACCCTAATTCTCTGTCTGACGGCCACCTGTTCTTCCAAATACATCCACAGGCCTGCCTACTGGGCTGTTACAGGCTGCTAGCACCAGGGTCTGATCAGAGATGTGGAAGAGTTAAAAATGCCCATAGCACATATTGTCTGTGGTAGTGATAGCTGCACAGTGTAACAATTAAAGAGACTTGACTCTCTTCACTTTTTACTCAACTCTCCCCCAGCTCCATGCATTGAATACTTTCCACCTGCAATAATCCTCCCCTGGCTCCATGCTTCGAATCACTCCCTCACTCTCTCTCCTGCTGGCAGCTACCTAGCACCCCTAACACCAAGCTGCCTCTGGTTATATTACAAAGATGCCAGTGATTCAAAGGCAATATGATTGCGAAGCAGAAAGAGCTTTTAACAATCATCTTTTTTGCTTTTGGTGTGAAATAACACAATTATATACTGAATTTGCTTAAAAAAAATTTAGTGCACTTACGAGGTTATGTATGAAGAAGAATTCTGGGGCAAAGTTCTAAAAGTGATACAATGTCCAGTGACATTCCATTGGTTTCCAAGGTGACTGCTCCACTTTTAGACCGTGGTCCCAGAATTACTCTTTATACACAATCCTCTTAACACTTTGTCTAGGTTATAAAGGGTTAAACACCAACTTTGGAGCAATGATTCATAGTGTTACAATTGTAACTGTAACTACCCATTGGAGAACCCATAGCAGTCACTGTGATTATATTGTGTCAGAGATTAAATGGAGCACATCATTTAATATAACTGCCAAATAATGTGGAACTACAATTGAATGAAAAGTAAGTATCATTATTAACATACAATGATGAAAGGCTGGCAAAACAAAAAGCTAACAACTTTATTTGATACAATATTTCTATGAAAGAACATAACGTATAATTCCAGCAGGTGGCAGCATATAGCCTATTTTGGCTACTTAAGTACAGTATATCCACTTAAAGTAAATCTGTTCCATAAATGACATAGTATCCCATAATGGAACCAAATTGTTAGCATAAGTATAGATATTAATATATAATTGTATTCCAATAAAAACTATTATCTGTATCTGCTATTGATCTACAAGTAAAAACATTTGTATAGAGGCACAAATATGTCTGCTAATGCCTGATCATCAATGTCCTCTCATATTGAGAAAGCTGGCAGTATCTCTATCACAGAGGCTGGTATTGACAGTTTTAACGTACATTCTATTCGCAGAATTGTGGAAACCTTTAAAACACAAAGGGGTTACATGTAAAGAACAAACATGTGGGCAACCATGGAAACCAAAGGATTGCTTAATTTTTACAACTCTGACCCAGGGTTATGCCTAATCAGTAAGCCCAAATGCATGGCATTGTGTTGCTATTACTATTGACTCTACCTTACCTGTAGTATTGCTATATGAGCAGATCAGTTAGAGGCCAGGTGGCAACTCAGCATTACTCATGAACACACAACAGCGGTGCCCTATAGGTAATGTGTTAGTCATGGCTAGTTCCTGCCTAAAACCTCAGAATGCATGTCATATATTTTCCTTAGGCAAAATCCATCACTGTCAGCAGGAATGTAGTTGCACAGCTGGCATTATGTCACTCATGTCTAATAACTGTCTGAAAATGCAATTCCGTTTTATTGAAATATATATCTTATTGCCTAAGGCAGCAAGGAGACCGTATTAATAATACATAGGACTAAAGCTAAATGTATAAATAACATCCTAATTCAAATGTCAAATAATAATTTTGCATGTCAAAATAAAATTCAACATATCCTTTCTTCTTTTCATACTTCATCCTAAATTATGTTTTATTAATTAGTAATATATTGGACATGAAAAGTAATGTTACAGTAGAACTGGGACTAATTAATGTCTTACAAACATAACGGCAGATAACAGTATAGGTTGTCTAATTGATATAGGGCAGGGGATTTCAAGATATGTGATGACTGTGTTATATTATCAGAGGTTTGAGAAGTCAGAAAGGGAATATTTAACATCTACATTTAGTAATGGTGCTATCTCACATGTTATGTGGTGATAGAGTTATAGGCAAAATATTAAGGGATCCTATAGTGCCAGGAAATCAAAGCCGTTTTCCTGGCACTATAGGTTGCTACAGTGCCCTCCTCCCTTGCATCGTCCCTCCTGTGGGGCTAAAGGGGTTAAAACCCATTCAGTCACTTACCTGAATCCAGCGCTGATGTCCCTCAGCGCTAGGACACTGTCCGCCCACGCTCCTTCCCCACCAATGTCAGCTGGCGGGGGAGACCTAAAGCGCTCGCATTAGGATTTCCCCACAGGAAAGCATTGAATTAATACATTCCAACATGAC